>CM055961.1:57317500-57917500 GCA_029531755.1 Holothuria leucospilota | reverse complement strand
ATAGGTGTATAAATTGTAAACACTTTAAAATACTACGTAGTGTTTACATGGAAAATACCGTTCTTGTACATATTGAAACACGGCCGTTTAATGCCAACTTAACACAGCATCTGCATACCTTATGATCTGTCTGTTCACTTTACAAGACAGTTCAAACAAACTTGGCAAGAAAACAAAGTTATGCAGTTTGAACCTAAAATAATATAAAACGAAAATAAGGAAAATAGTCATTTGTCACTTCTTTTCCATGTTACATTCAATACTGCTATGATTATATCTATTTTTTATATATAGCCATCATATTGTTAGAGGCCTAAAATTTTCGTGTGAAGCTATGCAACACATTATGTTATACCAATGCAGAACTACTGTTATCAGAATTGGTTCCAGTGCAATTGTGTCTATGTTTTAGTGCATATCAGATTGAGTCGCAATTGAAAATATTACAAGGGAAAACCCCTTTGGTTCCAGCAGTTGGCGAGTATTTCGCAGTAGAAATATAAGAGAGTACTTGTGAAAGAATAATATATTAAATGGAATGGATTGTATCTTTACCTTGCTTTTAAGGAAGGGTATAGAAACAACTCAAATTATTCATTAAGAAAAAATGCAGATGCAGGCCAAAAAAGAAAGCTTTCTGGAATGGTTATCTTAATTATTTTCTGTCTGACTGTGTGACCTTTCACGATGACCGACAAAATACACAGGTAGATCTCTTTAAGATATTAGTAGCCCAGAATCTAATTTTTTCAGTTGGATGGTAGCTTCTACACTTTAAAAAATATCTGATAATTTACAAAAAAATAAAACAAAGAAATAAATAAGAAATACAGAAATTGGTAGTTAATTACCAGAACATTTCTGTATTCCTTTTGTATTTCTTTATTTTATTTTCTGTAAATTTACATTTTACAATTTACATTTTTAACGGTGTATCTTGTAGTTTGATCATGTAAAATTGTTTTGGTGGAGTAGAGAATGAGCAAAATAGGCATTTTAGATGTAACATCTTTATTATCACACAGATCAATGAAACCAAGTTTTATGATATTAAATACTGGAATACCCTAGATGCCCTATTTCTCATTGTCTATTAACCCATGTGTTACATGAACATTGCAAAGCAGCAAGAAAGATAGTATTACACCGGACCAGCTCACCAGTGAAAATGGCGGTTGGAGCTAGGAAGCTCATAAAAGCCTTAACCCGACGTGTTTGAATAATTATCACATCTAGGTCTTCCAATACTGATGTCTTTGCTGTTTGAAATGAGTGCTGGTCATTTATTCTCATTTGGAATTCCCTCTTAACGTTATAACCTACCTAAGCAAAGTGGATATAATCAGATGTCTTAGCCGTTGTCGCACAAAGCACCTCAAATACATGCGCATTTGTATCTTAACACCAAATTTCCTTCGAGTGTATATAGAAGGAAGGGCCTAAGTATTATTTTTTTTTTTGAATTTTACTGTTAACACTAGGCAGCATCAAAGGGGGGGGCAGGACCAATGCCGTACCGGGAAATTTTCGCCCCCATGAAAGCCTCAAAGTTACTGGGATTTCCAGTCAATACTATTTTAACATATCTCGCCCTCCCCATAGACATATCTTTTCCCCTAGAAGCTATCTCACCCCTTTCAGTACCCTGCCTCTATATGGGCCTGCTTAACACCACAAATTTCATTCACTCACGATCGCACAATACCCTCACAAAAAAGTGTGGCATGCCACATGTGAACACACGTAATCACGTGTGGCAGAGCGTATGAAAATACATAAGGAAAAAAGTGTGGCTATGCGTGGTGACACATGTGGTATTGGAACCAATCTGACACACAGGACCACGCTTTTCCCTGCATGATTGTCACACTTTGAAATCTGGGTCAAAGGGGAAAGGCTGTGTCAAGTTGAGACATGTGATAAACCAGGGCAAAGTGTGGCAAACAAGGCCAGTGAACGAGATCGAACTATTGAATTTACTTAACTCAGCACCACGCTTCTCCACACATCTCCACACTTTGCGTAACTTTACCCCAGTTTGCCTCCTGTTACATGTGTCAAAGCATTATTCTCGGTTTTCCACACATTGCCTCATGTCCAAACTGTGAAGATGCTGGTCAGTGCATGGCACTTTGGAAAAGTGTGTCAACTGTTAATTAATGACACACATTGTCAAGCAAAAATTCACAGAAATTTCACGCCTCTTCACACCCCACCATAGTTTTGGACAGTTCGACACAGTATTTCACGTGTGGTATTGGAACTTTTGCCACACAATTTTTTTGTAAGGGTAGAACTTCTAAAATGGGGGTAAAATCGATCACTTAGTGTGTTCGCAAGGTAGATTATGAAGACGCACATGTTGCCCCCCTTAAAAAAAATTGTGTGGCAAAAGTTCCAATACCACACTGGAAAAACCGTGTCATACTGTGTAAAACTATGGTTGGGTGTGAAAAATAGTGAGTTTTATGTGATTATTTGTAGGACAATGTGTTTTTTTTATAAAAATTTGACCCACTTTTTAAGGTGTCATGCCTTTACCTGCATTACCGCAGTTTGCCGCATGTGGCAAAGAGTGGAGAACCAAAATACATTTTTACAAAGGCAAACATGTGGCAAAGTGGGGTAAAGTAGAATATTGTGTGTCAAATTGGTTCCAATCCCACATGTGTCACCACTCATTACCTCACTTTTCCAGTTATGTATTTTCCTATGCCCTGCCACATGTGATTATGCATGTTCACATGTGGCATGCCCCACATTTTTTTGTAAGGGTGAGTTGTTGTTTTTTCGAAAACAGTACATGAGAAATAGCTAACTTAGACAAACGCACCTTAGATTAAACGGTTTTGCAAAAACAGTAATAAACAACTTACCAGCCATTTTTAACTCTATTCGAACAAGGTTTGCTTACTGGTAGTAATTAAGAAATAACCGCGCCTGTATCACCGTGTCCGTGATCGTGTTTTGTCACAGAGTTATTTCCTTTTCCGATAAGGAATGCGAAAAGGACGATTTTTTGTGATGTAGTAAATCAGAGTTGTTGTTGGAATCTATGTAGCCATTTCCTCACGCTGGTTTTGTATAAAAAGTGGTGGTGTGCGTTGATTTTTATATACATACTCATAGTCATATGGTTGGAAGCAATAATGTTGCCGGCTTTAAAGTTGTTGATGAAAATCAGCATTTTCAGTTTCTGTTTCAGTTCGTTTCCTCCTAAAGTTTGTAGAAATCTCCAAAATATGTATGTGAGGATAGCAGTTTTGAGTAACTGTTGATGTATGCTGCCCTCTACTTTGCAAGTTAGTTGTTTACTCTCTTGAGAACTGAGATTCTTTCGGATAAAGTGACACCCAATACCATTTCCGGTCCTCCTTTCGAGATGCAGAAACGCCTGTGATGAGTCAGTCTTTGAGAAGCACCTGGCCAGTGCAGACGTCAACTCTTTCACTCCGGCGTTTTATTCCTAATTCGTCATCATCCCTTCAATATTTAACTCCAATTCCCTGCCTGAATTGTTAAGAGAAGTCAACTGGACTTTCCCTGTGCTCGAAAGCTGTGTAATTTGCCATAGAAAGCTGACAGGACCCTTGGCAAGGGGGTCAGCCGGTCAGGCAACATGTGGTTCCTGGACTTACACTGTTAATATTGTATTGTATACCTACGCCGCACGTGTGACTATGTAAGTACGAAAGACGGCGTGAGGCCTTCCAAATTTCCAGGCATGCAGTGTGTGACGACTACTCACTAGGAAACGATGATGTAGACTCTACAGAGAAGCTAGGAGTATTGTAAAGGTATACCTCCCCGCGTCGCGACCGCGATGGATCCATAGGCTTAGGCTAAGTGTAATGTATTCATACTTTGTTCAAATTGTATTCAGAAGCCCTTGAAAATGATATCGTAACTGTATTTGTGTGACTAGTAACGTTGTAACGATGTATTGTGAAGAATAGGCTCCCTAGGTGTTGTGTTTGAGGCCTAGTGTTAGGCTTCCGATGTTTACTGAACCCTTATAGTGTGTATTCTGTGTGATATGGCCATGGGTATGAATTACTGTGTGATGGCTAGTGTTAGCCTGAAGTGAGATTATTGTTACTGAGTGTTAGTCAGTGTGACCTTGGTGGGTCGAAGGTTAAAGTGACACTTCATTGGGTATTGTGATGTATTAAGTAAGTTAAAGGCTTTGTGTAAAGCTGACACAAAGCAGGGGTGTATTAATTATCATAAGGGGGTTAAAGTGATGTGGACTGTTTGAAGCATCTTTAGTCATTTTATCCTTTTTAGTAATTGGGTTTTAATAAACTGGGGGATGCAAATCATAGAAAGTTGTGTCATGTCATTGTTTTGATATTTCTAATCTAGGTTACTGTCAAGTTGGATTCTGAGTAAATGCCAGATGTTACTGATGGAGTTAGTTAAGAGATCCCTCGTTCTTCGTAGACAAACGTCACTTTGTGAATAGCCTGAGATAGTTCTGTGTGTCAGTCTCAAAGGAAAAGGTGTAATTACCGGCACAGTGTCTATGCGCCTGTATTTGGGTTTATATTGCCGTGGGTATAGACAAGGGATGGTAGGCAGACGTGCCGTGACTTAAGGTCGCTCCCTTAGGATCTATCATGTGAGAGGCAATTTTGTGTTCAAGGCACTCAGCTATATTGCAAGTAGGGTTAACTTGGTTCCTCTCTGACGGTCTATTCAGTATGTCGCCCTCTCGATGTACATGTATTTGATAGCTTGCTTCACAACTACTCACCTGATACCTAGTAGGCTTGGCCAACGAACCCTCAGTTAAAATTTAACATTCGTAAAGGACGCCCACAGAAGGCCATCGGGATGTCAGATTTAAAGGGTGGGCGTAACCTTACATTTGGTAGTTACGAGTGGGGTGCGTATCCTTACATGTATATAAACCTACCAAAAGGAAACAAAGAAACAAACAGGTACATGAATAATAAGGGAGAGTGATGACACAACCCTTAATAATACAAGTTGATCACAATTTAGTTTTTCTGTTTACACCTGTTTTATTGAGTAACCTACGGAGTTCCAGAAATGCACACTTGAAAGTCTTACCTGTGAATGAGCAAAGGAGGTCCTATAGTGTATGAATGAAATCACTTTGTGTATTTAGACTTGCTTTTGTGCATTGTTGCTGGTGGTAAATCTAGCTATGCTGTTGAGGTGAGTCTAGCTCAACATAGTCAAATGACTATCGAATCTTTCTTTTTCGATGGAAAAATCTAAGTAATCTAATGCAACACTGTGAAGAAACATTAGTCAAAACGATTTCTAAATCGACTAACCAATTTGACTTATTTTAAACAATTGACTTCATTTGTGTTAATTTTTTACGTGGTCGACTAATTTGTAAGAAATGATTCTTGGTCTATAACTGTTGTAATTAGTCAAACCTTTCACAATTTAGACATGTCAAATATTAGTGACTTATGCGATTAGGCAATTCAGACACCATTATTTTTAACTAACTTGTATTTACTGTGAATACTAGCAGAGTATGCACTTTACTCATGCAGCTGTACTCACACCAGACACAGAGCCCAGCTGGTCGTAAATACAATCTACATTCAACTCTAGTCCTAGGTAGTAAAGGACGTAATTAAGGTATTTATATCATCGGAGAAACAAAAGTTTTAAAACATATAAATGATTAACGTGTACCGGTACTCCTAATGACTGGTTCATAACCATCATTGTCGTAAGTACGTGCACGTAAGGGGTCTACATTCTCTCTAGTTGTGAGTACCAGTATGACTACGCGCATTTGCCTTGATTGGGAGTTCCTATGTTTGTATTAATGATTTATGTCATTCATGGATTTTCTGAATGTTTTAATAAAAAAAAATACCTTCCACTACATGCCTACCTCGCAAATCATCGAGCCTATCCATTGAACCAGTAGCGTAGCCAGAAGAGGCAGGGGGCAATACCCCCTCCCCCACTCCGAGAAAAAAAGGGGAGAAAAATAGAGACGGAGGAATTTGCGGGAAAAATGAAAAACAAATTGAGACAAAAAGGAAAAACGGAGAAAAGGAGAGAAAAGATAGAAGAAAGAAAAGGAAGCAAATAAGATGAGGGATTATTGACAGATAGTGGGAAAGAGGGGGAGAAATAAAAAGGTTTCATTAACGAGGGAAATATGGGTAGGACGATTGTGCAGTAGGCTACGAACGATGGAACAATGAAACAGGGAAGGCATTCTGTCTTAGGGAGTGATCGGCTGAGGAGTCTAGAACAGGGACGAGGGATGAAGTTAGGCTGACTTTGCGAGATGAGTATACGGAAACTGGGCTGACAAGGGACGTAGGAGGAGCATTACATGGTGAGCGGTAGGGAAGGAAGGACCAGGAAAAGAAGACAGAGGCAGACAGAGCTTCGAGAAAAATGAGAAGGACTAAAAGGAGAAAGGAACAAATTATTGAAAGAAGCAAGAGGCGTGAGAGGAGGAGGAGATAGGCTATAAGCTAAAGTTTTATCCCTTCTTCAGGATATTTTAGAGCACTGTCTCTTGGAATATTTTCTTAAAGTTGCACAATGAGATGCAAATGGCCACTTGCGTGGCCACTGAACGGGGTTTGGGATTCTCGCTTCGCAGCTTCGGCAGTCGAGATAAAAGGTTTCGTTGGCCAGACCTTGCTGGGAAGTAAAATTTCTTAAAAATCTTTGTACCCTAGCATTTTGTCTGTAGTCTTTCATGGTCCTGTTTATTTATGAATCATACGTAATAATTAAATTTCATTGATTTCGGAAAGAAATCTACAGGCCTACTTGAACCTCTAGTTTGATCGTATTCAGAAACTTATACCAAAACTTTCATAATCGAAATTACATTAGGCTTACTATTTTGGCACTGTAATAAAATATTGTCTTAAACGATTCCAAAGTAACCTTAACAAAATAGTGAAAAATACATTCCCATGTTGCATTTTAGCCATGGGCGTCCGCAGGTAGGGGCAAGGGGGGCACTTGCCCTCCCCTGGAAAATGAAAAATTTGAAAAAAAGAAGAAAAATAAAGAAAAAACAAAGAAAAATAAACATCAACATTTCTTCACAGTTCACTTAGTGTTACCCCTATTTATATGCAGTAGATAGGCTTTAGAAGTGCCATTTCCAGCGATGTGGGAGGCTTTGGGGGCCAAAATTTTCTTGCGCTCCGCGCCAAGCCATGCTTGCGAGGAGCTTTTTCCCCCCTAAAAAATTTTTGCAAAAATTTTTGCCCCTCCCTAAATTTTTTTCTGCGGACGCCCATGATTTTAGCGCCAAAATATCGTTCGAATTTCCAAAGGGAGAAAGATTCTCTTCCCGTTAGACCCTTTATCCGTGACAGCACTAAATTTTAAGCCAAATTCCCCACACACTGTACTTTCAAAGTAATGGTGAAGTTCCTTTTGTAACGGTACAGCCAACTCTTTATTAATAATTATTATAGCAGCCTTTCAGAAAATTCTGGTCTTTGCCCCGCACAAAAATACATCCAGCTGTACCACCGGGCAGCCGGGTGCACTAGACAGGTTTTTTAAACTGTTGCAGGGGCTAAAAGTAACTTAGAAGGGGGAACTAGTTTTAATGCCCGTGAAGAATAGTGCTGCCTTCTAAGTCCGATTTGTCTGATAGCAACTCTTCATTAATAGGTTTTCAACTCAAACTGCTGTTCAGTGCCACCACTTGCTTTTGAAACGAATAGCTTAATTTTAAAATACCACTCAAGGTCAACCATTATTTGTTCGAGCAATTTGTTACTGCCCCTAGCTCAGGGTGCCTTTGTAATGTTTATAATTGGCTTAAGGAACATCTTAAATTGGTGTAAAACCTATTTTTAGTAATGGGTGCTAAGAACACTTGTTATGCGGAGGTCTTACGGAATATGAAATACTGGCGAATTAGGCGAAAGTATTGGTAACAGCTAATTATTTGGTTGCATAATGCTCTGTGTACGGAAAGAGCGCCACTGCTTCCAACCTCAACTACACTCGCAGGCGCGGATACAAAGGGGGGCTTTCCCAGCCTCAGCCCCCCCCCCCTTTTCGCCACATCAACAATAAAAACTTACGCGAAAATTAGCATAATGTTAATCTAGCAGAATATTAGTCAGAATGATGTAGAGCGCGAAAAGGGCCACCATGTTCTATGGAGATATTAAATGTACATTGGCCATGTTAAAAGTGGGGAAATACCGGGGTTATTTATTGAACCGGCCAAAATCATCACAGGGACGCGAAAAGCTGTTAGAACGTGTGAGGTCTAGGGTCCCTGGCTGCATTGGTCCAACAGTGATGAGACATGGGGACACATCTTTAAGCTCTCTATCTGAGGTGTCCAGAGGAACAGGATTTGAGTTTTGAAGATAGAGAAAATAGGGGTAAATATTTAACGGGGCTGAAGGCGCAACAGGTAATGCGAAGTGCTCCCTGGAATGTTTGCGGTCCATTGGCCAGCCGTGGGACCCTTGGTTGAGTCCAACGGGGAAAACTCTTCGGTAGACCTGAAGGCAATAATACTTTTGAAGTATTTACAAAATTTAATCCCATTTAGAATGATGCTTTTGGCTATTTTCCAGATGGCATTAAATGGGCACTTAACATCCCATAAAAATCACAATTTGACCATTTTTAACAACCTGTTTCCTACAGCCGGCAGGTGAGTTTTGTAATGAAAGGACTCGTATATATTTCGCCCCCACTCCCTTTAGGACTTCCCATGGCTACGGGCCTGTGTTAAATGCTCTATGGAGCTTCCCGCGCAACCCGTGTAGGCACAACGTGATGCTTTACATATACCCTTCATCATCTACATAGGCTAGAGAAGAAGTCTGAAAATCTGGACTGCAGGCCTATATCCCCGTAGCCTCTTAGAAACACAAAGCAACTATTGAATGCGTATCCCTGTAAGCTTCGTATAGTAATACACAACCACAGATGATTCATTCTCAAATAACATTTTGCCAAGATATTGTGCCCTTGATTTTTTTTTTTTTTTTTTTTTTTTAGCACAGAGCTCTAAATGTGCTCCCAAGCACACCTCCGTTCATTTAGTTATCCATCTCAGGAGTTTAAAATGCTGCTAAAGCTAATAATTAAAACTAATAAGATTTTAATGGCACTCACTTGTGGCACGCATCTTACACTAATGCCAGGCCTGCATCATGCATATTGACTGTAGTAAAGCACAGTTCGTGAAACTAGTGTTGAAACTAGTGTGCCTACAGCGGCCATGAAACTTAATACGAGGTTACCGCGCGGATCGCACTCTGTTTGCTCACACCTCTTTAAGGGTTGCTAAGGAAATATGTCACACAGCCTGCTAGGTAGGCAAAAACGAAGTCAGTTTGCTACCGCAATTTTTCTTCCGGTTGCGGGGGGGGGGGGGGGGGAGCTTTTTGATGACGAAGCGTTCTAAGTGGGAGGAAGACCTAAGGGCTTAGAAGAAAAACTCACCTACCTCAAGCTGAGTTGGAGCCCAAACACTTGCAACACTTTGTTGCAACAGAAGCAATAATTTTGCAAATAGAAAAGGGTTTGAGGTGTTACTATCTGTAGTCACATATGGTAGTCGGTGAACCCTGCACATTAAAAGAAAAGTTTCGAAAGATCGTCGCTCGTGATTTCATACGAAAGACTTTGGAGATCGTTTAGTTAATTGCCTGAAATTGCTACTTAAACCCTACGATGTAGCTGAACCACCCTCAAAATTATCCAAGAAACTAAGTGGCTATAAGGCAGTTTGCTTTTGGGCGAACGAACACTTATCTTATCAGGGAGCTGATACTTGGGCAAGTCACAGTTCACTGGTTTGTTGCTGTTGTGCGACATTTTTCCATGTTGACTGGTGGTTTTTCTGTAATTATTATTTGTAGTTTTCTTTACAAAAAATCTACGCAACACTTTTCGAAGCCAATCAAAACTGATGTAGCTTGCTCATTCACTCGTGACCTTACTGTAACACGGCAATCAGGCTTATTCATGGAAAATACCCACTACCAGCTAAATAGGAAATGGCCAAGGAACACACACTATACTATCACGAAAGCAAGATAGTTACATATGCAAGTCTCTCTTGTGTGGCAGGTGATTCTCAACAGTGTCCGGATATACCGCACCAGACTCATCCCTGCTAATATCATTAAAGCTTTATTATTATTATCGATAAGCCCATATATCGAACGTCGTTCCAAACAGTCAAAAAGATGACTGGTAAGTTGTGTTTTTTACATCATTGAATGCTTTTCATATTTCTTCTTCAAAGCTCTGTTGATCCTCGCTGATGCAGTCATGTGACTTTAAATGGTGATGCCTACAGACGCGTAGCTACGGGGGGGGGGCCTGGTCCCCCAGATGTTTGCCAGGCCCCCCAAAATTGTGCGTGTCCTAATAAAATGTGTAAGAATTAAGGACTGTTAGATTAATGGTAACCGTCATGGTGTATGCCAACATCAGACATATCTCCCCAGTACCTCATTCCACAAAGTCACATATATAGCCTATTTTTATTCATGATCTTAGTGCAAACAGTAATTGTCATGTAAATGTTCAGTATTTGTTGAATTTTCATAAGAAATGCGACTATTTTTGCGCTTTTCACATCAAATAGGTGGATATGAAATTAACATGTCCACAGACCTTGAAGTTAAGCTTGACAATACCTTATAGAGAGCAAGGGTGTCTCTATAAAGAGGGAACTCCAGACGATTTGTATGGCGACCATTACTCTCAATACAATTGCCCATATAACATATTCGGGAGAAACATTTTGTTTGTATGAAATAAATCGTTCGTTGCACGCTTCCTTCTAGCATGTGCACGTATTCAAAGAAATCTGCTTGAAACCGTGGTAATCCAGAAACAAATGTCATTGTTGACACGTTACTTTGAAGTGCATGCTGTCTAAGCTGTAATAAATATTTTAATTTAAACGATTGTCCATAAACGCTTAACTACTATAAGTTCTTTGTGTTCTTATGATCTTGATGGGTCGTCTACTTGACCCATTGTTCAAGCCTACAAAAATAATCACAATTTTCTCAACTTTCCCCATTAGTAGCAAGCATTGTCCACGAAGGTTTAAAAAAGTTCTTGATTGATGTTGATTGAAATGACTTTAACTGCGACGACAAACGGCGAAAGCTTAAATTTTTTTAATTTTTCCTTGACTTCTGGCAATCTAATGCCAATTGGTGAAATCATCACGATGAGTTTTTGAGTTGTAGCAGACGACACAAACCATTGTCTCCAGTACCAAAATCTCTTTTACGTCTTAGAGAAGTTTCAAGAGCAAGACAATAGGTAGCTTAATGTCGGCAACTACCTAAAATCTTGGACAAAACTGTCGAAACACCTCCCACAGTTGTACCATGTGCAATATGATGTCGTACACGATTTACGAAACCCTGGTCCCCCAGTGCAATGCTGTGCACGATTTAAGAAAACCCCTTCCCCCAGTACAATGTTGTGTCCAAACGAAAGCGGTGCATCTCCAATTGACATTATTATCTCCAACATTGTACGGCGGGGGGGGGGGGCGGGAGTGAAGGGGTGTTCCAACGAGTTTTGTCCAAGAATGTAGCCTCAAAGGACATATAAATGTTGGATCTGCTTCCCTGACAACTCCCTGATGGGAGAAACCATTATCGATTGGAATATCTCCTGTAACTTATCTTTATAAAATGCATGCCTTCTCAATGTTTTTATCCAATTCTAGAGCAGACACAAGGTTACCTATCGAAGCAAGAGTTTCCACCCACTTATGAATACCTATTTCCAGGAGGACATCCGAAGCAGCAATGTTATTCACTCTCACAAATATCACACCCACCCACTTACGAGATGGAGCGACAGGTAATGGTAACAATACTGCCTACAGTGAAAAGTTATCTCATTTTCCTAGTACCTGTAATGTATTGGCGTCTAATGTATTGGCGTCAGTAGCGCTGCCAAAGGAGGAGAAGGGGTGTATGGAGATTTAGCCATTCTCTAAGGGTCAAACTTCTAATATTACAATAATTTTTGGCTTTCACACTGTAATAAAAAACACAGCAGTTAAGATGTACATCTGCAGCGTATTTTTTCTTTGAATTAATGGACTTTTGCAATCAAAATGGTCTGTTTGTAACGAACAGTTATGTGGTAGAAAAAAATTCTAATTTCTTTAAAGATTTCAAAAATAACTTATTAGTAATCACTTATGCAAATTAAATTATGCAGAGTTTGGCACGGTTGTGGTATTTTGTGTTTATTTTTTATGGGCACAAACAATGTTTCATATTTACTTGCCAGCTGTGTAACAGTCCGTGAGTGCTGTTGAAATTTATCACATAGACAACTTTTACTTCCAAAATAAACACCTCAGAGTGTATCAATATAACTACTCTCCTTGAAATGAACTTGTTAAAAGCAAGGATAACATAAAATATGTTTTCAGTCTCTCTAGCCTCCTCACAGACTTGTATAATTTAGGTAATGTTTATTTATGATGAAGCTGTGACGTAGAATTTACTCTGTCAATATTTGATCAATTTGGATAAGAACTGTGACTATTTTTCACATTTCTACTGCTTTCACATCAAACAGCTAACAAAGTAGGCCTACAATTCTCACCAAGCCTTTGGGTTTCACATCTTGTTATGCCTTGTATATCCCAGACAATGGTGTCTTTCAGTAAAAGCTTAGCTTATGCTACTCAAAGCCTATGAACTGCCACTTCTTGAAATCTAAGATGTATTTATAGGAAATGATTTATTTATAGTCTCCTCTGCCAGTTGTTGTTAGCGCTCCGTTTAGATGGTGTCGCACTTGTAATTCAGAGTCCCTCCCAACAAAACTTTGGCTGTGTCACTAATCGGTGTATCTACATGGGGATCTGTGGCCTGGCCCCAACACCAAACCCCATAATGTGAAAAAGATAATGACGATAACAGACTACGGACGTACTACACCATGACTGTTTGCATTTTGAGCTACAAGGGTATGAAGTTTAAGGGGTTTGTACCCGTAACGGCTAATCCAAATGGTGTCAGAAATCATCACTTTTTTTCCACAAAAATTGGGAACAATTTAATCAGTTTTAAACCCTCCAAATTTTTCACCGTCTACACACACGTCCTCTTTCATAAACACGAAGATCCAGCAACAAATTCTCACGTTAGCATGCTGAAGTTACATCCTGAAAGGACCTACCTATGAGGGTGAACTTTAAGTCTTATTTTAAGAGACCAGCTATTGCTTTCAAAGTAATCTGTCCAGTCCAAGTAGTACAGTCATGTAAGTTACTCATGAACAACATTGGCGGGAAATATGGTAAATATGACAGATTGGGCACAGTTCAGCAATGTACTTCTGTTACCTGACAATAAACCGGAGTAAATCTGTGGTTTTTATCACCGAATATTAGTTTTTCAAGACATCAAAATATCATAAAGGGCTTGATATGTGTAAAAATGAAACATTTTCTTTAAACGTTTTGCCTGAAATATTAGTTCTTATAAGACAATGATCAAACAGCAAAAATTCACCCTATAATGTTTACTTCTAACCCCTCTTCCAATTTAAAATAAAACACCTGTCTAGTACACCTTCAAAACAGAGCCACAATAGCCTGCACTGAGTTTTAATTCCTCAAGACCATATAGACACACAACTGTGAGCTTAATTGGAAACACATCTGACTGTACAAGTCATTTTTGAACAAGCAGAATGAAGTTATTGTTTGAATTAATGCCAGTAAAAGCACAGTCAGCAATTGTATTTTGCACTACTAAACATGTTCTGGATGTCATACTCCCTTTAAAATTCTATTAGTTCAACAAATCACCCTGCACTTACGATTGTTGGGCTATACAACCAGTGCACTTATGTAAACAGCCGAACTAAGCAGCTCCATGATATAAAGTCCTAGTAGGGAGTTGTTATTCGGAAGGTTTAACGGAAAGTTTAATTTATGCTAATACGCTACGATCCACCAAATCTAAAGGAGATTATTAATGATAAGCTACTTATTCGTTCGCTTTAATTTGACATCGATATGTTAGGAAAGTCATTTAGGTCTAAGTTCACAATTGGCTTACTTTGGACAATGCTTTGATGAGTAGGTTTATGCCGCCACCAATTCAGGGGCAGGTGCTACAAAACTCGAAACGACTTTCATTGAAATAAACCAGTGAGGTGTGTCCCTTCTTAAAGAACGAAAGTCATGCAAATGAGCTGCAGAGGCAGAAGTTTAAATTTTGTCAAAACAATTTGGAAAGTTTCCGGAAGTTGCCAGAAATAACCGGGTATACAATCAGATTCAGATTTTTACATAGCCCTTACTGGTATGCTCTGATCCGCGTCACCGAGCGTCCAAAGATGTAATATTTTTTTAAATTTTCCGAGCGTCCAAAGATGTAATATTTTTTTAAATTTTCCAGCGACTGGCAATGCTATGGCAGTAGTGACACTGAACCACCAGTCTTACTGTAGATCTAGCAGACGACAGATTCCTTTTGTATGAATTACGTAATCCAGTGTAAGTCTTATAGAAATGTCAAGAAGGATACAAGAGACAGATTACTGTGTGACCTTGGATGTAAACTTCACTTCAAAGCGATGTACCTCCTTCCAAATAACAACTCCCTGGTCCTAGGGTTCTAAATTCTTCGGTGATGTTCAAATGTTATTCTGTCTTTGGTAATGACAATTCTTAGGACCAGTTGGGAATGACACCGTAACTTGAAGACTCTACAATCGCACACAGACATGAATTTTACTTCTAGCCCCACCTCCACTTTAAACCAAAACACCTGTTTGGCACACCTCCAAGACAAAGCGACAGTATCCTGTACTGAGTTTCTATTTTTCAAGGTTATGTATTAACACAGCACTGTGTGTCAGTTAAACTGAGCCGAAGCTGTGTGTGTATGTCTGAGGCTGCTGTGGGCATGAGTGTGCACTCACAGACACCTCCTTAGCGGGACGTAGGCAGCCGGCGAGAGGTAAGCTCTCGCACGTCTTTCTAAGCTCACGCGCGGCTCGAAACTGGCGTAGCTGCCCGAGACCTCCGTCACTGGAATGAGAAGTCTCGCGCGGCTGCAAGTGCCTGCCTTGCGAGCAGCCCGCCTTCCAGACACGTACGTCTACCGGGTGAGTTGGAGGTCAGCCAAGCACATGGGGAAATCCCGTGAATTCCTTACCGGGTCCTGTGTACGTGTTCCGGTAAGGCATCGAGGGTGCGTATGTGTGGGAACATACGTGACTGTATAAATCATCATTGACTAACCAGAGTAGAGTTATTGTTTTAATGAATGACAATCAAAGTGCGGTCACCAATTGTAGTTTGAACTACAGCGCTATTCTTAAATATGTTTAAGGGGATGCCGTAGCCCTTTAAAAGAAGGCAATTACATTACAGACTCCCTTAGTGAATACAGTGTATGGAATGAATATAAGAGGCTAATGAATGAAATTGGTATACCTGCATGGTTATATAGATGAGCGGTATAGATATTTTATCTTATCCAATAGTATTTGCATTTACTTTACAATCTGCGCACAACGTCAATGTAAACTAGCGGATAGTTTCCTGTTAAAATTGACATAGCTGTTAGGTGCCTCATCTGCATAACTTTCAGAGTAAACTGCAGACTCTCAGCAAACTGTTGACTGAGATAGAACTCAGAAGTTCAGTACAGCTCAGCAGGTGCATTGTTCACGCCCAACTCAACCCGAATCCACCATCTCTTCTTTCAACTGCCATTTCATAATGGTAGTCTTTTGTGGAACTTACATCATTTTAGAGGGCAGATCTTTTATGGAAAACGATTAATATTTTTCACCTTTTATCGTTCTCGATGTCAACGCAGTATGTTGTCTGTGAACGTATGTGTCTTTTGATGTCTGTGTGTGTATGCACCCGCGGTGTGTGAGCGATCCTGTGGCTATGGGTGCACTCAGCAACATGTCCTTAACAGGACACGGTACAGCCGGCGAGAGCTCCGCTCTCGCACGTCTTTCCTAGCTCACGCGGAGCTCGAAACTGGCGTAGCTGCCCGAAAATTCCGTCGCTGCAATGAGAAGTCTCGCGCGGCTGCACGTGCCTGCCTTGGCAAGCAGCCCGCCCTCCAGACACGTACGTCTGCTGGGTTAGTTGGAGGTCAGCCGGGCTAATGGGGAAATCCCGCGAATTCCTTACCGGTACATTTCCCGCGTACCGCTAAGGAAGCGAGGGTGAGTATGGGCGTGTGTGTGTGGGTGTGTGTGTGTGTGATAAGATGTGAAAATTGGGGTCATGGCTTTTCTTGTCAGCAGTCAATTGTAGATGTGAGCATGTATGAATGTGTGTGTTTCGAGATGTTAGGTATGGACACAAATTCAAAATGTAATATTTAGGAATAAGTCACCGATGAGCATTAGATGTACAACTCTGGAAAAGTGGTTACAATGACACATCAACATGGGAAGCTCGTAAACGTACTATGTGAATTCATCATAGTGCATAAAGTTGTGTTGGATGGAAGCCAAAGGACATTTTAACAGTTCGGGATATTTCCCCTTTGGGACAAGCTAGTTTCCCCGAGTTCTTTGTGTACATTGTCAAAGGCGAATGGGTTCTGAAACCCCCTTGCAAAATTTTTTCGTATTATCTAATGGAATTAAATATATATTCGGTAGGTGTATTGCCATAGCTACCGAAAAGCCGATCCTTGTTTTTGGTTCATAACGCCGTTTTTTGAGAAAACGGGAGTTCTTGAGTGGTCTTCGTTCCTGCTAAACCTTATCTTTGTTAGCATGTCAAGCCAATATCATGTGTTGCATTACGGTTTTCCCTTAGTCGGTAGAATTTTGTTTTGCCGAGGACGGAACTACCCAAACTGTACAAGACGCTAACGGTCACACTCCACAATAAATGTACACATTATACTGTTATATCGCAGGAACGGATTGACAAGTTTCATTTTAAGTGGTGGCGACCTTGAGTTTTGATTTGATGAAAAAATTCTCTTTGCCGGAGGTCAAACATTAAGGAGTAGATGAAACAACCATATGACATAATGAAGGTATTGAAACCTTAAAAAAATGGTACAAATTTCAATACAATTTACCGCTCTCAATTTTGGATAGCAAGCGGTATCATGTTGGGATCTTCAGGTGAGGTTGTGTGAAGTTATGAAAGTATTTTATAGTTGCAACTCTGAAGTTAGGAGTCCGTTTAGCCTTGAACTACTCGTTAATGTTACTTAAGCCACTAATGGCATCGCAATTTAGAGAGGACTAAGCGTATACCACCTGATTTGTCAATTGAATCTATGTATTTCAGGACAAGATGTGGTTACAGAATAAATCAATTCAAAAACCACTCGTTCATATTTGTTGTTTTAGCTCGATAATGATTTAAGTAAAGCCTCTTAGCATGCCCATGTAGCAGGGAGGTGCCCAAGTAACAACTCCCCGCATATATGGAGGATGCCACTGTCCTGATAAATGAGATCAGTATTAGCCTTTACAACTTGAGCTCGTAATAAAGCACAATGTCAATACTTCCTACCTTCCTTTTTTAAGAATCAAGTGGAATCGAACAGCTACACATTTGAAGGTACAAGGCGAAGACTTAGAAGACAAGAATATCGATTGAGAAACGCTAAGGAATATGCTTTCTTTGCCCTATGCTTCTTTCCTCCGTTGGGTATAGTTGCTTGGAAGAAAGCTAGTAAGGTTTGTAGCGCAGTCATATTATCTGACATTATTACCACGTTCAAACAATGCATGTCTCAAATGAGGAATGTTGAGTGAATCTCAAACTTTTGCTTCTTTAATCTTGTCATGAATTTAGTGCAAGGGTGAAGCCAATTGGGAAAAGATATCGGGCCCCTTTCGGAGAAGGATAGCCCCTCTCGAGGAAGGCTGTTCCCCCTTCGGGGAAGTTTTCCAACTTTGTTCGTGAGCCTTGGTATGGGCGATAAAGTTTGTAGGCTAATCCTTGACTCCGATCGGTTACCTGGTTACCCTGTTCACCTGTGTTTGTTCTTAAAGGTGGTATATTCTTTAATATAAATCTAAAATGTTCGTAACGCTTCTAACGCCATAGGGTTCCGTAGTTTCAGTTTCCCCGATAGCCCCTCTTTAGTTGGCTTCATAATGCAAGCTCAAAACACAACCTTACCAACTTGAAGTCATCTAAAAAGGCAGTCTGCACCGTTTTTGTAAACGTCCGAAATCGTGTATCTACTCGCCGATAAGTTCTTCTGTTGTATTTGTCGTACCATTCGGTGAGCGACTCATGGCATGGGGTTTGGCCATGTCATCGGGCAGAGAGGGGGATACTCTGTTATCCCTAACAGCTGGACAGGGAATAGCGGTCTTTGCAGTGGATTCATTTTTCCTTTCAGATGAGTGTATGCATTCTTCTGTTTGTACCTAACAATTTTGGCACGCTTATCCCGATTTTCAAATGCACAAGACAGATTTGCCAGAATAACACTTAATCAGCACTAAGCTCGGTATGTCAAATAATTATATATTATATACATTTATTGTGCAAAAATATGCGCTGTCATGGAACAGTAACGTGTTGAGGGTTTTTTCAGTTCTCTTCTCACAATGCTCCTACCCCGGCACCACCCTTCTCGGGACCCTTCGCTACTCCCGTCAGGCTCCGGGTTGCCCCCCCCCCATGGAAAGTTTGCCTTACCCCTTGTGGGGCAAATCCTGGAGTCACCTTTATTTCTTACTGGATTTTTTCTTTTCCTTCAGGTTCAACCGCTTCTCATGGCAGGTGATTACAATGGCGCCTATCAAATTGCAACATCTGCAGGGAAGTGGTCTGTTGCCAGCTTTTTTTGTTCCATTATAATTTATTTAAGTTCTTTGATAATAATCTTGTTCTTTTTAAAAAAATGGAATGAAAATGGTGACGGCAGTGGTGTCAATTTCGAAAATTTTACTACTGTGTAGAAAGCACATATGGAAATAGGCATTCATATTTTGCAGTTTGAACTGAGTGCTACTATTTAGGCTATCCAGCAATAGTATCCGGCAAAATCGCTGAAACAGAGGAATCAAAAGTCCTTCACCGCAAAAATTTTGAAATCAAACACTGTTAGGCATCTGGTGTTAATGGTAATTACTAGGGAAGATTAGTGTGAGTAGCTTCTTCACAGGGGTAGATTACAATGCTACCCTTTAGGCAGTAAAAAAGGATGAAAAGTGAATTTCTTAAGGGAATAATCTACATAAACCTTTTTCCACATGCAAATTTTGACTGCAGTACCTAATTTTATTCTATTGTCGAGATTCTAGATCCTGCTTGTATAAACCTATCTATCCATTGGTGAAAGAAATATATTTGAGGTACATCGCACCAGAGGGAGCCTGTTTTGAAATGATCTAGTCTGTAACACCACATTGTGTACATTTAACTAGTGAATTACGTTGAGGTAGTTTGTAAGAGTGTACTAATAACGCCCACATATAAAGTGCGGGCCGACCTGCATGTCAACACTTTGCCTATTTACCTATTTTTAAGGTGTTATACGACTGACGAAGTGATCGAGTACAAAGTACTTCCAAATTTAGTGCTTTTGAAAAGGGAATGTTGGGTTAAATGTCTTTACGTCCACAATGGACTCTTCCTCCACTTGTTTTAGTCATATTCGTTTTTGTCTTTGTAATAAACTAAAAAATCTTAACCTTCGCCCATTCCCTGTTACAAACTTCCCTAACTCTGTAATACCGCACTCATAATTTTGATCAGGGTGTTTTTCTGTGGTCTCTCAAAATGCAGTCATGACATTACCCATTCTCATAAAGGACACGTTCATGACCAAATTAATTGTGAATGTCGAAAAACAAAATCTAAAACCAAATCTCAAGAGGATCGAAACATGCCTCAGTCTCCTCTGATTCTTTATATAGATGAAAAATCACTTTGTATGGAATCGTGTATTACAATACAGTGTGACCACTCAGTAATTTCGAAACAGTGACCATGCATCTCTTCAAACTGAGCAACAAGAGGGTTCTGTCCCAAAGAAGATATAAAACAAATCACTGATAGAAACGATTTCCTCATATCTGCCAACCAAGGTTATTAATATAGAAAACTCCCCAGAGCAGCTTTAAGCTACCGTCTCCAAAAAGAAAGTAGTATCGAGAAAGGGGGACTAGGGCAGGAAAAGCCCCTCCCCCACTAGATCTTAGTCGTAAATGAGTGGGGTTTACCATAGCCTAAAAATGCTGACAAAGACCTTATGCATATGATGTTACAAAACTGGAAGTGCGCCCTCCAATAGAGACTGGCACCTACCATAGCTCTTTATCAGCCAAAAGTCATGAAGATGATGACAAAACTTTCGATTCTTCAATAATTTTATCTTCAAGTAATGACGAACTAAACAGAGCTATAATACTGACCAAGAATTTTTTTTCCAAATTAAAAGGATGAAAAGTAATAAATCATGTGGAGTTGACGGAATCATTAATGTTTTTTTTTTTTTTTTTTTTTCAAAAACTGCACTCCAACTGTGCTACTGCTAATAACAAAACTTTTCAATTGTGTATTATCAACAAGTGTTTTACTTACGAATTGGACTGTTGAACTTGTTAAACCTATTTATAAGAGGAAAGACTAAGAAGAGGATTTAGATAACTATGTATGAATTAAGCTATTAAGTTGCTTGGGGAAGTTGTTTACATAAGTTGTAAATGAACGTATCAAGGGCTATCGTAATTCTACAGGCCTAATTAAGGATGAACAAGCTGGGTTCAGAGAAAGTCATTCTACTCTCGACCATATTTTCGTCCTTTACTCTGTGATAGAATTTTACCTTAGAAGGAAAAGGGGGTATAGTGTGCATTCGTAGACTATAAGAAAGCATCTGATTTAATTGACAGAACGAGTTTGTGGTCAAACCTTATCTCTAATAACATGAAAGGTAAATTACTAAAGTTATATCTAATTTGTATAAAAAACTCCAAAACATGTATTGTAAAGGATGATGTGAAGTCAAATTATTTTGATTGTAATATAGGAGTAAGGCAAGGTAAGAATCTCCCTCCTGTCTTGTTTAGTGTATTTCTAAACGATTTTAGGAGGTACATTAGTAATCTTTATAAAAGTTTAAGTGAGTTATCCTCTTCAATGGAAAGTCTACTGGGCAACGATGACGTTAAAGTTTCCTTTCTTTACCCTATTGTATGCAGACGATACCGTCTTATGGGGGGAAAACGTGAATGATCTGCAATGTGCTTTAAACAGAGTGAAAAACTATTATGATATTTGAAAAATGACTGTGAATGCAAATACGACGATAATCATTATTTTTACTTAGGGGGAAGATAAGGAATGTTCCAGATTTTACTTTTGGAAATGAAACTGTGGATGTAGTCGACGATTATACTTATCTTGGAGTTACATTTAATTACAATAACACATTTTCCAAAGCGGTGAATGAGCAAGTAACCAAGGTAGGCGTTCACTTTTTAGTTTACCAGTAAGACATCCGATCTATGCTTGCCCTTAGATTAGCAAGTCGATTTTTTTTTTACCAAACTATACTTCCCATTTTATACGGATGTGAAATTTGGGGATTTGGGATTCAGATCGAAATATTTCATTTGAAGTTTTTCAAACATATCCTCAAATTAGCTAGAACTACATCTAACTGTATGGTCTATGGCGAGTTGGGCCGTCATAAAATTTTAAAAATGATAAAGGTTAGCAGGTTAGGATGATATAAGTTTTTGGTGTGAAATTATAAATGGTAGTGAGCACAAATGTGACATATTTAATTTAAAACTTTTAAGAAATTTTCATGAAAACGGCATGTACAGTTCATCATAGTTAATCTATGTAAAATACTCTATATAAGTGTGGAAGGTCTTATGTTTGGAATATTCCGGAAAAAGGTCTGTCAGCTACTTGACATAGACAAGGTTCTGTTATTTTTAAGGGAATAAACAAACGTCTGAGTGACATATATTATGGGTAAGATTTGCTTGGTGATGTGAATTACGAAATCATATGTCTAAATTTCGTTGTGTAAATAGTAAGCTACTTACAGTAGTTGGGAGGTATATTAATATACTTTATCATGGAGAGTATGTGAGCTATGCGACAAAAATATGTTAGGGGAGATGAATGTCATTATATTTTTGAGTGCCCTTATTTTAAAAACGAAAGGATACAGCTTTTGAAACCATAGGCCTAGTATAGGAAAAATCCCAATTCTATAACAAAATGAAACATCTTTTTCAATCTTTAAATAAAAATGTCCTTATTAAGCTCAGCAGATTCTGTGAAAAATCTAAAAAAACCTTGTTTTTTTTTGTACTTTTTAGGCTTGCTCTAAGTCTGTCCCTTTTCCCGCTAATTAAGTCCTTATTGTAACCGGACGGTCTTTGTTTTGTTTGTTACTACTTTTGCGTTACCGTATACGTCATCTTTTTAATTTCATTGTGTTATTAATTGAACTGCTTATACGTCTCTTAAACCTCAATGAGATGATTTGGAGAGAAAATGATTGAAACTGAAAGCAATAAAAGCAGACAGCTGATATAGTTACCGGTGGGATACGCGCAAGTCTACGACGAGCGCTTGCGAAACCTACATCCTGCGTGATTGGTGCTTCTCTGTTTGCCTTCAAAATGATGTCGGGTGACTTCAATGCATACAGTCTATACTGAAAGTGTTGAATAATGTAATATCTAATTTTTATAAGGAGGCTACATATTTTAACGAATGCGATCGAAAGTGATTGCTTTTGGTTTTATTACCTACATTGCCGGTGAAACTAAGAATTATTCAAGGAAATAATCGAAATACACTTTTCTCAACACTCACTGGGCTATCCCTGGTAGTCTGATTTGTATTATTGTCGTATGTCTCATGCCAGTCTCCTTTTATTGTTCAAAATATATCTGTTATACTTCTAGTTGTCTTTGGTGCTTTGATGGTATCATATCAATCAATCAGTCAATAGAGTAATCAATTTATCAATCAATCAATAAAAGAAGATAAACATTCACCCGATTGATTTATTTTGAAACATCATCCACATCTCACAACTTTCCTCTTAGTTTTCGACTGCATAGTCACGTGGTTAGAGCATCCGACTCCTGGCCGGGTCATACCCGGGGGCGTAGCGAAGGTGTTATCTTTGGGGGGGGGGAGGGGTGGAGATTATGTTTTGCCGACGGATCTGGTAATGCGTAGTGCGAATACGAGTTTAGCGGGTGGGGTCCAGGGCCCCGCCTAGCTCTGAGGTTTAAGTATATCTCTGGGTGAAAAATTAAGTCTCAGGATGGATATATTTTGGTTCATAATGCATCATCAAATACAGACTAGTTCCCAACTAATTTAAATGTAGTAGGCTCTTCCTCTCGTCAGGCCGCTATAGTTTTAAGCGGTTGGGATCCAGAGGCCCTCCAATGCTCTAGCTAGGACGTTTTCTCAATGCGACATTTACTGATTTGTGGCCTGGGGAGGGGTCTAAGGGGAGGTGTCCCCCTCCCCTTTGGAAATTTTTGGAATTTGAAAGGTGCCTAGATTGCAAATGGTGCAATATTTGAGTGGATTTCTGCCCTAATGAGGAACCTCAAAATTTACACCCAGGTAGAATTTGCTTGTCAGATTTTTTTTGTTTGTTTTTGTGCTACACTTGTCACCGTTTATGCGACATTGTCGCACAAATAAGGGCTAGCTGAAACACTGAGCCCACCTAAGGACCCCTAGTGAATTCCGGAGGGCAAAGCCCCCGGAAGCTATGAGGTTTAAGTATATCTCTGGGTGAAAAATTAAGTCTCAGGATGGATATATTTTGGTTCCATAATGCATTATCAAATGCAAAGATTCCCACTAATTTTAATGTATTAGGCTATCCCTCTCGTCAGGCCGCTATAGTTTTAAGCGGTTGGGATCCAGAGGCCCGCCAGTGTTTAGCCTGGACGTTTTCTCAATGCGACATTTACTGATCTTTGGCCTGGGGGAGGGATCTAAGGGGAAGGGGTGTCCCCCCTCCCCTTTGGAAATTTTTGGAATTTGAAAGGTGCCTAGATGGCAAATGGTGCAATATTTGAGTGGATTTCTGCCCTAATGAGGAACCTCAAAATTTACACCCAGGTAGAAATTGCGTGTCAGATTTTTTTTGTGCGACATTTGTCGCCGTTAATGCGACATTGTCCCACAAATAGGGGCTGGCTAAAACACTGGGCCGGCCTTAGGGCCCCTGGTGGGGGTCCGTGGGGCTTCGCCCCCGGAAGCTCTGAGGTTTTAGCATAATTTTTCGGTAAAAAATTAAGTCTCATGCAGGATTGGTATATTTTGGTTCATAATGCATTATCCAATGCAAAGATTCCGGTTAATTCTAATGTGTTAGGCTATTCCTCCTGTCATGCCACTATAGTTCAGGAGCTGAACCTGTCGTTCAGAATTGGAACACTATGTGTTCAGCATTTGAATACTAGACGCGTCAAGCGTTCAAATACGATAAGTACGTCCGGAGTTCAAAAAGGGAGAAAAGTGTTCAAAATCTTAACACAAGCGTTCAAAATATGCTTTGAAGGCCAGGATCTGAAGATGGGCATTGTATCTGTTTCATTTCGGTGTTCAAAAGTTAAAAGCCTGAGATTGCAGTGAAGGGAAGACACGCGCGGCACGCATTATTTTTTCCCCAGGATGTTTGTGGGTAAACCGGATCCTCAGAGGTTTGCAAAATGTGTTTGAAGCCAAGGTTAGGGTTTAGAAGACTGGCTAAGGATACCCTCTCCATGGGTAATCGGGTGCTGCTCCCCATGGTGATGATAAAAGTGAGGAATAATGTGCAGAAAGTGGTTTTTCAAGAACGTCATATGACCCAAAATAGTACACCTATACGGAAGCCGTTAACTCCCTTTCTTTTCCCGAGTTCCCGACGGACTTAGTCACTCGTCCAATTACACCGACGGCCGTTGATACGGCCGTATAAGGCCGTCACATGCATAATCAATTTGCCGACGGGCCTTCAACTTGAATGGGCCAATTAGATGAAGAGCTAAAAATCGAAATAACTGATAACAGACTGGCCCGTTCTCTCTTTCTCTTTTTTTCTTTTCATTCTCCGTCTTCCCTTTCTCTCCCTTCCTTTCCCTTTCTTTTCTCTTCTTCTCTCTTCTTTTCCTCCTCTCCTCTTTTCCTTTTCTTTTCCTTTTCTTTTCCTTTCCCTCTCCCCCTTTTTTGCCAACAGACCGAAAATTTGCTGACGGACTACCAAATATTGGGGGATGTGACACCCCCCCCCCGCTCGCTACGGCCCTGGTCATACCAAAGACTTTAAAAATGGCACCTACTGCCATTGTGCTTGGTGCTCAGCATACGCAATGGAGTAGGGAAAACAAGCCAGTGAGCCGCAACTGGAAAAAAAGGCCGTGGTCGGCCCGACATAAACCAATTGGTTAGAAACTGAGCCATAAAACCTCATCTAATTCTAACCAACTCTTAGATTCTTTACAAATATTTTGCAAGTTGTGTTTAAACAAAACTATTTTATATTAAAGGTAAAACTAAGGTGTTAGTTTGCATGATTGAACATTTCAATAACAAAAATATCGCCACATTATTAAACAGAATTATTCATAAAATAAGGACATTGGGGTTCAATAATTCAAATTGAGGTCACTGCATTTCCCCTGTAAGCAAGCTGACCTGAACATGTAGGTGTTTAAAAAAACGTTCTCCGTGCCATTTCCCACTGTTGCGTCGCAAAAGCCTGAAAAAAATTTTGTTATGCCTACTCTTCCCCGAAGTAGTTATGACGTCACCCAGAAGTGACTTCAAAATTGGTAGCTCTCATTATACATGACATCAAAACTGCAGCAAGGCTGTATAGAAGGGACGTATTTGAATTTTTGTTATAACTGGGCGACTTCCACTACGCCTCTATTTCAGCCTTCGTTTTGGCAGTAGCTCCTAGAACAAAACTGAAATGTAATCAAAAGTTTTGACCAAACCGTTCTTTGGTAGGTTTTTGGTGTGAAGACGTGGGTGTGAAACCATCAAAAAGTGATGACGTAATTCACTGCAAAGTCCTGTCGCCACTTCACAATTAAGTACGTGGACCTACTCACTGTTTATATGGGGCAACTTTTTGAATGGTAGGTTTGGCTTCTTATGATCAATAATGTTATTCCTGGATGTTAGGCTACAATAGCCGCAGTAATAATTGTAAATCATTAACGTCAACCATGCTACTCTCCATTTCCGGTGTATGGGGACAAAATCTACGCCTATTCCTATAGTTTCATCTACAATAAACATTTCATGTACTCATCCACTTTTCAAGTGGGATCAATGGTCGTGTTCTACATTAGCATCAACTGGTCGCTCCGAGGACAAGCCAGCGCCCTCTAATAGCTTCGGGACTACGACAGCAAAGAGTTGCACGGAACTGACTGTATGGTAATATCCATATTATAATTAATGTTGCTTGCAAAAAAGAAGAAACAACATTAACTGATATTATTCTGCATTTTTCAGGGATACAAAGGAAAAAACATTGACATTCAATTCAAAACGACCACGACAGTCTTCTGTATTGAACAAACGTTACCAAGAATCAGTCAGTTTTACAAGTTAGATCAATCAAATAGAAATGAAAACAGCTTAAGCATACAAAAGCAGTACGGTTAAAATAAAAACAACGACTACACCATAGACCTTTTTAGCAACTGCAAAGGATTGTGGGAAAGAGTTTTGGTACACGTTGTTTTCGGCCACAGTAAAATGCCATTGACAAGAACGTCGCACACCAAAAGTCTGTCCCACAATCCTTTGTAATCGCTATTTGGAAAAGAGTCAATAGATTGAATCCGACAAAAAAATTATTGATGTATTGGTAAGGTGCAACTCGAAACGTAATCCTCTTCCTTGCAAATAAATCTACAGGATAACAAATACTATTGTTGTAAACTTTGGGATAAAATACACAATTCTGGAATTTATTCAGTTAGTTTAAAAATTAGTTGCGCAGGGTAATTATGATTATATTCTTGTTCAACTCACATTGAATGTTTTTTTTTTTTTTGTGTTGATAATTAAATGTTGAAATGACCTAGACAAAATACTGTTGCATTGCATAGAATGTTGAGAGAAGGCAGGTATTGTTAAGTTACTTTATAGAAATAAGACAGTGGTTACATTATAAAAAAGATACACTGACTTGAAAGGACTTGATGACGCAACTCGGCACAAAAATAACCCTTAAAGATGGAAATTTCATGAATGGAACATTTTTTACAGCTACATGTATGCATTTGTAGTTTTGAACAAGTTCATTTTTATGTAAATGCTACAACCAATCCAAAATACATACAATCTCTGAGTATACCGTATTAACTCAATAACTCAAACTGCATTGTGATTCCTTTAAAGCTACCATCTGTTATAATATTATATAATAATTTACTGTTATATGTAATATTATATTATAAACTCAAACATATTTTGCTGAGAAAAAAAAATCGACCCATCCCTTACAAAACAAATGTGGCATGCCACATGTGAACATACATAATCACATGTGGCAGGCCATTTGAAAATGCATAAGGAGAAAAGTGTGGTTATGCGTGGTGACGCATGTGGTGTTGGAACCAATCTGACCCACAGGACCACGCTTTTCACTGCATGATTGTCACACCTTGAAATCTGGGTCAAAGTGGGGACAGCTGTGTCAAGTTGACACATGTGGCAAACCAGGGTAAAGTGTGGCAAACAAGGCCAGTGAACGAAATCGAATTATTGAATTTACTTTACTCAGCACCACACCTCTTCACACATGTCCACACTTCACCCACTTTACCCTAGTTTGACAGATGTTACCTGTGTCTAAGCATTTTTTTTTGGTTTTCCACACATTGCGTCATGTCCAACCTGTGGAAATGCAGGTCAATGCATGACACTTTGGAAACGTGTGTCAAATGTTTATTAATGACACACATTGTCATGCAAAAATTCACAGAAATTTCATGACTCTTCCCACCCCACTATAGTTGTCCACAGTTTGACACAGTACTTCACGTGTGGTACTGAAACTTTTGCGACACAATCTTTTCGTAAGGGATTTCTCGTTCCCCAAATCCTTGCAACCCTCCCGCCATCCATTTTCCCCATCAGCTACACCAACCTCATCAACTATTTTCATTATGCAACTATCGTCAAGAAAATCATTTTAACGGCAGTTCAAAATACCCATGGAAGACGAAGGGTATTCTAAAAAAATGTTCAGGATTGACGTAAAAGTGAGGAAACTTAAGAAGAAACTTTCCGGGGAAGGGAAGGGGCACTCACTCTCTGCCTCTGGCGTAGAACCTGTGGCGCTAGCGAAGAAAAGCTTCGTCGGTCACACTTTACGCGCATAAAGCCTCTGTTGGAAATTCCCTTTCTATGCATGTTTTTCCTCTGCGGACACCCATAGTAATGTCTCTGTTTGACAACCGAAGACAATTTTTTATTGATTTTGAAAAGTGTACTACGCACGTATACAGGGGAGCGTTAAAGACGCGCGCCCCAGCTGAAAAAGAAAGAGAATTTGCGAAACTTATAGGTTGCTCCACTCGGCATTCTTCAAAACTGAAGTCACGTCCACGGATGAATAAACAAAATCCTGAAACTTAAGAAAATTGTACCCACTGTTATACACATTCTCTGAATTACATTATATTTTTATAATTTTAAAAGAAGGTGACTTTTTTGGAAGATAACGTAACACGAACGAAAAATGCTTTCCTGGAGAAAGTTGGAGAGACTTAACTGCTTAATGTAGTAATGGAGCGCTATTGTAAATAAAATCTGAAGTAAAAAATGTAATCCAAGGTCTTAAAGAGGGATTTGCATCACCTCAAGTATGACTTTTACTTGGTGGTAAGCCCCGCCCATAATTGTCTTTACTGCCGCTCTCTTTGTGCAGACACAAACAGTTCACTGCTCAAGGCCACATCCTGGTGGGCATAAAAGACCCCATGTGTAATCAAAACATTCACCGTGCGTGCTGTGTAACATGAGCTGCTCTGCATCTTTTGAATTTTGTAACTCTGATGTCAAGAGTAGTCACCAACTGAGACTTTTGCTAACCCCCAACTAAAAGTGATACTTGGGGTGATGCAAATCTCTCTTTAAAGGTTGGTTTTTATTCCAGGCGTTACTTTCATCGTAGGCAATCTGAAGTACATCTACAAAAAGAGTTTACTGTTTCAAACCCACGGGTATACCCTTTTATGAAATAAGTGTAGTACAAATCGCCTAACGAATCCCTGAATTATACGTTTGACCGAAATTTAGCCAGATTTAAGATATAATGAAAAATGCCATTTTTGTAGTCTCTTTAATGCCCATCCAGTAATATTCGAAGATTGCGAAATGTATCATCCCAATGAATATAATTCTGTAGATATCTTGAAATTCCCGGGAGCTCGCCCCCTGTTCCCATTTGGGGACCCTAGGGCGGGTACCTGGAGCTTACACCTTCAAGTGGGCGTCTGGTTTCGCAGGTACAGAAGGGTATTTTGTATGGGTTTGCCTTCCAACTTTCAGGTATCAAATCCGCTTCTAACTTAAGAGTGATGTTCATATAGCGTGGATATAATGCTGGAAAACTCTATCAACAAAAGTGAAGTTTGAAAATGTCAATACCAAATGTTAACGATGCTAATTTTTCAGGTTAAAATTAAACCTATCTGCATGCATGACAGATGTGTTACACCAAAATCCTAATAGAAGGGGTAGTCTTGAGTTTCTTGTAACACCACGCCATATACCACCAGATTTAAAATCAACCACACGATCCCTATTGCTGCAAGTACACTGCACTGTACAATGCCATAGATAAGACCGCCCATAGCCCAGCTCTTGGCTTGTCTTGAAGATTCCAGGGCGCCATCGTAATCACCAGACCTGAAGCGCGTTCCAACCTAAACAACAGATAAAAAAGAAATAGATAAGAGGCTCGTATTTAAGGCAAAAATTTCAACAAAGGGGTTATTCAAGGAGATGTTAGTTTCATTGCCAGTACGTATTTAAATCAACGGGATAACAGTTCAATACATCGACGCACGTCACTAATTATGAGACTAATGCGTACAGAATTAAATATACGTCATTGTCGACAAGGAATTTTCAGCTAACCTTTTGTGCCTGCTTACCCAACGCTAGACGGTATCTCTCAAGAGGACCTAAAGTCTAGAATTACAAGAATATATATTTCAGAGGTTGGAGAATGAATTTCATTTCCCCATGTCCTATTTTCAGATCTGAATCTGTTGCTGAGGTATAAAATACACTCTAACCAGAAAGCCTAAGGGCTTAGTGATTCCTTGCCGAATGGGGATGCTTTGTTGTACTGAGGTTTGTCCCTCAAATTTATCTTCCTTGACTACATCATTTTATGATATTTTAACAATTTCACCAAATATAACAAAAAAGAAAACGAAAGTGTCTTGAAAGGAATTCAACTCCAATGGATCTTGGATCTTGAAAATTCTTGGGAAATTTTGTTTTTTGACCTCTGGTGACCCCTGATGACTATCTTGGGAATTCTTGGGAAATTTTGCTTTTTAACCTCTGGTGACCCCATATAACAATCTTGGAAATTCTTGGGAAATATTGCTTTTTGACCCTTGGTGACCTCAGATTACAATCTTTGGATTTCTTGGGAAATTTTGCTTTTTGACCTCTGATAACCCCAGATAACGATCTTGGGAATTCTTGGGAAATTTTGCTTTCTGACCTCTGGTGACCCCACAGGACAATCTTGGGAATGCTTGCGATAGTTTGCTTTTTGACCTCTGATGACCCCATATGATGATCTTCGTAATTCTTAGAAAACTTTGCTTTTTAACCTATAGTGACCCCGGATGACAATCTTGAGAATTCTTGGGAAATGTTGCTTTTGATCCCAGTGACCCAAGATGACAATCTTGGGAATTCTTGGGAAATTTTGTTTTTTGACCTCTGGTAACCCCAGATGACCTTGACCTCCACCAAAATTGATAGGGTTTTTCCTCTCAACATGGCAAATTTATATACCAAATATGAAAAGTGGCTGTCATTGCTATCTTGAGATATCGTGATTACAAGCCATTTACAAGGTTTCTGTACTTCAACCTCTGGTGACCTCAGATGACCTTTGACCTCTACCAAAAACAATAGCATTCTTCCTCTCAACATGACAAATCTATATCCGCCATTCCTATCTTGACATATCCCAATTTCAAGGTTTTCGGTCTTTGACCTCTGGTGACCTCAAATGACCTTTTACTCCACCAAAAACAATAGGGTTCTTTCTCTCAATATGACATATCTATATACCAAATATGAAAAGTGTCGGTCACTCCTATCTTGAGATATAGTGATTACAAGCTTTTCGGCCTTTTACCTAAGGTGACCTCAAATGACCTCTGACCTTCACCAAAAATGATAGGGTTCTTCCTCTCAACATGATGAATCTACATACCAAATATGAAAAGTGTCGGTCATTCCTATCTTGAGATAGCTTGATTACGAGCCTTTTCGGCTTTTAACCTGCGGTGGCCTCAAATGACCTTTAACCTCCACCAAAAACAATAGGGTTCTTCCTCTTGACATGACAAATCTGTATACCAAATATGAAAAGTGTCGGCCTTTGCTATCTTGAGATATCGTTTTTACGAGGTTTTCGCCGTTAAACCTCTGGTGACCTCAGACGACCTTTGACCTCTACCAAAAACAATAGGCTTCTTTCTCTCAACATGACAAATCTATATACCAAATATGAAAAGTGTCGGTCATTGCTATCTTGAGATATCGTGTTTACAAGCCGTTTACGAGGTTTTCGCAGATTAACCTCCGGTGACCTCAGATGACCTTTGACCTCTACCAAAAACAATAGGGTTCTTTCTCTTGACATGACAAATCTGTATACCAAATATGAAAAGTGTCGGTCATTGCTAACTTGAGATATCGTGTTTACAAAGTTTTCGGTATTTGACCTCTGGTGACCTCAAATGACCTTTGACCGCCACCAAAAACAATAGGGTTCTTTCTCTTAACATGACAAATCTATATACCAAATATGAAAAGTGTCGGTCATTGCTATCTTGAGATATCGTGTTTACAAGCTCGGCGTCACATACACACACCCATACACACACACACACACGACATCACCATCGCATAGATTCCTTGCCTGCCTACGGCAAGGAATCAAAAACAGTTGGGTAAACCTTTACCCAGGTTTGTTACATATGCCTCCTGCTAAACTGTTGGGTAAAAAATTGACCCTTGTTGGGTTAAACAATACCCAGCAATGAGTACATTGTAACCAACTTGGGTCAATTTTTTACCCAGCAGTTTAGCAGGAGGCATACGTACCCAACCGTTTTTAGAGTGTATGGAATTTATGCACTTCAGTTGAAATAGTTCATTGCGCAATAATTTGTGATGTCCATCTGGTACAATTCACATTACCTGTTTTTGTTTCCTTTTGAATTAAGATGTTTACATGACCTTGAAACATTTACTGTTCCTTTGCATAGCATATTGTACGGAGAGGGTTTATATTGGCAAGTCACCCTGTAACAGTAAGACAATGATCACATTTTGGCACAAGGTGCAGTGGCTTTTGAAAAAAAAACACAAAGAAAAACATAGACTTATTTTAGTAGTACAGAATTGACCTCACAAATTATTGCGCAATCTAAAAAACACAAAGAAAAACATAGACTTATTTTAGTAGTACAGCATTGACATCAAATTATTGCGCAATCTACAATTTTTAATTTTGATTGAATAAGCTGAAACTTCTTATATCCCAGTTCAGGTATGTCCTGTAAAAATGGGAGTTGGACCATTAGTTTACCTGCAATTCTCAAACCTTGTAACTTCCCTTTTTGAAATTTTATACTTTGGGTATAGTTTCTTACACTTTGCTTAGGCTGACAAATAACCGCATAATATGACATGCTGTATCGCTCTTAAACATACTTTTGAGTGATATACACAGAACACCCATGTTGCCTGCATGGTCTACGTGCTTATGGGTTACATGTAACGCACTGAGTCTGCACTGCCAATAACGACGTTAGATCGCACTCTATTCTATATTCTTTGTATTACGCACTTTTAAGTGATAGGTAGGGCACGTTACTGAGTCTGAAGTTACTTTGGGCTTTTGAGTGTCACACGTTAAGAGGTAATTACTACATGTTTTTTCTGCCTGCACACTATGGTTCGTTAGAGCACTCGCGAGATTAAAAAGGGAGCCAGGCTATTGATTAGAATCTTTAATATAATAGGCTGTACAATATAAGTAGTACATACGTTTGACCTTAGCTAATTTCACATTTAACCTTACTTTAAAAAGCGACCACACTTTTGCTAGCACCTTGCATATCTATTTATCTGTTAAGTTTTCATTCAGAATAAATCATTACCTCTTGAATTTACAGGTAAAACGTACTTTAACAAATATTGACCTGTGACCTCTGACTGTTTGTTCTGGGGTCTGCATGACATAATTCTGTGCCCGTCGTTTAGTGATCCACAGAATTGGATAACATCTGCCAAATATATTGGCGAGAAGTTTTGACACATAATCATGCTTAAAGTATACATAGTGTCTTAGTCTGTATGACCTTTGGGCTTGCTTTCCATTGCACCAACATATTTTGGCAGTAGTAAGTCTTGAACTTTTCACTACACAGGAATTCATGGCAATTCCACGTTCCCCCTTCCAGTAATAGTCATTTTTTGTGTTTGACCTTTTACGTTTGTGTCCAAGAGTCTGCGAAACAGTTCCTTAACTTGTCCTACAGTACCTCGATACCAAATGTTAGGAAAATAAGCCGCCCAACCGTCTAGGAGGACTTTTAAACACAAATTTGCTTTGAGAATAAACATTCGACCTTCCGTCACATTACTTTTGATCTTACTTTCCATGGTTATCACGTATTTTGGTAGTACTTTAGACATCCCTAATAATAGTGTGCAATTTCACGTCAGTGCATTGTTTCCTCTGAAATCATATCCATTCCTCTGTGGGCTGGGGGTTGTAGAATATGCCCACGGTATTTCCCGCCTGTGGTAGAAGGCGACTAAAGGGAAGGACTTGCACGGTATTTGAGCTGTATTTGAAACCAAACTTGAAGTTGAACCGTATTTGAAACCGTATTTAAAATTTACCTTTTTATCTAGTTGACACTATATAACACATTCGTGTTTGTGTGTCGTTAAATCTCATCTGACTAACTAACTAACTGAAATCACATCCAAACCAGAAGCCCGTACCTCACCAAGAAATAAATGTTTTGTCGCACTGAGGTTTATCCTATGAATTTATACTTCTTGAGATGCAAGCAATATCTTCAGTAGGCTAGTCACTGGCACAAAAAGCCTTCAAAAAGTTATGTGGGCATGTTTTTGTCAAGCGATCAGCCATGTTAGATCCAATCTACATCTACAATCTACATAAAGATTTAAATTAAGAGGATGGCAGCCTGGCACTCTAGAAAACCTATTTTGGGTTCATTTTTTATCATTTTGGAAAGAAAGAGGACTTTTATGATTCTGGTGGAGTTAACATTTTCAAATATTTTCCTATCAGGATAATATAAATTTTAGTCAATTTGAACTCTGCTTTGGTCGACACTGAGAAAGCTTAGCCACACGTCTGTTTTACTGCCACGGGATATTTTCAAGTATGTTGGGTGGGTGATTTGACTGGGTGTGAATGAACAGGGGGTGTCCAATTGTGTTTTCCCAATGACACCCCCTTGCACGTAGGCAGCTTTTGGGGCTGCAGCACATGTCTACCAACAGGCACTGGAGTCCAGCTCTTACCACCACAAACTAGAATACCCCTTGAAAGCTGACCAGGCCTACTAAGGCTCTTCAAAATAAAAAGGCAGACGAGTTCACGTGCCTCAGCGCCATCTCAATGCTGCTCATTGTAATATCAAAACTCCTCTACTTTGAATTAACTAAATCTCACACTTTTACCGCCTAGTCCTTAGTTTATATCGCAATTGACATGCGACCTCGGTTTGTTCTGCCTATCGAGGACTTTATTCCAGGAATTTTGGGTGTATTTTTATTGTTCGTTCTGGAGTCACCGTGGGCCATTTCAAAATCGTCAAGTGTTCGTCCCTGGTGTTAAGAAGGTCTATTGAGAAGTCAGTTGTTGAGGTTGTGAATCGTGGTACACGGTGAGAATGTCTTGACACAGCTGAAAATTCCAGTTATGTCCACTTGAACTGGACTAAACTGGATCATTCAACTGGATTTTTCTAGAAATTGGGCATTTCCAGTTGAACTGGTCCAGTTCAACTGGATCCAACTGGACTAGCTCAACTGGACCATTTTAACTGACTATTCTGGAAACTGGGCATGTCCAGTTGGAAAACCAACTGGTATATCAAAGGGTGTCTCCTGCTCTCTCCTGCATTAATGAGCACTCTCAAAATCTTGGACCACACAAGTGTGGCCCAAGGGTATTTCAGCTGTAATGGTATACTTAAAAATGCATTTCAGGCAAGTCCAAATCATGCATCATACTACATTGCATGTAGGGTATGGCTAATGTAGTAATGGGTCAAAACTTTTGTATTTACTCATGTAGAGATTTAGATATAGTTTACAAAATAAAAACGTTAAAACAATTCAATGAAGGGCTAATCCTGTTATTCACTGTTTAATTATGTAAAACTGCACATTTTGGAAATAAATTTGAAAAAATAAACCGAGATAAAACATTCTACTAAAGGTCTGATCTAATAAAATGCACTTAAGTTTGATTATGCAAATTAGATAAAACCAGTTGAATTCAACTGGACTTTTCTGGATGGGTTCAACTGGACTTTACTGGACCAGTTCAAGTGGACATCCTGAACCAGGGCAATTGGACTTTTCTGGACCAGTTCAGATGAAAATTGGTGGTCCAGTTTTATTGAACTTCAGTGATCGACTGGTTCAATTAAACTTCACTGTGCTAGGTCAACTGGACTATCATGGACCATGCAGTTCAATTGGATTTTATGGTGATCAGTTTAGCTGGACTTAACTGGACCAGTTCAATATTGTGATTGGCTCAACTGCACTTTACTGGAATAGTTCAGTTAGACTTTACTATGATTAGTTCAACTGGATTTTCATGAACCATTCAATAGGGCCTAATTGTGACCAGTTCAATTGAACTTTACTGGACAAATTCAACTGGGATTTATTATGATTGGGTTAACTGGACTTTACTGGAAAAGCTCAATTGGACTTTACTATGGATACTTTAACTGGACTTGACTGGACCATTTCAAGGGGACTTAACTATGACTAGTTCAACTGAAATTTACTGAACCAGTGCCATTGGTATTTATTATGATTGGTTCAACTGGACTTTACAGGACCAGTTCAACTGGGATTTATGTAATTAGTTCAACTCCACTTTACGGAACCATTTCAACTGGACTTTAAATGTTGTGGTCAGTTCAGCTGGACCCAGACTTTGTTGGCCCATGTTCAACTGGACTTTATTGTGATTAGTTCAACTGCACTTTACTGCACCAGTTCAATTGGACTTTAAATTGTAAATAGACTTCACTGGTCCAGTTAAATAGGATTGTGTAGGCAACTGGACTTTACTGGACCAGTTCAATAGAATTTGACTGTGACCTATAAGTGACTTTCCCTGACCAATTAAATAGGATTTTCTTGCGATCAGTTCAACTGGACTCTACTAGACCTGTTCAATTGGATTTTATTTTGATCACCTTAATTAGAATTTAAGGGACGAGTTCGATAGATTTGATTTTGTTCTATAGGTTTTTTACTGTAATCACTTCAACTGGACTCTACTGGATCAGCTCAATTGGACTTTACTTTGCTCAAGACAACTGGACTTTGCAGGACCAGTTCAACAGAATTTTATTGTGATTAGTTCAACTGGACTTTGCACGACCAGTTCAATATCATTTTACTATGATCAGTTCAACTGGACTTTACAGGACCAGTTCAATAGGAGTTTACTGTGGTCAGTTCAACTGGACACTACTCGACCAGTTCAATGGAATTTTACTGTAATCACTTCAACTGGACTTAACAGGACCAGTTCATTAGAATTTTACTTCGATCAGTTCAACTGGACTTTACAGGACAAGGGCAATAGGGTTTTATTGTGATCAGTTCAACTGGGCTCTCCTGGACCAGTTCAATTTGACTTTATTGTGATTAGTTCAACTGGTCTTTTGTGGACCAGTGCAATAGGACTTTTATCATTAACATTTCAACTGGACTTTACAGGAATAGTTCAAAAGGGCTTTTATTACATTTGTAACCAATTCTCTACTTATTTTAATTGCCTAGATTAAGTTAGGCAACGTTAAGTTGAAATTTTGGAAAATTTCCATCAGTCCAGCAAATTCATTTGCTTAAAAGAGTCCATTGAAATAATTCTCGCTTTCTTTAGGGATAGTCCATTGATTTCGAACTGTTACTGGAACAAGCCCAGTTGAAGTCCAGTTCAGTTCCTTAAGCAATCTAGCAATGTAATCTGATAAAAGAAAAAGTCCTATTGAAATCAACTGGGTCCAATCCAGTTGAAGTCCCTTTGAGTCCCGCTGGGTCCAGTTCAAATATGGGCTAGTCCAGTTCAAATTTAGTTCAAATTTGAACTAGACTCAACTGGAATTTTCAGCTGGGAGTGCTGGCAAGTAAAAGTCCCGTTCAAATGAATTGGGTACAGTTGAGTCCAGTTTAAGTCCAGTTGGAATCCAGTTGAGTCCTATTGAGTCCAGATCAAAATTTCAACAGGACTCAACTGGAATTTTCACCTGGGTTCCGTTGGGTTAAGTAGTCTTAACGGGATAGAAGTCCTCGAGGCATCAACTAAAGCATGAGCCACTACGACTTCATAATTCTCAGAGAAGCTCAAAAGAGGTGACACGGGTCCCTCATCCAGCTGGTAACGTTTGTCTAAAAGTATCCCATGGTCACGTCTCACAAGTTAAACAGGAACTATGGTTTCATGTCCGGAGTTTACAGCAACTGTTTCTGTTACCTTGAGGCAATACAGTGAAGGTAAGTACATAGGCATAGGAGGCGGGGGGCTGCAGCCCCCCCCCCACCAAAAATTTTTGTGAAAATTTGGGCAAAATGCTGAGAATTTTTCGGGCACCTACTGACAGAAAAATAATGCAATGATGTAGCTAAAGGGTATTAATAATTTAAAAACTTCCTTGGTAATTAATATAAAGTTCTGATTTGAATTGCACCAGCACCTATATATTTCGTATTAAATTATGAGTGTGTTTTTAATGGTTAAACTTATATTATGATTATCAGTGGTGTATTTCAGGGGCCATATCGCCATGCCCCAACCTCACTGATGCTGGTTTCTTCTACCTAAAATACGTAAAGTTTTTAACACAAATTTTACTTTAAAGGTAGCAAATGTGGCACAAGATTGCATGTAAGGACACCTAATTTTTCAAAAATTTTCAAAGAGGAAGGGGTAATGTTATGCCGATTTTTTAGTACCTAAAATACGTAAATGTTTTAACACAAATTTTACTTCAAAGGTAGCATATGTGGCACCAGATTGCATGTAAGGACACCTAATTTTTCAAAAATTTTTAGACCCCTCCCCCAGGCCGGCGATCAAAGACTTCCGCCAAAATGAAAACCAATGAAGAAGGTAGAAACAAGGCAAATTATTGTATGTTATTGGCATGCCATGTGATAAACGATGAATGCCCATATGATATGTACATTAACATGTCGAACGTGCGTGGGGAGCGCGGAAATTTTTGGTTATTTTTCGGGCAAATCGTTTCAGTCCCCCCCCCCCAATCAACTTGGGCTCCTACGCCTATGGGTAAGTGCTCCTTTGGATGCAAGTTCATTTCGAAGCCGTTAATGATAATTGTGCCTTTGCTCCAGTTCAGCTTACACTTGTGCTTTTTCATAAAACCTCACATCAAGGCATATCTTAACAACGGCACTTGTTTTTTTTTATTATTATTTTGAAAGAATATGATAGGAACAGATCATCATTAACAGGTTTAGTCAACAGTGGCTAGACAATAGGAACAAAGAGATCTGCCAATCAAAGTTTGATACCTGAAAAGGTTTAAATCATATCCAAGTGGGTATTGTCTGACAAATTTGGTTGTTGTATCTCCTTCCTAACACTACCTTCCTGGAGTGACCATGTAAATTCCTCATTTGGTTCCATTATCCGAAGGTGCTTGTTCCAACTTCAGACTTGTGCTTGTAGCAAAAGACAACTTATGTAGCTTACGAATGCTCACGCAATCTTTCCCAATCTTAATTATTGTAAAAAGGTTACACATAATAGTAGCCATATCAAAACCCAAAAGAAAACCGCTTCCTACCCTTCAAATTATGTACAGTCACTTTTGACCTTTACTTCAAGTCTTCCTTACCTTTTAGAGTGAAATCGTCAGTAAACATCCACGTAATCCATAACATTAGTTAATTTACTTGGTTTGCTCTTTTATTCGTAAGCCCCCTTTTCATTTTCGAATGATTCTAAGCAAGATTAACAATAAGTCTTTGAACATGACAATAACACTATGGAAGTTGTACTTCCATGATCGTTCTTACAATGACTGCGTGCCATACAAACCTCACTAGCCTTGATAACAGCAACAATCCCCACGGGAAGACAACAGCATATCAGTACAAAGATGGAGAGCGCCAAATGATCGTCTGGTTGTACTTGGGTCACTCTTGTGACAACAGTACTGGTTGGCGTGAGACAAATCTTGAGGAGAAGAATTTAAGCTTAGAAAGTTAGTCGTGATATGTTAAAAAAATACTTACCTTCCTCGTGGTAATATTTGCATTCTATGTATGACAAATTTCATTCGTGAGGTGCTAATGTTCTGCATTCCATAGAAAAGTCTTTATGTTAAGGATGGAGATTAAAGAGTTCCTTTGGGTCACACATGGTCAAACTCTGAAAACATTACAAACACCATATCTCAAATCTATCTAAAATTTTACCTTATCTCAAATTTAATAAATGTCTTACTAGTCATGTACTTGTTCTACATTGAGTAAAAGATTCCCGCGCCTGTGGTTTTATGAAGATGGAAACTTATTTGGGGTCAACAGAGGTCAAATTAAAAGAAAGGCATTCCACAGATAATTTCTCCAGAAGACAAAAGCTGATGAATCTCATACTTAAAGACAGACAGTCATCACCCCGAAGTATGTTTTTAGTGTGGGGGTATCAAAATTCTCAGTTGGTGACTGCTCTTTGATTGACATCAAAGTTTGAAAATTTGAAAGATGCAGAATAGCTCACATTCCACACAAGGCAGAGAGAGTGCTTTTATTACATTTTTTAGCCTTGTATGCTCACCAGGACGTCGCCTTAAGCAATAAAACGGGTTTATTCCTGCACAAGGAGAAGCTTTATACAGTTATGGGAGGAGCTAGAAGTTGCATAGTTGGGAGAACTGGAACTGTCTGGGATGATGAAAATTCCCCTCTAAGTTGTGATTACCTCATAGAAAACAGAAGTATCTTGCAATTTCTGATGGAAGTCAAAGGTCATTTGTGAGTATACCATAAGTAAAATTGTGAAAATATTGTAAACATGATATCTTAAGCAACAAAATTTTAATGACTCTCAAATATGGTATGTGGGTGCTCCATAATAAGTTAGAGGATATTCAATTTTTTTAGGGAAATTCAAGAGTCATTTCTGGTCAACAAAAGAGACACTGTGGAAATCTTCTGAGCCTGATTCGCAAAGCGGAAAAGTATGTCTGTATCTTGGATTGTGCATGTAATTTTAACAATAAAATGCACGAGGATGATTTATGACCACGAAATATGACATAAATTTACGTGATACGAGCTTATAAATGTAAAAGTTTTGGTAAAATACAACCAAAAAAGTTGTTTTTCCTTGCCAGTTAAGGAGTAAATCTCGTACGTGAAGATCCGTTGGAATTATTTAAATATCTTTTCGGGTTTTCAACTTAGATAGTTTGTACTTCTTCAAAGTTAAACGGTTTCTTAAGTAACTTATTTCCCATGCAAAAATAATGATGTGGAGTGTTGCACAGTTCTATCCTTTTTGTGCATCCTATGGAAACTATTTCTTAATTACCCGTAAGGTGGTTTACAGTTTAGTGAGTGACATTGATATTTTGAAGGAGACAACTTCCAAAGTATTTCCAAAGGCATTTGGCTGTCTCACTAAACTTCAACATATTTTTTTTTTGTTTGTTTGTTTTTTTTTTATTTTTTTTTTCTAAACTTCAGCATAGATGCTAAACATAAAATACAATATTCGTACTTGCCAACCCATACGTATGGAAAATGTGTACAGCCGGTGGGCCAAAAGGATAAAATTGCTCTATTTCTCGACTTCCGTAGTTCCCATGTAAGTACTTCGAAATGGTCTAAAAACATTGCGAATGATGTCCTAAGACATATTTTACATGCTACTACTTTCCAAAGTTGCACATATATGAGTAATTACGGAAAATACACTATTTTGATTGCTAGGTTACGTTTCCCCTAGCAACAGCAAAATGAACACAAAATCCAAACTTCCAATGATGGGAATACGGAATAAATGACTTTTCCTTTTCAAAAGGAGACTCATTTACTATTTACTTTGATTTATTACAATTTATGCACTACTTTTAAAATTACCGTAAAAAGTACACTTTTGGGGTTGGGAACTATGGGAAGGCATGAGAAAACACCTCATATTACAATATGTCAATGACAATACATTAATTGGTTGCTAAGGATAACTTCCCCTAGCACCGAAAGGGTAAGCACAGAATAAAGACAAAGGGAAAGCTTCAGATTGTGTAAACTAGGGGTCGGCAAACTAGGGGTCGCGACCCTTTTGAAGGTCGCGAAAATATTTCGGAGGGTTACGAAAAGGATACGGGAGCGAAAAATAATTGACAAATTTCTCAGTAAAAATAAGCAATGGGAGTGATTCTAATTTAAGAACCAGTGATCTGCTTCATTAACACTGCATAACCAAGTCAGGTCAAAACCCTCTTACCGACCCGTCAATTTGAGGGCCACCAAGATTCCGGAGTAGAAAGTTGGGGCCACCAAGCAAAAAAGTTTGGAAACCCCTGGTGTAAACAAGTATTTCAGGGAATAAAAGAACAATTCTTTTGAGCTTTTTCAGGCGAAATTTTCCAAAATGGTGAGGATGAAGAGAAAACACAATGTTTCGGTTGGTGGCAGTGGTGTCCGGAGGGGGGCAAGGGGGACACTTGCCCCCCTGGAAAATCAAAACCTTGAAAAAATGAAGGGAAATGGAGAAAAAAAAACCGAAGAAAATATAACATCAACATTTCTTAAAAGTTCATTCAGTGCAAATTTGTATTCTCAAAACAAGAATTGAATAAAAATATCAGCACTCAGGCCCCAGCAGCCCACCCCCCAACCCGACTGAGCATTTTTTGGTATTTTTTAAAGTTTATATTTATAATATTGCTAGTGTTTCCCCCTTTTTATATTATATGCGGTAAATAGGCCTTGGAAGAGCCATTTCCAGCGATCTGGGAGGCATTTAGGGAAAAGAAAAAATTTTCTTACGCTCCGGGCCACCATGGCGCGGAGCGCTGAGAGTCTGTTTATGGGCTTCGCCCCCCCCCCCCCCTTGACAAATTCGTGGCTACACCTTTGTCAACACTGTGTGAAATAGCATCTAAACTCTTTTCTGGGAGTAAAATATTTCCCATGAAAAAAGTTTTGTCCCCCTAAAAATCTTTTGCCCCTCCTGAATTTTTTTCTGCGGACGCCCATGGTTGCTGGGCATAATTTTCCACAGCAACTGAAGTTACATTACTTACAGAATAAAAATAAATTGTGACTGATATTAATAAATGATTTTAATTCATGTGGCTATTTCCGCACAAGGCAAAGCACTTGGATTTCCCTCGTCTGCTCATGGAGCAACAAACCCAAAGGGACAGTGGACGAAACTTTCTTTGACCGGTATTCGGGCCTTTATCCTTTCATACTTGTAAATTCCTGATATAGTAAACTTAGACTAAATATCTGCCAGTTGATCAAATTTGCATTTCTCTTTCATAACTTCAAACATACGAAACCACCACTATCATTTTGATGCAAAGGGATACTATTGTTAACTTTACCTGTTGGTTTTCCGCGGTATTTACCATTGAGTAACCATATTGTGGTGGATACTCCTGCTGCGGTGGGTATCCCTGTTGAGCTGGAAGTTCTTGCTTCCCTTGGTCTTCATCCAGTCGATTGTATGGTGGTTCTGTCGATGTAAAATAGAAGAAAGCGTAATTAATTTTCATACTTGTATTTCCTCGCCTATCCTTAAGTGTTACGGCTGGTAGTTCCCCTGCAAAGAAGAACCGTCGAGGCAGAGGCATCCCTTCCTAGTTTGTTGGGTACTGAGGAAGAGATCCAGGAAGGAACAGATCCGCAAAAGTAACAATTTTTCCCGAAAGTTCCAAGTGCAGGAACTGGGAACAGTGGGGACATGTCCCTTCATTTTTATGAATATTGAACAAAGTTCCCATTTGGAAGTGAAAAATATCTTGGAAGCTACTAGTGAAAGATGAATTCAATATTTCAAAACTTTAGTGCAGCACTATTACTCTTGCATTGGTAACTTGGACATAATGGCGGTAATGAGTTCCCATCTTTACAAATTTACTTCTTTTGGGACACTGCCTTTCAGAGAATGGTGTTATATTATTTGGTCAGATAGAAGAAGTGAGAGTTTCTGCCAAACAATTCAATGCGTTCCTTTTAAATAGTAAGAAGGGGTCATAGTTTACTATTTTCAATTTTCGCACAAAGGGGCACGTGCCTTTACTAGTTTTATTTGTCACTGTGTCATTTACCACCGTTACTTCTGTAACCGGCTGGAAGAGGAGGTGACAGCAAATATTCCAAAGTGATGTTTCCGTTGCAAAAGGGGTAAGAAATTACCGTTTTTTGAGACATTGAAGGGTTTTACCTACAGTGGGATGCTAGCTGCTTTTATTTTAAAGATCATGAGCCCCTAGGGATAAGGCTTATGTGAGAGTCATCTGACTCTGATTAGTTTTTTTTTTTAAATTTCAACTGACAAGACAATGTAGGTGATTTTTTCGTCATTAAAAGTAAAACATTAAAAGATTATCACTAAAGAGGAGGTCATTTGCCTTATTCTAGTAGATCACCATGGGAGCCAAGGATTGGCAAATTTTAAGAGGGTTTTTCTCACTATCAAAGGGAAGACTAGTTCGCAAGGAGGAGGGTATTTTTGAATGTATCCCCATCAATGCCAGGGCCATTAACAGTTACTGTCCTCAGAGGTTTGAGCATTACCAGCAGCGGAAATGCCGGCATCTCCCATTGTCCCAATTACCCCTCAACAAACAAGATTTTTTATGCAAACGTTGATGAGCTAGGCTAATCTTTTGTTCGTTTGTATTAATACAAACACCTTCCATCGCATTGAATTAGACACTGATCACTAAGAATGTCTTCAATGAGATTTTTCTCAGAGCACGAAGCACATTGATCCAGGATAAGGTTGTTAGGCGAATTGATCCGTTAGAGAAGCAATTTTCGACCTTTTTCTGGCTAGGCCCACTTAAAAACCAGCATGAGAGGCTACCAACCCTTACGAATGGGGCTGACCCCAAACAACAAAGTCACACATTGTTGATGGATCTAAGTAACCACAAGCTTCCAGTGTTTGGAGCATTTTCAAAAATGGTATAAAGTGGTCAATTAAACAGAATAAACATTCGACTCTAACCTTGTCTGTCAATGGAAAGCTGAATGTTACAAACCTACTCTTATTTGACATGGAGGTTTCTTTTTTGGTGTCTCAGACTAGTAAACATATGTCATCTATACCAACGAGTTATCCTACCTGAATTTCAACAATTCAATTACAAAAATACTGTCATATGACATAAAATAGCCATTCCCTATAGGATACGAGGGTATACTCATTATAACTGTGGTAACTGCATGCACCCTTTAAAGATGCTATATGGTTTCTAAGACTTTCGAGCTTAATTGAGATGCGAGGATTACGTTAATAGACTTGTTTACTAAATCTAACAATAATCGGGAGATTCCCATACTCCTGTTTACAACAAAATTGTAAGTACAAGATATATTCATATTCTGTGGATATTTTGTGTGGTCCAACATGATGGATGGGGCATCCATGGCTTAGACCATATTACGAAATTTATTACACTTGAATGGAAAATAAGTCAACCCACTTTTCAATAAGCATACACTGATGCTATGCTAACTTTTTCCTTTTCTGAAGACATTCTTGTCACAGAACACGAGTAAATCATGATCAGACCTAACTACTAACCTTATCTTTAATATACAAATGTCACTGTTTTAAATCATGACGTTATTTATTATGAAAATAGGTGATATGAGAAGTTGTTTTGAATTCCAGTTTAAGGTTTCACATGCCATTTACAAATAATATTTTTTTTTCATTCCGACTTTTTTGAAAGTCTGAACTCTGTGTAGCAATAACATGAAGGTACTTGTCTAGAACAGGGCCTGGCATGACAGACCCATGATGCAGAGGGCTCTAGAGTGGGACATTTTGTAGGGAAAACAGGACTTGAAATTACTTTACAAAGTCATTGATTCAAGCATTGAATCAATCTAATCTTGGTTTCTCTTGAGGGTATGTGTGTCCTGCGTGGAGCAGAATCTTGTGGGGTAGGAGTTACGTTTAGTTTTCGCCTTCCGGTATCTAGCCAAATGAAAGCAGTACTGTGGACAGGTGTAGTTCCAAATATTTCCTAGCCCCCCCCCAAAAAAAAAATGAGCAAAATTTTACCCAGGCTAGTAGTGATGAAGACATAGATGTGCTCAGAAAGTGTTCCTCATGGCTCTTTATCAGGCCCGTAGGCAGTAAGTTCTGTAACAATTCAAAAACCATAAAACGTTCCACGCGCTACGCGCGCTCTCATCTTCAGTTCTGTCTAACGGTAACGCTCGTCATTTCAAACATATTAGGTTTATTCAGAATTAAAGGTTCCACAAATTTGTTCTTGCGTGTAGTCGTGATTCTAAAGAAACACGAAAAGGCATCGTTGCGAAGTTCTAACCTCAGTCTTTTTCTTATCTTTTGGAAGGTTCTTTCCTCATCCTCACCATCTTGGCAAACATATTTTGTAAGAAAAAAGATTTTTCAGTTTGGTGGGGAAGTCTTAAACGATATCGACCCCTTGTGCTGCAAAGGGTTGGGTAAGATAAAGAATGTAATCCTCGACGACGGCCATACAGTCTTCCCATCAAATTGCTTGGTTTGCCCTTAAGTAGGGAAATATCTTCAATAAAAACCCAAACTTTTCCAACTTTTCTTAATGAAAACAAAAATATGAAGTCAAATCTTTTGCAATATAGCCCCGATTTTTCGGCGCGCTTCGTGCGCGTTATATTTCGAGACCTTTTGGGACATCTCCAATAAGTCCCTCCCCCTTCCCCCCCCCCCCCACTTTTTCAAAATGATGAAAACTAGAACTGTAATGGATTGTAATTTAACACAGATTTAGAATTGACACTACATTTTAAAAGCTAAATTACTCGCAAATATGGCACCATTTGCCATAAAGACACTTTTTTCTTTTTTTTTCAAAGCGGAGGGGAACACCCCCCTCAGACCCTCCCCCAAGACGGCGATTCTTAAATGGTGAAAAGTCTCCCCCCCCCCCACCTTTGGAGATGGATCCACGCCACTGTTGTCAACAGAGGAATTCTATGTTTTTTTTCAGTGCAAAGATAACGAATTGTTAGCATATGGTCATTTGTCAAAATATAAGCAGGAGGTCAGCAGGTTTGGTCATTCTGCTGGGGTCGCACTTCATAACTTTCAACCAATCAAATAAGTTTTGGTAAGTTTGCATTACTGAAGATTGGATTACAGTTTAATACCAGTCTTTTTATTGGTTAATGTTGGGTAGGCACTCTCTAAGTAATAATGAGGACGTAGCTTATAATGACGATACTTAGCTTATAATGACTTGGCTTAAATGACCATAAGTTTGAAAGAACTTGTCCAAAGACCATCACAGACAGATCATGCGTAACTTTCCGACATAAGACAGCTGCTTAACGCATAAACCCAATGCCGTACATAGCGTGACTTATTTTTGCACCGAATAAATTTCTGCAAAGTAAAAGAGTGTTATCATCATTTTTAAAAAAAAAAGTCCTTGTGTCTTTATAACTAATACGGAACTTAGAAAAGTTTTTTTGGAACAACATATGGAACCATAGCCAGCCGACATCTTGGAAGTACTTAGAGGACAGAACGACGTGACAACATTAATAGCACAAAAGTATCAGTGAACTTTTCCTAACAACCCTAATTCGGTGTATTCCCAAAGTTAGAGGCGGGAATCAATGGGTTTTCATGTAGCAATCTAATACTTTGAGCAACATTCGTAACATGCCAGTGATAACTTCATGGTTTAATTGAATTTAATCGAACCACAAATCAATTAAAAAATTATAGCTTTTCCATCCTCGATGATGGTACATTTCACTCTGTTGCAAGCTGTTTATGCAAAATTTTGTTCAAAGTAAAGATACAATAATTGTGAACTGTAAAGAGTTTGGTGTATTTTCAGCATGAGCGTCGATCCTGGGGGGACGGGGGACAAGTCCCCCTACATTTCGATTGGTGGGGGACACAATATCAAATGCCCCCCTCCCACATTTACGTAAAAGAGTAGTGTCGTGGCTCTATTTGACTGGCCTTTGGAGTGGCATGTAGGTTTGTTAGGCAATTTTTAAGTGTCTCGATGCAGATTCTGAATGCAGATTTCGTCAGGGAAATCTTTTTTAAAGACAAAATTTCGGCGCGCTTTGCGCGCTTGCGTCCCTGTTTGCACTCCTTCTCATGACCATTAAAAAGGTAATTATACATGGAACTATTCTGATCATAACACTTTCCGAAAACAGACATACATCTCCAAACATCTGAAGGGGCCTCGCACCAATATGGGACCATTCAGTCAGTGGCGTACGCAGAGGGGAGGGCCATTCGGCCATGCCCACCCTCACTGATTCCGATTTTTTTAAGTTCCTAAAAATACGTAAATTTTTAACACAAATTTTACTTCAAAATGTAGCATATTTGGCACCAGATTGCATGTAAGGACACCAATTTTTTCAAAATTTTTAAAAGGGGAGGGGGACACCCCATTGGGCCATGCCCCCACACTGATGTCTATTATTTCAGTTCCTAAAAATACGTAAATTTTTTAACACAAATTTTACTTCAAAAGGTAGCATATTTGCCACCAGATTGCATGTAAGGACACCTAATTTTTCAAAATTTTTCAAAGGGGAGGGGGACACCCCATTAGGATATGGACCCCCTCACTGATGCCTATTTTTCAGTTCCTAAAAAAACGGTAATTTTTTAACACAAACTTTACTTCAAAAGGTAACATATGTGGCATCAGATTGCATGTAAGGACACCTAATTTTTAAAAAAATTTCAAAGGGGGACACCCCTCCCCTTAGACCCCTCCCCCAGGCCGGCGGTCACACAACATACTGCATGCCCCCCTTGACAGAAATCCTGGGTACGCCACTGCATTTAGTCTAATTTGTAGCACGATGTGAAAGGTTGAAAGTACGTTGTTGCCGTTACCATTTTTCAAAATTTTTTACCGAGCGCTTCGCCGAAGCCATTATCGGTATAGATGGTAATTGTTAATACACTTACGACTAAAAAACATTCTGAAAACGCCCTTGCTAGTCCTTCACACCTTTGCTATACTACGATCAGCTCCAAAAATATCCCAAAGATAGCACCATTTTGCATCTAAGCAACCTTAAATTAACAAAAATTTCTCAAAGGGGGAGACGCCCTTCCCCCTAGACCCATCCCCAGGATGATACCTTTATATAGTGAAAAAGGAAGGATCCCCACTGCTGTATACAAAAACGCGGGGTGCATAAAAATGGTGCAATTTACGCGTCGCCACTCAGTTAGAAAAAACATCCAACCAGACGGAATTTGGGACCTTCACAACCCTAGCAACGGGCCTGGTGGGGTCCATGATCTCCGACAATGATCCACGCTGCGAGCGTAGTTTCAGTTATTTTGGGACATGATGAAAATAACAACTTGAAGTAATTTCGTGGATTCCGTATATTTCACCTGGCAGATCATCTATGACGGTCATGTTAACTTTGAAATGATAATTTTTATCAGAATAGGACGTCGGTCATCATAAGGGGAGGAGGAGGAAAGGGCCTATAGGAAGACACCCCCTCTTCAAAACCAAAGGGATTGGTTTTCGCTAAGTCACTATATCCCTGTCCCCCACATTTAAATACGGAGTGACGCCCCTGATTCTCAGTGTCATTCGGACGTCAGCTCAAAGTTCCATGCTAGTGTTCCCATCGTATCAATGTCTCAGACATTTCGGGTATTTTCCCTCAGTCTGGATCCCACCAAAATTATGGTGAATCACACCATGGGCCTTATGGTAGCCCATGGCAGCATGATGTCCTCACCGTCCGAAAAACATTCTTCTCTTCATATACGCCTGAGGAGCTGAAGAAGCATCATCATAATCATAGTCTTGTTCCGTTAACTTGTGAGACTTTCCACAAATTCCACGTCTCTGTATTGCAAGAGGAGGGGGGAATTGCTGCCAGGGAAAAGGAACTTTTCGCCTGCGCACGAAGGTTCGATTTCTTTAAGCTATCTGTGTATGGCTTGAGATATCATCCCCTGTGGTTCCCGCAAATTGCCATCATCTGGCAGTCTGATGGCATCACTAGCTACAAACATAGTCTTCTTCGATGCCTACCTTCGCGGTACCGGTGCCCTCTATATCAGAATTAATGGCTACTGGCCTTCTCCTTATCCGGTTTCGCCAAGGTCAATGACAACATAGCCCCCCCCCCCCCAAATAGCCCCCCCCCCCAAAAAATGTCCCTACACCCTCCACAACTGTGGAGTTGTAATTTGTTCGTGAGTCTTCATTACAGCTCTCTGATACCAATATAAGTCTAGCAGCGCAATGAGTGATACAAAATGCGAAATAACGTCTGTTCACAATGAGTTTTATTCTTTGCATACTTCCAATAAATACATAAGTGTGTTTTGGACGCCATAACGACCCACTCTGTTTGCGATTGTGTGCATACTTTCTACGTGCTATTGAAGCTTAACAAATCTTATTAAAGCCCTGAGTACAATTCGCCTTCTTCTGCTTAATGTAGAAGCTAGGCTATAGGTGAAATAAGTATATGCTCACTAAACCGTGCAATCAAGTAACACCTACGTGTTGCATAGTTAAGAGCAGATCGGGATTTTGTTTATTGTGGGGAGCCTATTGTAACTCCCTTATAGAAAGTCTTTGCTGCACGATCAAATTTTTACTACTAGTAGGCCTACTTGCTTTGTTGTGCTTTAAGGCCTGGAACCGTTTTCCAGGAAGCAATTAGGAATCGTGATTAGGCTACAAGTACTGCGATTAGCTCCGATTTACTACCTCCATTTACCAGGTACCTGTAATGCTAAGGAATCATAAAAGAACGATTTTTAATTTTCATTTTCACGATGAATTAGCAGGGTTGGGAAGTAACGAGTTACAAGTAACGCCGTTACTGTAACGAGTTACATTTTGTGTAACGGAACCCTGTAACGAGTTACATTTGCATTTCAGTAACGGAGCAAGTAACTAGTTACAATTCTGTGTAAAAGTAACTGTAACGGCGTTACATTTGGGTCCCGTTACTTTCCCGTTACAAATAGTCAAAATGACCACAAATTGCATTTTCTTTGAGCTAATAACAGAATAACAGAAAATTTTCAAATTGATGACACTTTGGTAGTAAAATGTAAAATTATTTTCGATATAGGCTATTTATCATTCATCGCTATTATCGACGTCGCCCTCACCGACATCAAATTTTATTCACGATTAGAATCAGAAGTTGATATTAGATGCACACGCTGCAGGCTTACAGGCCGGGCCACTTGATTGTCTATTGAACCAGGGAGTTGTCAAATAGCAACTCCCTGATTGAAATAAGTTTAAAATTGATCTGTATGTCAAAATACTTATTAGACAGATCAATGCTTATTATCCATGAGACCGATTTGTGCGATTATTTGAAAAATACTGAACGGTCCTCTAAGGCTCAGCTGACTTTATGTATTCTAAGTAAAGTCAGCTGGGCCTTGGTTTACTCATATTGTCCTTTAGAGGACACAGTGGAGACAGTGTACCGTGAGAAACGGGTTGGCCCATGGGCATTCAAATACCAGCTTACTTTGAAAGTTTAATCATTGCCTCTTGAGACGTTAGGGCTGGACCCGTGTTCACCCTATCCGAGTCGGAGCTAACTGCGATTCTAGATTCCCGAATCTTTCCGAGCATGGTACTACTCAGGATCCTCAAATTTCTGCCAGTTTTGATTCCAATGGCACCAATTCCGAGACCAGTCTTTTTGCCAATGTATATCATATCACACATACAGATGTTTTAATTCTATCGTACATGTCCACCATTAATTAACAAAGTCATCGTTTGTACTCACTTCCATAGCCTGGCCTCCTGAGTAATTTAGTTGATTGTATGTGACAATACCTTAGATCTGTACATTGTGCACAAATGGAACTTTAAACACTTTTAATGTAACTTTCATATTTGAGAACTCGGCTGGAATGAACTCCGAGTCCGAGTCCAGTTACATCACATTCCGTAAAAATTTCGATTCCGGAACCTTCTATCCCGGGCAAATTCCTAATCTAGAAAAACGCTCTTGAGACCGGCATTAAGCTAACCGAATCCGGACTCTTGCGTTGGAGCCCAGTAAATCTATACGGTGCCAAGCGTTGGTAAACACCGTGCATCCATTTATGCATCTAATTTAACATGTATGGTATCTTTATTTGATGAATCAAACGTATGAATTTAGGCTATATCATATTCTTTTCAATGTCCGTAACTCCTTACACTGGAATAATAGTACGGTTAATATAAAAAAACAGCAGAATATTGAAATGGTCAATGGCGTTAAAAGTATCCTAACAAAGCTAATTGGAAAGAGAAGTGTCCGACTTAAAGCTTTACCTATTGTAAAGGGAAAGTGAATTATGTGCACATGATCTGCATGTATAAACTGCATAGTATCACCATTTCTATGCACTGTTTTATATCGACACAATGTGAAACTTGAAATTTATGGGGAAATATCACTTAGCCCAACCTTAGCGGTGAGGTTTTAAAATTTTACTGCTAACAAATGTATTCATCCTCTTATTATACCATATTTATGCTCTTGAGGGGTGAAGACTTTACTGCTGAAACAACGCTCTTCCCCTTTCCGGCATAGCGCGCTAACCTCTCTAAATTAGCCGACTGTGTGATGGGAGTATAAAGATTTCAACCCTCAAAGAAGTACTTTGGTAACTGGAAAAGTTTTGGTTATAACCATATTCCTCTAACAAATAGTTTGCGTAAGCTCCGACACAGTATCATGATTCGCTGCTTCATGTTGAGCATTAGGAGCCTCTGCGACAATGCCCATTGAAGATCAGCTAGCTTCATTGACTTTCTTTGGGGAACACCTAAGGATAACCGGCACAAATGAGGTGTCGGTCGTCTCATGTGCCCCCGTCTTACTATCTAATTATGCCCCCCCCCCCCCTCCATTTCAGGTACCGAGGTACCGTATATTCACCTTGAAGTAACGAGTTACTTTTGAAATGTAGCTAGTTACTTTTTAGTCAAAAGTAACTGTAACTAGTTACTTTTTCAACATTGTAACTAGTAACTGTAACGAGTTACAATTTTACGGAATTAACTGTAACTATAACGAGTTACTTTCAAAGCGTAACGGGAACAACCCTGTGAATTAGATGAAACAATGTTTCTTTCACAATTTTCACAACCAATCGCAAACATTGCCTTAAAATGTTGTTTAAGATGTCTACCATGACTGTAAATTGGGTCTACGCCTTGTATTACCTGGTTCAGCCAAATTACAGGACTATAGCCTTCGGGGTGGGGGCTCAGTTGTCTTGGTCAATTAAAAAATATAATAAAGATTCTTGCAAATTTCGTCGTCACAAAGAAGAATACTAGTTCAATGCTTGAAATCAACAAATTTGTAAAGTTACTTCAGGTACTGTTTCCCGTCAAGTTATTTTACTGAATAACTTTTTCCAATTTACCCTTTTCCTTTGAAGTCTTAATTTCTAAGCATGAAATCTCAAAACAGATGCAAGTTACAAGGTCTAGAAAGAATCCCGGCATTTCCGGCAATGCGGGAATCATTTTTGACAACATACCGTAAATTTTTGATGCCCAGTGCGAGACAACGAATGGTGACCTTGGATCCATGTCATGGAACGACCAAAGAAAATTACGAAATATTTAAAAATTTCTAGACATATAATAAGTTCAAAGCTGTAAGTGATATCTTGCCAGATAACACCATTTTGCATCCAAGCAATCACACATTTGCTAGTTTTTTGCAAAAGTGGAACCTTAGGTAACACCCTTGACATCCTGCAAAAAAACCAAAATAATAAATCTGCAAATTGAGTCAACAACAAAACTTTTAAACCATATTCTCAGTTCAAATCTTTGACAAACATAGCACCATTTTTTCATCTTAATATACATTAACAAAAAATTTCAAAGGCTGAAGGTGTCATCCTTTCCCCCAAGACAATACCCTTTCCCCTTAACCTAGCCAAGAAACTAGAGCTATTCTCTACAGAATGAGAATTTTAATTATGTAGTCAGTTCAAAACTTTTCCAAAGATCGCACCAGTTTGCAAATTAGCTGACTGACTTTTTTAAATGTCACCCCTTCGCTTAGACCCCTCACTGAGGGCGACTTCCTGGAGGGGGTGAGGGTGACAAAGGAAGAGTTCGTCCGAGTGTCAACTGTCCTCGATACGTCACTAGGGGTTCCACTTAGACTGTACCATTAACTGCCCCTTAAGATTTTACCCAGGTTACGGCAATGAATAAGGAGACTAAATGCTGTATTGACTGCGTTAAGAACATGAGTTATTTTTTAAATATCCACATTTGTATTTTGTGGAAGATTACACAGTTGTGTTTTGTGGAAGATATTTTGTTTTAATATATCGTGTCTCCGAGCTTACTGCTTGATATAGACTGTACAACCATAGTCAAAACTAGGAACGTCTTCAAGTCAATGGCTCTAATAGCACAAGTGAAACTGTGTTAGGGTCTTAAAGGCATGCACTGCGAAAGCTGAAAAATAGCATTTCAGTCTTCAAAAATTAGTATCTTCCAAATACAAAGTGTTATTAAAATGAGTGTTTGACTACCTTACACAGAAAATTTGGCTCTAATTTGGTAACCAGAATATGCTTTTAAAAGTACACTGATGAGTCAAAAGACCGATACACATTGTTCAATCGTTGCTTTAACAAAAACCGTGGTAAAAGATAGCTTCGTCACTAACTTGATCAAACAAATAAGTAAGGTTCTTCAGTTTTGGAACAATTCAGAAAAAATACGCTTGTGGAAAATGTGATGCATAAAGTCAGCTTACCAGTCATCTTCAGCTCAGTCTGAAGGACGTCCAATGAAGGACCTCATCGATAGTGCTATAGCAGTAATGCTTGTGACGTCTTGTGTTTCGGTCAAGCCTGTCAACCGCAGTACACCAGCAATAATGTAACTATAAGAAGCATATATGTCTTCCTAATCAACCTGTGTAGACGGAACAGTGCGATATCTCAGTAGATTAGTCACACTCCTTAAGAGTTGCAAAGCCACGCATGAGTGGACAAACTAGGTTAACTATTTATAGATTCACGGCTGGCTTTTAAAAGTAATGTGTAAACATGGTTAAAGGAAGGCGACTCCCCTTTTCCAAATATTAATGCATCCATCTCTCATTGACTCCTAATCAATGTTTTCTGGATTTGGACTTGTTTTTCTCATATTCTGATGTTAGCACGCCACTATTATACATAAATCAATGCGTCAATTTTTCTTCTTCATAAATATCACTAAGACTGGTGACATTTGGACAATTTTTCCATATATTACCAAATGGGATGGGATCATTTGCCACTCTGATATAAAAGTGGACTAGATGAGGTAAGACTGGTTCCAAAAACGTCCATAAAATTTTGGAGATATAAGCCAGGAGAGTTGATATCATAGGGTGGGGTCTCAGCCTTATTTCTTCATTCAAAATGTCATTTTGCATCTCATGGAAGGATATAATGCAAAAAGATTTCTGAAAAACTTTTAATTTTCTCATTTTTGAATCACTTCAATTCGCTTGTTACGTGCCCTCATTCACATCAGCAATTGATCACATCACTTTAGGTACGTGGTCAACGCCCCCCCCCCCCCCCCAGAAAAAATAGAGTCGGTGTGCTACCTCAAGCCTTTTCGATCCTTGTGAGTTTGGTTATACCTTGAATTGGAGAAACTGTTTTTCATTGTGCCATTTCTTAAATTTAACTGGATCCTATTACTAGGAATGTATCTCAATCTGAAACTGAACATATTAAATACTTAGCAAGCTTGTCATTTGTTTTAATTTAATCTTCGGACACGAGTTACAGTATTGTATGCGTACAATTTCCGCATAGGGTATAACCCGCAATACATACCGACGTAAAATCCATCACTAATTAGTCATTAACTAAACTATTATATCATACAGACTGAATATCTTTTGCCGTAAGTCGTGTTATCTAAACCAACCGCAACACTGGGCGTATGAGGCAGATAGAGATCGGAGGAAGGAGCCCCCTCCCCCAAGCAAAAAGGCAGTGTGGAATCTGAAATGTACACGTACTGCGGAGATACATAAACGTTGCACCAACCACACGCTCCGCTTGTGTTAAGACCATGTTTTCTTGACAGTCCCAATCCAGGCCATGCATTATATCTATCTTGATTTAGAAAGCGAGCTCTTGAGCGATTCAGGAAGTTGTTCGATTCAGGAAGTTGTGAGTTTTGCTCGGTTCAGCTGTCAAGCAGTGGTGCAGAACAAGGAACCTCCATCCCTCCCAGCCTTTGGGAAAGTGACTAAGAATACACTCTCGTCTGTCCGATGGGGCAGTTAACTGGCGGTCCAGGGAGCAGGACTGGGAGCGATTAGTACACGCCTGCCTCGTTTACCTCTGAGCATTAGTCGAAAAGAAAAGGCGAATCTCGCCGGTGTTCATCCACGCTCACTTTGGTATAGGGTCCCCGATGAGCAAATAGGCTCCCTGACCCTCAAACGTTAAAATAACCTTCTTGACGGTTGCTTGCAACGACAGTGTGTTTGCAGAACACTTCAGTGTTGTAAAGTGTCACTCAATTTTGCAGTCGAGTCATTTAGTACTTTCAATGTGACTCGAGTCATTGTATCATTTCTATGAGCCTGGGGAAAATTATGATACAATTGCTCGTATCAGTTCCCTTTTGAAAATTAGTGACTCGAGTCATGACTCGTTACAACACTGGATCACTTGGTTAATATCACTTACATTATCCTCACCCATAATTTCTTTACTTTCAACGAAAAATACTACAGATGAAAGGTCCTGTAGTACCACACTGTTTTCCTCAAAAGAGCCTGGACAGAATGCGATCCTCTAATGAAAAATCCGTTGATATTATTTGAGTACCCTTCACAGTTCTCAAAATATGCCTTTTCAAATTTTAACCATTTCCGAGATTTTTCATTAACTACGTATGCAAACATTAGGGTATGAAGTGTTTGTTTTCACAGTGCCAGTGTCTCGCTCGTTAGTCCTGGGTTAATTATCAGTCAATAACTTTCCAGTTACTAATATGAATACTTTCCAAATGCCATATGGTCAACAACAACTTCTAAAATCAACCCCACAGGAATATTATTACTGTCCTTAATTTGATGGTTTAACAAGCATAGGATGATATTAGACGTATAACAAAAATTCAGGTCTTGAAGGCCAGTTGTTTTACGACGCTAAGCGGCCACAAACGTGGGAGAAGCCTATATGACTTGTGAATTACAACTTCACGTCGGGTGGCTAACCAACTCAACCATTTAGATCAGGAGTGCCCATTCCAGTCGATCGCGGTCTACTGGTAGACCGCGGACTGATCTCAAGGCGACCGCGAGAGGTGTAGGAAAACATGAAAAAAAGAAAGTTTTCCTATGTGTAACTGTATGACTGTATATTTTGTAGATCTCGGGAGGGTGGCTACATGTAGAACTTGGGTCCAAAAAGGTTGGGCACCCCTGATTTAGATCAAATCTGGTTTCTTTTGGAAAGCCAGTTCAGATAGGAAAACCGTAGACTGCTCGATGAAAAACCCACCTTACTTTGACCCGGCCGGGGATTGAACCCCGAACCTCCCGGTTTGCCACCGCCTTTATCCACTCGGCCACAGCACCTGAATGTGAGTTCCTCCTTCTAGTCGAAAGTTCGCAGTGTATATTTGTTCATGATGGTGCAAAAAAACGGTGGTTACTTTGCAAATGGGGATAATTTGATCGATTTTGATTGAAAAAGTTTGCTATTTTAAAGCTTAAAGTGTTTAATGTTTTCCAGATCAGATAAACAGATTTGGCATTTGTCTACGTACATGTCTACAGACCTTTAAAACATGATTTATGGATACAGGAGATTCAAAATAGGGTAGATGGGGGACTTTAAAGACAGGCGTGTCTCACACAGATAGCAAATTACTCTTTGTGGCTCATTGATGTGCTCGCCCAAACTTTAAAATTTTGAATACCGCAGCAGTAATAGGCTTGTATTAGTAATATTTTGGGAGAGGGGGTTACTATTTTGGGAGAGGGGGTAACTTATTGTCGGGGTTCATTGGTTGTAGTAAACGACGATATTAGAGTGGTAGAAGCTATATTTTCTGTCTGTTGCTGCACTAGAGTGAATGCAGTAGTTCATGTTATCTTTTCGCTGTAATGTGGTCTTTTTTTAGGGTTTTGAAGTAATTTTGTAAATTCTGCGTAAAAAACATGTGATTCTGATTGTACATCTACATATTTCAGCGAATCTAATCAGTGCAGGGAGTCAAATAGCAACTCCCTGATCAGTGATAGTCTTTAGTTTTGTAACTTAGTTTGCATATATGAAACTCAAAATTGTTAGGGAAAACAATGGAAATAAACTTTTTTTAAACTCTTTGGTATATCCTTGGTAGCCTTTTGAACTATTATGTATATATATATATATATATATATATATATATATATATATATATATATATATATATATATATATATATATATATATATATATATATATATAATATATATATGTATCAGTGTTCTCCACGGGCTGTTTTGTCCGGGGGCTCCGCCCGTACAAAATCTGCCACACTACTTTAGCGCCCGGACAAAGCTTTGCCGCCCGCACAGAAAATTGACCCGTCCGGTCAAGAAGTTGTCTGTATACCCTCAATCACAAACACAACATCTTAGTCATTTGTTTGCCTTTTATATTTGATTTCAAATACTAATGACAAAAAATGTATAATAAAACATCGGAGATGCAAACCCAGCTCACTTGCACCTGAGTTATATCATTCAATATGCACTTAGGCTAAGTACATTTCTTTCATATGTTTCCACAGTAGGAATCCGTTACCATCAAACTCATACACTAAACGAAACCATTTGATTGAACTGTCCCCTAGGTTTCCCGAATTTCACCCGAAATTTCCATAAAAGTGAACTAGGCTACTTCATTTTTGAATACGTCCAAGTGAAAACAGCTTCAGATTCTGCAAGTAAAGTCAAAGATATTTAGAAGATGCAATTTGCAAAAAAAAAAAAAAAAATGAACACAAAATGCCCAGATTTGAATACATAGGGAGGGTAAGAACAAGGACGTAGATTGCACCATTTGCGATCTAAGACCTCCTCCCCCTTAGATCCCTTCCACAGGACGGCGATCACAAGAGCCACCGGACAGAAAACAGAACAGTGGAGAACCCTGATGTATATAAATATATGTATTTATATTTATATATAATATGTATATATAACATTAAGTAGTTAAATTGAGACGCAGAGACTTTTAAGTGTGAATGAGTGAATGAATGGCATATATGTAATTGTCTCAAAGAGACCTTAGGCAAGTGCCTTAGTTAGAGGTAAATAGCATAAGGTCTCTGCAACTATTACATAGTCCATTCATAAATATATATATATATATATATATATATATATATATATATATATATATATATATATATATATATATATATATATATATATATATATATATATATAATATATATATCTGTGTGTGTAGTACCGTATTATTTAGTCAAACAAACAACATTAGGAACAGGTGTTCTGCGAAGGCTTCAAAAAAGCCGATGTGTCATCTCCCACACTTGGCGAAACCTAAAACTCTAAACCTGATAGTTCAGACCAGTAATTCTCAAACTCTCTGAGAGTGGGAGCCAATGCATAGGTTGGATTGAGCTCAAGGGTTGGAGGAGTTGATCTTAGGCGTAGAGAGAGGAAACTTGAGAATTAGACCCATACCTAAGAATTATCGAAGCTGTAGTCATGGCAAACAGTGACCGAGCATCAGTTTCGTGGAAAGTGATTTCTTAAGAGGGAAATCTGCACTCTTATAGCTTCTCAGAGGAGCAAGCCGACCTCAGCCCCACCATGGTTGGGGCTGAAATCAGAAAATTTGACATTCCAGACGCCCTAAATCGCAAGGAATTCAATCGTAATTTAAACCACAATTTGTGTCTACTATTACGGGTGGCGAGAAGATTTGTCCGACAAGAAGCAAGCTCACTGGCGGGGAGGAGGGAGGACCCCGATGCCCCGACAGAGGTGAAGGGTAACTTGAAGAATAGGTAATGTTAAATTTTGAGGTTCCCATTGAAGACGACTTAAAAATATGGGTGTTGGTTTTAAGAATCTGCCCTTCTTAAAAGCAAAACTAAGAAAATCGTCGGTTCGGCAGATCGTTATCACGGGATTACTTATTTTATCATACCCATTAAAGCTCCCCGACGAAACTGGAATTTTCCTGAGGGGGTAGCCTTCCCCTACGGGTCTTATGTCCTCCTGATCCCACCGCTGTCTACAATTCTGCGTCTAGCATTTGCCGTGAGTCACCAGTACGATCATTTCGATGTTCATCCCGTAGTTTTGCGGTATAGGAGAATCATTTGGCTTCCCACCTAAAGGGGTTGAGAAAATCTGCACCCAAACGGGTAAAGACATGACAGGTCGCACCTATCCTGTGCTAGTGGTCAGTACACTCTTAAGGTGCGTTCACATCAAAACCGAAATCTGCTGCGTTTTGCAGGCGGGACGCAGAAATTTTTTCCCAGGGCAAATAGGGCATTTTATTTCAATGGAAAATTAGAAAAACGTCCCATTTGTTATGAGATAACAAATTTCGCGTCCCGCCCGCAAAACGCAGCAGATTTCGGTTTTGGTGTGAACGCATCTTTACAGTTATCCTAAAATGTGGTGCGACAGAGAAGAGGGGCTGAAGTAGAGGGCCCCATTCCAAAAAAATCGCAAAAAATTTAAAGTTGATTGAATTATTCTTTTTCATTTAACGGAGCTGTGGAAAGAGAGAGGGCAAATAGAGTGTCGCAAACATATTGTTAGGTGATGCCATTCAGGAATTGCATTTAATTTTGTTTCTACAAGTATATTGAAAGATGAAGAAGAGTTCTTAAATTCAGTGATCAATCAACACAAGGGCAACACGATACGGTTTTGAATTGTGCAATCATCTCACCAAAAATTAAATTTCAATTAAATATCTTTGCTATAAGCTTTGCCAATAAAAATACACGCACTCAGCAATGCACCAGTGCATAACGATATGTCACAGTGGACAAACAATATGGTACACCAAACAAAATAATCAATCTTGGGTAGATATGGCTGAGCAAGGAATATACCGCACAACCTGCTACCATGGCCGTACGGACCGGGGGTGCTGAGGGCGGATATTGTGTCTCAGTCGGGCGGAAAACTGGGCAGTTAAATTAGGTCTGGAGTCGGGCAAAAACCACCGCCCTCCCTGAGAAAAACAGTCCCGTAGGGCCATGCCTGCTACCTTAGTAACGTAGCACCAGTTCAGGGGAACAAACTTAGAAGGAGTCAAGTAGTGACTTCAAAATACATACACATGAAAGCAGGCCCGTATCCAGGGGTGTTCAGGGGGTTCGGACGGGTTCATCCGAACCCCCAGCACGACTTGGAGTTCCGCCCCGAAGGCCGGAAGAAAAGATCCTCACTTCGTCGGGGACACAAAATAGGCCTCTAAAAGGGTCAAAAGCAAAAAAAAAAAAAAAGGTCTTCAGTTTTTGGATACACTAAGTACCAGCTGAGAAGGGCGATATACCGCGCGCCCAGCGCGCGGAAAATTTTTTGTTCTGCTTAGCGAAAAAATCGAACCTCCCCACTGAAAAGCTGCATACGGGCCTAGACAGCAAGGATTATTGTCACTTTATTCAACTTTGCTGCGTCTTTTCTTGTCGAACATATTTTTTAAACGCAAAATTAATTCAGGGACCCCACCGACAGGGCCCGAGGCCGCGTTTGAGAACTACTGGTTTAGACCATAGAGGGACTTGAAGATTGCAAGAACTCAGTAAACATGACATCCAGACTGCTGCAAGGTCTTTTATAGACAGGACAAATTTGTGAGTGTGTTGTTTTTGGAGACTTTCTATACTCCTATATGCTAACCTTCATTTAGGCCGTACTGAACAGGGGCATAGCCAGGAATTTGTCAAGGGGGGGGGGGGTGAAGCCTATAGACAGACTCTCAGAGCTCCACGCCACCATGAGTTGGGGCAAAGCGCAAGAGAATTTTGGCCCAAAATGCCTCCCAGATCGCTGGAAATGGCACTCCCCAGGCTTATTTGCCGCACATAAATAGGGGAAACACTAGCCACTTTGTAAAAATAAACATTAAAAATACCAAACAAGAGGGCAATCCACGGAGTTGCTTATCTCATCGCCAGCACAGGCACTGTGCTGAGCCGTATAACTAGAGGACGCACATCAATGTGGAATCCAAAGATATTATAAGCATATAATATCTTTGGTGGAATCACAGAGCAATATATATCCTGCTCTATGTGTGGAATATAGATACTTCTCAGTGACGTCACATCTAGGGGTTAGCAACCGCCATGTCTGAGGGCAAACCTGTACACACATGCCGGGGTTGCCCTCAGACTGCTGAAATAATACACGTGAAAAGCTCCTATGACGTCACGTGAGAACTATCTATACCGTGCGAAATTGAACCCGAACTGGAGGTCACGTTATGTAGGTCACCTTCGGAAATAATACGGAAATAATATAACACTGAGCAATGTGGGCATGGTAACGCGCCCTGCACCTGTAGCGTGTCTTTAACGCCTCTTCGGCCTCTAATGCTTTAATTCACACAATCACGCATTAGCTCGCATCCACATCATTGCACTGCGTCTAGTACATGGATTGCTATAGCAACTTAATGAAATGGCTACACATCACAGTATCTGACGCAAATGTACTGATGTGTGACAAAAACGATAAGTACCCTTACTTATTATTACCTTTGGGTTTACAAGTAAATCCAACCCCAAGAATACGAATCTAAAACTCCATTGGCCTACAGACTTCTTGATAGCCCTAATTGCAAATAGGGTGTGCGCTAAATGGAAAGATACAAAGATGTTATAAACATAGATTCCAAACTTAAAATGACACGTTGACTCCCCATGGAGCCACAATATCGGACCGGAAGTGCTGACCATGCTCTGTTCAGTCGTTTTGAAAGCAAACAGACAGATGTCTTAGAAAAGCATGAACACTTGTTATTTTGAAACATTGTAAATTTAAGGAGTATCACTCCTCAATAGAGAACGTTAGGAAGAACGTTATTTCTTCCTTGCGGCATTTTGCATTGCATTAAGTGCCTTGAAAATGTACGCACAATGGCACGTTTGAAGCTCAGTTCATAGGCTTATTTATTGGCCAGTTTTTATTGAATCTTCAGGTAACGCACTTTTAAATGAGCCTTTAATATCTTAGGCACTCACAACGGGAAATCAACTAGCACGTTTGTTTCCGGAACGCGCAAAAGTGTCAAGTCAAATATTCCGGATAAAACACAGAGAACGTTATCCTGCGCGTACACAACGCTCACACAAGCCACGCTATTTTAGGAATGAAATTTCCTGTAAGTACCTATTATTATACGCACATCACCGAATAAAAAAGCGGGTATGTCAAATCCACACTTCCACTCCCAATCCCACATGAGGATTCAATCTCCCTAACAGTGTAGGTATAGGACTTTGGCATCTATACTTATAATAGACCTTATGCATAAACATCACACTGACGTCATTTTAGGCGAAAACAATGAAGCACACGTCTGAAACGTGCACTCACGGCGTAGATTTCGCCGCACGTGTAGTAGACTTAGGCGCGTGTACGATTTGTTACAAATCAGCTGTCTGCATTTATTGGTGTAACTTGCAATGATACGCGCTTTTCCTCCAGTTTCCTCCAAACGAGGGAGCACTTTCTCCTTTGTGACATCATATGCATAAGGTCTATATCTTTGAAAAGATAACACCACAATGCGCCGATCGTGGATGGTACACTGCAGTGGCGTAGCTAAATATTTTTTGTGGGGGGAGGGGCAAAAGCAAAAAATTTCCGACAGATTATTATCTTGAAGTAATGATGTACTATCCTAAGATGTTATTAGCATAGATTCCAAACTTAAAATGGCGCGCTGACTCTTCATGGAGGCCAAAATATCAGGGCGGAAGTGCTCATCACTGGTCAGTCGTTTTGAAAACAGTTAGACAGATTAAAGTCTTGCGCAAGTGTAACTACATGTTAATTCAGAACATTCTTTAATCTGAGAAATAATCACTCCTCAATATATTCCATTCACAGACAAGTTATGCTTCTTCTTTCCCGTCTATGTCAAGCAAACACTCTGTCATGAACGCACAATGACTGTTTTGAAGTCCGCAATCTATAAATAGAGCTTATGCACGTGACGTCAGCGCGCTTCAATTTGGCATAATGGATGGAACTGCCATACGTAGTAGGTGTGTTAAAGATACGCGCTCACGATAGCACCTTGGTAACAATTGTTGCACAATGTACGCTTGGATGGAAAAACAGAGAAACGTGACGTAGGTGCATAAGCTCTATAGGTCAGTTACCATGGTCTTGTCAAAAACGCTGTTAAAAATGTGCGTCGACTTCTTACAAGCATTTAACGGGAACGCAATTAGCGCAAAGTGCGCGGTAGTGAGTTTCTCTGTGCATGAAAAAGGTATATTGCGCGTATGAAACGCGCTGTCAAAGCGCACGTGGGTCAACCTTTTTATAACAATGGCGTTGTCCGTAACGCGTTCTGTTTTCCGTACGCAGATCGTCGAATAGAACGGCGCACTTGTCAATTCCACACTTCCGCCCCGATATCTGCCTCTCCATGAGTAGTCAATTTCCGTAAAAGTGTAGACATAGGAGTGTGAAATCTATGCTTATAGTATGTTTGGAACTATCCAAAGATATTACAAGCATAGATTCCAAACTTAAAATGGCGCGTTGACTTCTCATGGAGGCCAATATATCGGGGCGGAAGTGCTGATCACTGCTCAGTCGTTTTGAAAACAAACAGGCAAATGAATGTCTTACAAAAGTATTAATACTTGTTATTTCGGAATGTTGTTGACTGAGGAAGTACTACGCCTCAATAAATTCCACTTGAACAAGAATAACTTATTTCTTCAATGCGGCATTCCACGTATTTACACTTGAACATGAACGCACAATGACTGGTTTTGCAAGTTCATGGACATTCAGTGGTCAGTTTCTATGGTATCATCAAGTGACGCACTTTTATATGCGCGTTCAATTACTTACGCGCTCACAACGGGAAAGCAACTAGCGCGTTTGTTTCCAGAGCGCGCAGAACTGTGCGTCAAGTATTCCGGACAATACACAGAGAAATGTATTCTGCGCGTATAGAACGCGTTGTAAAAGTGCACGCAAGCTAACCTCTTTTAAAAATGAAATTTTCTGTGACGCATTCTCATTTTTGTACGCAGATCGCGGAATAGAACGGCGCGCATGTCAAATTCACACTTCCGCACCGATGTATGCGTCTCCATGAGGAGTCCCTGAGTAACAGTGTAGGTATAGGAGTTTGGAATCAATGCTTATAATATCTTTGGTACTATCTAAGCGTAGCGCCACCATCATCTGGCGTGTAGCGCGCGGAAAAAAATAGATTAAAATATTTCCGAGATTGCCTTAAATGACATTTCCACGACTTGTCAGTAACCATTTCGATGTGAATTTCTGCTTAAAAACATAAGAAGTGTTGTAAGTAAACCCCTAAGAATATAATTTTAGCTACAATTTTCCGTTGTAAGAATTTTTAATTAAGGTGGTAAAAATTTCCGACAGAGACTACAAATTTCCGACAGAGGCCTTCGGAGGCTTTGTGGGAGGGGCGCGACCGCCCCCTTGGCGCACTGATCTGTGTGTGGGATCAATATACATAAACAGATCAGTGTGACCGTGTTTGAGGCGTCTGCACGTGTACTAGTTTCCCTTCATGTGCCTTTTTGTTGTTGTGCAAAAAGAACGCCTTCAGTGCGCTGTACAGAAAATATGTGCACATAATACGATGTGCATGCTTGCTCGTGTCAGCATGCACGTCATTGGAATGGACAGTCAGTACCAAAAATATTACAAGCATAGATTCCAAATTTAGGATGGCGTGTTGACTCCCCATGGAGCCCAAAATATGGGGCAGAAGTGCTGATCACTGTTCAGCAGTTTTAAAAAAACACAGGCTACAGGGAAATAAATGTCTTAAAAAGTATTAATACTATTTCGGAACAATGTAATGTAAGAAGTATCCATTCCTCAACACTAAATTCTACTTACAAGAAGTTTAATTCTTCCTGACAGCATTACAAATAAGTACACTTGAACATGAACGCACAATGACTGGTTTAAAGTTCATTCACTTATTCGCCTACATTCATTAGTCAGTTCCTTTATCTTTAAGTAACGCACTTTTATATGCGCGTTTAATTTCTTACGCCCTCACAACGGGAAATCAACTAGCGCGTTTGCTTCCCAAGAAAGCAGAAGTGTGCGTCAAGTATTTCGGATAATACACAGAGAAAAAATGTATTCCGCACGTATAGAAAGCATTGTAAAAAGACACGCACACTAACCTCTTTTTACAATGAAATTTCTGTAACGTACGCTTTCTTATTTCCCGGCTACGCAGATCGCCGAAAAGAACGGCGCGCATGTCAAATTCACACTTTAATATTTGCGTCTACACGAGGAGTCACTGAGCGTAACAGTGTAGGTATAGTAGTTTGGAATCTATGCTTATAATATCTTTGGTCAGTACAAGTAACAAGCGCGTCTACACTGTGTACTGTTGATTTACGTTGCTATCATCAATGTTAAGTCTCTGTGTTCCGAAACGCTAAAAAGATGTGATTCTCACAAAAATTGACCTTCGACCTTGGTTGTCATGGCAACCATATATTTTGGTAGCATTAGACATGTTCATCATATGAGTGAATTTAGTTTCATGTATGTGTAATGTTTCCTTCTGGAATTATATTTAATATACTAAAAAAATGTAATTTTTACCAAAATTGACCTTTGACTTCCTGTCACGTGACCTTTGACCTTGGTTACCTGGTAATCACATATTTTGGTACTATTTGGCACATTCATCATATGTGCGAAATTTCATGTATGTGGAATGTTTCCTTCTGGAATTATACTTAAAATACTAAAAAAATGTGATTTCTCACAAAAATTGATCTTTGACCTTGGTTGCCATGGCAACCATATATTTTGGAAGCATTAGAAATGTTCATCATATGTGCAAAGTTTCATGTATGTGGAATGTTTCCTTCTGGAATTATACTAAAAATACTAAAAAATGTGATTTCTCACAAAAATTGATCTTTGACCTTGGTTGCCATGGCAACCATATATTTTGGTAGCATTAGACATGTTCATCATATGTGCAAAGTTTCATGTATGTGGAATGTTTCCTTCTGGAATTATACTTAAAATACTAAAAAAATGTGATTTCTCACAAAAATTGACCTTTGACCTTGGTTGCCATGGCAACCATATATTTTGGTAGCATTAGAAACGTTCATCATATGTGCAAAGTTTCATGTATGTGGAATCTTTCCTTCTGGAATTATACTAAAAATACTAAAAAAATGTGATTTCTCACAAAAATTGATCTTTGACCTTGGTTGCCATGGCAACCATATATTTTGGTAGCATTAGACATCTTCATCATATGTGCAAAATTTCATGTATGTGGAATGTTTCCTTTTGGAGTTATACTAAAAATACTAAAAAACCGTGAATTTTCCCAAAAATTGAATTTGATCTCTGACCTTTGACCTTTTCTGCCGAAAGTCACGGAGACACAAGATTACACTCTGGGGTACCTACCCACCAAATTTCAAAAGAATCCGTCCAGCCCACAAGGAGGAGTTAATGGCACACTTTTTTGTTTAAAATGTTAATATCACGTGACTTTTGACCTCGGTTGCCATTGCAACCATATATTTTTGTACTACCAGACACTCTTATTATATGTGTGAAGTTTCATGTTCATGGGATGTTTTTTCTTGGAGTTATTATAAAAAGAGTGATTTTCACATAATTTGACCTTTGACCTCTGACCTTTGATCTTTACTTCCGGGAGTCAATGTAGAACTGGGGACCCACCTAGGACACCTTCCCACCAAATTTGAAGAAAATCGGCTTTACCGTTTTGGAGATATTAAGAAAACAAAATTGGACACACACACACACACACACACCCACACCCACACATACAAGTCGATTTTACATACAATCCGAGGACCTCATTGTTATTTCCTTTGTGTTTACTTCCTTAACCCTAACCTTGACAATAGACTCTCTATTGTTCAAACTTTCGAGGACTTGACAAATCTATTGAATTTCCTTCAGAGGACCTCAAATCCATTGTTCAGGTCCTCAGTCTGATAGGAAGACAAGTTCATACCCGTTCAGGGCGCCTACTGGGGATACTGGATTTTTAAATGTTAAGTGGGGATACACTTTCTGGGGGCGCTAGAGCCAAAACGTCATTGGAATTACAATGGCTACGTCATAGCTGTAGATATCCCGTGTTGAAATAACTCAATTTATGTTTCTATCTACTTGGACCGCCAGCTATGGAAATGGGGAGCTTATTTCACACACTGCGAAAGTTAGGGCACCGGGGATAATTACTCTCTATTGAAATATCCCCAGTTCACCTGCTCAGCGCATGGTCGTGTGTGAAAAAGGGGCGTGTTTTCCACACACAGAAACCGGGGATAATTTCACAAGAGAGTGTATGGCATTAAATCAAAGCTAAAATTACACAGATTTTACACACGAACGTGCGCTGAGCAGGTGAACTGTGGAACTTGCTTGAAACTGTATGATAAGCAGAGGGCGTACTACTTTGACTCCCAAAGGCACATTTGAAGTGATACTAAAATCGGGGATGTCCCCGATTTTCATCATGTCCCCAGTTCACGTCTCAAGGACCGGTGTGTGTCCCCAATAGGCACTCACCCTCGCTTCCTTAGCGGTACGCGGGAAATGTCCCGGTAGAGGAATTCGCGGGAATTCCCCAGCAGCGGAGCTGCCAGGTTACTAGGCGACTAAACGGGAGTGCTTGAGGGCGGGCTGCGCTGCCAGGCAGGCACGTGCAGCCACAGGATCGGGCAGCTACGCCAGTTTCGAGCTCCGCGTGAGCTAGGAAAGACGTGCGAGAGCGGAGCTCTCGCCGGCTGTACCGTGTCCTGTTAAGGACATGTTGCTGAGTGCACCCATAGCCACAGGATCGCTCACACAGCGCGGGTGCACCCATAGCCACAGGATCGCTCACACAGCGCGGGTGCACCCATAGCCACAGGATCGCTCACACAGCGCGGGTGCACACACTCACACACACACTCACCCACACACACACACACACACACGGACACGTTTTGACCCCTCCCTCCGTTATGGACTTTTGGTCACCCTTGGGTACCCCACCATGGGTTAGGACTTTAGACTAGTAACTTGTGAAAATTAACTGTTACCATGGCAACGGTTGTTATTTCTGCTGGCATTGACGAATATAGCCCAACAGGTCAAGTGACTACAGTATCTCATCCTCCTCACGGAGCGATGAGATAAAAATATGCTCAAAGGGGGCTGCCCTTTCCTCCTCCCCTTTCCTCCTCCCCTTTGGCTACGCGCCTGGTACTGACTCAAACAAACGCTTTGACATAATGTTTCTTTCCGTGTAAAGGTTCTTGTTCAAACGACGTGGTTTAAAACCATCATATGGTGATTGCGTACTTCACTGCAAAATCTTGACGTGCGCGTCACTTCACAACGAGAATGTGGCTACTTACAGAAAGCAAGTTTCGAATGGTAGTACTGTTTTTTCTTCATCAGTAATATCAGTCCTGAATGTTCGTTTACAATAACTGCAAATTTAGAAATTTTAAGTCATCGGTTTCAGTCATGCTCCCCTCTCTTTCTGGTGATTAGAGACAAAATCCACGCCCATCCGTACACTGTCATCCATGATATCATCAGTTTATGTCCCAACCAACTTTTCAGTTGGGACCAATACTAAGTTATCCACGACTGGTATCTTTGACTTCACGTAAGGGACTCCATACTGCAGGAATACGGCAGCAATGGGTATTGCATAATATTGACTGCACTGTGATGTTGATGATATCATTTTGATTTACAACAAAAAAAAAAACATGTCCAGTTATATTATTTTGGCATTTTCAGCGCTACAAAAGTAACAACATCTTTAAATTTCAATGCAAAAAGATCACAACAATTTCTTTTTATGACCTCTTTATTAAGCACATGTTATCAACACTCTTAAAAACGTCCGGTTCAAAATGAACCGAAAACGGATCAAATGGGCACCTAACCGAAAAAGGATCAAATATTTGACTAGTTTCGGTTCAAAATTTACCATTTTCTGTTCAAAATGAACCAAACATAGTCAGATATTTGACCAGATTTCGGTTCAGTGCCCATTTGAACGGAATTGGTTCAAATCTGAACCGGACGTTTTCAGAGTGAAGAATAAATTCAAATAAAAAGATAATGAAAGTAGCTTGAACTGTTACAAAACCAGTATACCGTCAAAAAAGGAAAAGGAAACAATATATGAAAAAGATGCTAACTTACTTAGTCTTGTTTTAAAGGAAAAGTGATGTTTGCAAAATAAATCCTCCATCAGGTAAGGAAAGTACACGATAATAAAACTTCTTAGCTGGATGTGTGAATGAATGAAAACTTTGGGGTGAAATACAGAATTGACAAAATTTGTCCATTTAATTCAAAAAGTTGGTTGCTCAGTAATTCTTGTACAAGTCACATTGAATGCTTTTGCCTCTTAAAATGTTTCAAATTGAATGACCTCAAAAGAAATTGTTGTTATATAGCGCAGCATGTTGTGAGAAGGCGTTTACTGTGTTCAGTCTATAAAAGCAGGACAGTGTTAACTGGTTAACAAGGTGCACTGATTTGCAAGGACTTCAATATTTTACATATCAGCACCCGAATGTATTTTGAAAACATGAGATTCATAAATGGGATAAAGTTCACAACTTTGGTAATTTTGGAACGTTCTATTTTATAAAGCTGCTACATGTTTGAAGTCCAAGCGTAGCGCATTACCTTAACATACAAACTACACTGCGCTCTCCTCTAAGCTACTGCATTTATGATATTATGAATTAATTCAATCAAACTGAAAATCATTGCTAAAGAAAAACTAATCTTAACCCTTTTGTTGTTTGCAAAGCTTTTGCAACTTCTTCAGCCATTCACGTGACTTTCCCCTCCAGCTACAACCATCATCATCAACTTGTTTTCAATTTGCAACCATAGACAGACAAAACACTTGAATAGCATAAGAAATTACACGTGGAAGATGCAAGATGTTCTTAATAAGAAATTATCCAGGATTGCCCTAAAAGGCTCTGAGTTTAAAGTACATTCTCGGGGCAGGGGACGGAGGAGTGCAATCGCAGCTCTGCTTCTAGATTCGAACCTATGGCGGTCGCCGAGAAAGGCTTCGCCGATAACACATTACGCGGAGGACGCTCATGGTTATGTAAATGATAATAAATTTCAACTGATCTTGAAAAGTATACCAGGTACTTATCCAGGGGGAGCGTTGGAAGCGGGCCCCGGATGAGAAAAGGAGAGGCAGTTGCCACAGTCTCTCATAGGTCACTACACTCGGCGTTCATCAAACTAAAGTTACCGATCCCCGGGTAAAAGATCATGCACACCTAAACTTCAAACTTTAGAAAATTATACCATCTGTTACCCACATTTTTGAAACAGCATTATAGTTTCACAGTAATAGAAATATGTTACATCTCTTTTCGGAAGCTATGATATTAAAACTGAAGTGTGCATCTAGTAGGTATCATATAAAGACAGCGAAATGCTCCATCCCCATGGTTTTAATTCTATAAGTATCTCAGAGCTTCCCCGAGGTTCGCCCCCTGATCTCATACCTGGACTTACGCCGTCAAGTGAGCGCCTGGTTTCGAAAGCAAAGCAGGGTATCTTATCTTGGTTTGCCTTCCAACATTCAGATATCAAATCTAGTCCTATTATTAAAGTGGCGATGTGTACATAACTTGGATATAACTCTGAACAACTCTGAGTATGAAAAAATTATACCGAAAAATGAAGATGATAACCTCGGAGGTTAAACCTCTCTGCATAAAGGGATGAGTTACACCAACATCCTAATAGAAGTTATAGTCTTGGACTTCGTTCACTGCAACCAGGATTAAAATCAGATACACAATCCCTATTACTGCCGCTACACTCCATGACACGATGCCATAGATAAGACCCCCCATGGCCCAGTTCTTTGCTTCTCTCGAAGATTCCATGGCGCCATCGTAATCACCTGATCTGAAGCGCGAACCAACCTGAACAACAATAAAAAAGAAAAAAAAACAATTCATAAGAGGCGAGTATCTTGGGTCAAAGATAAAATTCAGTAACGCGCTGGTCGTCGGGAGGGGGTGAACAAACGCCGTACATTACACCTATCTGCAATGACGCTACTATCCTCTATTTAACAACCGACAGTTCGCAAGGCCCCGCCCAGTCAGAGGCTGCTAAAGCTGCACTCCTTCTCTACATTCTCATAAACGTAGGAAGAGGGGGGGGGCTGGGGGGCTTTAGCCCACAGTCAAAAATGTGGTGGGCGGAGTTATGCTTCCGCCCCCTCTAATCCAAGGATGAAAACCCCTTATTTCTTTCCTCAGTAAGAAATGTCAAAATTTTGCAGTAATTTACCCTAACATTTGTCCAATATCTTGCACCAAATTGCATCTAAGGACCCTCACATATTCAAAAATTTCCCAAAGGGGGAGGGGAACCCCTCCCCTAAGGCCCCTCCCCCAGGACGGCGATCCGAAACAAAGTTCAGCTCCTAGTCTTGAAGGGTTTCCCACCACTATGTGTATACTTATATGAGTAAACTTATGTATATAAATTACTCAGTGATATTGTAATCTTTTATCAATGCATTGGACTTTCTCGGGCATCTCATTCTAGTAAAAACAAGAAAAAAATGAGTAAGTTCAAACTTTATTATTTCAGAGTATATGATGTACACAAAAACAAAGGCATGCTTTTATCGAAAGGTGAAGATCGAACTTTCGGGTAATCTGTTCATATTCAATTTTGTACATTGAGCGAACATCAAGTTGCCCAAGAGTGAACGACTGCTTTATGTGTTCTTCTTTTTTTATCTCTGGAAGGCAAATAGTTTTATCTTGATTATCAAAAATTGGAGAGTAGGACACCTCACAAAGATACATTGATCCAGGCAACAGTAAAATTTCATTATTTTACAACATAAACTAGCAAAACAGATATAGAAAAGTTTCACTTCGCACAATTAAAGTATATTGAGGTACGGTACTGTCCTCATGACAGATCGGGGCCTCGACTGAAGACTTTTACGTTTCTATTACCAGGGAGGTGTCTAAAAACACCTCCCTGCTATTACCTTGTGATGTAAAAAACATAGGTTCTTTACGCGAGCGTACTCAGTTCATATAACATTATTCCGTAATATAAGCTGAAATACAGCTAATACTGCTTTAAGTCTGCGCACATAGGTTGCAGTATTATAGTGGAGTACTTTTATTCAAGTACCAAGTACATTCGAGTACTTACGGTTCCAAGTACCAAATACCACGGTCTGAGTTCAGCGTTTCAGAACCCGTGTATCACGTACCAAGGTCAGAGTACAGCAGTCTTTAATCCGAGTACGAGAACGAGTACTGTTTAACCCGAGTACTTTCCGAGTAGTACTTTTCAAGTACTTTTTATTTATTTAATGTATATACATAGACTCTTTTCCAAATAGGAATTACAAAGGATTGTGGGATAGATTTTTGGTGGGCATCATTTTTGCCACAACAAAATGCCATTGAAAAAAACATCGCGCCGTACCAGAACTTATCCCACAAGCCACTGCAATTGGAAAAGGGTCTATGGCCTTTTTCTTTTTAGTTTAAGTCAATAGCCTACATGGATTGATTTCAGTTAGTTTGATGGAACTCTTTCCTAACTTAATCTTCTAGACTAGTGTATTAACGCAATGGAAAATATTTGAGAATAGAGAAATGATTAACATCATACGGAATACCCCGTCGTTGATACAAACGAAACTGATCATTAAGCTACGTGTGCATTTTCTTTGGGGCACTTTGCACACAGACATTCTTTGCAGACAAACGGAGTCTGGTCACGTGACACCCGAGTATAGCTGCTTTATTCGGGGATGATTATCAACAAAGCTAACGGGGTTGCACATGAAATGAATGATTTTTCGGTTCCTGGATTATTCATTACTTGACATCAGAATGATTACAAAGAAGAAAGACGTAATCGACAGCCATTTCACCCAGACTTTGACAACAGGATTCAGTTTACTTTGTGTAAAGGAACGGAGTATCTGGTTTTATTCTTGAACACACATGGACTTTGTTCAGGTTTGATATGAGTTTAAAAGATTGCGTCTTGGAAACACTAATTGACTGTATACAACAAATTGGCCAAACAACTTGTTCTGCAACGTCGGAACGTTGCACGATGTGTTAGTGGCAAGAAGGCTTACGTGCTTAAACGCGAGACCAACTCTATGCTTATAATGAAGTACTACAGCAGTTGTAACGAAGACTCCTTAGTAGCACACACTACAGTTACACAACCACTTGAATCGTACTCATAACACTACACAGTTACACAACCACTTGAATCGTACTCATAAATGGTACCCAGTACTGTTTTAGTAACAATAATTTGAAATATAGTTTAGGCCTTGAAAGGCAGTTATCTTACGACGCTAAGCGACCACAAATGTGGAAGAAGCCTATGGCTTTTGAATTACAACTTCACGTCGGGTGGCTAACCAACTCAACAATTTAGATCATTTTTTTTTCTTTTGAAAGGCCAGTTCAGATGGAAAAACCGTAGATTGTTCTTGGATAAAAAACCCACCTTACTATGACCCGGCCTGGAATTGAACCCCGAACCTCCCGGTTGCTAAGCTTCATCGCTTCAAATGCCACCGCCTTTATCCATTCGGCCACAGCACCGGTAAATGCTAAGGGCAAAGAAACTTACGACGTTCCGTGTTATGACTTGATGTTACAGCCTTACATTGCTGAAAGTGTTACAAAAAGGTTTTTTACCGGTACACGTAAAGTACTTGTCTCAAGCCGGGTATAATTACTAAGAAATCGAGTACGAATACGAGTATTTTAACAATGTAGTACGAGTGCCGACTGATGAATACTTCAACATTCGAATATTGGTGTATTTATTCCTGAAAAACATGCGCAAAATTTCATTCTCCTACTACTAACAACTACTACTACTACTATTATTATTACTACTACTACTACTACTGCTACTGCTACTGCTGCTACTGCTACTGCTACTACTACTACTACTACTACTACTACTACTACTACTAATCGAAAGACCGCTACAACTTGATGAATCAGGTATAATGCATTATAAGTAGTGCCCCACAACCCGTGAAATTGCAAATGAGGGTTCCTTGATTTCCTAATTTTATCGGGGTGGGACCCCAAAGTTGACACCCTTCGATCCTATTATGTTCGGGCAGGGAAGTAGCGACCGGGGGTGGGGGTTGGGGTGTCTCACCCCCAAGTTCGTCAGAGCGACGATAATCGGAAAACCTTAAATACCATTTGGAATTTCTAATATCACAGTCTAGCACACTTTAATGACTGAGCCTATGTCAACTTTGTATATAGTTTCTAACTATAGATCATGTGAGAATAGTACCAAACGTTATTTCCCTGACTTAAAAATCGAATCAAAACTGTCCTATGTCACGGAATGTTTGTGTATGTATGTATGTATGTATGTATGTATGTATGTATGTATGTATGTATGTATGTATGTATGTATGTATGTATGTATGTATGTATGTATGTATGTATGTATGTATGTATGTATGTATGTATGTATGTATGTATGTATGTGATGGATCTATATGTAATCATTTTCTATCACCAATGAATGTTTCTCAAGCTCTCAGAATTTTCCTAATTTCTTCTCAAACTATCAGAATTTTTGCGGACTCCGCGCTCTTCAAACCTTACCTAAGTATTGTTCTTATTATGAATATCTTCCGATAGCATATAATTTCGAAGAAGCACAGGGGCAGAAGTTGAAAGCTACTTACGAATTACCAAGTAAAAGACTGGCTTTTTGAGTGACATGTTGGTTTGTTGGGCAATTGAAAGTGTCCGTCGATGCAGATTGTGAATGCAGGTTTTGTTTTGGAAATCTTATTTAATGAAAAATTTCCTCAAGCTTCGCGCGCATGCCTTACGATATGCACCCCATCCCATGACCATTATCAAGTTAATTATAAAAGGCGCGGTTCTACTGGGGCAAGGGGGACTTTAGCCCCCTCCCACCACAATTTTTCCTAGCACCCCAAAACTGCGCAACATTTTATATAGACTAATATTGGTGAAGACATAGATATACTAAGAAAATACTCCAATGGCTATTTATCAGGTTTATCAGGCCCGTAGCCAGTAAGTTCTGTAATGATTCTTTCAATAACTTGAAAAAATTATTGCGCGCTACTCGCGCTTTCATTTATAGTTCTATCTATTATTGACGCCGTTTCAAACATATTGGATTTATTTAACGTTTCCACAAATATTGTTCCTTACGTGTAAGCGTGAATCTAGAGAAACACGAAAATGCATCGTTGCGAAGTTCTATCCTCTTTTTACCTAACGTTTGGAAGATTCTTTCTTCAGCCTCGCCATCGATTTTGTAAGAAAAAAGATTTTTCATTTTCGTAAGGGAGTCCTAACAATTTCATGGTTTTGCTCTTAAGTAGAAGTTTTCAATAAAAACCCAAACTTTTTCAACTTTCCCTAATAAAAACAAAAATGTGAAATCTTTTTCAATATAACTCCAAATTTTTCCGCGCGCTTCTCGCGCCTTATAGTTCGAGTTTGGCAACCAATAGCATCTATCGGGGCTTACAGTAACTAGCCCCCAGCCCCCAGTCAGGGCGCTTGGCCCCCATGCCGGCAATCAAACACCCCTGGCTGAGTCTGAATGTAGGTTTTTCATTTTGGCATTGAAGTATACTCCCAAATTCGGCGCACTTTACGCGCAATCCTCATAATCCACGTTGTATCACTTATGAACATTATAAGCTCAAACATACCAGTAAACTTTTCTAGCATAAACTAAGTTTACATTTAACGCGCTTGTTATTCCTTCACCCCTTTTGCTTTACCTATAAGGGAGGTCTAATATTGCCTACCTGCACATACACTCTCCCTTCCGCCCATTCCACATTGCTGGCAGCTGTTTGTCTGGATTATCGTTCAAAATTCATAAAAATACGATAGATACAAAGTGCTTGGCGTCATACTCTATACTATCATTTGGGTATCAGGTAATAAGCATTATGTCATTGCCCCATTTTATATAATTGATCCAGAGCTTCCAGGAGGCCCTATACAGGTATCTACCAGCCTTAGATGCCCTTTTATAATGCACAATGAAGGAAAGCAAAATTTTAGTAATAGTCCAAGAAAGTTTCTTTTGACTGCATGCACGTGTTTTTGCGTAAAAGCTTTGCCGAATAGAAGGCAGTAAAGTAGCCAAAAGGGGGCTTCAGGAGGTTTGTTGACAAAATATCCTTCTCTTAGACAACAAACTCTTTGCTTTCACCTAACCAAAAATTAGAATTCACTAAATTATGGAAATCTTCCAGCCATATATGATCAGTTCCAAATATATCCCAAAGATAACATCATTTTGCATCTAAGCAACTTTACCTTAACAAACATTTCTCAAAGGGGACTTCCCTTAGACCCTCCTAAAGAATAGCACCTTTATGTAGTGACAAAGGAAGGATCCCCATTGCTGTATTCAAACGAAGTGGCATAAAAAGAAGGTGCAATTTACGCGCCACCACTCAGTTGGAAAAAAAGCATCCAGCCCGTCGGAAAAATTAGAATTCACTTAATTATGGACATTTTCTAGCCATATATAATCAGCTCCAAATACATCCCAAGATAGCATTATTTTGTATCTAAGCAACCTTAAATTAACAAAAATTTCTTGAAGTGGAAGGGGACACCCTCCCCTTAGACCCCCTCCCCATGACGGCAACTTAAGTGACAAAGGAGGATCTTAACTGCTGTATATAAAGACAGGGCGAATAAAAGGTGGTGCAATTTCCCCGCCACCATTCAGTTGGAAAAAAAACATACATCCAGTTGGAATTTGGACCTTCAACCCCCCTCAAACATATGACCCTAGCTAGGGCCCTGTGTTCGGGATTCGTCCTTAAGGTAGACTTCTCCTATCTCCAAATCCTATACCCGTAGTTGACGAGCAATAATCTCACGAAGGGGTGTATGGGTCATGACAGGCGGCCTGATATTTTTAGAAGGATGTATTCCAAATGGTTGCCAACCGCATAACTGTAAAATGATGAAATCATGAAGATTCAGAACCCTTGTATAAGTTTCTTTTGTTTAGACACAATTTAGGCGAGTAATGACTTTATCTGATTGGCTCAAAGCCTAATAAAGGATATTTTTAAACACAAGAGACAAAGAAAACATTGCTAAACAAGGGGGAGTGGGGTATTCAAGTTGGCAATGGAATTCAGCTCGGATGCTAGTGGACCCAGACTCGATGCTTTCTAGACTTGGCTTAGTTGGATTCTGATCCTTCAGACTTAACTCGGATGTCTTAAGTGGCCTCGACTCTAACCCTTGAATAGTCCGGGAGATTCCTCCTTTTTGAAAAAATCTAGTCCCGGACCATTTCAATTGCTATCAATTCAAATTATTTACAGTTTTGAAAATGTTTACCAATAGAATGGCCTCTTTTAAATTCCTGTCTGTGACCTATATGTCTAATCCTGAGTTCAGAGCCCGTCTCTCCTGTATACTGCTTTTTTACAGTACAGTTTAAAAGATAATAACACCTGTAGTAAAACAAGTTAAGTCACCCTCTACATAAAACTTTGGCACAGTGTTAAAGCTATGAAAAGTTTTCGTTTCTTTAGGGGCCGCACAGTTTACGCAACATTTTCATGGGACTTAAAGCAGCCCTTACTGTATCGTGTTGTATGTTAACTTTAATCAAGAAGGGATTTTAAGTTGTGAGGCTGCCTGTAAATAACAACCGTAGGTTGGGAAATTTCTCCCTGAAAGTTTTAGATAATTGACGAGTGAGAAAAGGTTTTTCATGATACTACTTAGCGGAGAAAGGTGAGGTCACTACCAAAGGGGCTAGAATCTGTTTCTAGGGACTTTACAAGCCTTGTTGATTTATTCGTTAACAATTTGGGCTGGGTATCCCCTGTCAAGCAGATTATTTTGAAAAATATTTAAATTTCTTTGAGTACTCTCTTCGCTGGAACAAATAGTTTTGATTTGGATTGCCTGGCCAAACGCACTATTGTCCGGTACGCTTGCTATGAAAAGAGTCATACTTCCGGAGTTCAGAAAACGAGTAAGTCCAAAAAGGGAATGAAATGATAATCAAAAGTCGAGGTAAATTCTAGTACACTATAAGTTGTTCAAGGTTTTCATACATAATTTAAATTCACCGTGCCCGTATATTCGTATATTTGTATATATATATATATATATATATATATATATACATATACATATATATATATATATATATATATATATATATATATATATATATATATATATATATATATATATATCATGTATCCATTTTTGTCTTCTTTGATTTTTGTTTATATATTCGTATACTGAATATATATAAATATATATATATATATATATTATATATATATATATATTATATATATATATATATATATATATATATATTCAGTATACGACAAGTGCCTGTTTTAGAGGGAAAACGACCTAAGGTCTCTATGCGACTATTTAGTACAGCTTTGATTCACCCATTTCTATCAAATCGCTACGTACCCCATACCTACGATATATATATTATATATATATATATATATATGTTTATGTATAGGTTATATATATATATGAATATATATATATATATTTATATATATATATATATATATATATATATATATATATATATATATATATATATATATATATATATATATATATATATAGGTAAAAATGAAGTAGTAAATAGTGCTAAAAGTTTGTGAAAAATTCCACGACGTTTCGGGTTTAAACCCTTCATCAGGTGGCAAAAATGCAACTGATCGTTGACACGGCCAAACGTACAATTTAAAAAATCCACAATAAAATTGGGCACGGTAAACCTCGGCTAGGAAAACAGACAGTGTTAAGTGGTTACCACAAGTCAAAAAAATGCAGGAATTGCTGCGTTATAACAGTTCAAGTCTAACGTTCAGACCATGTGGGGACAGGGTTCCAAGTTTCATGATTAGGCGGTTTTCGGCAGCTAGGCGGTCATGATCGGAACCTCGACACGAGATGGCCGCCGAAACCATCAAGTCACGGATCGAGCATGTTGACGGGGGATTGAAGTGGGTGGCTACCGGGAACCCTGGGAGGTTCTGTTTGATTGATCTCAGGTGCTCGGTGACTCGGTCAGCAAGACGACGTTTTGTTTCTCCCACGTACAGTATATTACAGCGTTTACATACGAGAACGTAAACAACATTGGCTGAAGTACAGGTAAAATGCTGATGAACGTTAAACCGGTTGTTGTTGGGACCTACAATGGAAAGGTTTTTGTCATAACTGACCACCGGGCAAGTATTGCATCTCCCACGGTTGCAAGGAAAAGTTCCTGGGGTGTCAGGCACTACTGCTTGAGGTTGAGAGGCACGGACCAAGTGCTTAGATATGTTCTTTTCAATCCTGAATGCCGTGATGGGGGGATCAGGGAAATGGTCACGGGTGGATGGGTCATGACGGAGGGTCTCTACATTCCTGTAAATGGCACGTACAATGGGGGTTACAGATGGGTGAAAGGATAGGACCAACGGGATACGTCTGGTGGGTGTATGGTCAGTTTTGGGGGCAAGGGCAGAGGCTCTATCAATTCCTTGTATGCGTTTCAGGGCATTAGAGAGCACTCTTTGTGGATACTGGCGTTGTTCAAAGAAAGAAATAATCTGCTTGGAAACTTTAGCGAAATCCTGGTCGTCGGAACAAATCCTTCTGGCCCGTAAAAGTTGTGAGAAAGGAATCGAATTGGTACAAGATCTGGGGTGGTTGGAAGGGTACATGAGGTAGTTGTGAGAGTCAGTGGGCTTAAAGTGGAGATTGGACTTGATTTGACGGTCGGAGATGGATAGTTCCGTGTCTAAAAACACTACTGAGGAGTTGGAAATACAGTGAGTGAATTTCAAAAACGGGCAGAACGTTTCAGCAAAGTTAATGAACTTTTCCAAATCGTTTCGAGGACCCACTGCGACCCCAACAATACGATATTGTTGGGGTCGCAGTGGGTCCTCGAAACGATTTGGAAAAGTTCATTAACTTTGCTGAAACGTTCTGCCCGTTTTTGAAATTCACTCACTGTATTTCCAACTCCTCAGTAGTGTTTTTAGACACGGAACTATCCATCTCCGACCGTCAAATCAAGTCCAATCTCCACTTTAAGCCCACTGACTCTCACAACTACCTCATGTACCCTTCCAACCACCCCAGATCTTGTACCAATTCGATTCCTTTCGCACAACTTTTACGGGCCAGAAGGATTTGTTCCGACGACCAGGATTTCGCTAAAGTTTCCAAGCAGATTATTTCTTTCTTTGAACAACGCCAGTATCCACAAAGAGTGCTCTCTAATGCCCTGAAACGCATACAAGGAATTGATAGAGCCTCTGCCCTTGCCCCCAAAACTGACCATACACCCACCAGACGTATCCCGTTGGTCCTATCCTTTCACCCATCTGTAACCCCCATTGTACGTGCCATTTACAGGAATGTAGAGACCCTCCGTCATGACCCATCCACCCGTGACCATTTCCCTGATCCCCCCATCACGGCATTCAGGATTGAAAAGAACATATCTAAGCACTTGGTCCGTGCCTCTCAACCTCAAGCAGTAGTGCCTGACACCCCAGGAACTTTTCCTTGCAACCGTGGGAGATGCAATACTTGCCCGGTGGTCAGTTATGACAAAAACCTTTCCATTGTAGGTCCCAACAACAACCGGTTTAACGTTCATCAGCATTTTACCTGTACTTCAGCCAATGTTGTTTACGTTCTCGTATGTAAACGCTGTAATATACTGTACGTGGGAGAAACAAAACGTCGTCTTGCTGACCGAGTCACCGAGCACCTGAGATCAATCAAACAGAACCTCCCAGGGTTCCCGGTAGCCACCCACTTCAATCCCCCGTCAACATGCTCGATCCGTGACTTGATGGTTTCGGCGGCCATCTCGTGTCGAGGTTCCGATCATGACCGCCTAGCTGCCGAAAACCGCCTAATCATGAAACTTGGAACCCTGTCCCCACATGGTCTGAACGTTAGACTTGAACTGTTATAACGCAGCAATTCCTGCATTTTTTTGACTTGTGGTAACCACTTAACACTGTCTGTTTTCCTAGCCGAGGTTTACCGTGCCCAATTTTATTGTGGATTTTTTAAATTGTACGTTTGGCCGTGTCAACGATCAGTTGCATTTTTGCCACCTGATGAAGGGTTTAAACCCGAAACGTCGTGGAATTTTTCACAAACTTTTAGCACTATTTACTACTTCATTTTTACCTACCTACTTCACAAGTGCTACGCAGTACTTTGACCTTATATATATATATATATATATATATATATATATATATATATATTATATATATATATATATATATGTTTATGTATAGGTTATATATATATATGAATATATATATATATATTTATATATATATATATATATATAAACATAATCATGGTAATCATACCAAATCTCAGAAAAAAATCACATCCCACCACTCACGCCCAGTCATCTTCAATGTTCGTCTTTTGCTTCAATTTTTCTTACCATTAAAAAGAATGAAACGGTCAGCAAACCTTCATTAAAGTCATGGCATCAGTCAATTGTATTAGTTTCTAATTACATTGTTTTTCGAAGTTCCTTTTCTCCGTAAGCCCTAACTGTATTTCCAAATAATTCTAGACAGTATATCCTCTCTGTATTGTGTGTGTGCGTGTGTGTGTGTGTGCGTGTGTGACATGATAATTACAAGCAGAATTACAGTGTTCCATACAAACCTCACTAGCCTTGATCACAGCAACGATCCCTACGGGAAGACAACAGCATATCAGTACAAAGATGGAAAGTCCCATATAATCTTCAGGCTGAACTTGAGTCTCTCTTGCGATAACAGTAGCAGTTGGTATCACACCAGTCTGGAAAGGGAGATTTACTTTAAAATTAGTTTTTGTTAAAGCGATACTTAATCTAAACGTTCAGATAAAACTTGCATTCAATTAGGATTATGCTTTTCGACATATTACAAAGTTATCACATTTTTATCCTAGAAGGAACTACACGTGATATTATATTATCACATTAAAGGTCTGGTGACATGAAAATTACATAGTTGGATATTTGATGTAAACAGCACTAAAATCCAGAAAATAACCGCAATACCCGTTAAAATCCATCAATATTGACCATTTAATGGGGTAATTTCTATTTCACACTTGTATCATGAATAAACATGAACTACAATATGCAAATATGTGACATCAAAATATGGAAATATCATACATGGCTGATGTTAGCCTTGGTTTTTTTACCCTTAATTTCAAGGACACTGGTAGCATTTTTATCTCCTGAAGAGTTTAGTATGAAAGTTAACATTGCTGCCTTGAGAAATAGTGATATCACTCACCAAACTGTAAATTATCTGATCAGTAATTAAGAGATTATTTATGTAGGGTTAACAAAACAACTCTGAACACTGTGCAACAATCCACATCATAATTTTTGCATAGGCAATGAGTTATTTCAGAAACCATCAAACCTTGAAGACGTGTATTTTGATATTGAAGTAATTCTAACGGATCTTTCATTGGAAGACTTAACTCTTTAGCTGACAAGTGGCATGTCACACGACCTTTAAACAATACTTTTTCTGTTTCCTTAAACTTTAATATCAGATGCTTCTACCATGATAATCTCATGCTTTCGTGACGTAAATGCAACAGATGCACGAAAATATTGCAAACTTTACGTTCCCCATGGAAAACTTGTATAGACCTTATGCATTGACGTCACATGACGTCATTTTGGAGGCTCATCATTGAAGCACATGGCATGCACGCCGTAGACTTCGCAAGGGCGCGTAGTAGACTTACGCGCATGTCCGACTGGTATACAAATCAGCTGTCTGTATTTGTTGGTATAAGTTGCAAGGATACGCACTTGCCTCTTTTAGGGGGCGCACTTTTCTGTTTTGCGACTTCATATGCACATGGTCTATTCCTATCCGTTTCAAGGTTAATAACATACACTTTAAACCAAAGAAAAATGATTGTTTATCAATGTAAGGTTGTTTATCACTCCCGCTTCCTTTGAAGATCACTTCAGATTACAATTATAGTACTAACACTCTCTGCTAATACACCGTGAACGACACAAATATTTTTTTTTCCGTCAGGAGCACCCATCACATGTCATGCTTACTCCAAAGGTACGCCAGATGAAAGAGTTGAAACTCCAGCAGTAAGCAACTGTAGGGGCTAGTATTTGCTATATAGTCAGCATGTTGCGAATTGAGAGGTTGAATTCTTATCCCCCGACAAAAGAAATTGTTTTTATAAGGAAATATTGTGTATGCTTTTTTTTCAGGAATATTTAATTTTCATTACAGGGCAATGATCTTCTAATGTCTGTTACAAATCTACATGTCACGGTTGCAAAAAAGTTGTTCGTATACTGCATACCTGCTTTGGCTAGGCCCTTTACGTATGTATAACTGTATACAATATAGATGTGATCAGTTTCTTACGTCTCAGATTGTTTATCTCTTGCTAAGATACGGGAAAGCTATCTGATGCTGATGTTGTTTGTGTGCATATATATGGAAGTGTTGCCCCCTGTGGGCTGGGGGTTGTAGAATATGCCCACGGTATTCCCCTCCCGTCGTAAGAAGCGACTAAAAGGGAGGACTTGCACCGGTTTTGAACTGTATTTGAAACCAAACTTGAACTTAAACCGTGGTTGAAACCGTACTTAAACTTTACTTTTTTGACTAGTTGACATTATATATAACACATTCCATGTTGGTGTGTCGTTAAACCTTATCTGACTAACCGACGTCACGTGATCGCGGTCTTGGTTGTTGGAAATTTTGCCCCGTCAACCGCCCAATGTGTCACAGTCACGGACCCCTTTACAGTTATATATATGGACAGAGCATACTGCACTTACTTCAGATGCGTAGATTGTCGTCAATATACGCTTAGGCTCACCGACCATGGTTGCCTGCTATGGTCTTGTGCGTAAAATATTAGACTTGCTCAAGTGGTTCTGTATCTACAGGTTGTGTTAGAAACTTGACATATGTTCGAAAGAATGCAAGTTTAGGTCAACTTCACTAAACCGAATGAAAGACTATGACGAAGTTCTTTCATGTTTGTATTTTGTCTGAATGTTGCAGATTCTTCGTCACATTACGCAAATGGCAGTAGCTGGTCGGCCATGTTGGTAAGCCTAAATTTGTTCGAACGGTAGCTACCGTGTTGGTCACGTGATCCTCTGTCCATATGTATAAGAAGTCCGTGGTCACGGTAGTATCTATGGTCATGTGCTCGTGTGCTGTAAATACGCTTACTGTGAGTGTGCTGTGCCGGGCAGTGGCAATCTCAAATGCGTGACGTCACATGAAGTACCCCCTATAGGTCAGTAAAAAGTAGCACTAAATGCTTCAAAGTTTAAAGGAAAGTAAAAATTTCCGACAAGACCCCGGTGAGTATTTATCTGAACCACCAATCACGGCATTCAGAAATGAAAAAATGAAATATATTTTAGCAATGACAAGATCCTCTCAGTAGTGGATCGTAACAACAATCAATTTAACATTAACCAGCATTTCACTTGCACCGCTACTAATGTAGTATAGATTTTAACTAGTAAGCGTTGTGCCATTTTGTATGTGGGTGAAACGAAATGTCGTCTGGCTGATCGATTTACTAAACACTTAAGGTCCATGAATTATGCAAAACCTTTCTGGCAATCTGGTAGGTCATCATTTGACCCTGCAACCCCCTCCCCCGTCAGTTTGCTCTATACAGGATACGATGGACACGGCGGCCTTATGATGCCGCGGTTCCGACCTCGATTGTTTCATTGTTCGATACCTTCACCCTGAATAGCCTGACTGTTAAACTCGAACTGTTGTAAAAAAGAAGAAGAACGCTTCAGCTTCTTAAGCCAAACGGGTGCTCGTTTTTGTCATGACCGCCTTGCATAAATTGTTATGGATCGCGTCATGACCGTTTTAAGTTATTTCACACGGTTGAGTTGTATTGCGGTATTTTAAGGGGTTGCGTTACTTTAATGCTTTGCTTTACTGTGTGTACACCAGAGAAATCCTAAGTTTAGGATTACTCTCGTGTATGGGGTCGGTCAGTCATCCGGGTCTTTCCGGTAACCCAAGCAACTTTGGAGTGAAAACAACTGACTACAGTATGACCATATGGGAACACTTTACGCGCTACACTGCTGCAGTGTAATCCCTGGACTACACTGCGTGCGTATATACGCTGAGCCCCAATACATTGTTTTCACTCCAACACATTGTTGTCATGGGGAATTGACGTGTCACCGAACAACCCGATACACGCTCAACGAGCGGTAGCTACGTGCCCGCATCCGTCGAGTCATGTATGCAAACTTTTTTGTTTAATTTGAATCGATCAATTAATATTTTACCACCCATGATGAAAAATACAATAAATGAAGCGGTTATTTGAAGTCAGAAATAAGAGGCTATGGTAAATCTAGTAAGCACGATATATTAACCAGGAAAACATATCTAGATCTATGGCAAATTGTTTTACTTCAACAATTGATTGCAAGAAGATGATTTATGACCATTTAACATGTCACCACATTACGTAATCCGCACTCGTGGATCTTAAACACCCTATCCTTGAAAGTAAACACAGTAATTTCAAAATTCAACTGGATCAATTCGAAGGCATCGTACTTTAAAATAATTTTCTATTGGCATGGATTTACTAAGCCTTTTGGTTACCTGATTGAAGTTAAAATTAGATACTAAACAGCCAAACACTAAGAACAATATTTGATACTTGTATACCCATATGTAGAAAAATGTATGAGATAGTCATACGACTAGATCCCACTATACGTGTTACTTTTTAAGCTGTGGCTATTTCTCTACAAGGTTAAACACTGGGACATTTAGAAAGGGGTTACGACCCCAAATGGGCAGTGGAAAAGCCTAATTTGACCAACATTTCAACCCTCATACTAACATACTAGGGAAATCCCGATATTGCACTCGCTTAAAGCCTGCCCTCTAATAAATTCCATTGTTTCTTTTATAACTTTAAACAAATAGAACTACCGCTATCATTTTGAAGCAAAATGACAATTTTGGTAACTTTACCTGATGGTTAGTGATCGCAATTGGGTATCCATATTGTGGTGGGTATCCCTGCTGCTGCAGTTGTCCCTGTTGAGGTGGATGTCCTTGTTTCGCTAGGTCCTCCTGAAGTCGATTATATGGTAACTCTGGGAATGGACAATGTTAGAAAACGTGATCAAGTTTCATACTTCAGGAACACGCTGTATTTTCCTGCCTAAACTTAATGGTAACGGTGGGTAGTTCTTCTATAGCAAGGAATCATCGCAGTGGTACATGACATCCATTCCTAGTCGGTTGAATAGAGTCCGAGTAGGAGCCCAATGTCACAAATTTACCCGAGTGCCTGAACTAGGGGAATTGGGGACCCTTTCCCCCACTTTTATAACAAAGGGTACAAAGTTCCTCCTTTTTAACGGAAAATGTCCCTCCTGTTCCATCTGGAATATTAAACAATTTTCAAACTTGAATACAGCACCACTTGCCTTGTAAACCTAAACCCCCGGGGGCAATGGGTTAATCGATCTTCACAAAAAATTGTTTACCTTGTGTGAATACCCTATCCCAGGAATGGTGTCATATTACTTTGTCTAACAGTAGGAGCTAAAGGTCATGCAAAGTAATTCCATGAGTCCCCTCTTATAGTAAGGACGGGTCACAAGTTATCATTATTTTTCATTTTTCACAAGTATGGGTCCGTGCCTTCACAGTGTCATTTACCACTGTGTCATGTCACTGTTTCCAAACTTGTCTCTCTTCATCTTTTCAACTTTTGAAGGAATGAACTGCATATATTCCAAAAAGGCATTTTTATTTTTCAAAAGGAAAACAAGTATTTTTTAGCATATAAACAAAATAAAGAGCATTTTCCAAAATGAAGAACAATTCCACGTTGCCGTTAGTTTTGAGGTTATATGCCCCTAGTTTATGCTAGCGCCATTTGACATTTTTTTTTTTGTTATTTTAACTGACTGGACAATAGCAGGTGCAAAGTCACTTATATAGTCACCTTGTACATCAAAAGGGTTAATATCATATAAGATCACTACAAAAGTGGCGAGCTTTTGCCGCCAGGGTTCTTGGCCTTTTCACCGTGACTTTTTATTTCACTGGTTTATAAATTCTACGAGAGTTTTCTCAATAAAATCATTCGAGGTCCGTGTAGTGGGCATCAAGTTTTTTGGGGTTTTTTTTTTGAGATAATTAAATGCTCCATTGATGCCAACAATTTTGTTAATACCCAAGAACTACCAAAGCTATGCCCACGGTCCCCAAATGGAACGTTTTCCTTGTAGCAACCAAGGGCCCTTAATCCCAGCATTGACAGCTAATGCAGTATAGTACGTGTAGGGACACGTAATAATTTACAACCCCCCCCCCCCACCACCACCTTATCTTCTCTCCCGAGGAAAACTGCGACTTTTGGACAGTGTTCCTCAATAGTTTGCTCCCTACCCAAACCGAGTGACATAAGTTTTTCTAACGTTGAAACGTTGACAAATGTAAGTTTGCACATTTTTGACCGTATGAGCATATTTTTACACACATTTGTCTGACATTGCCAATATTACTAGCAACCCTATCTTTCTTGGTGAAATAGATCCTTTCGAGGTAGTGATAACACACGATCTGCATGTATCAACAACGCGGGAACGCAAAATAACGTCAAATAACCGAAGCAGGGTAGCCGTGAACGGTCCTTGAAGAATAAAGTTTTCCCGGTGATGGCAGTAGCCGACAGGGAGAGGGTGGTCATGCACGATCTCCAATAATTCGAAACATATTTCACATTTTGTTGATTACACTTACAATAATTCTGCCGGGAAGCTTCTTCAACATAATTCTTCCCCCACCCAAACCCATTTTAAAGTGCACAAAACACCCTGCACTTGAATAGTTGCACACATACGCCTAGATCATATGCTTGGTACTTAGCATACTGTACTTTGCTTTGGACTTTCAATACACATGCCATAAAGGACTGGTTAAGAGGAAAGCTCGAATGGTTGAAACACCCACAAAAATTTACCCCTGTTCGATGGACACCGATGAACGAAACTGTTTCCCATTCATGAAGTGTTCATCAAAACAGCCATTTCGGTAACTGGTTAACGTGATCAAGCAGCAGTGTTGATTCAAGTAAACATCAGAATATACGGCACTATACTACTGTAGTAACCTTGTGATCAGAAACGTACAACCAGCGAGGCATTATTGTGTAGGCCGTGCGTTCTCATGAACCTGCTGCAGCCTGATAACAACAACAAATAGTGACGGATCCAAAATTTGTGAAGGAGGTGACTATTGAGCTGTGTCCTGGGGGAGACCGAGGGTGTAAGGGGAGGTGGTGTCCACTCCACTTTGGAAAATTCTATTTAAAGGCAGTAGGCAGTCACCCCAAACAGAGTGAGTGTGCCCTGTTACTCTAGTTCATGATTGGCCTATTTTGATCATGTGACAATATTTTTGTTAGTGAATTGTGAAATTCAAGGAGAATTTCTCCTTGCTTTGCATATTGTTTGTAATAGTTATGTTTAAAACGTCTTCAGAGGTGCTTGTAATGCAATAAGAGGAGATTTGCAAGAGTTTGCTCATTTTTCAAAGAAATTTTGGGGCGACTGCCTACTGCCTTTAATTATGTGTGCTCAGATGCGAAATGGTGCAATAATTGACAAATGTTTTGTCATATTTCAGGGCCTGAAATAGTACCACAAATTGTACAGTTGTACGGATATTTTCCCAGAAATCAGACAAAACGGTTTTTTTTTTCTCATCTGGGCATTTCTATCATTATACATCTTCAGAAATTTGGTAGTTTTTAGATATAGCCTTATTAATTGCCTTATATTGCTCGCAAGTTTCCTTTTCTTCTTCCTTTTTAAAGTATAATTTAACCTCATTATCTTTACAAAATTGTCCTTTTTTAAATGGGTTCCACAGCAGCTGGCGGGGTGATTAGTCACCCTAGTGACCCCCTGTATCCGCCCATGACAAAAACCAGAAAGCTTAGTGATCCTTGCCGAAAGGGGCTTTGATAAACTGAGGTTCATCCCTCAAATTTATACTTCTTGACTACATCAGTTTTTACGATGTTATCACAATTGGCTGCCTGCATGCTGACCTCACATGACAAGAACCCCACCAAAACTTGAATAACAAAATGTCTTAGAAGGGATTATAACTCGGGGTCGCCTGTGTGAGAAACTAAGCACTAATCCACTGCGCCATCAAGAACTCGATAAACTCAAAGTATTCTTTATCATGCTATAGTCATAACATCCCTTACACTTGTTCATAATTACGTTATTCAAATCTGAATTATCACTGTAACAGTTATGCTTGAGAAAAAATAAATATTGTTCCTATAACCTTATCTTGTTCTCTTCAAGTTAACTTAATCTAAAGAATGGTAGGGAAATGTAGCCCTTCTTTTTCGTCGGTCACTAAACGCAGGACACAATTTGGAGGTACCGTCCATTGTCTATTTAGTTTACGAGGTTTTCGTAGTTTCGTCATTGCATAAATTCCTTTTGCCTTCGGCAAGGAATAAAAAACAACAACGTTGTGCAAGCTCAGCTGCTGCTTGATTATGGTAGATTTCTTTTGATTGATTTTTTCCGAGCAGTTTATTCATTATTAATTTGTTTGTGTGAAAAAGACAAGACAGGAGAGGTAAATTGAGGACGGCAGTGTAATTTGACGTTCGTGCCATATTCGCTTTTAATACACAAAGTTTGCTGTTTTTGTGATCAAATTTAAAAAATAGACCCTACGTATATAACGTCATAGAACAGAAAGTGCTCCCCGGGTGGAGGTAGGAGCGTATCATTACAAGTTACACCAACAAATGTAGACAGCTGATTTGTGTACCGGTGTAACAGATCGCAAAGCTTCTATAGCGATGAGTTATCTTGTACGTGTAACTTAACTGATATGACAATAGACCCTTTTCCAAATAGGAGTTACAAAGGATTGTGGGATATAGTTTTGGTGTGCGTCGTTCTTGTCCACAGTAAAATGCCATTGACAAAAACGACCCATACCAAAACTCTATCTCATAATCCTTTGTAATTGCTAATTGGAAAAGGGTCTATAGAAAAACATTTTCAGTTCAATGATTCCTACGTAAAACAAGACAGAGCACACCGATGTTGAAACAGTACACAGTGTCGAATGAATCAAGCCCTACATCTTGTGTCTATTTTTTATAGCAGAAATAAAACGGTAACCTGGGCTCGGTTACTTTATCTTGGGCTTAGTCAACAAATAGATAAAACTAAAGTAGCATGGCCTAGTCTCGTTCTTACTGCTTGTTACGTCCACTTATATCAAAGTGTTCTTTCAAACTGTATCGTTAAATTAATTGCGGGTGAGGTGCATACAGAATGTGTACATTCTCCGTGTGTGTCTATCTGCTTCCACCTTTGCTGGTGCCAACACGGATTCGGCTTCGATGTGGCGTCATAACTTTCAGGGCAGCCGACCAGTGGAATGAATTCTAAAAGCTCAGTTACCGCCATTTTGAGAAAATCTTTGCATGGGTGGGGGGGGGGGGTAAACTACTAGTAGAGCAAACAGCTTGGCTATCGAAACAGTGACCGTAATTTAACTAGACTGCTGCACAAGTAGGGCAATGGAGCCTCATAATCCTCCGTTTTCTCTTCCTTTGTTTTATGTGTAGCTGATTCTGATATACAGGCTATCGCGGAATCAGAGTAATATACCAGTGACAACAACTGATTTTGTTAGTGGCCAGGGTATAAATTACTGAGCATACTAAAGTTAATATCTGAGTATGCTCAGGTTTCTCTCGTTAACAAAACAATTATAGATACAAGTTCCTCTTTCCTGTCTGACACTTCCAGCTGAGTTCAGTTTTTCGAGCAATGTCTGAATAGCTCCCTGTTCTGACGTAACTTACACAGTTAACGTAAATTCAAACCGTTGTGCTCTCTTTTTTGTGTACACATCCAAGGCAAGTGGTCGATCGGCTCAAGGCACCTTTTGCATGGCTATGGCATATACCAGTTAAGTCCAGGTTCTCGAGACGAGGGCGGACCTATCTGGTTGTCTGGACTGTTGCTCGTTCAACTTATCCGTCCGACAAGATTCAGTGAATCTTGTCGGGGAAGCTTTGTTGTTTTCGCTTGGACTTTCGGATTGGGGGCGAGCGTTACCGTCGGCTTACTTGACCTCAGTGTAGTCAGGCATATTTTTGGGCTGCTTTTGTCCTGCATAAAGCGCATCAAATACCTTGTGAACAGACTTGGTCATGTCTAGTCACCTAAAATTGAATTTTAGTATGTAACCGGTTGCCAGGGAATTCTAAATCATTCGGAGATTCTCATACTCCTGTGATAAATTGTTGAATGTAAAATTAATATTTATAATGAATATTTTGTGTTATTTACGAGACATGAAGGATATTTTTGAGGGAAGTATGATGACCTTTGATGGGTTCAAGCGACACAGCAAAGTAAGGTATAATGGCATTCATAATGGCAGAAGACGCGTCATTTCTTTAATTGGGAAATGAAAGACACCGATTTCAATTACCATTCCCCCATGTTATTCTTTTCATGGTGATATTCCTATTAATGAATTTGAGTAATTCTTTATCAATCTCGACTCTTAGCTTTAACTTAAGCCTGAGTGTAATTGTGATAATATTAGGCCCATAAAACTGTTTCCAAGGAAATATGAGGTCATTAATAACTTTCAAGTAAGGTAACAAATCAGGTTGTTTTAAAGACAGACAGTCATCACCCCAAAGTATATTTTTAGTGTGGGGGAATCAAAATTCTCAGTTGGTGGCTGCTCTTTGATTGACATCAAAGTTTGAAAATTAGAAAGATGCAGAGTAGCTCACATTCTACACAAGGCAGAGAGAGAGAGTGCTTTTATTACATTTTATAGCCTTGTATGCTCACCAGGACATGGCCTTAAGCAATAAAACAGGTTTATTCCTGCACAAGGAAGAACTTCATACAGTGATGGGAGGTGTTAGAAGTTGCACAGTTGGGAGAATTGGAACTGTCTGGGATCATGAAAATTCCCCTTTAAGGTTTCACGTGCCAGTTACAAACGAATAAATCGTATCGTACACAACTTTTTGCCCAAAGGACTTTTATGAATGATTGTGTGGATACTGTCTTGCAATTGCACGAACGGTATATCGAAAACACACAGTAACGATGTTAGCTAAAGAACACATGGGTTTAGCAGTTCTTTTCATTGTGCAAACTAAGAAAACAACAGCTGTTCACGATGATTGTGCTTCATTGTTTGCATTTTGCCGAATAATTCTTCATAGGTTTTTTTTCTTTTTTTATTTGTTCTTTGATGACGAAAAGACTCATTATTGGGCATTGAGTATTAGTTATTCGCACGATTGAATATTAACAAAATACAGCAGTCTGGAACAGCTTTAAAGCTTGGTTAAGTACCCCACGCATTTCAGCACACTTAAGGAAGCTAGGTATATTTTACAGTGTGGAAACCTGTTCACAACTACTTCTCTAATAAGAAAATACATAAGCATACTATCGAGTGTACTGAATGCTAACACTTAAACATATCATTAACTGCAGCTGTAAACGTTAGAATCTCTGCTCGGCCTTTTGGCTAAGATCATGTGGAGTATCAGGTTCTCTTCAGCCAGTTGAGAATGGGACCACGCATGACGACAGACCCTTGATGTAACGGCCTGAGGGTCGAAAGCAAGGCCTTAGACAGCGATGCGTCTCTCCCTCTTTGAGACGGCTAAATTTGAATGAGAGACGGCCAAATTTGAGCAGGACCTGCTTTTTTGAGACGCCAGTAATGGCTTGGTCTAGCCTTTCAAATTCCCCTGGACCCCTACCAGGGGCCCTAAGGTCTGCACCAAAGGGACTTCATGCTAGTACCGACGGTGGCAGATGGATAGTGCCTGGTGGTGAATCAGTAACGAGTGAGACGCCCTGTTTGAATCCTGGCTAAAGCCCTGGTCGAGAGGTTGGTCAGATAAAGTGTACCTAAAGTCTAAAATTACAAGAATATATATTTTAGAGTTTGGAAATGAATTTCATTCATCCAACTCCCATTTTCATAGCTTTCTCTATTGCTGAGATATAAAATGTTAAAATTGATTCACTTAATTTGAAATAGTCGATTGCACAATAATTTGTGAAGTCCTTCTTGTATACTCACATGAACTGCTTTTGTTTCCTTTTGAAATGAAGATGTTTATAAGACCTTGAAACAATTACAGTTCCCTTACATGGTATGGTGTATGGAGAGGGATTATATAGCTAAGTAACCCTATAACAGTAAGACGGTGATCACATTTTGGCACAAGGTGCAGTGGCTTTCGAAAAAAAAAAACAAAGAACAACAAAGACTGTCATTTGAGTAGTACAAGAATGACATCACAAATTATTGCTCAATCCACCATTTTGAATTGAGTGAATAAGCTTCAACATTTTATATCTGAGCTCAGGAAAGTCCTGTGAAAATGGGAGTTGGACTATTTGGTTGCATTTTTCAAGCTTTGCAACATATATTTTTGAAATTTTAGACTTTAGGTACACTTTTCATTCAGGGACGTATGAAACGTACTCCTTCGGGAGTACGTTTGGTTTCGCCCCTTGGCTCTAAGCTCGCCAGGGAGTCGAGGGGACATTGGAAAAATTAGTATCTGCGCGTGCGCGAGCTATATTTAACCATCGACGTTGTGAATACAACCTTCATGCTTGTGCGTGTGTGTCATTGTAACTGTTGCCGTGATAGAATGAAAGTTGCCTTAATAAGTATCGCTGTGAAATGAATGAAAGCAGCATCGCAGCCCTTTTCAAGAAAATCCCCATATATGATCATTTTTCCTGAGAGTAATAAGCCATTGCAGTCAGCCATTATAAATAACACATTTGATGTGCATTAACGAAAATTTGCAAGTTTAAGTAGTAATAAAACCGTTTCGTCTCACCATGTTAAATAAGTGGCATGGTAAAGTTATGTGCTAAACACATCCACCATTCAAACACATAACAATTATATCAAATTAGCTTTCTTCGTGTGAATTAAAAGAGCCTAAAAAAGGACTGCTTTGCCAAAAATAAATCATGGAAAATATTTGGTTCCACTTTTGTTTGATAATATGCATGGAATGCCTTCAACTGAGTTACAGCAAACTTTGAAAAACATACTGTTTTAAACTTTTGGTGCTTGCAGTAGCAAAAGGCTGTTGTTGAGAGAAACGTTTCTTCTCTTAGTACAATATGTCTTAAAAAATCACACCTTACATTGAAAACCTTTGTAGCACCTAAATAATTGTAAAATTTTGAGACAGATTGGTAACTACAGGACAGAGATTGCATCCTACGTTTAAGTTAGTATTATACTTCTTAAACACCTACCCATGTGAGCTGAAAAATGGGATCCCTTCATCCATCAATAATCCCTTAATTCATTCAAAAAATTTAATCCCTTCATTCATCATAATCCCTTAATTCATTCACAAAATGTAATCCCTTCATTCATCATAATCCCTTCATTCATTCACAAAATGTAATCCCTTCATTCATAATAACCCCTTCATTATGAATGTTAGAAATATTCAGCCCTTACATTTCATTGGTAACGACACTCCGGTCACAATTGGAGGTACCGCCCACTGCCTTTTATGTCACAATGTTTCCATAGTTTTACCTCTGATGACCTCGTATGACCTTCGACCTCCATCAAACCCCTAGGGTCCCCTCTCTTAAAGTAGCACATCTACACACCTGATATGAAAAGCATCCACAATACCTGTTTTGAAATATTGTTTTTTACAAGGTTTTTGGTTTTTTACCTCTTATACCCTCAAACGGGCTCTGATCTCTACGGAAAACAATAGGGTTCATTCTCTCAATAGGACAAAGTTATATACCAAGTTTGAAAAATTGTTCGTAATTGCTATCTTGAGATATCGTGTTTACAGGCAATTTGTAAGAATTTCGAATTTTCACCACCGTTGACTTCAGATTAACCTTTCTCCTGTTCCAAAGCAATAGGGTTTATCTTCTAATTATAACGCATCCACATGCCAAGTACGGAAAGCATCCATGCTCCTACCTATACTAACGTCGTGTTTACAAGGTTTTTGATTTTTGACCTCTGTTGACTTCACATGATCTTTGACCTCCACCAAAAACAATAGCGACCTTTCTCTAAACATCATAATTCTATATTCCAAGTATGAGAAGTATTTATTATTGCTATCTTGAGATATCGTGTTTACAAGCCAAATGTCATAAACACACCTACTGTACATACACACACGCACTCGCGTGATTGCACAGATTTCTTTCACCTTCGGCAAGGAATCAGAGAGTAATAAGACGCTGCCAATGAGAGAACTCAGTGGTCAACAGCTATATAGAGAGAGACATTTTGGAATTGCACATTGCTTTTGGTATATCAAAATATACTGACTGCATAAAACGCAAGAGCACATGAAGGACTGAACTTACAGGTTTTCACAATTCCTTTCAACTGAAATCTTTGCAACTTTCCAATGACTAAAAGCCATACATCAATGAACTGACATAGATATGCAAATGTACACTGAAGGATATAATTCGAAATAGTAGGAGGACAGTGAATGAGACCAAAGCCAGCAGCTCCACTGTTAAGGTGATGTAGTATAGTAAGGGTGACAACTTTTTGGGCAAGAACTGAGAAGGATCATGGAGAAAGAAACAACTTCTTTGGGATTACAGGTAACTGTTAACTCTATCTCTCTATCTTTCTTTAAATTACAGTTTTGATAGCAAATAATGGACACTAGACCCCTCGGTAAGTAGAAGTGGAGATTTGTTTGATAAAAAGTAAGAAGAGGGTGTGGATGGGGGAGAACGACCCTGGCTTGAACCAAAACAAAAGGAATTATCTTCTCAGAATTAAAGTGGTATCTTCATGCCAGTGTAGAATCCCTCGAGGTCACCATCCTTTATTTATCATGTTTACAAGCTTCTACCTTGGTTAAGGGGTCAAACATGTAGTATTCAGTAAGTCGCAGTTTATGTTCCCTTGTCAATAGCACAAGAACAAACCTTATACAATGTTTGATATACATAATACAGCCATTCAAGCAAGATCTAATTGGCATGGACATTAGCAAACGAAGCAGGGAGGTGGGAACTTCAGACCATCATTTGGGCAGAAAATTTGCTATTTTCGGGCAAAACTCTTATGATGCTATTTCTACTATACAAAACAAATTTCGAGAACCAGTGCTAACTAGTGTCCCCTCCTAGTTGGATGTAGTCTGTATGCATATTAGTATGAATATGGTTGAATAATACAAACTGGCTCTCTTCATCTCAAGTAAGCAAAAATTTTTACAATTGGAAAGTAGAAACATGATTTCATTTTCACATTTGTATGTGTCTCATAATGAACATTGCCAAAGTCCTATGGTTGACTGAGTGTACTTCACTTCCTCGGAAGACCGAGTTGTCAGGTAGTTCGCCTATATTGATGAACACCAGCTAAAGAATGTCTTTGAGGGACTTATGTCTGCCCATCAACTGTTTCAATATCACAGGGGCACAAGTTGCATTCGGACCTAAACATAATGAGTTTTTCTGGATAGGACTTGTGTCACTTCAATTAAAATTTGCATTCAGTACTTAACATCAAGCCCCATCATCCCCTTCATAACAAAGACCGACCATCTTGTCTGGTGTCATACTTGAAGGACAAAAAGTTTACTTTATTACATTATGAAAGATATATTTGATTTGATCAATCCCTAGACTCACGATAAAAACTATTCATAACCTTGATTACTTTTTGATCATACTAACTTTTAACAGGATTATCCGTGATATTTGGTACAGAAGTGAAGCTACAGATTCATGTGTTTTCATTACAAATAACTGAATTATCAATGCACTCTAAAAATGTCCTAGTCAAATTTGATTAGAATCTAATCAATAGGGGCACGAACCGGAATCTTGTCAAATCTTTGACTAGATTCGGCTCATAAATGAAACGAATCGTTTCATTTTTGAACCATTTCTAGTCAATTTTGAAACAAATCTTGTCAAATAATTGACAAGATTCCGGTTCGTACCCAAATTGACTAGATGTTTTTAGAGTGTGATATTCATTCTTGTTCACCACAGAAATGCTGTGATTGTCCAGGAGGGCCATCCAGGCGATGTCTTCTGCTTATGTATGGTCTTCATGTATGTTGAAAACTAGTGCGCAAGAAGAGTACTGAAAAAGTTATCTCCAACTCCCACCCCCACCCCTGAAGGGTTTTTCGGAGATGATAAAGTGACGGCTATGTCGTACCGCACTCACAAATATCAGCAAAACTATTACTTGTCTATATACTTCATGTAAATCGTCCTCAATTTAAGTGAATGGAAGCGTATAAATCTTTTTACTTCAGGCTGATCATCTTACTCGTTGCCCTTCAGGTGACTATTCACCTCAATTGGAGATAGGCTTACATGAAGTGTCTCCCCTTAAAAATATATCGTCTCAAGCAACCATGATTATGCTCCATTGTAAATCTCGCATGGGAAAGATAATGACACTCGGTCATGGTGTTAAGTACAGAGTACCGCATGCTGAAAGGTAACTCAAAAGATCAAACTCCATGTGTTAGTTAGTTAGATGGAGTTCAAGTTATGGCCCAGTTTCCAACCTATTGGTTCAAGTCGAGCCGGCCACGGCCTTTTTTCCAGTTGTGGCTCACTGGCTTGTTTTTCCTACTCCATTGCTTATGCGGAGCATCACGCACAACGGCAGTAGGTTCCATTTTTAGAGTCTTTGGTATGACTCGACCTGGGAATCGAACCCGGGCCTTCCGCGTGAGAGACGCGGTCCAAACTCGCGGTCCAAACTCCATGTGAGCGACCTTCTATTTGTATGAAGTTTCTTCGACTTCATTCATTCGTTGAACCTGTGACGTCACAATTTTTAATGGCGTGTAGTCTTTGTCATACACTCCAGCTGCGAGTGACTACACAGGTTAGCAAATTAGAAGAGGGCATGAGAGAAGTCACCCCCGGATCGGACTGTTTTTCTCAGCCCATCTGGGATATGACTGAAAAAGGATATGCCGTACAACCTGCTAGGTAGGCTAAGGAGAAGTATAGGATCAAACGAACAAAATATAAAAATGAACAAAACATTCCCGTGGGGCAGAAGCTTTTTATTAAGGAAGTTAAATAAATCCTGCATTTTACCATTCCTAACTCTAAAAAATCCAACAGTCCATAAACCAATGGAAAAATGGTAGAAATCTTAAAGAACTACCATTATCTAATAAAAATACTTTTGGGCGAACCAATTATTCATGATACTAAAAATCTTCTTAAAGCGGCACATTGAGTTGGTTCATGAAATTCACCAAATTTTGCCAAACCTGTTAAGTTTCTCCACATACTAATGACAAATGGTCAAACTTAATCAATCCCCACATCTTGCATACAAATAAATGTTTCATAAGTGAGTAATAAACAATTCAATTCGATTTTCAAAAATTCGTGACCAGACACTTTTTCAAATTATGCGCAAACCTGTTACAAGCCAGGATACCAAAAATTCAAAGTTCTAACATTATGCGTAACAATTGGATGTGAAATGACTAATAAAGCTAATAATAAACATTGTCATGTACCCTTCAACACCCTCGTTAAGTTTTCTATAGCAACTCAATATGCCCCTTTAAGCAATTTGTATGGCAATAGAATTTGGAGATTCGCTAAGGTGTATAGGCTTATGAAAGGAAAGCAAACAACGAAGAAACATACTTAAAGAAACCAAAGTCCAATAATAAACGAACAGGCAAAAATTAAAAAAAACAAACAAAGGAAGAAAAACAAAAGACCCCCAAAACAAGTAAACTAAGAAGCGACATGTAACAAACAAATTACTCAATAAAAGTAAATAAAAAAGGATATTTAAGCTTTAAACCGAAGACTTGAAGAGAAGTGCTTAATCTAAAGAACTGAAAAGAAAAACTTTAAAACAGACTTGAAGGGAGAGGCTTAAAAACAAATATTTCAATCTAAAGGCTTCAAAGGAGGGCTTGAAATGTAAAACTTGGAAGCTAGAGCTCACAATGGATAAGAGGATAGGCCTATTTGTAAGTAAGGGAGCAGAACTCTTTGTTTTAAAAGGCTTTAAAATGAGGACGTTTGCTTGTAATTTTAGGTATTTGTTTAGGCGGAGCTCATGTATAACAGGCCTACTCCAAATAAAAGAGCGAATATAAATTTAACATTTACTAGGAGAACCTAGTTCGTGAACACGTGGTAGGAGAAAGGATAAAATAGTTAAACAACAAATGTTTCTTAATTTTGAATGTTAGAAGCAATGAATAAATGTTGACAAGTAACACGGAGTGGATTCTAAAGATCACTTCTGGGTTTTATTTTCTCTTTTCAAAGATTGTAACTGCAATATTGTTTTTGTCCTCCCTTTCTTGTTATCTGGGTAAAGCTTGCAAAACAATTATCAAGAAAAGTTTAAAATAGTCTTTCAAGTTTTTAAACAGCAGTATATTAATACGTAAATACGTGATAGGCAATGAAAGCGAAGAATATTTTCAAAGAATATTTTTTTAATTCAAATCATTGCTTTTTACGTGCTGAAAAACGGACACGGCCAGACCGGCGAAAGGACTATTAGGCCAACAACCAAAAAACAGAAAACTAACAATACCCCCACAAACAAAACAAAACCACGAACACCGCTCCCGAATAGCCACAGACACCCGAAACGAAAAGACAACACCAGACTAAGCTACCAGGGACTGCCCAGAAGGGCCACAACCCCGAAGGGAAAACTAATGGACTACCTTATTTACAAAATATTTACAGTATATGTACACTATTTACACCCAACCAAACAAAACTAAACCAAAGTCCCGAAGAGATCGAACGAGCTCGGTGAGGCACCAGCACCCCAAGCACGTCCGGTCTCTTCGGCGACCTGAACTGAACGGGCACTAGATTTAAAGAGGGATTTGCATCACCCCAAGTATGACTTTTACTTGGTGGTAAGCCGCGCCCATAATTGTCTTTACTGCTTCTCCTTGTGCAGACTAACAACATAGTTCACTGCTCAAGGCCACATCCTGGTGAACATAAAAGACCCCATGTGTAATCAAAACATTCTCTGTGCGTGCTGTGTAATATAAGCTGCTCTGCATCTTTTGAATCTTGTAACTCTGATGTCAATCAAAGAGTAGTCACCAACTGGGACTTTTGATTACCCCTATGTAAAAGTCATACTTGGGGTGATGCAAATCCGTCTTTAATTAGACATTCAAATCATACTTTTTCATCGAAGGAAAAGTTACAGAACAAGAGGGCAATCAAGGAGTTGCTGATCTCATCCCAATACATCCTTTTGCTTCTTCCGAGTCTGGTGTAGCACTCTGTAATTTTATTGTTATGGGTTGGTGATGATCGACATGGCCTAAGAAAAGCTCTACGAGGATAATTAATTCATGTTCTCAGTTCTATGACTGTCTTTAGTTTGAACACTAAGGGGAAACTGGAAAAAGAGAATTAGGCTAATCTTGAGCTGGGGATGTTTGTTCATTCCGGCATCTTTACGGTACCCGCCAGCTTCCGGTTCTGATTGCAGTGTGGTATTAACACGCAGTAAGCGTATTTACAGCACACACGCACAGCAAAACTATAGATACTAATGTGACACAATGGACGCGTGCCCTTCAAAACCTCCAGAGACGCGCGATCTTGCCCTTCAAAAACCATAGAGACGGGCGATCTCGTCTCGAGAAAGCCCTCTATAGAGGTTTTTCACCGACGTCACTGCGCTGCGCGTCTCTCTATTTTGACGGCCAGACGTCCATTGTACAACAATTGTAACTAAGGCCGTACCGTGCGTGCTTATCGATAACACACCTTCTGCGCATGATCAGTAACGACCAGTATGCCAGACTGAAACGCAATGACGTCACGTGAAGAACCTATGTAACATGTGTAGGACTGCTGTCAGTCCTACATTTAGATCAGTGGATTGCCCTCTGGCATCACTCCGCTCGTCTCTCTGATTTATCAGTGTTGTAAGAGTCACTCAGTTTTGTAGAATTAGAGTCGAATCATTTACTACTTTCAATGTAACTCGAGTCATTTTCCTTTTGAAAATTAATGACCCGAGTCATGACTCGTTAGGCCCTACAACAATGTGATTAATAGATGTTTTGAGTGCTTAAAGGCAGTAGGCAATCACCCCAAACAGAGTGAGTGTATCCTGTCACTCTAGTTCATGAATGGCCTATTTTGATCATGTGACAATATTTTTGTTAGTAAATTGTGGAATTCAAGGAAAATTTCGCCTTGCTTTACCTATTGTTTGTAATAGTTATGTTCAAAACGTCTTCAGAGGTGCTTGTAATGCAATAAGAGGAGATTTGCAAGAGTTTGCTGATTTTTCAAAGAAAATTTTGGGGCGACTGCCTATTGCCTTTAATGTCCATACACCCCTTTCCGAGTAATTGTTGGTGGTGACAACGTAGCGATCAATGTCCGTTCCAATTTTTCAGGAGCCTCTTGTACTGTCCCTATCAAAACTAATGTGCTCTGAAAGAAAGTATGAAAAGCGCAGACTGGAAATTCCCGATATTACTGACAGTGCGTACTGTTTAAGGAATAAATCGCATTTGGCGGACGAGGCGAAACCGAGTCCGCTATTTTGCAAATTGGGAGTCCAGACGGTTTATGAGACAATAAAAGTCCGACAAATGTGGTTAATTTCTCTTCTACCACCGAAAATGTGTGAAAACTTTTTATTAGTGCATAGGTTTACTGACCGTATGTTGTGGAAAAGCAGGTCAGTGTTTAACCAATCAGAATGCAGGATTCTCAATAACAGACGGCTAGAGGTGGTAGAATCCATGATAAACGTATAAAGATGCAATTAGTGAGAGGCATAAGTGGCGAATGGGTGGGGGTTGGTTGACTAAAGCCTACCCGCGTCAAAAATGTGGTGGGCTCCTTCCCCTCATTTCCAGGACAAAAACGCTCTGTAAAAATGTCAAAAAATTGCAGTCTTATTGCTTAAAATTTGCTTAAATATTGCACCAAGTGCATCTAAAATACTTTCTACAGGAGATGGGACCCCATACCCTTGGGTTCTTCTCCCAGGACGACATTCCGAAACAGTGAACAATCCCCCACCTCAATGGATCGAGTACAGCTTCTACGTCCATGAGTTAGTCTGTTAGTGCCCCTTCCCAGCTCATTCATGCATGGTAGTGGGAAGGAAGTTGCTATTTGACCCCTGGTTCATATCAGTGTGTTTGTGACGTCATTTGCTTGAACTCGGAACTGCTGTGATGTTAGTTAGTAGCACTATTGCACTACGTACGTACGGGGGGGGGGGGGGTACGCTTTCACACTTACTCGCGTACATTGTGTATGAATGGTCCATGATGGAAATAGCTAACCACGTCCCAACACGGTCGTCTTTTTTTGCTATGTCAGGCTGGCCGGTCTGTTCTACCGCACTTGAAGGGAAGTAGTTAGTGTGTGCATAATTTATAGAAAACCCATTGCTGTCTTTAGTATAAATGCATTTAGGGCCATTTATCGATGAATAGGAAATAGCACCCGAAAATCCCAAAGTAACACTCGAAATGGAATTGGGGGCTAGTTTTTTTTTTTTGAAAATAGCACCCGAAATTGAAAAAAGTATCTCGGACCCTGGAGTACAGTCAGTGTGTGGTGCAGGAGCAACACACGCCGTCTGCCGGGCAGCCAGATCAAAGGTAGCCTGCATGATTCACACGGTCTATTTGTGACGTTATTTGTTTGGAACTTGGCGCTGCTTACAGTATATGAGTGTATCCAGTGTACTAAAGCAGCGCAGTCGCTCTCACACCATACTGACTGTACTTGCGTGCGTGCATTGCGTGTGCGTGTGTAAATTGAACTTGTCCCCTGCGATGAACACGTACGTCGTTGTTGCCATGCAAGAGAAGAATAAGGCTAGGTAGTTCTTCAAGAGAAGGTAAGCAACAGAGTTACAGACAGCCAAAATTCCGTGATGAGCCACAGTGCTCACAAACTTGGTCAAAGTTCTCAACCAGGCGTGTATTTCAACTAAGCCTATTAGGCCTGGGGCCTACCTAGCTTGTTAGCGTTATTACAGTACTATTAAAAATTTAGCGTAACCTAAGCCTAGGTTAGGCCTAGGCCAAACATCAGTTCCACCGTGCGCGTACTTAGTTATGCTTCATACTGGGACGCGCTTGGACTTTTACTACGGTGGGGACACGCGTATAGTTTTACTTTTATGGCGCCAAGAACTAGTCATGCTTGACACGCGTGATCGCAGTTCACTCTAGGCCTGGGTTTTTAGGCCTGCTTAGATTAGAGGTGGTAAAGTTTTGAGCAAGAGAAGCTTAGATAAGTGTGCATCTGATCATGTCATTGTGTGGCTTTTATGGTGGGGTTTGTTAAACCGCAGGTGAAAACTGAATTTTGAGTGTCAGGAAAAGACAGTGATCAATGTAAAGGATCATTTACCTTGTCTTTCAGTGTTTACTGCCAAATTTAAAAAAAAATTGTTCTTTTGAACATCTTGACCTTTGACTCTGACCTTTGACCTATCATGCTGAGGGTACTGGAGGCACAAATTCCAAGGACTGTGCACCCCCACATCAAGTTTGGGGTCAGTAGTACCTTTAGTTTTGAGTGAGCGCACGGCACACTTTTGACCCCAAAATTGTCGTTTGACCTTCTGACCTCGTGACCTTTGACCTCAGAAGGTCATGTGTAAAGTTGTGTAAAGTAGGTGTCCATCAGAAAGTTATGCGAAGAAATGAGGATCGTTAAATGTTTCGTTCAGCTTTTACAGCCAAATTTAAAAATTTGCTTATTTTGACCTATCGTGACCTTTGACCTCTGACCTTTGACCTATCATGCTGATGATATTGGAGGCACAAATTCTAGGGGCCATGCACCCCCTCACCAAGTTTGGGGTCATTAGTACCTTCAGTTTTAAGTGAGTGCGCGTCACACTTTTGACCCCAAAATTGTCGTTTGACCTTCTGACCTCGTGACCTTTGACCTCAGAAGAACAAGTGTCAAGTTGTGCCAAGAGCGCTTCAATACGAAAGCTATGTCAAGAAATCAGGGTCATTTACTGTTGCATTCAGGTTTTATAGCCAGATTTAGAAAATTGCTTATTTTGACCTTTTTTGATGGCTGACCTTTGACCTTTGACCTATCATGCTGAGGGTATGTCAGGCACAAGTTCCAAGGACTATGCACCCGCCCACTAAGTTTGGGCTCAATCTTGTTCTTAGTTTAGGAGGAGTTCGCGACACACTTTTGACCTTGTGAATGTCATTTGACCATCAGAGCCTTTGACCCAAATTTTAGGCATATTTGGTCACATGGCTAGGAAACAGGACCTTCACCACTCCATTTTGCCCCACCCTTGAGTAGCGGTCATAAAGCCCCAAATTTCCCTACTATGCATTTCCATGGTTATGGTTGCTGTGGCGACTGGCAGAGGTAAACGTCTGCACTTTTCAATGGTAAACGAAGCACAATATCTCATCCCCCGCATACTACGTATGTGGGGATGAGATAAAAATGGAAAACAAGTTGAACTGAGTACCTCATTTAAATCATTTTAATTATCTCTTTTTTATGTTCAGAAAAAAGAAAAGTAAGCCTTTGGGAAATGTATAAACTGAGCTTACCGGACATCTTCAATTCTTGTTGAACGACGTTCGATGTAGAAGCTTATCAATAATGTTACAGAAGTAATTATTATGACGCCTTACTTCCAGTGTACAGTATTCGTCCCGTATATTTGCCTTCGTCGTTGTGTGCCCACATTAAAACAGCTATGTCTTTATGTGAAGTCAGCGTATAGTCTCTATGTAAATCAAAGAGACAACCGGTGCTGCCAGACGCACTTGAGCGAGTAAACTTTGATTCATATGGTTGTCTTCAAAGAGTGTTGTGTACATATTGTTACATACAAAATTGCAAGACCTAGTCGTCATGGATCAATAGACCTTATGCATAGGACGTCATAACAAAAAATAGGCCCTCCAACAGAGGCATGCGCGTATCATTGCATCTTACACCAACAAATGCAAATAGCTGATTTGTGCACCGGGGAATACGTGCGTAAGTCTACTGCACGAGCGTGTGAAATTTTCACCGTGTGTGCAATGCATTTCATTGTTTGCCTCAAAACTGACTTCGGGTGACGTCAATGCATAAGGACTATAGGTCTATAGCTCGAGCGGCTTTAGCCATCGTTCGATTTGCCAAAACGTCCTCAAAACGTCACAACTGGACCCGGCCAAAACGGCCAGCTTGCCGAGGTGGTCTACTTGAGCCAGACGTCGGGTTTTATGTCAGACGGTAAGATGCTGACACACGTGGTATAGACTTGACGTTCGGCAAATTTGTCCTTGTAAATATGGAAAAGGGCCAAGAAATAACTTCATACAGCAAAGTAGGTGGGAGTTACTTCCACTTATACACAACTCCTCTGTCAATTCCGAGTGAGCACTTCCCTATTACATGTGGTGCCGTTTGAAACGGTTTTTAAGTCTCGTAGAGTTGTAACTGGGAGCCTATCGTTTAAGGAAAAGTAATTCTATCCTATCGTAAAAGGAATTCGGTACCGCAATTTCTGCAAAACAGCTATATTTTTAGACCGGCTTCAGTTGCATAAATTTCGAGAAACTGAAGCGATTACAACTTTTTGCCTTCTCTTTTGTCTCATATCAAGAGATAGCTGGCTCAAGTGAGGTCAAATAGACTCGAGTGGCAAATCCAAACTGCAAGTCTAATACAGCATATAAAGAAGGGGTTGGAATGTTGCCAAAAACACAGTGAGCACTGTGGAGTTAAGCCAAACATATTTTGAACTGGAAGGTGTTTACATTCAGCAATCTGTGAAATAAAACAGGATTTTAAAGGGGAATGCAGCAAGCTATTGCAAGTGAACATTTTTTAAATAAATATAGCAAGCTTGTCATACATCTCTAAAGTTTGGTCACGTGGTACAATGTTGTATGTGTACAGTTAAGTTATGGATGGATCATATACCCTCAGTACATACCAACACAACTGGAAGTTCATCACCAATTAGTTATTCAATTAACTACCAAATTGCACAGACTGAATATTTTTAGACTGTTGTTTAAGCCCGCTGCTAAAGTAACCGAGTAGCCTAAGGCAGCTAGGGATCGAGGAAGGAGAATCCTTCCCCCTCACCCATTCATCAAGCGAAAGTAACTTCGAGTCCAGGGCAAGAAAGTCTATGCCAGGGAACCGGCTTTTCAGTTGCTAGGCAAATTATGTGATAATAGTTTGCCAATTATCACGGCAACATTTCAGGGCAAACTCCCTCACCCATGTAAATTGAGCTCTCAAACGTCCAGACTCCAAATATAGGACAACTAGTAAACTAACCGTGCTTTACTCCATAAGGAAAAAATAACAATAAACGATACCATTACTGTATCAGAGCCAGTAAGTTAACTACAAGGACTCGGTCCAAAAATGTTTGAAAGGAAATCTCCTGAAAGCGGTCAATATACGTGAATAAAATGTGAAAGGATTTTATCTTAAGGGCTTAGCTAGTAATCTGATAACAATTTTATAAAGGGCCATCCTGGTCGAGTGTATGTTTAAGTGTGGATGCTAGGTTTAAAAATTTTCTTTCTGGGTTGACTGCTTTAGAGTTGTGGCCTATCTAGTTGAAGCATTCAGGTGAACTGGACTCAATGGACTATTATCGTATTAATGACTTGGTCAACTGGAAAGTCAACTGGTCTACTCAAAGAAGACCTCTGGATCAATTGAGAACCCTTTAAGATATAGTATGTGCCACAAATGTATAGCCTGTACAAGGATGTTCCATGCAGGGTAAACGTTGCCTCTTCTAACTGCACTGAGAACCCTTTCTCCAAAAGTCCTTTAAGTTGGATTCTGAAGGGTCAACACCAAACATTATCTCGGGAAGTTCTGCTTCCCGAAGGAGTTACGCCCCCTGACAGTCCGGGAGATTCTCCCATTTGGGAGAAAACCAAACTTCTCCCGAACGGGGGAAAACTTATACAAGACATTGTGCAGGCTTGCCAGCCTAACAAAAACAAGGTTAAGCAAGAATGAAACCACTCAAAAATACAAAAACGGCGTGGTGAACCACCGATTAGGACGTGGCTTTTCTGTAGCTATGACAATAAACCTTCCCAATATACATTTAATTCCTTTACATTAGACCGACAATTTTTGCAAGGGGCTCCAAAACCCATTCGCCATTGGCAATGTACAAAAAAAAAAACTCGTTTGACTTTGGGTAAAATAGACAAAATGGCGGCGCCCATGACCACATCTTCTCACGATCGGGAGAAAAGTAGATTCTCCCGAATAGGGGAATCTCCGGAACTGCCTGATGAAGCACAAAGACCTCATCTCAGCCATCAGATCCTTTCATAATAGGTCTGTTATCTGTAACCCTGTCCCAGACACGGACACAGTGACTAGTTAGTTAGATGAGGTTTAACGTCCCAGTTTCCAACCAATTGGTTCAAGTTGAGACGACCACGGCCTTTTTTCCAGTTGTGGCTCACTAGCTTGTTTTCCCTACTCCATTGCTTATGCTGAGAACCAAGCACAATTGACACAGTGACTAAGAACTAACATCCGTAGGGTATTGCATTATGATTTACATAAACTAAATACTATTATGTAAACAAATGTGTAGGTTGCTGCGGAGATCTAAAACTAAGTAAAGAATAAAAAATGTTTAAAAACAAATCAAATGAGGACAAAATGTTGCTACAAACCTTTGCGGTGTGTAAATCAAATAATTTGAGGGTAAATGTAGTTTGTGGGTTCAACAGGACCAGCCTCAATTGGACTTACAATAACTAACCAGTTCAATAGAACTACACTTTTTGATCAGTTCCACTTGACTTTTACATAACCAGTTCAATCGGACTTGACTTGACCAGTTCATTTGGATTTTTCTAGACCAGTTCAATGGGATCTGACTGGACCAGTTCAATTGGCCTTTACTGGTCGGACCAGTTTAATAGGAATTGACTGGACCAGTTCAATTACACTTTACTAGACTAGTTCAATAGGACTTACCTTGATCAGTTCCATTGACTTTACTGGACCAGTTCAATATGATTTGACTGGACCAGTTCATTTGGATTTTTCCAGACCAGTTCAATGGGACCTGGTTAGACCAGTTCAATAGGACCTTACTGGACCAGTTCACTCGGACTTAACTGGACCAGTTCGATTGGACTTTTCTTAACCAGTGACAGAAGATTATTGTGACCAATGGATTTTACTTGACAAGTTCAGAAAGACTTTACTGTACCAGTTCAATTGAAATTACAGCAAGTGGCTAAAATTCATGAAATTGTCTGAAACTTTTTCCGATCGTTTACCCTATCAAAGTCGTTTTTAGACAGCCATTTGTATTTGTATGTTTGTGGGGTTGTTCTCATTCAACATTTCATAATATCTTTTAAACGTGATTGAACTTACAGAACGTTTGCAAGTAAAGCACCTGCATTCAGGGGCGTCGCCAGAGCATTTATCAAGGGGAGGGGGGTGTGGTGCCGTATTTGCCGACTGAGAAGAAAAAATGCATACTGAAAGTGTTTATAAGGGATGCAGTTAGAGCTGAGAACAGTTAGTCCAACCTGTAGTGGTCCGGCAGAGGTGGCGCCAAGATTTGCCCAACGGGGGGGGGGGGCAACAACCCGGAGCCTCGACAGCCCCGATGCCGTCGAGACGTTGGTGAGGGGAGATGTGAAGAAAACCTGTGTACAATACCATGCCGTTGCGGGGCATATATTGCATAAAATTTTGTATATACTAGAGGAAAATAGTTCCGCCCTATTAAAGGTTTTTCCCGAAATCTAAACTGTGAAATTGCAAAACTTACACTACAAAGAATCTGTACTTATTTAAACCTTATATAGGTCAATTGTCCAGGCAGTAGGGCCGTATCGGGCGCAACTTACATTGTACTTCCCTCCTCGAGTCACCAGCCTCACCGAAAGACAGACTCAAGAGAACATTAACTTAGTTTAGGGAAATGAGATGAAATCCCTGGCATTCAGTGGCGTACCCAGGATTTCTGTCAGGGGGACTATGTAGTATGTTGTGCGATCGCCGGCCTGGGGAAGGGGTCTAAGGGTCCCCCTCCCCTTTGGAAATTTTTGAAAAAATAGGTGTCCTTACATGCAATCTGGTGCCACATATGCTTCATTCTTGAAGTAAAATTTGTGCTAAAATATTTACGTATTTTAAGGAAGACAAAAGAATCGCCGGCCTGGGGAAGGGGTCTAAGGGGAGGTTCCCTCTGCTCTGAAATGTTTAAAAATAGGTGTCCTTACATGCAACCTGATGCCGCATATGCTACCTTTCGAAGTAAAATTTGTGTTCAAATTCTTACGTATTTTTAGGAACTAAAAAAATCGCTGGGCTGGGAGAGTCTGGAAGAGGGAATAAGGGGAGGCTTGTCCCCCTTCTACCCTTTGAAAATTTTTGAAAACTAAAGTGTCCTTACATGCAATCTGGTGCCACATATGTTACCTTTTGAAGTAAAATTTGTGTTAAAATATTGACGTATTTTAAGGAAGAAGAAAATCGGCATCTGTGACAGGGGGCCATGACCCAAATGGACCCCCTGCGTACGCCACTGCCGGCATTAACATAAAACGATAAATTCTACTTACTACTACTAGGGTTTGTCTCATATTTAGCTATTAGTAACGAAACTGAGGAAGAGTGGGCAAAGCATGTACCGAAAATATGGGGTTTTATGGCAGAAATGACCCTTTTGAAAGCTAAAATGAGTAAACCGACCATGGGTGGCGACAGAATTTTCCCGAAAGGAGGCCGGGCCATGCCAGAGACCCCAAGTTCCGACAGCCCTATGTCAAGGGGGTGGTGAGAAGGGGACATGAAAGAGCCTAACTATCCCATGCCATTGCAGAGTATATTTTGCATTATATCACTTAATATGTCAGCCGAGTTGCCCACTGATAGTGTTCTTTTAAGTGTGAATCGTGAAATTGCAAAGCGGGCCAAAATTTTTGGTAGGCTGACACAAAAACATGTTATCATTAAGAGCAAAAAGAAAAACGTAAAAACTGTAGGGGTTGTAGACTGTATCGGGGACAACATACATTGTGTCGAAATATAGCCAAACGTTGATCAGTGAGTCGCTCACCAACTTACCGTACCGCATGACACACACTAAAGAACAGCAACTAGGCTTTGCGATACCGTATGGGATAATTTACGACCTCTACATAACCTGTGTATACCCTGAATACATGTTACTTGGTAAGGTTGACAGGACTTATGCTATCTAGCTACGTGGAATGGAACTATTGAAGAAACTAGAGTGACATTACAGCGCGCGAAGCGCTCCGAAATTTTTGGGTTCTTATTACAGAAATTGACATGTCCTCTTTTTTCACATCTCTTCCTCTTTCTTTTCCTCATATTTCCTTCATTTTGCCGACTGGTGCAGAATTTACCGACTAAATGCCAGAATACCACATGAACGATGAACTCTTTTAGTATACAATGATACTGAAAAGCTCTATGTAGTTTTTTGCCGACAGAATATGTTTTAAGTTTCAAAAAGTGTTCGTTATGGGCTTCGAAAATATTGTGATAATCGTTGTCTACAAATGCATTCCAATCTCCTGTCTTCCGTCTGCACCAACCCCTTTCTCTTGCCCTGCATTGTCCCTCCCTCTCCTGTCCTTTTCTCTGTTCGCTCGGTCTTTCTCTCTCCCACTTCTCTTCCCTCTTTTTCTCTTTTTTCCCTCTTTCTTCTTCCCTCTAACTTTCCTTCGTTTGCATTTCCCTCTTTCCTTCATTTTGCCGACTGGTGCAGGATTTTGCCGACTGCGTGGATCTTGGTGGATGTCTCACCCCCCCCCCTAGCGTCGGCCCTGCCTGCATTCGTCACAAATACCATCTTACACAAAGTTTCCAGTAATTCTTCGTTAAGCTAGTATACCGTAAAAACCATTGTAGTATCTTGCACCACTCATACTAAGTGAAAGAGGTTTTATCGAACTGGCAAGAGCACCAGCATGATCCGCAACTGTAGTAACCTTCACCTTATATGAAGCAATTTCCCCATCATGTGCGTGGTTTGTCAAACCTAAACATATAGGGCCTATGCTCTTGACCGCAAGAGCGGCGATTTGTTCTCAATATTAGGAGGACATGACCAGATTTTCCAATAATTTACTGTGTGAAAAATCAAAGCCAATGGGCGATTTCTCAAATATTTGGGGATGTGTTCCCCCTGTCCCCTCCCCGGTATTGCCGCCCATGCTTGACCGTGTTGTAACGTCTAAAGCTTTAATTTTGGGATTTTAGTCTCCGGTCGTACCATGGTTGACACAGGTAAAATAAAGATAATGCACACAAAAGAGTTTTCTAGAACGCCTACACAGCTCTATTTTCTCTTCTCGGCATCATGCTCTATATAGTATCGTTTGGATATCAGGTAACAGTGAATGTAAGGTACGGTAATAATCATCACATCAGTGTCCCAATTTATATCATTAATCCAGAGCTTCAAGGCGGCTCCATACCGTTGTCTGCCTGTTGTAGATACCCTTTTAAAATGCGCAATGGAGCAATAGAAAATTGTCGTAATAGTCCAACTTAAGAACGTTTCTGTGGACTCCATGCACGTATTTTTAAGTAAAAGCTTTCCCCGAATATAAGGCATTAAAGTAGCCAAAAGTGAGGCTTCAAAAGATTTGCTGACAACATACTCTTCTCTAAGACAACATACTCTCCTCTTTAACTTAACCAAAAATTAGAATTCACTTAATTATGCATATTTTCCAACCATAGGTCTACATTCCAAAAATATCTAAAGACATTACCATTTTGCATCTATGTAAACAACCTTAAATTAACAAAAAATCTCAAGGGGACACCCCCTCCCCCAGGACGGCACCTTTATGTAGTAACAAAGGAAAGATCCAAAACTGCCGTATACAATCGCAGGGACGCACAATCTCCTCTTTCACCTAACCAAAAATTAGAATTCACTCAATAAGGATATTTTCCAGCCATATTATATGATCAGTTAAAACAAAACCAAAGATTGCACCATTTTGCATCTAGGCAACCTTAAATTAACAAAACTTCTCAAAGGGGATGGGACACTCCCTCACCTTGGACCCCTCCCCCAGGACGGCACCTTAAGGTAGTGACAAAAAAATCCACACAGCTGTGTACAATCGCAGAAGTGCACAAAGGTACAATTTACGTAGACTTGGGAGGACTGAGGTAGAATTACGACGTCATCTGTTCTGCCCCGCCATTCAACAATCTCTGTGGGCGCCCCTGCACGTGTTATCGGTTATCGAGGGTAACTGATGTCTCAATGATGCATTTTTTTTCGATGTTTATAAACATGAAAGTTACTTGAGTTTAGGAGAGGACAGTCCTTTTTTGGAAAACATAAAATTCCCTTCTTATCGTTCAGTTGTGTAGTAAATGTGCTGAATTGTTTCATATTGATAGTTTGAATAGTGTTGAACGAAAGTTAAGGTTTCCAGTTGTTGCCATAATAATTTGAGTGCTCAAAACAGTATTTGCCGAAAAAAAATTAGGCTAAACATGAAGTTTTCGATTTTCAGATTATTCTCTGCGCAAAATAATAAGATGCAGCCCGTTCCATTACTAACTAGGTGATATGTTGTGTAAGATTTGGTCTGTCTTAAGTTATACACAATATAGCCGTTTGTAGGAACGTGTGATAATAGTACATTATATATTACCTCTTGTTTAATTAGGGTGAAAACCGTCAGTTTTCATGTTCTGTTTATTTTTTGTTTTTCAAGATATAGTACAGTTTATCTCTCGCAGGTTTATGAGACATTGCTGGTCGTCCTATAATTGTATGGGTAAAATTTTCGCAAATGTTTCATTTTTATTTGGTATTTGTGATTACTGGAAGAGGTATGAAGAATAAAATAGTAAAGTATGCAGTCCAGTAATAATACAAAGAGTTCCTTAGCGACTCTGATCTTGGTTATAAGAATATTATAGACAAGGGTAAAAAATGTCCCTACTTAATGTAAATATGTTTACTGTTATTCAGGACGATGTTCAATCTTTACAAACATCTGTGCAGTATATAGCATTAACATTGTGTGCCACATTTGTCTTTCATACTTAAAGGCAGTAGGCAGTCACCCCAAACAGAGTGAGTGTATCCTGTCACTCTAGTTCATGAATGGCCTATTTTGATCATGTGACAATATTTTTGTTAGTGAATTGTGGAATTCAAGGAGAATTTCGCCTTGCTTTACCTATTGTTTGTAATAGTTATGTTCAAAACATCTTCAGAGGTGCTTGTAATGCAATAAGAGGAGTTTTGCAAGAGTTTGCTGATTTTTCAAAGAAAATTTTGGGGCGACTGCCTATTGCCTTAAAGGAGTTCAAAAAATATTTGTTTCTTTACATTTATGTTTATCTCTTTCTTACTTCAATGTACGAATGGTCAACTTCAGTTATAGACTCAACCGACATATTGACTGCACATTTTTCCATGGCCTAGGAAAAGTTGAGCTTCGGCAACATTGTTGCTCTTGTTAGCTAGAAGATGTCATGCCACTTTCCCTTCGACTGCTTGCGCTATAAGCGTGGGTAAATAGATTGTGACATGATTGCTTGGAAACTTGCAAGGACATGTTTTGTCAATGTTGAAATGCTATTACAAATAGTCTTGTTTTTAGCAACACTCCTCATTTAATCATTTGGACTCCACAGAGAACACATCAGTCGAAGAACGAATTTTAGTTTTCTGAGCAACTGTCTCATTGAGTTGTGTTTTGAATGAATCATTATTACAAGTAACACATTAATTGAGCAATTTTCCTCTTGAAGTGCTATCTTTTGATATCATTACAGTAACACCTGTGCATCAAGATGGTGTTCCTTGTGTCCTAGAAGATTCAAATTAAAGCACCATTAACAACAACATTTAGCTAGTGTCCACGTCAAGAATAACCAACATGTGTGTAAAACATGTCATAAGACATATTCGAGACGAGACAACCTACTAAGACATCAACGTAAACATGAGGAAGACAAATCAGCTTATTCCTGTAAGTTGTGCGATCAAACGTTCCTTCGCATAGATAATTTACTCAGGCACATTGGAGACTCACGATAGCACAAAGTTACCACAGAAAAGAAAAAGAAAAAATTCATCGAACAATCACTTTAAGGAAACCTACAAATATAAATGAAGAGGAATTGAAGCAGACAAATCTGATTAAGGTCGCTACCGGATAGAGGATTTTCCCAAAGGGGGAGGGGCTTATTCCGTGAGGGCCAAGGGCAAACCTACAAACCAGGAAAAAATGGAAATTAAAAAAATGGAGGTAAATATTGCTATTAAAAACTCTGGTATTTCTTGGCATCTGGCAATCAAAAGAATATACAAACTAAACAAAAAGAAACTTTGGGAGAACTCTTACTCACTACTTTTAACTCTCTGGAATTAAGAAGTCAATAAAACAGCAAAAGCGACGTTGTATTTTAAATGGGGGATGTTACGTTTATTGGCATACCAATTCCGCGAGCAAGGTATGGAGGAAACATCCAATATGGTCTTGCGAAGGTAAGAAAAAGGCTGGACCTCTTTAAAATATCAAGCAGGAAAGTCATGTCAACCACATGCCTTGCAGTAAATCGATCACGTCATAATATTACTTAAGGATGGTAAATGTGAAAGTTAGGTGGTTTCTAAAAACACACTGGGACATTAGAATAAGGTGACTATAAAAAAATCATGGTAATTTTATTATTTTAGTTTGAAGAGCAAATCGCTATTCGTGCGAATAATGACATGCAATTAGACTCGGCTTGATTAAAATTGTATATGAGGCCTTTGTTACTTGTAGATTTGAGTCATAAAAATATGAGTTTTGTTTTAAAGAAAAACTGCAGGTTAAACATTTAATCAGTCGTAAAGTTACGTGAAAAGGCCAAGAACTGTTGCGTACATAGAAATGTTATGTCTGAACAAGCTGCAACCGACTGACGCGATTTTTCTCTTTAAGAAAAGAGGAGGGGGTCGATTCGGTTGGTGAAACGTTTTAGTAAATGAACATAGTCTATTTGTAATCTGGCAAACTGTGATTTAAGAAAACTACATGCAGAGGGGTAATGGGTAGTTGAAAAGGTGCATAACCCGTACATAAAAATAGAGAAAAAAGAAAATGGAGCTGTGTAAGCGTTCTAGAAGCTCTTTTGTGTGCCGTATCTTAATTTTACATGTGTCAACCATGGTGTGACCGGAGACTAAAAACCGAGAATTAAAGTGTTAGACGGTACAATACGGTCAAGAGCATATATATATATATATATATATATATATATATATATATATATATATATATATATATATATATATATATATATATATATATATATATATATATATATATATATATATATATATATATATATATAAATACATACATATATACATGTATATATATATATATATATATATATATATATATATATATATATATATATATATATATATATTGTTACAAGACGACCCGTCAGGAACACCGGATTGAATCCATCGACGAGCGAATGGAAAGTTCCAGAGAATTCAACTTCAACGCAGCCTTTCTAGAACTGTCTAGACGTGAGAACTGTTTACGTTATGTCCCAATTGCAACTACTGTGTGTTCTAGAAGTTACTATTAAGGAACGTTCTCGTAATTGCTGGACTGTGTACACTAGAAGTTTCTGTTAAATTCTGGAGAGTTCTCGAATAAAAGCCTAGCATATAAAGGGCAGTTCAACAACTGTTAACAATGAGAGACACCATCGAGTCCAGATGTCATTCTACTGTCCGTTTGTTGACCGAATCATATGAGGCCAGCCACTGACACTTCACACTTGTGACAAATTGCCTTACGCCGTTTCTACACTGTGTATTGAGGTTGTTATCATCCATCGCCTACAGGTCTAGCCTTGTCATTATTCGCTCGTGGAACCAGTTCCTACGCTACAGCACGCTGCAGGTCTACCACTGTGCCATCGTCAACATGCATGCACTACCAGCCCTTGGACCAGACCAGAATACCATTAAGTAAAGGATTGTAAGTAAATCTAATTAATTATTGTAAATTTAAGTGAGATAAGGAGATTGTAAATAATCATTAAGTTGTTGAATTTTAATCTCGTTCTTCTGTGATCTTTCGCTGTTATTGGTTTGACTTGCGACCACAAGCCGTAACAGAATTGGTGGCCTAACATCCGGGAACGAAAAATACTAGAAAATTCGAGAAATTCTGTTGTGAATCGTAAGCAACTGTGTTTGCCCAGACTTCTTATTTGTTTGTTGAATGCTTGATATATATATATAACTTCAAAATGCCATTCAACTTAGATGAATTCGTGGCTAGTCCCTCAGTCGAGGAACTAGATTCATTAAAGAAGTCTGAGATTGTAAAGGTCGCAAAACATTATGGCATTGAATATCAGCCTTTAATGCGGAAGGACGAGATTAAAAGATATGTTCTAGAATATCTTGTGGATGAAAGTGTCCTGCCTAGTACAGTATTGGAAACAGCTATCACTGTGCCAACTGACAACACATTTGAATTGAAAAGGCTTGAAATAGAAATGAATAAGGAGATTAGATTAAAAGAAATGGAAAGAGAAAGGGAAAGAGAGGAAAGAGAAATGCAAAGGGAAAAAGAGGAAAGAGAAGAAAGAGAAAGAAGGGAGGAAAAGGCAAGAGAACATGAATTTAGGTTGAAGCAACTAGAGTTAGGGGTAATAAAAGGCTCAGACCCTAAAGTAGGCTTGGATACTGGGGTATTCAACATTTCTAAGCACATAAAATTTGTCCCCAAATTTCAGGAGGATAATGTGGAGAAATTCTTTAACCATTTCGAAAAGCTGGGTGAGCAACTAAAGTGGCCAAGAGATAAATGGTCCATACTCATCCAGAGTAATTTCACAGGCAAGGCTCAAGAAGTGTATTCTGCTCTGTCAATAGAGGACAGCATGGATTATGATAAGGTTAAAAAGGCCATATTGCAAGCCTATGAACTGGTGCCTGAAGCTTATCGCCAAAAATTTAGAAAGTATCGTAAGGCGGATACACAAACATACGTAGAGTTTGCTTATCAAAAAGAAAGGCATTTCGACAGATGGTGTGCTTCCAAAAAGGTCTCCACATTTGACACTTTAAGACAACTGATGCTGGTCGAGGAATTCAAACGGTGTGTGAATGATGACATTAAGACTCACCTTGAGGAAAATAAGGCTGACAACTTGAAGGAAGTTGCAAATTTGGCTGATCAGTATGCACTTACCCATAAATTCGGTAAAGTGGGTCAGACTCAAAACAAGGGTCAGTTTAGTAGGCCAAAGAAGAAATATGGCAATAGTAGTGGCACAACAGGTAACAGTGGATCTCAGTCTGGTTCTATCTCTCCAACAAATTCTGGTAAAAAACAACCAGATTCGAGTCGTCAAAAGAACGACCAGGTCAGCTCAAACAAAGCTGCCTTTAAAGACATAACTTGTGGTTTCTGTCACAAAAAGGGCCACACAATGGCAAATTGCTTCACATTGGCAAAATTAAAGGAGACTGAAACAGCCTCCAATGCCTTAGCCATTGCAGAGAATTCTTCTGAGGTAGTCGTGACTTTACGGCCTAATTCTAACGACAAAATTAAGGAAGAATACCTTCCATTCGTGTCTGAGGGGTTTATTTCCCTAGATGGGAATTCAGCTCATCCACCCGTCAAAAGTAAAATTTTGCGTGATACAGGCGCAACTCAGTCGTTGCTTCTTGATGGAGTTTTGCCATTATCGGACTCTACTTCCACAGAGGCAAATGTACTAATTCAGGGGGTTGAGTGTGGATTTATTTCTGTCCCTCTGCACAAAATTAATTTGAAGTCAGATTTAGTTTCTGGGTCGGTCATAGTAGGGGTCAGACCTACTCTACCTGTAAAGGGGGTATCTCTGTTGCTAGGCAATGACCTAGCTGGTGGAAAGGTAGTAGCCAATGCAATTTTGACAGATAAACCATGTGATTATAACAACACAGAGCAATTAGAAAAGGAATTTCCAAATTTATTCCCTGCCTGTGCTGTCACTAGAGCTATGTCACAAAAGCTCGCTGTGGATGATAATCTTAAACATCCACCCTCCAAAAGTGAGGATACAGTTCCCAAAAGTGGAACAAGTAGGGAATCATGTAAGGATGATAATCTTGAACATCCACTCTCTAAAAATGAGGGTATGATTTCTGAAAATAAGGATGATAAACTTAATCATCCACCCTCTAAAATTGAGGAATTAGTTCCTAAAAATGGAACAACACTCCCAAAAGAGGAGTCAGAATCTGGAAAAGATTCCAGTAAAAATATTCGTGAAAGTGAAGATTCTTGGTATGATCTCAGCCAATCTTTTATGACTAATCTTAATGATAGTCAGGATTGTGAGTCTCCTGGCCCCACACATAGTGAGGGGGTAGAACAGGAAAAATCAAAAATGTCTGACACACTCCACAGAGACCAGTTGTCAGTCCAACAACAACATGATGAAGAGCTTCAGCCATTAATAGCTGGTGCACTCACTGAGGATGAATCGAAAGACGTCCCAGTCTGCTTTTATTTGAAAAACAATATTTTGATGCGTAAATGGCGACCACCTGATGCACTATTAGATGAAGAGTGGAGAATTTACCATCAAATTGTGGTACCTAGGACATACAGAAGGGAAATACTGAGTATTGCTCATGAAATGCCATTTGCAGGGCACCTAGGAGTCAATAAGTCTTACCACAGAATTCTAAATCACTTTTATTGGCCAAAACTTAAAAGTGATGTGGCCAAATTTTGTAAGACCTGTCACTCATGTCAAATGGTTGGGAAGCCGAATCAGGATATTCCGGCTGCACCCTTAAAGCCAATTCCTGCTTTTGAAGAGCCGTTTAGTAGAGTCATCATTGATTGTGTAGGTCCCCTACCTAAGAGTAGGGCAGGGCATCAGTATATATTAACCATTATGTGTGCTTCTACAAGGTTTCCAGAGGCAATACCTCTGAGAAATATTAAGGCTCGGACAGTCTTACAAGCTTTACTTAAATTTTTCACATTGTTTGGGTTGCCAAAAGAGATCCAATCAGATCAAGGGTCTAATTTCATGTCAACTGTATTCCAACAGATGTTATATGAGTTAGGCATAGACCAAATTAAGTCTTCGGCTTATCATCCTGAAAGCCAAGGGGCTTTAGAAAGGTTTCACCAAACATTGAAGAATATGTTAAAGACATATTGTCATGATAATGAGAGAGATTGGGATGAAGGCATTCCATTTGTAATGTTTGCTGCCAGGGAATCTATACAAGAGTCACTTGGGTTCAGTCCATTTGAACTTGTCTTTGGACACACAGTTCGTGGACCATTGAAATTGTTAAAGGAGAAGTGGTTATCAGATCCAGGTGAAGACATACATCTACTTGATTATGTATCCCGCTTTAAAGATCGTCTTCATGGAGCATGTGAACTTGCTCAGGAAAATCTGAGGCACTCCCAGAAGAAAATGAAAGCGTGGTACGATAAGACCACTGTGAAAAGAGAGTTTAAGCCTGGTGATAAGGTGCTAGTGTTTTTGCCTGTTTCTGGTCAGCCACTTCAAGCTCGCTTTCAAGGACCTTATGTCATTGAGAGAAAAGTTAGTGACACAGATTACGTCATTTTGACACCTGACAAGCGTAAATCTAAAAGAGTATGTCATATTAATATGATGAAGAAATATTATGAAAGAGAAGATTGTGACATTTCTAAGGATGAAAGTGTACATGATGTAAATAGCAACACTAATGATACAGGTGATCAAGTGTGTATTATCAATGCTGATTATGAACTCAGTAATGATGAGATCAAGGCTAATAATGTTCCTGACATGTGTATTAAGTTACAAAATTCTGATGTGTTGAAAAATCTTGACCAGAAGAATTATTCAACAATTGAAAAAGAGACATTAGCTTTGATACTTGGTCTTCAACACTTTGATGTTTATTTGGGAACTACTAGTTTCCCTATCACTGTATACACTGATCATAACCCTTTGACATTTTTATCTAAGATGAAGAATAAGAATCAAAGATTGATGAGGTGGAGTTTATTTCTGCAATCGTATAATGTAGATATTAAGCACATTAAAGGGAAAGACAATGTTGTACCAGACTCTTTGTCAAGAATTTGATCTGATGCAGTATGTTGAAGATATCACTATAAGTTTTGAAATTTTGTGTTAACTATGGCGCAATGTGTATTGATGATGTTACTGTATTCATGTATCATCACCTAGCAAGACAAGTTGTATGTTATGATTATACCTTCCATTGAATATTGGACTACATAATATACATGCTGTAGTTGTTACTGTAAAGTTATACATTGTAAATATTGTAACTTAAGTTTTGTCCGAGACGTCCAAAACTTTTTCAAGGGGGGGAGTGTTACAAGACGACCCGTCAGGAACACCGGATTGAATCCATCGACGAGCGAATGGAAAGTTCCAGAGAATTCAACTTCAACGCAGCCTTTCTAGAACTGTCTAGACGTGAGAACTGTTTACGTTATGTCCCAATTGCAACTACTGTGTGTTCTAGAAGTTACTATTAAGGAACGTTCTCGTAATTGCTGGACTGTGTACACTAGAAGTTTCTGTTAAATTCTGGAGAGTTCTCGAATAAAAGCCTAGCATATAAAGGGCAGTTCAACAACTGTTAACAATGAGAGACACCATCGAGTCCAGACGTTATTCTGCTGTCCGTTTGTTGACCGAATCATATGAGGCCAGCCACTGACACTTCACACTTGTGACAAATTGCCTTACGCCGTTTCTACACTGTGTATTGAGGTTGTTATCATCCATCGCCTACAGGTCTAGCCTTGTCATTATTCGCTCGTGGAACCAGTTCCTACGCTACAGCACGCTGCAGGTCTACCACTGTGCCATCGTCAACGTGCATGCACTACCAGCCCTTGGACCAGACCAGAATACCATTAAGTAAAGGATTGTAAGTAAATCTAATTAATTATTGTAAATTTAAGTGAGATAAGGAGATTGTAAATAATCATTAAGTTGTTGAATTTTAATCTCGTTCTTCTGTGATCTTTCGCTGTTATTGGTTTGACTTGCGACCACAAGCCGTAACAATATATATATATATATATATAGATATATATATATATATATATATATATATATATATATATATATATATATATATATATATATATATATATATATATATAGTAGGTCGAGGTTGGTAGATCGAAGTTAGAATGTGTAGGTCGAAAGGTAAATAGTAGTACATTCGATCTTGAAGTTTTTATACCAATAAAAAGAAAAATTGAGCCGTACCGAGGGTTTGAACCCGCCATCAATTTTTCTCTCTGGTATTTTCTCTGAACCTTTCCTGCTTTGATAAGGGCTATGCTCTATCTAGGATTGGTATAAAAAATTCAAGATCGAATGTACTACTATTTACCTTTCGACCTACACATTCTAACTTCGATCTACCAACCTCGACCTACTGATTATTCATCCCGCTTGGGACTACCATGGTAACAAGGAGAGAAAATTGAAACACATGAGGTATTTGTAGCCTGGCTGTCACTTCTGTGAATCACAAGCCGAACTGGTGTAGTGGTCACAGACTCTGCCCGGAAAGCGGAGGATGGCGGGTTCAAACCCTCGGTACGGCTCAATTTTTCTCTCTGGTATTTTCTCTGAATCTTTCCTGCTTTGATAAGGGCTATGCTCTATCTAGGATTGGTATAAAAAATTCAAGATCGAATGTACTACTATTTACCTTTCGACCTATATATATATATATATATATATATATATATATATATATATATATATATATATATATATATATATATATATATATATATATATATATAATATATATATATATATATATATATATATATATATATATATATATATATATATAGTGTTTTGGCAAACCATGCACAGGATAGGTAAATTGCTTCATACAAGGTGAACATTGTTACGGTCACGCGGATCATGTTGGTGCTCTTTCCAGTTCGATAGAGCCGTTTTTACTATGAGTCGTGCAAGATACTACAATTTTTTACGGTATACTAGCTTAACGAAAAATTACTGGAACCTTTGTGTAGAATGGTATTTGTGACGATTGCAGGTGCTTTGCTTGCAAAAGTTCTGTCTTCAATCACGTTTAAAAGATATTATGAAAAGTTGAATGAGAACAACCCCACATACAGACCCTTTGGTACTAAATGACTGTCTAAAAGCGACTTTGATAGGGTAAACGATCGGATAAAGATTCAAGACAATTTCATGAATTTTAAAAACTTGCTTACGATTTACTAATTTTTTATATTAAAATTGAACAATAAATCAGTCATTTAAAATGTCTTCTAGCTCCCTGGTCAGAGATACTTAACAAAGAAAACAGAATGTTATGAGCGAGTTAAAGGACTTTGTTTCCTTTAACATTGGGTTAGTTTCGTCATTCCAAGTTTTACCAAGGTTTGCGTGACGTCAGCAAGAGCGCTGGTAAAAAATAACTGTTAAAGGTGATGATCGTCATGATTGAAAAGAAACGATATCAAAATGAGTTTCATCATCGTAATGATCGCACAAAATAGGAAAACTACCTGAGACCGTACTTTCGTTGCATTCATAATAAACGTGTCTAAAACGGATCCACTTATATTACCAGGCGTAATGACCTCGATGCATTTGCATTCAGGAAGAACGACTTTTGAATTCAACTTGACCCTGCTAGCATGAGATGTATATACATGTCCAATACGCTGCAGCTACTCACATAATGAGAGCAAAAAGTCTCGCTTTATCATTCTATGCCCCAGTAACAACACACGGCATGACGCAATCACAATATCTGTACTAAACCTAGGAGATGGCGTCCTTTCCCTTCTCTTCTCAGTTCTCAGTCACACTCCTGCTCACACTCCTCAAAAAAGGTGCCAAATCGTACTTCTCTACTCCTTGTGGTGTCGACACTCCCTACATAACACGTTCGTGCATGATACTAATTGTTCCTATTGTAAGAAGTCCGTGGTCACACCACAAATCTAATTTTTGTAAAAGATGTTGCTTGAATCGAGTTCCTATATTTACTCGTTCGTTGGTCTGGTCAGTAGCGCCACAACAACAGTTGCGACTGTATATGACACAATAAACAGGAGTGCAAACAGGAGACCGCCCCTAGCCCAAATCCTGGCATATTTTGACGCTTCCATTGCTCCATCATAGTCCCCTGCAATGAATCGGTTCTTGGCCTGAAAAAAAACAAGCAAAGCCAGTTGAACAAAAAGTACATGAAAAGTATAGACCCTCTGCTTTGACGTCATGCCGACGTCATGTGAGAGGACAAAAAATGAAGCTAACTGGACAAGGTGCATGGCTTTGGCACACAAACTGTACGTTTGACAGCGCATACAGACTTCGGCAGTTAGGTGTGTATCGGACCAAGTACAAAAATTACCTGTCTGCATTTGTGTTGGTGTAAGTTGTGACACTACGAGCTTACTTCAGCGGAGGGCGCACTTTCTGTTCTGTGACGTAATATAGCCTACATAAGGTCTGTGTCATTGCGGTTAGTGTATTAGATACGATTAATAAAAATGATGAAGAAATGACGAACAAGAAGATGTACGTGGTGTTCCAACAAAAGTAATTTATTAAAAACAGAAATTTTCCTTTTACTGGGAATTTATCAAGTGTACTAAGCATGAAATCAAAACAGCTACACAAAATGAAATTTAAATGTGGATGCATCATATTGAGTGTGTATATGATCATTATGACATAGTAAGAATACTAAAAATATTGCTAAGTGACTTCATAGTTAAAATCTAACGACACGATGTGACTGGGTTATCAGAAATGTTAATGGTCATGTAACTGTACTGACTTTTACCCCTGAGTTTGGGAGAAACAAGAGTGATTAGCGTGGCCTGTCTGAAAACACCCTATCGTATCAATGAATGGAAATGCAAGACTTGGGTTATCACACGTAAAATTAAGGAGTGGCGAGCTTCTTTGAGCTTCTGGAAAAAAATTACTCAAACTTGGAATTCTATACTGCTAAGCGAAAAAATGTTTGCGACTCTTACATTCCGGTCAAAAATAGGTCTGTAGGCAGTTTTCTGATGTGACTATTCGTAAAAATTAGCCATTTTTGTGCATATTATTGTGCTTCTTGTTTGAATATAACTTTCTGTTCATTTGAAGTAATTTATCAGGATAAGTTAACTATATGTTGCTCTCTCATTAGGTACTGTACAAACCTCACAAGATTTGATCAAACCGACAATTCCAGCTGGAAAACAGCAGCAAATTAAGACGAAGATGGAGAGTCCAATATAATCCTCCGGTTGGCTATGCCTCTCTTGTTCCATAATGGCGTTGCTTGGTTCAAAGCCAATCTTGAGTAAGGAGAAAAGTGTAAAGGTTTTAAGTGGAAGTCTGATGGATTGTTGCGTTCGTTCTGTTATTAGCATCCTTAGCGAATGAATTTCTTTTCCCATGGAATTCTATCCTTGGGGAGGGATCAAGGGTAGTGTCTTATTCCTTTTGAGAAATTTTCGGTAATACTTAGTGGCTTCAATGAAAATGGTTCTATCTTTGCGAAGCTTTAGGAGTATCATTTTTACAATTTTACTTGCTTGAGAGAATATTCCTGACAAAGTCCTAAATCTGAAGAGTGATTTTTTTTTTCATTTTCTACCTCAAGAAGTGCCCCTACCTTTGGGAAAAAAACTTAATGGTGCAGATCGAAAAGTTTTAAATTTGTCAAAAGCTTTGTACTGACGACGATATGTCTACAAATTCTCATAATTAGTGAATGCATTCTCGTTATTTTTTTACTTTTGACTTTGGTATGGCACCCCTCTGGATTTTGCATCCATGGTGGCTTACCACATTACTCCCTCCCTCATTAAGTTCATTGATACTGACTGGAATCCATGAACACATAATCGCACATGACTACTTTCAACTAAACCTCTTGTACCTACAATGAAAACCATTACAATGTATACGACTACAACTATAAGGCACATGAATGAGAAAAGAGCAGTACGTGGTTGACTAGATGTGCCAAATACAACAAATTGCTGATGCATGTTGCACTTAGGACTTTGGCAGGGTTTGAGTAAATTAAAGGGGAAATCTTCTCATCCCAGACAGTTCCAGTTCTTCCAACTATGCTAGTTCTATTCCCTCCCATAACTGTCTTTAGCTTCTCCTTGTGCTGACTTAAACATAGTTTATTGCTCAGGGCCTCATCCTGGTGAGTATACAAGGTCCTAATACGTAATCAAAATACTCTCTGTGCATGCTGTGTAATGTGAGCTGCTCTGCATCTTTTGAATTTTGTAACTCTTATCTCAATCAAAGAGTGGTCACCAATTGAGACTTTCGCTTACCCCTTTGTAAAAGTCATACTTGGGGTGATGCAAATCTCTCTTTAAAGCTTCTTCTTTGGGATGTTTTTGCTTTTCCACCGGGGCCCGCATTCCTCTAATTCTGCCACTTTTTTAAAGAAACGAAAATTATCTGTAACACCAACTAAAAATTCCCTTGTAAGTCGGGGAATTGCCAACCATTATATTTATTCGTCCGACTTTTGCTTATTAAAAGGCCTCGTTGTATAGTATTCATTAGGATGGTAGCTAAGTCTATTCGCAATCTCTCGATAGGAAAACTGAAAAGTCGCAAGTATACATGAACATTAACTTACCTACAGTACATTAGACAGTTTTACGGTGTTACCTTTACTAGCCTGTTTATTACATGAGTACATTGGAACAATAATATGATATTATATCCACATATCGAACATATTTGGCTTTGTCATACAATCAATCTCTTCTTTCACGGAATTTTCAGGGCGTTTTAAAAATACACTATCCCTGCGTTTACATGATAAAACGAACGCTTCGACAACTGGTTAGATGTCAAGCTCATTATCCAACCATGATAAAAAATTCCGTGTCAACTCGACATGAAAATGGTCTTCCTGCGTGAGTATATTGTGCATACACTGGGCTTCTTGAACCCTAACCCTACCCTACACTTCGTTGCCAAGTTATATTGATTTGATCGTAGACACCGTGCAACCTCCATGTAGGCCCTATGTACAAAAACGATACTTACCCTTGCGCTCAGTAAAATCTCCTGAGAACTAGTATTTAAATGTTGTATTTACCATGATTAATTAACCACCACAAGAATGTTCAGCTGTTACTTCCCTACTTTTGCGTATAGGAGTACAATTTAGGTGTAGCGGTGAGCTCGAAGACTCAATTGACACGACATCTGCAAAGAAATGCATTTTAGAATTTCTTGCATTTGCAAGAGCCCTAGGCGACAGGATTTGTAACATAATACACCCCGCTAAGGCAATAGAATGGTGGGGTTTAAAAACGGCTTTTTAGTGTTATCAATACACTATGATGCTACCACTTGCAAAGAGCTGTGCTCCCAATAGTTTCACCAAATTTTACAGTCTTTCTAATCCCTCGACTGCCAGAAAGGATCGTGAAAACTACTTAAGTTTTCTCTATGATTAATTTAAACATATGTAAATTCATGTAAATTTGAACTAAGGAAACTAGCTTTAAAATATTGATGCCGACAGTACTATACCGGTTGGTTTCCTACATACGCAGGTGGGTACCCAAGTTGTGTAGGATATCCCTGTTGATTTGGATTTACTTGCTCATCTGGGTACTCCTTTAGCCGATGATATTCTGGTTCTATAAACAGATGGAAAATGAGAAAAGTTTCATTTACTAAGAACACGTCGCATTTCCTTACATAAAGAGACATTTTGCTAACGGTACATCAGTCAGCTATACCCCAACTTTCTTCAACCCCCCCCCCCCTCCATCGAGTTCCATGTTCGACCAACACAAATTTATTAATGGAAACCGTCATTACTAGCTAAGCTTAGCTCGTGATTTTTACAAGAAAAAAATCACGAGCCCTTAGCTCGTGATTTTTTTTTCTTGTATGATATGGAGAGTCGTAAATTTACAGAGTTAGAAGTCGATTTTTCTGTTCATTTCCTGCATGCCAATGAACAGGGGGAAAAAACGAACAGTTATCATCTGAAAAATTATAGTGCATTAGTCAGAAACTTTGACTGCCCTTGGGTGATAACCCCCTATCACACACTCACACACACACACACACACACACACACACCGCGGGTGCACTCATACGCACCCTCGCTTCCTCACCGGGACACGAGAAATGTGCCGGTATGGAAAAGACTGGAATGGCCCGGCAGCGGGGCTGCCAGAGATCTCGGCGATCAGATGTGGCTGTTGAGGGCGAACTGCGGTGCCGTGCAAGCACGTGCAGCCGCGCGTGACTTCTCGTTGCAGTGGCCGAATTTCCGGGTAGCTACTCGCAGTTTCGAGCCGCGCGTGAGCCAGGAAAGACGTGCGGGCCGTGTGAGCGGCGAGCTGCCCGGCGTCCCGCCAAGGACATGCTGGTGAGCGCACCCACGACCCCGCAGCCACGGCCCCGGCCCACGAAAGGTTGCAAAACAATTGTTTAATTATAACAACTTCTCTTTGAAAAAATTCAAAATGAACATGAACTAAAAGGTAATGATCCCAACTCAAACAAAAAACTGTATGTTCATAACTTTAACAACTAGCAATGAGCACTACAGACACACGCTCACATACAAGCGATTCGAAAAAGACTGCATTTGTACACTGAGGTCACTGACAATTAAGATCGATCCAAACTGCCAAAATTATTTGGAAATATCAGCTTCGTGATCATCCATATTCTTTTTTATCACAAGAGTAATGAACATGATACGGGTGGCGGTGCGGAGGGGGGGGGGCGGTCAATGGACGTTTTGCGTAGTATTGAGACTTGGACTACAAAATGTTGGGAGCGATGCGCAAAGCATAAACAAGATTTTTAATAATTGGATAACGCAAATGTTGCATAGTTTACCGTACTACTTATAGAGTGAATATTTTTCAACATTTCTATCGGAGCACGCAAATGCCCTTTGAAGATGGGAGCTAGAACAATGGAATTTATTTTTCAAGCTCTGTGAAGTATTAAATACATTAAATGCGCTCTTTTGATAAATGACCTTCACTTTTGACACCCAGCAGTAATTTGAAACTTTAAGAACACGAGCGCTAAGCACTCGTAGTCGTAGTCTGAGAGATTTTTTCGAACATAGATAGTTCTCACGTGACATCATAGGAGCTTTTCACGTGCATTATTTCAGCCATTTCTGAGGGCAAACCCGGCATGTGCGTACAGGCTTACCCTCAGACATGGCGGTTGCTAACCCCTAGCTGTGACGTCACTGAGAACTATCTATATGTTTATGGCTTTGTACTCATCCTCGTACTCATTAATTTTGAAAGTCAGGTCCTCGTACGCAAGATATTGTACTCGGAACTAGTACTCGTACTCGAAACTTTGTACTCATACGCGTACTTAGAATATTGTCCTCTCGAATACGAAAATCTCCAACATCTCATGTTATTAAAATTGTTTCCTCTGCTCTATGATGGGGACTTCCGTGCCGTTTTTTGTACAATTTATTGACAATCATACCCCTGTGTCTCCATGGTTGGAAAATCAAAATTGTGACTACAATAATAGCTCTTTCAACATTTATAGCTTTTGGTATTAATAATTTCTACAACACGAGAACCACAAAGGTCAAAAGTTATTACTCAAGCAACAAAAGGCAAATAAAATATAACAGGAACAAGTAAAACTGATCAACGTACAGGTATTCTTTTGGCCTCTGCCACCCGAGGCTACCTCCCCTCCATTTTATATTTGTTTTGTTTTGTTGAGCTTATGAAAAGCTTTGTCCGCTCTGCGGGCTACATTGGCACAACTCAGACAATCAGGGAGCTGTTACGGAAGGAGATAAAGCACCTCATCCAATTTCATCTATCAGACAATGTGTATTGAGAGTACTTTAATTTTTTTATGTTAAAAGACTTTGATTGACATGTCCTTTAGTTCCTCTTTTAAGTTTCTTTGACTGAACCCTCCTAATGAGAGTTGATCCTTTCATAGCCTACTAATTCCTGAAACAAAGACGTGATAGTGACAATGCTTTGAAGTCATCTGCAATGCCGACAAAGTGTGAAACTTTCGCCAGTCTTTTATTCTAAACGACTGTACATGCACTTTTAAGTGATCAGATTCCTTTATTATTCTAATTTCCTCCATGAGTTAGTAACATCTCTTTTCAGCAACGAATGTTAAGTCTAACGTTTGCATATGAACTTTGAAAAGGTTCCGGATTGTTTCTGAAACAGCGAAATATGTCACCATCTTCTATGATTTAATTGAAGCTCTGCTGAACCCATAAAAAACGTGAGCACTGGCGTACAATAATAAAATATTTTTTCTTTTCTTTGACAACTGGCAATATTTTAGCAATAGGTGAAATCATGTCAACAAATGTATGAGATCTATCAGACGATTAGAACTATTGTAGTCACTTTCTAATCCCTTTTAAGTGGTCCCAAATTTTCAAGAGCACAACAGCTAGGAGCTTTGTCGGCAAGCCTGATAGTTTCAAAGGAGAGGTAAGTGCTTTATCTCCTTCCATAACAGCTCCCTGAGACAATGAAGTGAATAGACGCCTAGTTATATGAATAGGCTGAAACCTCAGCTTGAGGTTAGCTCTTGTAAATAACATGCCAAAAATATTGTACTGCACGTAGTACAATATTGTTAAAAGAAGACATGAAAGGGAACACTTGCATAGTTAGGATATTTTATTGTTTGGCAAACGTATTTTACTATCATTACGTTGTTTGATTGGACTGGCCACATGTCCTTTTCTCGCTTTTCCTTCTACTTTGTATTTATTCATTCATTCATTCATTCATTCATTCATTCATTCATTCATTCATTCATTCATTCATTCATTCATTCATTATTTGGTTTTTCGCCATCTAAATGGGATTGGCTTGGCCACCTTGGCCAACCCCTGGTTGTCCAATTGAAAGTAACTTTACGATAACCTGAACTTTACGATAAACTGAACTTTACGATAAACTAAACTTTACGATAAACAGGTACCGTATGTAGAGGTCGGACAACAGAACCCTTGGTTTTGAATGTGAACCTGATGTGCCTTGTGTACACTAGGGTTTGCAATATTTTGCAATAAAATGAATAATTCCTCGATAAAGTCTACCCGAAAACAAGTTTTACAAACTTGACCAATTGGCCCTCCTTAAAATAGTCACCTGTTTCTTTAATAGTGTTGCCTCCTAGTGTAGCCTACGAACAAGGAAGTACACTTCCACGGGTACGAATTAGATGAAGCAGTGAGGTCAAAAACGCAACTAACTGACAAAAATATTTTCCTCAGAAAAGTATTTTAAAGCTTCAAGTATTTACAACGGCCGTAGGCGTTAGAGTTGAAAACTTGTCGTACCCCCCCCCCCTTAGGAGAGATAGAACGGTGGGGTTTGAATCATTTTTTTTTTGTTTAGTGTCTTCGCAGCCAGTAAAGCATTAAGAAAAAGAAATCATTTTAGACCGGAAACGAAATATTCCTTCTAGATATCTGGTAATGTGATATAGATTGAAATCAGGGTTCGCTGTTCACAAACCCCAGGCTGTGATTTTTGATAAACCCCACACGGTATTTTCATAGACGCCCCTTCCGTATTCTGTTTTTCTAGTGATCGTTATAACACTGCTGAAACTGCATTACGTTAAAGTGTGCTTTCATGTTAAGTAGTACACAAGTGGCCGATAGTTCCTACTTGGAATGACATAGTTGCATTAGTTGGTAATAACTGCAAATCATAGCATTCTGTTTAGTTTGAGCACCGTCAAGTACTAATTACAGTTTCCCATGAAACAAAATGGAAAATACGAAACAGTTAATATGTGAAGCAGTAAAAGCTTACCACCCTTCATCTTCAACTTTTTCTGAACAAAGTTAGATGCTCCAGTAATACCAGGCTTTAGCGATAAACATAACACAGACTTTTTGCTGTAAACCATGTATTACCCGCCGCACATCAGAAACCATCCGAGGCTAGGTGTGAACAGGGAGTTTCTATTCACACCAGGGAATTGCTGTTTGATAAATAGCAACTCCCTGGTGTGAGGCACGTAGCACCAGGGTTGTTCCCGTTACACTTTAAAAGTAACTCGTTATAGTTACAGTTAATTCCATAAAATTGTAACTCGTTACAGTTACCAGTTACAATGTTGAAAAAGTAACTAGTTACAGTTACTTTTAAATGAAAAGTAACTAGTTACATTTCAAAAGTAACTAGTTACTTTAAGGTGAATATACGGTACCTCGGAACCTGAAATGGAGGGGGGGTGGGGCATAATTACATTGTAAGAAGGGGCACATGAGAGGACCGAACCTCATTTGTGCCGGCTATCCTTAGGTGTTCCCCAAAGAAAGTCAATGATGCCAGCTTATCTTCACTGGGGATTCAGGCAGAGGCTCCTAACGCTCATCATGAAGCATCGAATCATGATACTGTGTCGGAGCTTACGCAAACTATTTGTTAGACGAATATGGTTGTAACCAGAACTTTTCCAGTTACGACAGTACTTCTTTGAGGATGAAAATCTTTATACTCCCATCATAATTTAGAACGGTTAGCGGCTATTAAAGGGGGAGAGCTTTGTTTTAGCAGTAATTAAAGTTTTCACCCCTCAAGGGCATAAATACGGTAATACGATGCTCTATATTTATGAACGGTAAAATTTTGAAACCTCACTGCTAAGGTTGGGCTAAGTGATATTTGGGCATAAATTTCAAATTTCACATTCATTCATATAAAACAATGCAGAGAAATGGTGAGACTATGTAGTTTACACATGCAGACCATGTACCCATAATTCACTTTCTTTTTACAATAAACAGGTGAAGCTTTAAGTCGGACACTTCTGTCCACTTTCAATTAGCTTTGTTAGGATACTTTAACGCCATTTGACCATCTCAATATTCTGCTGTTATTTATATTAACCTTACCATTATTCCAGTGTAAGGAGTTTATGGGCATTGAAAGAATATGATATAGCCTAAATTCATACGTTTGATTCATCAAATAAGATACCATACATGTTAAATTTGATACATAAATGGATGTACAGTGTTTGCCGACAATTGGCACCGTATAATTTACTAGGCTCCAACGCACGAGTCCGGATTCGACTAGCTTAATGCCGGTATCAAGAGCGTTTTTCTAGATTAGGAATTTGCCCGGGGTTCCGGAATCGAAATTTTTCCGGAATGTGATGTAACTGGACTTGTACTCGGAGCTCATTCCAGCCGAGTTCTCAAATATGAAAGTTACATTAAAAGTGTTTAAAGTCCCATTGAAATTTGTGTACAATATACAGATGTAAAGTATTGTCACACATGATCAACTACATTACCGAGGAGGCCAGGCTATGGATGTGATTACAAATGATGACGTTATTAATGGTGGACATGTACAATAGAATTAAAACATATGTAAGTTTGATATGCTATACAGTAGCAAAAAGACTGGTCTTGGAATTGGTGCCATTGGAATCAGAACTGGCCGGAACTTGAAGGGTACGTACCATGCTCGGAAAGATTAGGGAATCTAGAATAGCAGTTGCTGCGACTCGGATAGGGTGTACTCGGGTCCAGCCCTAACGTCTAAAAAGGCAATAGTTAAACTTTCAAAGTAAGCCTAGTTTTTGAATGCCTATGGACCAACCTGTTTCTCACGGTGCACTATTTCTAATGTGTCCTCTAAATGACAATATAAGTAAACTAAGGCCCAGCTGACTCCACTTTGTATATATAATAGGCTATATAAAGTCAGCTGGGCCTTAGTTTGCCAGAGGACCGTTCAGTATTTTTCAACTAATTGGACAAAGATTCGGTCTCATGGATAATAAACATTGGTCTGTCTAATAAGTAAATTGACACACAAATCAATGTTTAAACTTAGCTTAATCGACAATCAAGTGACCCTGTAAGCGTGCAGCATGTGCATCTAATATCAACTGCTGATTCTAATCGTGAATAAAATTTTATGTCGGTGAGGGCGACGTCGATAATAGAGATGAACGATAAATATATCGAAAATAATTTTACTACTAAAGTGTCATCAATTTGAAAATTTTCTGTTACTACTTCGTGTAAAATGCAATTTGTGGTCATTTTGACTATTTGTAACGGGAAAGTAACGGGACCCAAATGTAACGCCGTTACAGTTACTTTCACACAGAATTGTAACTAGTTACTTACTCCGTTACTGAAATACAAATGTAACTCGTTACAGGGTTCCGTTACACAAAATGTAACTCGTTACAGTAACGGCGTTACTTGTAACTCGTTACTTCCCAACCCTGCGTAGCACACGTTCATTGTAAGTGTGAAAGACCAAGTCAGTCTCTTCTCGAGTTGTCTGCATTGGTAGCCGTGCGATATATCAGTAAACCAGCCTGAGAGAGATATTTGGATTACTGAATAAACGCCTCTCAACAACCGAGCTCTGTCCCGCAGGATTCTTTGCAATCGAGGAAGTGTTGTGTATCGATTGCTGTAAAAGAAAAACTTGTCCAGGTTACATCAACGACCTAACAATTTTGGTGGCATTATTCCTTCCTCTTCTCACCCTGTGATCTGTGACTCTCTGGGAAATGCGTTTGGTAAGCATTGTCAGTTGCTTTGCGCGGGGATGTTGGTCTACAAAAATACCCATACGTTCAATATTCATTTATGCACCGTGGCAATCACATATATCGCATCCCTTACCCGCCCGGCGTGCGTGTGTTACTCTTGCATTGATGAGCTTGATTCAGCACTAGCGTACCTGAAGGGGGGGCAGGGACGGTCTCCCCCCCCCCCCCCACTTGGCTTCCTGGGATGGTCTGTCGGTACATTTGCTGATCTTGTCGGTACATCCGCCCGGTGTGAACGGCGACTAGTCTCCCCGACGGTTTACCAGTCTTTACTCTCAAGAGGACAATTTCTCTAATAAGAACCCCAAATTTTCGGCGCGCTAAGCGCGCTGTAGGATTACTCGAGTTTCTTCAATAGTTCCTTTCCACATAGCTAAATAGCATAAGTCCTGTCACCCTTATCAAGTACGTTAAACCTCATCTAACCTAACCCTTATCAAGTAACATGTAGGCAGAGCACACAGGTTATGTAGAGGTCGTAAATTTCATCCCATATCGCAAAGCTATTTGCTATTCTCTCGTGTGTGTCATGCGGTAGGATTAGTTGGTGAGCGAATAACGGAGCAAAGTTTCATTTCATTTCATTTCATTTATTTGTTTCTTCGTATCGAACAATAATAACAATGATTACGAGTATTATAACAAGTTACAAGCAGGTTACGAAAGGAAGTACTCTAAAAACCTTGGTAGGCTTGTAGAGCAGAGCACTCCCTGTAAGAAATACAAAAGCAGAATAAAAAGAACATTAACCTAAACAATATAAACAATATACAGTGAACATACATACATGTGAATGTTGCATGAGTTACATCTTGATCAATAGTTTTCTATGCAATGCTTAAAATACTTACTTTTAAAACAGGAAATTGATTTACAGCGTTGGATTTCATTAGGAAGCGTATTCCAGGTAGAGGATGCTCTTACACGTAAACTTTGCTTCAGAAATTTTGAGTTAAACGTGGTATCTAGACTGCCTTGTGTTATGGCCGTGTGTATCACAGTTAAATGTGAATATTTGTTGGAAGTACGGTGGGGCAAGATTATTTACAATGCGGAAAGCAAAGACTGCTTCTTTAATGGGGATTAAGTCAGTAAACTTCAACAAATTTAGGGAAGAAAAAGTTTACTGGTATGTTCAATTGAGTCTACACAGCAAATATGCCTGATCGCCCTCTTTTGTAGTGTAGTAAGTTTGGTCAGGTGTTTCTTACTTGTTCCAGCCCAGACTGGCAGGCAGTATGAAAGGTGTGGCAAGATGAGGGTGAGGTACAGGGAACGAAGGATATTCCTTGGTAAATAGTGCTTAAGCTTCGACAGAATTCCAGTACACTGGGCAATTTTAACACTTATGGAATCAATATGTGGCTTCCAAGTTAAACCATGGTCAATCAAAACCCCTAGGAATTTAGTACAATCAACTTTTTGCAATGATTCACCATTCATGAAAATTCTAATATCGCTTATGTTAGGTCTATTACTGTAATCGGCTGTACTGAACAGCATAAATTTGTCTTTTCACATTTAGGGATAGCTTGTTAGCAGAAAACCATTCATGGAATTGATTTAGTTCAGTACATACAGTGTTTTTTAATTGATTGATATCGTCACCTGTAAAGAAAATGCTAGTATCATCTGCAAAAAGAACAAGAGTACAAGTATTTGAAACGTTAGGTATGTCATTCACGTAAATTATAAAAAGTAAAGGACCTAAAATGGATCCTTGAGGAACACCACATGTTAAGCTTAATAGTTCAGAGTTGATTCCATTGAAAGACACAAACTGTTTCCTATTGGAGAGAAAGCTTTTAATCCACTCTAATCCTAAACCCCTGACCCCACAATGGAAAAGTTTTTTCACCAAAATTGCGTGGTCAATCGTGTCAAAAGCCTTTGACAAGTCTAAAAAAATTCCGATTGATTTTTTGTTTTGATCTAGGGCTGTATTCAAGTGGTTTATTGCGTGGGCAAGAGCTAGCTCAGTAGAGTGATTTGGCCGAAATCCGTATTGTCCGTTGTATAAAACATTGGATTTTGTAAAGAAGTTGTAAAGGCGATTATGGACAAGTCTTTCAAATATTTTGGAGAAACAAGATAGAATTGAAATTGGGCGATAATTATCACAACGCATTGGATCGCCTTTCTTAAAAATAGGTACGACTTTAGCTACTTTAATATGATCAGGAACGATACCTGTCTCAAGCGACCTGTTGATAATATAAGTAAGTGGTTTGGATATTAAAGGTATGACTTTCTTCACAATACCAGGCTTAATTCCATCCAAACCAGCAGCCTTGTTGGGCTGTAAACAAGACATAGAAATTTTGACAACTTCATTCTCGTCTGTTGGAGCAAGATACATAGTTGAAGGATTGCTACCTTTTAAATATTTACTAGCATTCGCATTGCTCTTTATTGAAGAGGCAAGCGTGGGACCTACATTAACAAAGAAATCATTAAAAGCACCTGCTATTGTCTTCTTATCAGTTATTTCACCATAGCCATGATAAAACGATGTCGGGTATAAGAATTTATCTTTCTTACTTTTATGTAGTACGTTGTTAATAACCTCCCAGGTGCGCTTCAGATCATTTTTACAGCTATTAAATTTTGAAGAAAAATAATTTTTCTTAGCAATACGAATTACATGATTTAACTTGTTGCGATAAATTCGAAAATGCGTCCCATCATCGGATGCATCTCTTAAATATTTCTTGTACAGTTTGTTTTTACGTTTAATGGACTGCAGGATACCAGCACTTATCCAAGGATGCCGTTTCTTACGACTCCTTCTAGGACGAACATAAGACATGGGAAAGCTTTTTTCATAGTGATTACCAAATATAGAAAAAAAAGGTGTTGTAAGCGTCATTTACATCTACAATTTCATCAATGACATTCCATTCAATGTTACGCATAGTACTCATAAAGTAATTGACATTACTTTCAGAATAATTCCTAGCATAAAAACCACTTTCTTCATTATCTTGACATGGATGGGTTCTGAGAAAGATTGGGAAGTGATCGCTTATATCTGTGATAAAGACTCCAGTCCTGTAATTACTGTTACACGTAGTATTTGTAAGAATATCAATTAGAGAAACGCTTTGGTCAGTTACACGAGTAGGCCTAGTAATAGTAGGAAGGAAATTGTTAGAGTAAAGCAGTTGCAAGAAATCAGAGGAACTGCTTTTGAGCAGGTCACAGTTGAAGTCACCCATGATGTAACTCTGCAAATTATCGTTTGAAATCTTACTTAAGAGTTCACTCAGGTGATCATTAAAACACTGGACTTGACCATGAGGAGGTCTGTAAATTACTCCAACAAGGATAGGTGAATTGTAATTCTTCCCATTTGAAGCTTTTATTTCGATAAATACGCTCTCTATTATATCATTGAAAACAGATATGTCATCCCGCTTGACAAAACTTAGCTTGTTAGAAGCAAACAAACCCACACCACCCCCTTTTCTGAGAGTTCTATGATTTTCTACAAAAATGTAATCCTCTATTTGAACAAGTGGGGACCTGTTATTTCCTAGCCAAGTTTCACTGAACCCAATCACTGAAAAATCATGATCAAGGGTAGAAAGGAAGTCCAAGAATGACTCCAAATTTTTATTTAAGCTGTGGCTGTTTGCATGAAAAAGAGAAAAAGGTGAGTCCATCAGCAGGAATCTGGTTAAATGTGTCGCTATCATAATAATTACAGTCGACACTTTGCATATCTACCTCATGATGGAAGGAAGTTTGCGACAGGAGGTCTGCCTCAATGTCGCAGAAGTTTCTTACTTCAATACTAGACATAGTATTATGACATTAAAATAGAACGCAATCTTTACCAGAGTTAAATTTTGAGTGCAGCCACAAGATAGAAACAAACCAGAAGAAATCAGTGTTTGAAGAATGGAAATTTCTGTAGTTACATTACGTAAGTATATGCATGCTTCCATAAAGATCATGTGATTCACTGTAATATCAAACTTGAGAACAAAACATTACATGAACGAAGATAACAGAGGAAAACGGATCATACTTTACAAAAAAAAAGTTGATACCTTTGGTTTCTATAAGTAATTAAATCACAGGTGCTGCAGATCGTTGTGACCCCAAATTCTCTTTGTGTATTGTGTATCCTCCTTGGATAATAGTGCTATAATTTTACCGTCATGGGACCACGCTGATTTTACAAGGGGGTGGGCTTTGGTCGCTTGAAGCAGTTCCTGGTTGGGTCGGATGAGGTCCTCTCTAACTACAATGTGCGTGCCCTTCAGTTTTCTTCGATTTTTCATTACACGGCTTCTGGTTTCGTAACTACAAAACTTAACGATGATGGGCCTTGATTTGTTAGGCTCAGGCTTTCCGATGCGATGAGAGCGATCGATTTCAGTTGGTTGAAGAAGCAGACCTAGGTGTTTGGAAGCAGTCTCAAGAACTATTTCATCGGTGTTTTCGTTTGGTTTTTCTTCGATTCCGAAGATACGCAAGCAGTTCCTACGTGAATACTGCTCCTGCTGGTTGAGTTCTTTGAGAGCCCGGTCACACCTCTCCTCCAAGGAAGCAATCTTTTCCTGGATTTTCTTACTTTCGTTTGCCGAAGCCTCCATCGCTACTCCAATGTCGTGTATTTGAGCAGAGTTAACCTCAATTCTTCGAAGAAATTCATCCATTTTCTTTTCCAGGGCTCGGTCGAGGCATGCCTGCAGTTTCTGTTCGAAGTCCGGGCTTGATAAAACTTGCTGTATAACCATGGTAACAATTTCCATTGTTTCTTTTGTTTGCGATCGGCTTTTCCATCGGGCAGTCTTGGTGCAAGTTCGACACACTGTATGTATACGGTCTACAACCCTACAGATTTTATATTTTCTTTATTGTTCTTAATAACTAAATATGTTTTTAGTGTAAGCCTACTAAAAATTTTCGCGCGCTTGGCGCGCTTTGCAATTTCACGGTTCAGGCACAAAAGAACACTATCAGTGAACAAATCGGCTCTTGAAGTAATAAGTGATATTGTGCAAAATATGCCCTGCAATGGCATGGGATAGTCAGGCACCTTCATATCTACTTCTCACCACCCCCTCGGTAAAGGAGCTGACGGAAATTGGGATCGCTGGAATGGCACAGCCCCTGTCGAGAAATTCTGTCGCCACATATGGTCAATTTATTTATTTTGGCTTTCCAAAAAGGGTCATGTCTAAGATAAAACCCAAAATTTTCGGCACGCTTTATCCACTGGTCCTCAGTTCCGTTACTTATGGCTAAATGTAGTGGGCTACAGACCCTTTCCATCTTTTCAAGTAACTTTATAAGTAGAATACATGGAATTATGTAAATGCTGGGAATTTCATCGTTTTTCTCTTGTCTGCTGGTATCTGTCATGTGGTAAGGCTAGTGACTCGAGGAGGGAAGTAAAATGAAAGTTGTGCCCGACAGGGCCCAACTGCCAGGACAATTGAACAATTTAAACTAAATAAGCACATATTCTTTTTAGTGTATAAGCTCACCCAAAACAATTTCGCGTGCTTCGCACGCTTTTTCACATCTTTGAGTCCGTCAAAAACATTAAATCTGCGCGGAACTATCTTCCTGTAGTAAATACAAATTATATGCAAAAACATGCCCCGCAATGACATGATATAGTACACAGGTTTTCTTCAAATTCTCCCCCACCAACCTGTCGACGGGGTCGGAGCTGTCCGAGGCTTCTGGTCGCTGGCCCTCCCGTCGGGGAGTCTGTCCCCCTGTCGGGCAAATCCTGGCGCCACCCCTGGGTGGATGGGGGGTCACAGGTGCGGCGGTGACTTGTTAAGTGATAACCCTTTGACACTAATTGCTGGTTCATTGACTATATGCTGTCGGTACATTTACCTTATTTTCGTCCCTGCCCCCCCCCCACTTCAGGCACCCCAGTTACGCTACTGTGATTCAGTGATGTTAATACACGTATGTCTGATACGCAGATAACTTCTCTGCACATTAAAAAACATATCAAAGTAGCCTATACGATTTTCCAACAGGCCTGGTGAATCTTAGTTGGAATTTATCTGAGAAAGCTGGAGAGGAACTGGACACAGAGATTCGTAGACGAAACTGCCCTGTGCCTTCTATCTCGATCAGAATTCAGTGGATCAAAATTTGGGCAGGATCATCACAAGTCTTGTGCTGCGTGGAAAGAATACACTCGTAGCCGATCACACGACCGTAAAGATTTTTAAGCGATTTTCTCAATGGCAGTTTACAGAAATTTCTATAGAATCATGAAAAATGAAAAATGATGCTCGGGTTAAGGTTAGGGTTGGTTAACTGTGTTGGACATTGGGGACGAAGTGGGCCTCAATATGATCTATTGGTATATGCGTACATATACATTTATGTACATATATAGATATACCTACATGTATACGTATACGCATACGTATACGCAGACGTCTACATAGACGTATATGTATGCGCAAACATATATGGCAACGTAAAGTAACATGTGTTAATGTGATGCTGGCAACGATATGTGCGCCTTAGCGGCCTAAAGGCTCACAACAACAGCATTAGATGTGCGTTTAGGCATCAATTTCAGCCAAACTGTTGCAGCTTTAAAAGAAGGGTCTAAGCTCAAATCAAGTTTTGATATGTTAGTGGAGTACTTATTCTAAGCATTCTGGTGAAATTTGCATTGAAATCAGATGAGTGGTTCTCAAGAAATAAACAAATAAAATTGTCACATTTTCAACACAAAGTGAACTTGAGGCAAGCACAATTGACGTTATAGCCTCACATTATCCAGGAGAAAATTCCAGTCAGGAACAGGTATTAGGTGTCGGGTTTCAACAGGTACCTAACAAAACCTTTTAACTTAAACCAGGAGAAAATTCCAGTTAAAGGGGAATTTTCCTCATCCCAGACAGTTCCAATTCTCCCAACTATGCAACTTCTAGCTCCTCCCATAACTGTATGAGGCTCTTCCTTGTGCAAGAATAAACCTGTTTTATTGCTTAAGACCATGTCCTGGTGAGCATACAAGGCTATAAAATGTAATAAAAGTACTCTCTCTGCCTTGTGTGGAATGTGAGCTACTCTGCATCTTTCAAATTTTCAAACTTTGATGTCAATCAAAGAGCAGTCACCAACTGAGAATTTTCATATACATACACTAAAAATATACTTTGGGGTGATGACAGTCTGTCTTTAAGTAACAGGTATTTGATGTCGGGTTTTAACAGGTACCTCACAAAACCAGTTAAAACCAGGTAAAATCAGTTAAAACCCCAACAAAACCCGACACAACAATTACCCGTTGACGGGAATTTTCCTCTGGGTAATGAACAGTCTTTTGTTTTTCTTAAAACTTCACAACCAATTTTCTCCTCTACCCTCCACAATCACATGTTATCGGAATGCGAATGCATGAGGAATGAGAATTTTACAACCTTCACATTCTTCAAGGTCAGTACAACAAACTGAAAAAAAAACAAAGGAAACAAAGCATTTCTTATCAATGTGAGGAAGTGATATAACCCCTGTTTGTGTCAAGCTCACTTTGGGTCACAAATGTAGTAACTTCATTTGCTGATATCCAGAGTACGACATGTCCGATTTGAATGAAAATTTCACCAAAATGCATAGATTTATTTCCTCTTTCAAATATGAGAATTAATTTTTTTGCTTGAACCTTACCCTTCTTTTAAATCAGTGGTTCCCAAACTTTTTTAGGCTACCGCCCCCTTCCACCATCTTGTCCCAATGCCCCAACCCCCTCCCCTCGTCCTACCATTCATAGTCGGACGCTCAACAATATTTTTCTCAGATAACTTTTTCTATTTGCAAGAACAAAAACCCAAAGAAGGCAGGCACACTGTGAAACTGGTACAGAGAGTCCAGATGTAGTTCAGTCAGTGTGAAGGGTGAGCTTGGTTAAACGCTGTGAGATAACGACTGTCTAGTTCGCATTTAGTGAGAAGTAGAGGGGAAGAACAAGCTGAGGGGAATACAACCCCTGGATGCCTTATTGTGCTCTTAATCGCTGCAGTGCAGTCGTAATCGCCAGGGACCCCAAAATGAGTGCCAAAGCCCCCCTGTTCTCTGTGTACTCTGTGACGCCCACCTGAGACTTCCGAACGCCCTCCTGGGGGCCGTAGGGACCACTTTGAGAGCCACTGCTCTAAATCAAACAGGTGGTTGATTAGAGGGGATAAAAGTCTGGGACTAACAAGAGGGTTCCTGTTAACGACAGAAGAGAAGAAAGCTACATTTGCGCGCAAATTTTGTAGAAAAATCGTCTGTTGAAAAAAACCATGAAGTGCAATATTTTGCCAGAATGCAGTAGTATAAGCCCAGGCGCGGATCCAGACATTTCAAAAAGTGGGGGGGGGGGGGCTGAAAGTCCCTTTAATATTCTCCTAGATTAACATTATGCTAATTTTCGCGTATTTGTTATTGTTGATGTGGCGAAAAAGGGGAGGCTGAGCCCCCTTGGATCCGCGCCTGAAGCCCGTGGTGTACCGTAATCCACTACGCCATGTCCAGTTAGGGTGAAGACCACAGAGGCCTCTAACAAAATGTCAACATTCGAATGAAGTTCAGCTGTGCAACGTGCACGAAAAGAGTACTTCTACCTGTTTTGAAAAAGATCGGACCCTATGGCCCCATGGACCTCTAATTTAACATTCGGAACATTAATTCTTTACGTTTTCCTAATAAAGCTGTTAGACATCGCCAATTGGCGCGCCACGTACACAGAAATAGATGCACTTCCAGTGTCGCCCAGAATCCGGTTGGGTTAGGAAATATGGATCTGGACTACGAGATTCAAGTCTCCGCTTGATTACGGGAACATACAAGAGTTGCAGGTTTGTAGCTGTTTTGGCAATAAATAACCTTTCAAGTCTTTTCTTTTTCTAGCTTTCAAAGAAGAGGCAATACGAAACGGACAGTCTCATGGGTCCATGCATAGATTTTAAGACCTTTCACAACCAAATTACCGAGTGCATGGACTGACATGCTTGTATACAAATTTCTTGTTATTCACCGCAAAGGCATTCTGATAAATGTAAGGGGCAAGCCCACCAAAAAGTCTTTTTTCATGACCTTTTTGTTATCAGAAAGTCGAATAATCATCCAAAATATCATAGATGTCCTTCCCACCCCACCACAATCAGCTCAAAAATCATAAGTACTGGAGGGGACTACGTCTCATACTCATAATATCAGCAAATATTATGGTCGTTGACCAAATCTTGGGAGGGAAGAAAGTTGGTCCGTCCCCCAACCAAATTATTGGGGTGGCCATATCTCTCTTCCTTCTCATCCGTGATCCCCATCCTTGGTTAGGCAAAAAAGTATAGCGGCCCTCATTCGTCTCAGCAAAATAATACGCCATCCGTTATGGTATCCTAGCGGCTGGACCGTGTTCTCAGTTCTCACTGTTACCGACGTACAGTGATTCCAATTTTTTTGTCAGGAAAAGGACCAAATAGAAAGGCAGGGCTGAGGTTGAGGGCCTCATCCGAAAAAAAAATAACAATAAACATCAACAGGATATTGAAATGTAAGAGAAAGGATGTAACACGAGATGTGATCTAAAGCTTACAGAAATGAGGCTAGTTGGCAAGGGGCGTAGTTAGTGGTCTGAATGCTTCAACGGGAATAAAGGGGCTGATCGAGGGCAAAAGCAGTTTAACAGGGGTGGGGTAAATAGGTCTTTGTAAGAACCCACGGAAGGGTCCAGGAGGAAATGTCCAGTGGCAGGAAGCTCTGCACTCTAAAATAAAGTAAGTAAATATTTCACCAACACTGTAAACATATTACGTGAAAATACTAAACTTGGGTAGGGTTAACCTAACAACTATTGATTAAATGGATGTTGGTTACCCAATTAAAGGAGCTATGGTATCCCCCAAATATATTTAGACTTATCCCCATAGTTCTAAATCCAGTTGGTGACTGTACTTTGATTGGCATTCATCCAAACAATAATAGCACCACCCTGGTTGGTGATGATGACTTGGACAGTCAGTTGTGGTCCTTATTAGGCTCACAGTCACACACACCTTGTTTTTTAATATTGCAATTGAAACTCAGTGCAAGCTACTGCAGGCTCTGTCTTGGAAGTGTTCTACTACTACACAGCTGTTTGTGTGTACCTTCGAGGTGGGGCTAGAAGTTAGATTGGTTAGGAGAATTGTCACTGAGGTGAAGCTTAGATAAGTTTTTGAGCAAACTTTACTCGTGACGTTGCAGTATTCACAAATATTACGTACCCAGCGTTAGTCTACTTTCTACCAGCTGTTTTAAGAATGAGGGGTAATAATGTTTTTTTTAATAAAGAACTTTATTATCTTCAAGTGGTATAATAACAATTGATGACGAAAATTACACTTTGACACTTTCTTTGTATTATTGTGACACCAACTCTAATCGCTCTTTAACGGGGGTAATAATTTTTTTTTTGAATGAAGAACTTTATTATCTTCAAGTGGTGTAATAATAATTGATGAAGAAAATTACACTTTGACACTTTCTTTTTATTATTGTGACACCAACTCTAAGCGCTCTTTAACGGCATGTTAATTTGATGTTGACGAGGGGCTTTTAGGTAGGGAGAAAGAATTATGGCAGAGGTATACGGAACTTAGAAGTAATGATTCCACTAAAACTATCATTCAGGAGTTTATAAGACAACCATCTAGAGATGATGCACGCAAGACACGCTTAAAATAGTATTTTTTAAGACATTTAAGTTATGTTCATTACTGTCTTTGGTACTGCAGAAAGTTTTCCATTGTATTATATTTCATTCCGAAGCTCTCTTGTGTCCTTCCTTTCCTTTCTTTTGTTTTTTTTTTATTCATTTTCTGGTTTCTTTTATCATACCAGTGGTGGAGAGCTGGGTCATCTGATCCCTGAATCCAACACTAAAGTTCTCACTGACAGGGGCATTGAAGGTGCCGAATAGCAGAACCCCTTCAGTGGGGATTGGCTTTCGCCTTTCGGCACCTTCACTGCCCCTATGTGAGAACTTCAGTGTTGGATTCAGGGATTAGACGACCCAGCTCTCCACTGTCCAGTATATTACATGATGCGACACTAAGACTTAACATGACTCCATCTCAGCTATCAGATCCTTTCAGCCACCAGGCCCATTCTGCTATTCATGACTCTGTTCCAGACTGGCAGAGGGCGTAAACCATACGTTACCCCTCACAGTGGTTCTGCTCTCCAAAGGAGCTACATCCCCAGATGTTATGCTATGAACGGATAACATATGTGTTGCGACTTGTTATTAACGGATGCTGCCACCAATTTAACTTGTTACTACTGCAGTTCAAGTGGTTTACTGTATTGTAAGGGCTGTAGAACCAACGTACGTACTGTTATGTTTGTAACGTTGTATACATGTATGTGAAGGCAGTTGCCGAAAAGAGAACCAAAGAGACAATACGGAGACTTTGTAAATTGTTATTAAGTCTTTACGTTTCTTCAGGTAATTAGACTTCGTGTAAATATCAGGTCACAATAATATGCATGCATTTCAGCCACAAGGTTTTTCTTACGAGAACTACTCTTTCCTAAAGTTCCTTCAGCTAGATACCGAGGGCCGAAACCAAACGTTACCCCAAAGGGGTTCTGCTAATTCACCAGAAGAGATGCAGAGACTTCACTTTTTAAATAGTCTTGTGGGCTGTCACCCACTGCAGGCAAAACCTACGTACTCCCAAATGGAGTTGCGACCCGGAAGGAAAACGAGACTCAACGAAAGGCAATCAAAACAGATTAGTCTTAAGGGAAATCAAGACCTGTCTTAATCATTTTCTTTACAGATGCTAAGACTCTTACTTTTGAAAATAGTCCTGCGGCTTATCTCCTACTACAGGCGAAAAACTGAAATTACTCCAAAGTAAATTTACATCTCCAAAGGGACACAGAATTTCACGAGAAACCATCAAGACAGAACAATCTTGCACTTTGTGTAGTACCATTTTTTAAGATTTTTTACTAAGTCCATCTTTATTACAGAATTTAAGACTTTATTTTTTCAAAAGCACCTAATTCAATCAGGGATTGCTACTATAGATATGGACAGACACTAAGAATACTTTTTCCATAGTCCTTTCGAATCCCTGGCAAAGGGTCGATTGGCGAAAACCAAAACTTTACTCCATAAGTTCTTCTCCCCCAAGGAGCTACGTCCTCAAAGGACACTTAAACTTAACGTGACCAATTTAATGACCTTCAGACCGCTACATCAAAGGTCTTTCATGAATAGGCCCGTTTTAGCCTGACTGAAAAGAACAAATAAATTCACATGATGCTAGCCAAAAGACTAAGGAGCAACGCCACTAAGATTCGCGTCCATTGGGTGTATGCCTTTACACAATTTCAGCTGCGGCTGCGCATGCGCACAACTTGAAAAACGGGGATGCTAAACAAAGACACTTCCCAGTAAGCAATATCCGGCGGTCCGCCGGCGGCCATTGTCGGCTCACGATCGGCCATGAATAAGCGGTTGGTCGCTGGAGGGCCATCGGAGGTCCGCTGGCTACATCCGGTTCAGAAACAAAATTGCATGATGGGTAAAACTTATTAACCATCAGCGTCACTGCCATCGGAGGACTGCCGGCGAACCACCGGACATTTCGCCGACGGACCGCCGAAGTGGCCGACGGCGGTCCGCCGACGGAGCCGACCAAATTTGCTGGCTGGGTTCGGCACGTACAACACATGCTATTGCGTTTTAAATTATCCCTTCTTAGATCAGGCTGGGTTGTAAGAAATTGAACGGTTCTTCCCTGTGGTTGTTTTTTGTTTGTTTGTTTGTTTGTTTGTTTGTTTGTTTGTTTGTCTCAATCAGCATGAACATCGTTTTCTTGGCCCTTATTATTGTCTCACAATCTGTCAAAAATTACTTGTATTCCGCAAAATGTATGCAAAGTTTCCTAACACAGGTTGCTGTTTCTTTACAGTTCAGAACTGCATGTGCACTTTTCTAATAGCCTAATATCCGTAATATCCGTTCATGAATGTACGTAATATTAGCTAATACCACCTCCATGATTCATGTACGGACGTAAACAAGTCCTCTTCCGCGCTAGTGCACTGTTCTCCCGTGTTTTGCTAATCGCTAGCTTAACTAGCCCAAAATCAATTTCAACTGGACTCTTACTCCAGCCGGATTGTAAAAGCGTCCTCCAAAATAAAGATTTCACCAAGATAATGTATTCAGGCGCGGATCCAGACATTTCGAAAGGGGGGGGGGGGCGGCTGAAAGCCCTCTTGAATATTCTCCTAGATTAATTATGCTACTTTTTGGGTATTTGTTATTGTTGATGTGGCGAAAAAGAAGGGGCTGAGGCCGGGAAAGCCCCCCCCCCCTCCATTGGATCCGCGCCAGGTATTGCTGTATTGTTATTTACGGATCCACTTAGTAGTCAGTCATCTAAACTACGGGATGGATCAGGAAGATTTCTGATAAAGATCTTACTTTACACTATGCACGTACAAGAGTATAAAAACTTGTGCGATATGGTGATCGTCAAAAAAGCTTTACTCAGAAATCAGGTCGAACTCGAAAAAAGAGTGGCATGGGGCCACTGGAATAGGTACTAACTGGATCGTGGGAGGGGGGAGGGGAGGGAGTGAGGAGGGAGTAACGTGTCAGGTCTGGTCTTTAACAGAGGCCACTGGAATTAAAATCAGTCCGGACTCCTGTCAGGTTGGTTGAATTCAGATACAGGCCTTTTGTGCTGTTCAGAATTCTTTGTTTCTCTGTATGATTAATATATCACCAAAGGCAAATATTGCCAGTATATCAGTATTACCAATGTACCCAGTTTCCTATGCCAAGCAAGGGTGGCGCCAGGCGGGAGGCATGGGACTGCGCCACGCCCCTGCATGTCGGGAATAGCTGTCACTCATTCGGTATTCGAATGTATAACGTAGCCTATTTATGTATTGTGAACAAGCATATAACAGCAAATATGCCGGAGACGTGAAAACATGGAACCCCGTTGATAATTTTTTCGAAGTTTGAGGAAAGACTTTCGGGACATGAAAAAGTATGTACTCATCGACAGCGAAAAACCGTCCCGACAGTGTACTTGTTTTTGCCTGATTCTGCAATAACAATACAAATTTTTAATTTTTCTTCAATAAATTTTTTAATTGGTTTAAGTTTTTTTTTTGTTATACAAAGGCCAAACTTTCGACTTTTACGACTTATAGAAATTTTTTGTTCACCATCCTCATGTCGCCGGTATCGGTTGCTTCGCCCTGTCCCATTGACCCCTGTTGCCACCAGTGACACAGGGCCATAAGGTGGCTCTCTTGATTTTAATACTTACTTTGCATCATTTTCAGCCAATATTGCTATCCCTGCGTGATAGTATTCAATGTACAAAAGTAGAAGTCAAACTATCAACAATAGCAGATTCGGATTTGTTGAACAATGACCAATTTAGTTCAAAACTCTCTTAAACCTTTAGAGTGAAAAGTCACTCTTTTAGAGTGAAATTAGGGACCAATCTAAATTTGGATTGCAAAATTTCAATCCCAAAAGAGTCATTCTCACTCTTTTAGAGTGAATATTCAGTCTTAATTTTAGATCCGTCCCTAATTTCACTCTCTGGGATTTAGAGAGAACAATATCAAATATAGACCTTATGCATTGGCGTCATGCAACGTCAGTTTGAAGGAAAACAATCAAACACACGTGCACGAACGGCGTAAATTTCGCAAGCGCGTGTAGTAGACTCGCGCGTATACGATTGGTTGGCAAATCAGCTGTCTGCATTTGTTGGTGAACTTTAAAATGATACGCGCTTTTCCTCCAAACGAGGGAAAACTTTTTGCTTTGTGATGTCATATGCATATAAGCAGGCAGATAGCCACGGGGGGCACATGCTCCCCCAAATTTTTCAATAAAAGGTCTTGCACTGAAGGAGGAAAAATTTATTACGAGACCAGCATTTTTGGAATACAAATATAAGAAGAAAACGTGGAAAATTTCGCACCATTTTGCATCTAGAGTCTTTGAAATAGGCAAAAATTTTCAAAAGGGAGGGGTACACATCCCTCCCCTAGACCCTTCCCCCAGGCCGGTGAAACTCCAACATCGATGTGCCCCCCTCCCCCAGTTAGTTATTCTGGCTACGGGCCCACATATAAGGTCTAGTGACAAAATTTTTGTGTCCTCTAAATGGATTATTTGTTGGCAAAGATTGATCATTTCCCAGTTTGGAAAGAAAACATGATACATAATAACATCTCATCTCATGACAAGTAATGACAAAACGACTTTGTCGAAGCCTACCTACAAGTATATTCAAATCAACAGGCAAAACTAAAGCAAATATTCTGTGAAAGTTATATAGGTCTGTGGATTTCTTTTGCTTTTGTTTGTTTTTTGGACAGTGTATGTAATAACGCAATGGAAGAGCCATTCAATTTTACTAAGGGGCTCATTGAGTTGATATTGAATATTTTGTGACGAGGATGAAGGAAATTATCGCATGATGATGATTGTAATGAACCTCATTAGCCATTTATCACTTTCTATAGTTACCGAAAACATGAGCCGCTCTGGAAAATACAACATGTATATACAACTTAAGCCTTGATCACAATAGATGTTCGTAAGACGAGTTGAGAGCCTGTCAACCAAGTTGGTAAAAGCTTTATTCAGTGGTTGTATTGGAACAGGGGTTTCATATCCTAATGGTAAAAAGTGTCTGGTCACGAATTTGTACTATAGGCAAAATGTATTAAACATTAATTACCTAACCGTTTTAGTTGTGTGTTAGATGTTCTGTGGTATGCTATGTTCTGTGATTCTGTGGTATATTTAACAGAACTTAGTAAAGGGACTACTGCATCTTCCATAATAAGACACAAGGGCGTAGGAAGTGGGGGGCTTGGGGGCTTACCCCCCAGTCAAAAATGTGGGGGCTGAAGTATGCTTCCGCCCCAAGATCTACGTGCAAAAACCCCTTATTTGTCTCTTCTGTAAGAAATGTCAAAAATTTGCAGCAATTTCCCTTAAAGCTTGTCCAAAATGTTGCGCCAAATTGCATCTGAGGACCCTCAAATACCTAAAAATTTTCCAAAGGGGAGGGGGAACCCCCTCCCCTTAGACCCCTCCCCAGGACGGCGATCCGAAACAAGGTTCAGCCCCCCTCGTCTCGAAAAGCTTCCTACGCCTATGATAAAACACTCAACGGCGGCGATACTTCCATGCAGTCCCCCCCCCCCGTGGGCTGGGGGCTGTAGAATATGCCCACCGTATTTCCCACCTGTCGTAAAAGGCGACTAAAGGGAATGACTTGTCCCGTATTTGAGCTGTATTTGAAACCAAACTTGAACTTGAACCCTATTTGAAACCGTATTTAAACTGTACCTCTTTATCAAGTTGACACTATATAATCCAATCGTGTTAGTGTGTCGTTAAATGTTATCTAACTCCATGCAGTCCCGAAAGATGTTATATAATCCAATACTTGAAGACTGACTTTCTGTCGCCCTGCTTAATTAGCTAAAATCGAAATAAATGTACAATATTGATACGAACCAAATTTCATACGTATGCCCTACATTAACCTTGGTGGCATCTATAAACAAATTTAGTTAGATGAATGGGAGTTGCACAGGGATCATATACAGGGATCATAAAAAGGGACATTTGGTAGCCTAAAGCCAATGAAGTCTTTGTTATAGAGATACGTGTCATGTTCTGAATGCAGTAAAGAACATCCATTGTGTTATTTACCTTTGTAGGTGGCGAGGTGACGAATTTGTTCTCCTCTTTTGACGTACATACTCTAACACCTGCGAACAATGACAGAGGTCATCCAGTTTCGCTTTATTCATGAGCCAAATTTGATGTTACTTCTTGACTGTTGATTGGTTTCGATATATGAATATAATTCATATTGCACGACGAAGCTTCCTCTGAAACGTTCTACGACCTACTCACTTTTACACAGTAAGTCAATGGGACTTCAATGTGTGAGCCTTAAGCCAGAGAAATCACACACTAAAACCGGAATGACGCTGGTCGTCTGAACAGCATGGCAATCAGGCTTGCTTTAGGCTTTAGCGGCTTTAGCGATTTTCCGTTGAATATTGATATGTTGTGTTTGTTGTCACTACATTATCACATTTAGACGAATAGTTAATAGCCTACAGTCAGGGGCGTAGCGAAGGTGTTTTCTTTGGGGTGGGGGGGTGTAGAGACTGCCCACAGATCTGGTAATGCGTAGCGCGGAAATGAGCTTTAGCGGGTAAGGTCCAGGCCAGGGGGCCGCCTTAGGGCCCATGGTGGGGTCTACGGGCAAAGCACCGCGGGAGGTCCAGGGGGCGAAGCCCCCGAAAACTCTGAGGTTTAGGCATATTTCTGGGTGAAAAATTAAGTCTCAGGATGGATAAATTTTTGTTCATTATGCATCATCAAATGCAAAGATCCCCCATATATATTTGATTTATTAGGCTATATTCCTCTCGTTAAGCCGCTTTAGTTTTAAACGGTTGGGATCCAGAGGTCCGCCAGTGTTTCAGTCAGGACGTTTTCTCAATGCCACCTTTACTGATCTGTGGCCTGGGGGAGGGGTCTCCCCTTTGGAAATTTTTGGAATTTGAAAGGTGCCTGGATTGCCAATGGTGCAATATTTGAGTAGATTTCTGCCCTAATGAGGAACCTCAAAATTTACACCCGGGTAGAATTTGCTTGTCAGATTTTTATTGTGCGACATTTGTCGCCGTTTATGCGACATTGTTGCACAAATAGGGGTTTGCAAAAACACTGGGCCCGCCTTAAGGCAACTGGTGGGGGTCCAGAGGGCTTGGCCCCGGAAGCTCTGAGGTTTTAGCATAAATTCTGGGTAAAAAGTTAGGTCTCATGCAGGGTATATATGTTTTGGTTCATAATACATTATCCAATGCAAAGATTCCGGATTATTTAATGTGTTAGGCTATTCGTCCGTCATGCCACTATACTTGAGGAGTTGGACCTGTCGTTCAGAATTGGAACACTATGTGTTCAGCATTTGAACACTAGACGCATCAGGCGTTCAAATATGGTAAGTGTTCAAATAGGCGTCCGGCGTTCAAAAAGGGAGAAAAAGTGTTCAGAATCTTAACACAAGTGTTCAAAATATGCTTTGAACGCCAGGACGGGTTCTGTATCTGTTTCGTTTTGGTGATCAAAAGTTAAAAGCCTGAGACTGCAGTGAAGGGAAGACACGGGAGGCACGCTTTTTTTTTTCGGGATGCATTATTTTCCCAGGATGTTTGTGGGTAAACCGGATCCTTAGGAGTTTGCAAAATGAGTTTGAAGTCAAGGTTAGGGTTTAGAAGACTGGCTAAGGATGCCTACTCCATGGGTAATAGGGTGCTGCTCCCCACGGTGATGATAAAAGTGAGGAATAATATGCAGAAAGTGGTTTTTCAAGAATTTAATATGACCCTAAATATTGCGCCTATATGGAAGCCTTTAATTCCCTTGGGGGGGGGGCGCCAAGATTTCCCCGAGAGGGAGGCCAACAACCCAAAGCCTCAACGAGGCCGCTAGAGTACCGAAACGATGTTTGAAGGAAAAATTTGGCGCGCGCCGAAAATTTTCGGCTCTATTTTGAGAAAATTTGAAAAAAAAATGGGCTTTTACCATGGAAAATTTGAAAAAGTTTGGGTTTTTAGAGAAGAAAATTGGAAAATTTGGGGGTTTTATTGAAGAATTTGCCCTAATTTAGACCAAAATTAAGTAAATCGTCGACGCGACTGGCTTTTGTCGGGGGCTACATATTTTATCGTATACATAACAGCTCCCCGACGAAATCGAAAAATTTCCCCGACGGGGGGCCATGGCCCCTCTGCTCCCAACTGGCGCCACCACTGATTCCCTTTCTTTCTCCGAGTTGCCGACGGACTCAGTCACTCGTCCAATTACACCGACGGCCGTTGATACGGCCATCACATGCATAATCAATTTGCCGTCGGGTCTTCAACTTGAGTGAGCCAATTAGTTGAAGAGCTGAAAATCGAAATAGACGATAACAGACTGGCCACGCGCTCCCGTTCTCTCTTTCTCTTTTTTCCTTCATTCTCCTTCCTCCCCTTTACTCTCTTCCTTTCCTTTCCCTTCTCTCTTTTTTCCTACTTTCCTCCTTTCCTCTTTTCCTCTTCAGTTTCCCTCTCCCCTTTTTGCCGACAGACCGAAAATTTGCCGACGGGCGACCAAATATTGGGGGGTGTGACACCCCCACCCTCCCCCCACCCCCACCCCACCCCCGCTCGCTACGGTCCTGCCTACAGTTTTAACGCAGTTGACATTCTTGCGAAAGTTCACGGACGTTGGTATTACGTTGGTGATTTTATGAAAAAATACTGAAAACTTTTGCCTCCTAGTTGAGCACGGTTTGTGACCCCTTTGTATATCAAGTTGTATCTGGTGCCAGTTTCAATTTTTTAGTTTTAGACCCGTCAAAAGTCTTCCCTACTCTCATTCATCTCTCCGCATTATTGTACTAAGGCTTCGAAATAGTTTTTGGTTTGTTGTATTCACGTTTTTTATTTGTCATCTTGTACTAAGGCTTTAATTTGGTTTTTGTTTTGTTTTGTTACTTTTATTTGTTATCTTGTTTGTAGAGTATTAGTCTCTTATGCCTCCATGAGGTTATATGGAGAAATAAACTGAAACTGAAACGAGTGAAGCCGATATAAGTGCAGGAGTAATAATTGAAAGACTGGCACAAAACGGTGAATCTGTCCAGAAATATACATAAAGTACGTGTGTACGTGTAATACTCACTACAATTAATAAATAAGAGATTTTACCCTCGCAAATTAAACCAGGGGCGCAGCTAGGATAAAATTTTTAGGGGGGCCTAGGTAACAAATGGGGGGCCGGCACCGCCGAGGGTCAGGCTTGTCAAGACTATCTACTCGAAGCGCCACCATCAGTTGGCGCGGAGCGTGCAAGAAAATTTTTGGCTTTACAAACCCTCCAGACGGCCGGAAACGGCACTTCCCACGTGTTTTAAGCTGCGTGTACCCAGCCTTGAAGTTCAAATCTCATGTCTGCCATTTCTCCAATAATGGGAAAAAATCAGTCCATGAAAAATGGTTTTACATAAGGCCGCACATTTACTTTTTTGCTAGGGAGGCAAAAAGTGAGCATTACTGATCTCTGGCCTGGGGGAGGACTAAAGGGAACGGGTGTCTCCCTCCCCATTGGCGAAAAATTGTAATTTCAGGAGGACGTATAGATAGCAAATGGTGCAATATTTGAGGAATTTTAGCTTTAAAAGGAACACGAAAGTAGTTGTGACTAAGTGCGACAAAAGTCATTTTTGACAGCGTATTGGATATGATGTGAAGCATGACCTCAGCCATTAAACTCGGTTGTGGGGGGGGGTTAAGGGATGGGAGAGTGTGTTATTGGTTATAAAACGTTTCTATGACTAAACTGGCACGGTTTAAAAACGTTTTGTGTTAGCTGAGAAATTACGTAAGCCATTGATGGTTGAGGCTACCTATAGCAACAACAGCAACACTGTAGCTATGCATAATCGCGCGTAGCGCGAGAATTTTAGAAAAGTAGGCTAGAAATACATCCTAATAGAGCTGTAAATAATTAGTGATGTGTACAGATATAGGCATGAAAATATTGATCTGCCTATTAGAAATTGTTTAAGTTCTATCATTACGATCACATCTATTTCTTATATTTTTACTACGTTTTATCTGTATATTCTCAAAGTTGGAAACCCTGCACTTTGAAAATTTCTGGGGGCAATTGCCCGCCCCCGCTGTGTACGACCGTGGATATCATATGAGCTGAGATAATACAAGAATCATACTGAATTATGCATCCCTTTTCATTTATTCTGCCTGCAATTCTCCCATATTCACCTTCTCATTTGTCCATTACCCTATCCATAGGCTATAGATACATGTCCACTACTCAATTACATATCCCCTAGATCATACCATTTGTCTCCAACCTAGGGTTACCATATTTAATTTCTAGTAAGGAGGACATAGATCACTGTCCTGATGTAGGGGTCTAAGAGTGTCCCTTCCCTTTGGAAATTTTTCCGGTTTTCAATGGTGTCTAGATTCAAAATGGTGCTGTATTTGTTCACGGACTCAAGTCATGGGTATATCACTTGCAGAAGTAGGGACCATGGGAAACACATGAAACCCGGACCTTGCTGGCAATTTTACAAATCCGCCCGGACGCCAATGCGAACTAGTAAAAAGAGGACTTGTCGAAAACAGTCGTTCTACCGTGCACTCGTCATGGGCAAGGAGAGAGAAACGACATACTTGCTAAGGATAGATTTATTAGAACGCAGTACCTTACCGTACGGCATATTTTGTGTATGATACCGTATAGGAATGGTCTTCAGTGTATGGTTGCCATGTTTTCAGTAAATCAACCAGCCATCCGAAAGGCAGAAAGGGTCTAAACCTGACAATGTTACATCCGAATTTGTCGTCGGGACGTTCGTGTCATCGTCCATGTAAATTATTTGCGAATTAAACGACAGTGCAGATTATATACCTAATTAAGTGAAAGTAGGCATTTTAAGTTTTAAGTTGATTTGATACGTGCGCAAAATGTGTTTTTCACACATTTGCTTTTTCTTAATTCTTGCACATTTTATTTATTTATTTTTGAAGGAAATACTTCAAAGTTTATTTCCGTTCAAACATTTATTTTTTCTTAATTCTCACACATTTTATTAGGACACGAAAAATCTGGAAGGTCTAGGCCCCCAGGCCCCCCGTAGCTACGCCACTGAATTAAACTGGACACGGTAAATTGTGTGTGACTCGTGACTCAGACCTACAGACATTCTATAAAGACAGAGGATCACATGGCTTTAGGTTTCTCCACCATTCGAGCAAAGATATGCTTACCAAGAATGAGGGTTACCGGGCTACTGCCGTTTGCGTAATTTGACGATGAATCTGTAACATTTCAAACAAACAACAAACTTGAATAGCAAAAAAAAAACAAAAACAAAAACAAAAAAAAATCAAAATAATTCACACTGTGTGTTGATTTTAACCAAGCCATGCACTTATTTGAAAATGTCCAAATTGTTTCTCGTATAGTTTGTCGATATTGAACCACTTGAGCAAGTTCAAACATTACGCAAACCAAACAGGACGCAGTCATATTGATAAGCATAAAAGTGTGCGTATGGTGGCGACTCCCCCTACATATTACACGTTCGTACAGGATGCTTTGTCTATATTTATAAGAAGTCCGTGGTCAGACCACAAATCTAAGTGTCATTAAAGATGCTGCCTGAATCGATTTCCTGTACTAACTCGTTCGCAGCACTCAGGCTGGTCATTTCGATGGTCAAAACAACCACCTTTACAATTACGACTACTGCCAATGACACATGTATCACGAGTCCAAGTATGAGACCACCCCTTGCCCAACTCCTGGCAGATCTTGACGCCTCCATGGCTCCATTATAGTCACCTCCGCTGAATCGGCTTACAACCTGGAAAAACAAGAGCAAAGCCATTTGAAGAAAGAGGAACAGGGAAAGGTATAGACCATATGCACTGACCTCATGTCACAGGACAAACAACAAAGCTAGCTGGATATGGTACATGACTTTGGCACACATACTGCACGTATCACGTGGCAAGTAGACAGGTGGGTATCGGACAGTACAAAGCTTAGTTGTCTGCGCTTATGTTGGTGTAAGTTGAGACGCTTCGCGCTTATCTCGGCTAAGGGCGCATTTTCTGTTCAGTGACGTCATATACATAAGGTCTATATAATTCAGGTCGGTGTATTAGATACCCTTAATGAGAAATGATGGAAAAGTGATTAAGAAGAAGATGTGGATGTTGATCCAAGAAATGGAATTTATTAAAAACAGAAATTTTTGCCATTTACTTGGGGGTTTATCAAGTGTGCGGAGCATGAAATCAAAACCGTTACACAATAATAAAATTAAAGCAAAAACCTGAGTGTGTATACAATCATTCGGACATGATAAAAATACTTTAAAATATTGTTAAGTGACGTCATGGTTAAAACCAGAAAGCCCAAAGGCTTAGTAATTCCTTGCCGAATTGGGATGCTTTGTTGCACTGAGGTTTATCCCTCAAATTTACAAGTATTACAAGTATCCAACACCCTGTCTTGAAATATCGCGTTTTTCAATGCATTTAGTCTTTGACCTCTTATGGCCTCTGACCTCCAATGGGTCTTGGATCTTGAACATTCTTGGGAAATTTTGCTTTTTGACCTTTAGTGACCCCAGATGTCGATCTTGGGAATTCTCGAGAAATTTTGCTTTCTGACCTTTGGTGACCCCAGATGACGATCTTGGGAATTCTTGCTTTTTACGTCTGGTGCCCCATGACAATCTTAGGAATTGTTGGGAAATTTTGCTTTTTGACCGCTGGTGACCCCAGATGACGATCTTGGGAATTATTGGGAAATTTTGCTTTTTAACCTCTGCGACCCCATGTGACAATCTTGGTAATTCTTGTAAAATTTTGCTTTTTGACCTCTGGTGACCCCATCCGACGATCTTGGGAATTCTGAGGAAATTTTCCTTTTTGACCTGTGGTGACCCCAGATGACGATCTTGGGAATTGTTGGGAATTTTGCTTTTTAACCTCTGGTAACCCCATATGACGATATTGGGAATTCCTGGGAAATTTTGTTTTTTGACCTCCGGTGACCTCAGATGACCTTTGACCTCTACCAAACATAATGGGGTTCTTTCTCTCAACACGACAAATGTATGAAAAGTGTCCTTCATTCCTACCTTGAGATATCGTAATTACAACGTTTTCAGTCTTGGACACCTCAAATGACCTTTGACCTTCACCAGAAGCAATAGGGGTCGTCCTCTCTACATGACAAATCTACATACCAAATATGAAAAGTGTCTATCATTGCTATCTTGAAATATCATGATTACAAGCGACTTACAAGGTTTTCGCAGTTTTACCTCCGGTGACCTTAGATGACCTTTGACCTCTACCAAAAACAATAAGGTTCTTTCTCTTGACATGACATATCTGTATACCAACTATCTTGAGAAATCGTGATTACAAGGTTTTCAGTCTTTTACTTCCGTACCTTAAATGACCTTTGACCTTTACCAAAAACAATAGAGTTCTTTCTGTCAACATGACAAATCTATGTACCAAATATGAAAAGTGTCGGTCATTGCTATATTGAGATATCCTGTTTACAAGCCTTTTACGAGGTTTTAGCAGTTTAACCTTCAGTGACCTCAAATGACCTTTGACCTCCACCAAAAACAATAGGGTTCCTTCTCTCAGTATGACAAATCTATATACCAAATATGAAAAGTGTCGGTCATTGCTAATTGGAGATATGTTTACAAGCTAAGCGTCACATACACACACATATACATACACCCTCTCTCACACACACACATACGCACGACATCACCATCGCATAGCCTGCCTTCGGCAAGGAATCAATAAAAACGCAACCTCGGCTTGATAATCACAAATGCTAATGGTCATGTGACTGTGCTGATTCTTACCCCTGATTTTAAAATCATAAAAGAAACTATAGTGATTAACGTGGCCTGTTTGACAAAACCACCAGACGCTTAGCTACGGGGTCCGGGGGTCTGGCCCCAGATGTTTGTTAGGCCCCCCAAATTGTTTGTGACCTAAAAAATGTGTAAGAATTAAGAAAATATAATTGTGTAAAAACACATTTTTCTCACGCATGAAATCATGGCATAAATTTTGAAGACAAAAATTCAATTAGTTAAAACGACTCGGATGAAAAATATAGGACCACATTGCGCCCAAGGACACCTAGCTATTCGATATTTCTCAAAGAGGAAGGAATACCCCTCCCCTTAGACCTCCTCTCCAGGACGGCGATCAATGCCGTGACCCTCCATTTGATACCTAGGCCCCCCTAAAAATTCCATCCTAGCTACGCCCCTGAAAACCATATCAAGGAATGAAAGTGAACAACTTAGCTTATCACACGTGAACTTTTCGAAAGGCGAGCTTCGTTAAGCTTCTGGAAAAAAGTTATTCACACTTGGAATACCATACTGCAATGCGAAAAAATGGAGGCTATAATTACATTCCGGTCCAAAAGAGATTTTAGGCAGTTTTCTGTTATGGCGATTTAAAAAGTAGCCCAATGGATTGTCGTAAAATTCAGCAATTTTTATGCGAATTACGGGGGCCTCTTGCTTGCAAGTAAATTGTTGTTTGTTTGATGTAATTTATCAGGATAAGTTAACTACATGTTGCCTTCTCATTAGGTACTGTACAAACCTCACTAGATTTAACCAAAGCGACAATCCCAGCTGGAAGACAGCAGCATAATAAGACAAAGATGGAGAGCCCGGAGTAATCATTCGGTTGTATATGCGTCTCTCGTTCGATCATGACCGTAGTTGGTTCAAAGCCAGTCTTATATATAAGTGAGGAGAAAAGTATAAACATTTTAAGTTAGAGTCTGGTTGGCTGTTGCGTACGTACTGTCGTAAGCATCCTGAGCGAACCCCCCCCCCCCGCAGTTTTGTCATCCTTGAGGAGGGATTAACCACAGCCACGTGTCTTATTCCCTTTGAGAAATTTTTGGTAATGCTAAGTGGCTTGGATAAAAATGGTTATATCTTTGCGAAGTTTTAAGCTTATCATGTTTACAAATCTAACTTTTTTGGAATGAGTAATCCTGGCAGAATCCTATCTTTGAAGGAAGTCTTTGTTTTGTCTATTTTCTACCTCGAGAGGTGCCTCTCCTTTTGGAGAAATTGAATGTAAAGAGGTGCAGATGGAAATATCGTCTTACCTCTGACAAAGCTTGGTACTGACGACGATATGTCTAAAATTTTTTTTGATTTTGGTATGGCACCTTTCTGGATTTTTACATCCAGGGTAGTTCACCCACTCCCCTTCCCGATTAAGTTCATTGGTACTGATTAGAATCTATGAATACATAATCGCACGTGACTAATTTCAACTCAAGCTCTTTTGCCTGCAATAAAACCATCACAACGTATACAACTAAAGCGCATGCATGAGAAATTGTTATACGTGGTTGACTAGGTGTGCCAAATATAACAAATTGCTGATGTATGCAGCACTTAGGACTTTGGCAGGGTTTGGGTAAATTCGGGCTTCTTCTTTAGGATGCCTTTGTTTTTTCCAAAGGGGCCCGCATTCCTCTTATTCTGCCACTTTTATAAAGTAACGAAAATTATGTGTTAAACAAACGTAAAATCTCTTTGTAAGTCGGAGGAATTCCGGACAATTGTATTTATCCGTCAGACTTTTGATTAAAAGATTATGTTGAATGTATGGCTTCATTAGGGTGGCAGCTAAGTCTATTCGGAATTTCTCAATTGGTAAACTGAAACGTCGCAAGTGTACGTGAACATTAACGACCTAGTACAATACATTCGAAAGTTTGACGGTGCTACTTTAACAAGTCCCAAATGAAATATAAGATGAAGAAGATGTGCAGTTAAAGGGAAAGTGCACTCTCCCATTTTGAATTAGTGTACCCCGCTATCCTAATTCAGTAATAGCTCCCATCAATTATATGACAATATTTTTGTTACCTATTTGTTAAATTCATGCAAAATAACTCCTTCATTTGGTTCAATTTCAATATTCAATGTTTTCATACAGAAGCTTAATGGAAGACACTTGTAAACGAAATCAGAGGAAATCTGTTAGATATAGCAGATCTTTGAGAATAAACTTGGGGCGACTGCTTTCTCCCTTTAATAGTTTATTGGCCTGTTCACTCCATGGGTTAATTGTAACAGTAATATCATATTACAATGATTGAAACATTGAACATATCTGGTTTTTTCATGCAATTAATATCTTCTTCCACGGTATTTTCAGGGCTTTTAACAAGTGCACTATCACTGCGGTCACATGGTAAAACGCTTCTTCAGCTGGTTAGATGATGAGTCTAGCCAGGAGCTTGCCGAGGAGGGGACGAAGCCTGGCAAACTATCTAAGCTTAGCGCCACCACTGGTTGGCGCGAGGTGTACAAGAAACCTGGGGCGAAAACACCTCCCAGATCGCTGGAAATGGCACTTCCCAGGCCTTGTAAGTTGCATCTAAACTTTTTTATTTTGAGTACTAGCAACATCATAAAAATTATTAAAAAATACATAAAATATGCTCAAGGAGTGGCGGCTGCCCTCCTTCGCCCCTCCCCTCTTGGCTACGCGCCTCATGAGGTCATTATATTATGAACGAAAATTTTATGTGTGTAAACTCGAGATGAAAATGGTCTTCCTTCGTAAGTATATAGTGCGTACAATGGGATTCTTATACCCTACCCATGCTCTTTGTTGCCAAGTTATATTAATTTGACCCTAGACAACGTGCAAGCTCCATATAGGCCCTATGTACAAAACTGATACTGCCCCTTTGCTCAGTAAAAATCTATTTTACAAATAAAGAAGCACCATCATGATGAATTAGCCAGCCGAAGAATGTTCACATGTTACTTTCCTGCTTTTCCGTATAGGAGTACAATTTAAGTGTGAAAGTGAGCTCAAAGCTTCAGTTGAGACAACATCTGCAAAGAAATGCATTTTACAGTTTCTTGCAAGGGGATTAGGCGACAGGGTTGGTAACATGATATACCCCGCTTAGGCAATAGAATGGTAGGGTTTAATAACAGCTTTTTAGTGACATCAATACACCATGATGCTATCGCTGGCAATGAACCTTCGCACCCAATAGTTTCACCAAACTTTACAGTCCTTTTGATCCTTAGACTGCCCAAAAGGGTCGTGTTGAATAAGTACTTAAGTTTTCTGCATGATGAATTTCAACATATGTAAATTTTAACTAATGAAACTAGCATTAAAATATTGATGCCGACAATACTATACCGGTCGGTTTCCAATGTATGCAGGTGGGCACCCAACTTGTGTAGGGTATCCCTGTTGAGTTGGATTTACTTGCTGTTCTGGGTACTCCTTTAGCCGATGATATTCTGGTTCTATAAACAGATGGAACACGAAAAAATGTATTTCAATTAATTAGAAGAGGTTGCTTTTGAGATACATCAGCTATGCCCCAACTCCCCCCCCCCCCCTCCATTGATCGAGTTCCATGTTCGACCAACACAATATTTATTAATGTCACCTTACTACCAACAAGGAAATCAACATTACTATCGAAGCTGATGATTTTTATTTCTTGTATGATATCGACAGTCGTAAAGTTGCAGAACTGGGAGTCAAATTTTCTGTTCGTTTTCTACTTGCTAATGAACAGAAAAAGCGAACAGGCATGTCTGAAAATATTTAGTGCATTAGGAAGAATTTTGACTGTCCTATTCTGTCCCTTCAATAATGCATTTTATCCAAAATTTGGGTGATAACCCCCTCCCCCCTCCACAAGCACACACACACACACTTTGCCCTTGTAGCTACAGGTCTGGTTAATTAAAGCTTGTAAAACATTTGTATCGTTATTACAACTCCTCTGTGAAAAATATAAATGGACATGAATGAAAAAGTAATATTTCTATCATAATCAAAAAGCTATGGCCATAATTTGAACAACTAACAATGAGCATTACAGACACTCACACAAGAGATTGGAAATAGAACTGAATATGCAAAAGTACTCTGAGGTCATTAATGATTAAGATCGCTCCAAACGTGTTGGAAATATCAACTAACTCTTAGTGATCATCGATATTCTTTTTATCACAACAGTAATAAACATACGAATGGCGGGGAAGAGGGAGGGGGATAAAAGCCGAATGGATTCATTGCGTAGCCTAGCACTGAGATATGACACCACAAGATATTACACACTACAGTGTACCGTACCATTGAAAGAGTGAATATATTTCAACATTTTTATCTGAGCATTCAACTGTCCTTTAAAGATGGGAGATAGAACAATTGGGTTTATTTATCAAGCTCTGTGAAGTAATAAATATATTAAATGCTCCCTGGTGACAAATGGCCTTCACTTTTGGCACCCAGCGGTAAGTTGAAATTTTAAGAACAGGAGAAACTCGTCATCGTAGTAGGCCTATTGGTTTTTTCCAGAACATACACTCATGGCTTTGTACTCGTCCTCGAACTCATTAATGCTGAAAGTCAAACTCTGGTACTCTCGTACTCAGGACTTTGAAGTCAAACTCTGGTACTCTCGTACTCAGGACTTTGAAGTCAAACTCTGGTACTCTCGTACTCAGGACTTTGAAGTCAAACTCTGGTACTCTCGTACTCAGGACTTTGAAGTCAAACTCTGGTACTCTGGTACTCAGGACTTTGAAGTCAAACTCTGGTACTCTGGTACTCAGGACTTTGAAGTCAAACTCTGGTACTCTCGTACTCAGGACTTTGAAGTCAAACTCTGGTACTCTCGTACTCAGGACTTTGAAGTCAAACTCTGGTACTCTCGTACTCAGGACTTTGAAGTCAAACTCTGATACTCTCGTACTCAGGACTTTGAAGTCAAACTCTGGTACTCTCGTACTCAGGACTTTGAAGTCAAACTCTGGTACTCTCGTACTCAGGACTTTGAAGTCAAACTCTGGTACTCTCGTACTCAGGACTTTGAAGTCAAACTCTGGTACTCTGGTACTCAGGACTTTGAAGTCAAACTCTGGTACTCTGGTACTCAGGACTTTGAAGTCAAACTCTGGTACTCTGGTACTCAGGACTTTGAAGTCAAACTCTGGTACTCTGGTACTCAGGACTTTGGAGTCAAACTCTGGTACTCTCGTACTCAGGACTTTGAAGTCAAACTCTGGTACTCTCGTACTCAGGACTTTGAAGTCAAACTCTGGTACTCTCATACTCAGGACTTTGAAGTCAAACTCTGGTACTCTGGTACTCAGGACTTTGGAGTCAAACTCTGGTACTCTCGTACTCAGGACTTTGAAGTCAAACTCTGGTACTCTGGTACTCAGGACTTTGAAGTCAAACTCTGGTACTCTCGTACTCAGGACTTTGAAGTCAAACTCTGGTACTCTCGTACTCAGGACTTTGAAGTCAAACTCTGGTACTCTGGTACTCAGGACTTTGAAGTCAAACTCTGGTACTCTCGTACTCAGGACTTTGAAGTCAAACTCTGGTACTCTGGTACTCAGGACTTTGGAGTCAAACTCTGGTACTCTGGTACTCAGGACTTTGAAGTCAAACTCTGGTACTCTGGTACTCAGGACTTTGAAGTCAAACTCTGGTACTCTGGTACTCAGGACTTTGAAGTCAAACTCTGGTACTCTCGTACTCAGGACTTTGAAGTCAAACTCTGGTACTCTGGTACTCAGGACTTTGAAGTCAAACTCTGGTACTCTCGTACTCAGGACTTTGAAGTCAAAATCTGGTACTCTCGTACTCAGGACTTTGGAGTCAAACTCTGGTACTCTCGTACTCAGGACTTTGAAGTCAAACTCTGGTACTCTGGTACTCAGGACTTTGAAGTCAAACTCTGGTACTCTCGTACTCAGGACTTTGAAGTCAAACTCTGGTACTCTGGTACTCAGGACTTTGAAGTCAAACTCTGGTACTCTCGTACTCAGGACTTTGAAGTCAAACTCTGGTACTCTGGTACTCAGGACTTTGAAGTCAAACTCTGGTACTCTCGTACTCAGGACTTTGAAGTCAAACTCTGGTACTCTGGTACTCAGGACTTTGGAGTCAAATTCTGGTACTCTGGTACTCAGGACTTTGAAGTCAAACTCTGGTACTCTCGTACTCAGGACTTTGAAGTCAAACTCTGGTACTCTGGTACTCAAGACTTTGAAGTCAAACTCTGGTACTCTCGTACTCAGGACTTTGAAGTCAAACTCTGGTACTCTCGTACTCAAGACTTTGAAGTCAAACTCTGGTACTCTCGTACTCAGGACTTTGGAGTCAAACTCTGGTACTCTGGTACTCAGGACTTTGAAGTCAAACTCTGGTACTCTCGTACTCAGGACTTTGAAGTCAAACTCTGGTACTCTCGTACTCAGGACTTTGAAGTCAAACTCTGGTACTCTCGTACTCAGGACTTTGAAGTCAAACTCTGGTACTCTCGTACTCAGGACTTTGAAGTCAAACTCTGGTACTCTCGTACTCAGGACTTTGAAGTCAAACTCTGGTACTCTCGTACTCAGGACTTTGAAGTCAAACTCTGGTACTCTCGTACTCAGGACTTTGAAGTCAAACTCTGGTACTCTCGTACTCAGGACTTTGAAGTCAAACTCTGGTACTCTCGTACTCAGGACTTTGCAGTCGTAGGCCTATACTTGGAACTAGTTGTACGCGTACTGGGACCTTTGTACTCATACACCTACCAAGGCCTTATAACAGTTTTCTCTTCTAGGAAGAAAATTCTAGGGATTTCTATAAACTTGTCATTTGCAGAAAGAGTTAAGGATTTCTGAAGAATATGTACTGGAGGGCACTTGTACGATAGTCGCGTACGTTGTACGAACTAGGTCTTGACCAACAGACCAAGACTAACACCTACTTGAAATTTTGTCCTCTCAAATACGAAAATCTTCAACATCTCATATAAACATTCTGTTCTCTGCTCTGTACTAGAGGTCCTTTAGCTTAGTTATAGGGGTTGCCGTGCTAGTATGGGGCTATCATGTTACGCCCTACCCAAACTTATTTGCACTCTCTTTTGCTATAGCCAAAAGTTTAGTGGGGGGGGGGGGAGGATTCACAACAAACCTTACCCTGCCTATGTTTTAGATTCTTTATCATGACTGCCGAACCCATTTCAATTATTGCAGAACGGTCACACCACATAACTATGCACGCGGATTCTCTAAATACACGTTTTTGTGCATTTGTTCTAATTAAGCAGTCAATAAATATCATCTAACAGTGCTTAAAATTAAAATTTCTAAAAGGGGATCTTCATACTCTCTGCTCAGGCTTTCCGCTTTTGGCTCGCTCAGGGTTGAGTGTTATTCTCATATGGTAAACTTTCTTTTCATAACACCATGCATCTGCACCTGGGTGAAGGTGGACCTTAATGTATTGAAAATCATACCCCTCTGTCTCCCATTTTTGGAAAATCAAAATTATGACTTTAATTACAGTTCTTTAAGCATTAATAGCTTTTCGTTTAAATAATTCCTAAAACATGTAAACCACAAACTGGTCAAAAGTAGTTAGAACCCAAGCAACAAAAGGCAACCATGGGCACAAAGACACATGAATAACAGGAGACTACAAAGGAACAACTGAAGCTGATCATTGATTGCACTTGTGATTACAGATGTGATACAGTTTCGTTAGCCCATGTTAATGATATTGTAGTGTAGGCAGTAGCTGTCAGTAGAATTGTGTATATACGTGTATTTGTAAGGATATGCATATATATATATATATATATATATATATATATATATATATATATATATATATATATATATATATATATATATATATATATATATATATATATATGCGCCGTGATGTAGTTTTGAATTTTTGTGAAAGTTTATCACCCTAATTGACTGAAAAGGTGTCTGTGGGTCCTGGTGTCTAAATCGATAGGTAGACGCTGTGATATACACAGTATTTTAGTAACCAAAATTTCATATGGGGACACACTGGGGCACAACACACTTTGGGGGAAGGACGGTTCCTCTACCCCTGCCCCCCCCCCTTACTCCCGCTTGGTAACTCTAATGAGCCTTGGAAGCCGAAATTACACGTCAAAAGCCTTAAAAGAAGACACAAATAGAAGGCCTAAAAAAAGATGACTTAAGCTTGGAAATGGGGACTCGCACAGTCACGATATTCTATTGTTGTGGCGGATTCATTTGAGTATGTTTGGACTGACCACATATCCTAATCCTAATTTGCAGCTTTTACTTCTTTTTTATTTTATTCTTTTTTGTCGTGTAATTGGAAATGGCTTTGGCCACTTTGGCCGTTCCCTGGCTGTCGAATTGAAAGGAAAGATTAAAGTTTGGAGAAGGAGGTTTGAAAAAGAACACTCGATAGAGGCGACTTCAAAAAAGGTTTGGAACGAATGATTTAAAACAAAGACACGGAAAGAAAGGCTTAGGGAAGGAAACATGAGTGGGGAAAGATTGGAAAGGACCAATCTTACAAGAAAGGTTTGAAAACGAAAACACGTTAAGGTTAACTTAAAACAACGATATCAAAAGACATGTAAGAAAGGCCCAGAGAAGAAATAAAGGCTTGAGAATGAGCTTCACGATAAACAGATAGAGTTTGGACAACAGAGCCCATGCTTTTGAACGTGAACCAATTGAGCGTCGTGTGTACTAGGATTTGCTATTTCATACACTGAGATGAAGTTATCATAATTTCTAGATAACGACTATACCTGAAAACAAGTTTACAAACTTCTAAAAATGTTCTCCTGATACTTCCCTAGTTTTGCCTCTTAGTGCACGATCATGGAAACAGGAATACTTCCTTGGTGCTTCAGGTGAAGCAGTAAAACGTCAAAGACACAATAGACTGACAAAACTACTTTCCTCTAAAAAGCATTTCAAAGCTTACAACATTTACAACGGCCTTAGGCGTTGGAGTTCATAACTTGATGCATCCCACCAAGGAGATGACGGAATTGTGGGGTTTGAAACATCTTTAGCCCAGTGCGATCGCAGCTATCACAACATTGCGTGCATGCTACGAGAAAAGGAATACACTTTAGGAACCGAATTAATCCTTCTAGAATTCTGGAAATGTGATTTACGTTGATACCAGGGTACACTGTTCACAAATCCCAGGCGGTATTTTCTGACAAACCGCCCGCCCGGTATTTTCTAAAAAGCCTCTTCCGTATTTCCTTTTTGTAGTGATCGTTACGACACTGCTGGAACTACATTACGTTAAAGTGTGCATTCATGTTAAGTATACAAGTGGCCAATATAGTTCCTACTTCGAAATGGCGTAGTTGGTAATAACCGTAAATCATAGCACTCTAGTTTGGGCACGGTTAATTACTAATTACACCTGCAGTTTCCCATGAAACAAAATGGAAAATACGAAACAGTTAATATGTGAAGCAGTAAAAGCTTACCACCCTTCATCTTCAACTTTTTCTGAACAAAGTTAGATGCTCCAGTAATAGCAGGCTTTAGCGATAAACATAACACAGACTTTTTGCTGTAAATCAGTCCCATGTACTACCCGCCGCACATCAGAAACCATCCGAGGCTAGGTGTGAACATGGAAGTACTACCTTGGAGGTAGTACTTCCATGGTGTGAACAGGGAGTTTCTATTCACACAAGGGAATTGCTGTTTGACCATGAAAGTACTAGGTAGTACTTCCATGGTTTCACAAACAGCAACTCCCTGGTGTGAAGCACGTAGCACACGTTCATTGTAAGTGTGAAATACCGAGTCAGTCTCTTCGCGAGTTGTCTGCATAGGTAGCCGTGCGATGTATCAGTAAACCAGCCTGAGAGAGATATTTGGATTACTGTATAAACGCCTCTCAACCAACGAGCTCTGTCCCGCAGGATTCTTCGCAATCGAGAAAGTGTTGTGTATCGATTGTTGTAAAAGAAAAACTTGTCCAGGTTACGTCAACGACCTAACAATTTTGGTGGCATTATTCCTTCCTCTTCTCACCCTGTGATCTGTGACTCTCTGGGAAATGCGTTTGGTAAGCCTTGTCAGTTGCTTTGGGTGGGGATGTTGGCCTACAAAAATACCCATACGTTCAATATTCATTTATGCACCGTGGCAATCACATATCGCATCCCTTACCCGCCCGGCGTGCGTGTGTTACTCTTGCATTGATGAGCTTGATTCATCACTAGCGTAACTGAAGGGGGGCAGGGGGCGTCGCCCCCCCATTGGCTTCCTGGGATGGTCTGTCGGTACATTTGCTGATCTTGTCGGTACATCCGCCCTGTGTGAACGACGACTAGTCTCCCCGACGGTTTACCAGTCTTTACTCTCAAGAGGATAATTTCTCTAATAAGAACCCCAAATTTTCGGCGCGCTAAGCGCGCTGTAGGATCATTCGAGTTTCTTCAATAGTTCCTTTCCACATAGCTTAATAGCATAAGTCCTGTCACTCTTACCAGTAACATGTAGGCAGGGCACACAGGTTATGTAGAGGTAAATTTCATCCCATATCGCAAAGCTATTTGCTATTCTCTCGTGTGTGTCATGCGATAGGATTAATTGGTGAACAACTAACGGAGCAAAGTTTGGCTTTTCCATCGGGCAGTCTTGGTGCTTTTCGACACACTGTATTACATTCAAGTGTACTTTCATGTTAAGTAGTACACAAGTGGCCAATAGTTCCTACTTGGGCATGGCATAGTTGCATTAGTTGGTAATAACCGTAAATCATTGCACTCGGGATAGTTTGGGCACCGTCAATTACTAATTACACCTGCAGTTTCCCATGAAACAAAATGGAAAATACGAAACAATTAATATGTGAAGCAGTAAAAGCTTACCACCCTTCATCTTCAACTTTGTCTGAACAAAGTTAGATGCTGCAGTAATACCAGGCTTTACCAAAAAACCTAAGTCAGACTGTTTGCTGTAAGTCAGTCCCACGTGTTACCCCGCCGCACATCACAATATTTTCGAGGCCAGATGTGAGCGCGAAGCACGTAATACACGTTCGTTGTAAGTGCACGAGTCCGTCTGCCTGCATAGGTAGCCGTGCGATGCGTCCATAAACCAGCCTCAGGGAGATATTTGGGTTCAGTGAATGAACACCTCTCAACAAACTAGCCCTGCTCGGCAGGATTCTTCGCAATCATTTCAAGAAGTGTTGTGTATCGATTATTGTAAAAGAAAAACTTGTCCAGTTTACGTCCAAAACATAAAATTCCTGTGGCGTTATTCTTTCCTCTTCTCTCGAGACACTATAGGGTCTCTACTCTTCTCACCCTGTGATGCATCACAGGGTGAGAAGAGTAGAGACCCTATAGTGTCTCTAGATGTTCTCGGCTTCCGTACCAGAGAGGCACAGATCATCGATGATCTGTGACTCTCTGGTACGGAAGCCGAGAACATCGCGGTGGTGTGAAATCTGACATGCCCGTTTCCCCACCCCTTACTTCGGTAAACATGAGAAGGAGAAATCAAGATACGATATCTCCTTACCATTATCCACCGATAATGTGGAGTGGAGAAAACCAAAGTTAGTGAGGGGGTACTTCAAGAAAGGACCATTACACAGTGTCTGTTTTCGAACACTCTGTCCATAAATGGACGCGCCCGCACATGACACGGACTGGCGTTATATAACTTTGGTTATATTATTACCAACGTGGGATGATCCCACCGTGGTACGGAGAAATCGTCCGCGAGCGAGCTAGCTAGGCTATGTTACTTAAATTGAAAAGAGGATCGATGGACACAGTGGCGCGGCATGCGGCAGACTTAATCAGAGAGCGGGTGTTCTCGGCTTCCGTACCCTGGGGATGCGTTTGGTAAGTCTTTTCGATTGCTTTGCGTGTATGGTTGGCCACAGTGGACATAATTATTTATTTAATGCTGACATTAAATCGACTTTAATGTCAGCATTTAATCGAATTAATGCCTGAATTAATCTTTGAACGCATAGCATATTTTGAGCATATTTTTGGTATTTTATTAACGTTCATTTGTACAATATTGCTATAGTGTTTCCCCTATTTATATGCGGTGAATAAGCCTGGGAAGTGCCATTTCCAGCGATCTGGGAGGCATTTTGGGCCAAAATGTTCTTGCAAACCCATGGTGGCGCGGGGCCCTGAGAGTCTATCTATGGGTTTCGCCCCCCCCCCCCATGACAAATACCTGGCTACGCCCCTAGCGATGTGCAATTGTCACAGTGCATAAATGAATATTGAACATGGGGTATTTGTGTTGCCCCCCCCCCCCCAAAAAAAAAAAACTTCCAAGCCAAGCAACTGACAAAAGTTACCAAACTCATCCCCAAAGAGTCACAGATCACAAGGCGAGACTGAGGAAGGAAAAACGCCACCAAAATTTGTTAACGTCTTGGACGAAAGCTGGGCAAGTTTTTCTTTTATAACAATCGATACACAACACTTCTTGAATGATTGCTAAGAATCCCGCGGATCAGAGCTAGTTTGTTGAGAGCGTGCATTCCGAGTCCAAATATCTTCTTCAGGCTAGTTTACTGATACATCGCACGGCTACCTATGGAGACAACTCACGAAGAGAAGGACTCGGTATACCACACTTGCAACGAACTTGTGCTACGTGCTTCACACCTGGCCTTGAATACTTTCTGATGTGAGACAGGCTAGTTTATTTTTCGTAAGATGCCTCTAGACGGAAAATTCATAATTTCAAAAATTTTTAAATTTGTTTCAAAATCATCGTTAGGGTTAGAATTAGGGAAAGATTTAACTAGACTAGGAATATTCGACATGTTCTTTCATAATCCAGTGTCAGAATTACAAAAAAGGGGTCGGGAAGCGGTTATTTTGTAATTGGAGGTGTGGCCTATTTTGGACTTTTCCCAAGAAGCTGATTGGTCCATTGGGATGGATCTTCCATTACCATCCTACAAAAAAAAAAAAACTCGTGGGCGGCTGGTAATACGTGGGACTGATTTCAAGCAAAAAGTCTGTGTTATATTTATCGCTAAAGCCTGGTATAACTGGAGCATCTTTGTTCGGAAAAAGTTAAAGATGCCGGAAAGCTTTTACTGCTTTACATATTAACTGTTTCGTATTTTCCGTTTTGTTTCATGGGAAATTGCAGGTGCAATTAGTACTTGGCAGTGCCCAAACTAACCCGGGTACTATGATTTACGGTTAATACAACTATACTATTTCGAAGTACGAACTATGGGCCACTTGTATACTTAACATGAATGCACACTTGAACGAAATGCAGTTTCAGCTGCAGTAGTGTTATAACGATCACTAGAAAAAAGAAATACGAAAAAGGCTTTTGAGAAAATATCTCGTGGGATTTGTCAGAAAACATCACGTAGAGTTGTGAACAGTGCACCTGGTATCAATGTACATCACGTTACCACTTCGAGTGGGAATAATTCGGTTCTTAAATTGTATTTCTTTTTTCCTAGCACGGAATGCTGTAATAGCTGAGATCATGCTGGGCTAAAAATGTTTCAAACCCTACCGATCTCTCTCCTTACTAGTGGGATGCATCAAGTGATGAACTCCAAAGACTACGGCCGTTGTAAACGCTACAGGATCGAGCTTTGAAATGCTCACTTTTCAGAGGAAAGTATTTTTGTCAGTCTATTATGTCTTTGACGTCACTGCTTCACCTGAAGCACCAAGGAAGTATTAACTATTTCCATGATCGTGCACTAAGAGGCAAAACCATGAAAGTAACAGGTGAACATTTTTTACAAGTTTGTAAACAGGTTATGGTCAATAGCAACATGCGACCAGAAAGTACCCATGGTTTAAACTTATAGACAGATTTGCATCACCCCAAGTACGACTTTCAGTTGGGGGTTAGCAAAAGTCTCAGTTGGTGACTACTCTTTCAGGCGCGGAGATTTCTTCTCAACAGTGGGGGGGGGGGGGTGGACCATCTTTCAAAAAATTACTGTCTGAAAAACACAAAGCCAATGGGGGATTTCTTTGAAAGTGGGGGAGTTGTAACCCCTCATCCTCCCCTGTTTCTCCACCCCGTACTCTTTGATTGACATCAGAACCACAAAATTCAAAAGATGCAGAGCAGGTCATATTACACAGCACGCACAGAGAATGTTTTGATTACACATGGGGTCTTTTATGCTCACCAGGATGTGGCCTTGAGCAGTGAACTGTTTGTGTCTGCACAAGGAGAAGCAGAAAAGACAGTTATGGGCAGGGCTAAACACCAAGTAAAAGTCATACTTGGGGTGATACAAATCCTTCTTTAAAGGCAGTAGGCAGTCACCCCAAACAGAGTGAGTGTACCCTGTTACCCTAGTTCATGATTGGCCTATTTTGATCATGTGACAATATTTTTGTTAGTGAAGTGTGAAATTCAAGAATTTCTCCTTGCTTTCCATATGGTTTGTAATAGTTATGTTTAAAACATCATCAGAGGTGCTTGTAATGCAACAAGAGGAGATTTGCAAGAGTTTGCTCATTTTTCAAAGAAAATTTTGGGGTGACTGCCTACTGCCTTTAAAGCATGTTAAACATACAGGATAATGGTGGTTTGAAAGTGCGCCCTCAGTTTGCCATACTTCGTATTTTGTGACATCTCAGCAGGTGACGTCGGCTCTCCATTAGAGCAACAGAAAGAAGACACTAATATGCCCTTGATATTTTTTTCTGGGAGAGGTTCTGGAACTTTGTGAAGCCCTCTAAGAACTCACAGATCACCGAAAATGACACTTAAGCAGCCTTGCTACGTCCTAGCAACACCCCTTCCAATACCACACCCAATTGAAAAACTATCCATTAAATGCATTTTTGTTTATTTTAACATTTGGACAACCAACCCTTTAAGGGAAGGAGGGGATTTTTCGCCCCATGAGGTCCTATCCTCCCCCTTTGGTCTGTTACTGACAAGAAGCAAATAGCTTGAAAAACGAAGAAAAGACAACAAAGCAATTGATGTCACATGACTTGTCATAGCCTTTATTTTGTTAACTGTGGTCTTAACAAATGCTTCTAAAAGCTATTCCATAAAATGGTAAAAAAGTTGTATCCAAAAGGAAGATAGACCTGTGCTAGGAGTAAGGTCCCAGGCACCACAGCAAATAAATCTGCAGCCTGTCCTGAATTACACAGAAAACAGATACGTACACAGTACACATGGGCGTAAAGTGTGGAATATTCGTTGGGTCCAGTTATATTACCCAGTTACGGTCAATGGGGGAGTCCTTGGAAGCTCTGAAGTGATCGCATAAAGCATAGGACAATAGCATGAAGCATAAAGTTGACCTCCAAGTGACACTAGGAGCACATAAAGCACTTCAGAAAATGAATGATTCTACTACTGTATGTTTGAACAAGAATTCAGACAAACATCTTGCAAAGGAAGATAATTTATAACCAATGGGGCAGAGTTTTAAGGACATTTCAGAATATTCATTGTTATTGCTGTAAAAGTCACCACTTTCAAAGAGTATGTACCAATAAATACTTCAAGACATCTACAGTCCATCAGGCTACCAATGCTATCCACAATCAGGGGCAAATTGGGGGATTCGAGGGGTCTGGTCCCCTCCACTTTTTTCTTCTTTTCATCAGAGAAAACAATTGTACTAGGCTGTGCCAATGTTTCATTCATTTTCTATCATATCCTTTGCAAACTATTGAAATTTCTGCACACTTCAAGCTTCAGTTCAATTTTTCTTTATACCATCAAGAAACTTTTTTCTAAGGTGTGGCTAAGAATTCATAAATTCTTATGCGAAATTCTGGCATGCCTGGCACATAATTGCCTCGTTTGACCCTTCCTGTCTGATGACAGTTATTATGACGATAATGCGTGGAATTATTCTCGCGAAAACTATTTTCTGAAAACAAGAACTACAAGTGGATCCTCAGGCTTGCATTCGTTAGGAGGCCATTACGTTGCAATCCAATAATATGAGTAACATTGTAGCATGATGTAGGCCTACATGATTTGAAGTAATTACTCTATATAACCAAAGGTATTAGCCAAAATATCATTAAGTAAAGGTAACTCTTTAACATCTAATCAGTTCAAACCTCTGCAAGAGATAGTACCATTTAGCATCTATGCCATACACAAACAAAACTTTCTTAAGGGGGGAGTCTCACCCCCTCCACTTAGGTATCAACCCTACCCTTATGCCCAACACAAAATGAGAACAATTCTCTGAGTATCAGAACTTTTCAACATATGATCAGTTTGAAACTTTGCCACACAAAGCACCATTTTCGATCTAAGCTACCTTTGACAAACACAAATTTCTCAAAAGGTTCCCCTCCCGTTATACTCTAACCCCTCGGACGGCATAGCAGCACTAGATGACAAAGGAAGGGTCCAACCTGGCTGCAAAGTATCATAGATATGCATTTGCAAACTAACACCGACTGCCTGACTTTATCTGGGGTGGAATTACATCATTATCTTCGGTGGTGCCCCCCCTCAACCCCTCCTTCAGTCTCAGTCATCAAATCCTGGTGGCACCAATGGGGCTATAACTGAAAACTTGCCGGTTCTCTTTCTGAAGGGGACATGAGTACAGCCATTCTAATGTCTGTGATTTACATTGTAAGAATCATTAAGTTTCACAATTTCATGTGAAATTTTTCAAAAATCCCTGTGTCCAGATGGGGGTACACACCCCTACTGAACCCTCCTCCCCGCCCTCATCATTGCTTTGCAGCTCAGTCATGCCTTCAGCACTAAGTGGACCCCACTTTTGTAAATTTTGACATCAGCCACTACCAATATAAAATTTTTACCAGTGGTGTAACTTTGGCTCCAGATGCCCATGGGTGAATGAGGATTGAAATGTCCCTGAGCAAGGAAGTGTGTGGTGCAGCACTGCAGCAAAACAAAGTATTTTGGTTTTAAATGCCATTTACCCAATAAATGGGTGCCTGCTAGCCTGGGTGCCCAATGGTTTGGCCACTGAGAGGAAAAGGAGCTATGTCCCATATTTTAACATGATGCTGTGGTTATGCCCAACCTCCAAGGAGGTATGCGGTGTAGGCCTACATCAAGTCTTCAAAGAGTCATTTTGGACACAGTAATCACGTGTATTATTTTCAGATTATATACACCAGACTTAGTATAATATGTGACAACTGTGCGCAAAGCAGGCTGGAAATTGAGCACGCTAAAGGGCTGTACTAGGAATATTAAATGTTCTAACAAAACTGCTGATATAAAGACCAGCCTAAATTCAGAATGTCCAGTAATCTGCTAGCTAGATGGACTATACTTATGGAACAGTTTATGTGTATGTCATCACAATGTGGAAGTGCCACAGACACCTTGCCTCCACAGTACCTTATCTATTTAGCTCTCAAGACCTTAGGGACTATTTATGACTGACTTACACAAATCATCACCATTAGTCACTACTATTTTAGATGGAAGGGTATATTTCCACAATATCACTGGTAAGGTCTACAATGTTTTGAGACAAACATTCCACAAATAAAACTCATGTGCTTTTTTCCCTCCCATCTCCCCTCCCCCTCCCCTGATGCAGAAAATTTCCTGGGACTACTCCTCAGGGGAAATTCTCACTAGTACAATTCCCACCTATGATACCTACCACTCAGACAACCTACCCAACCAGAAAGTTTGAAATTGTCATAGGTGGAAAATGTCCAGGAAGAAAATGTGTCAGTAGAAATTGTCTGGAGGTGGGGAACTTGTCCGAGAACCTCTTTGCAGAACCATGACACGAAAAGCTCTCAAACATGACCTCTTTAACTCAAATTTTTTCAAGGACTTAAAGACTGTGTACAACACTGCTAATTGGTATAGTGTTTACAGGGTTGAAATTTAGCACTCGTCCGATCGTCCGTGACGGGTAAAACTTGCATTGGACAACCACTTTCTGTCTTTGAACTTGTCCGATGGACGAGAAGATTTTATTTGTAACTGAATAGTTCCCTACATCAGAAGGAAAGTATGTCATAAAAATCCCCTTAAGAAGTGGCATTGAGACAATGGTATTGACTACATTGTACCATGCCAATAAATATGGAAAAATGCAGAAATTAAAGTAAATATTTGTTTTCTATGGCAGAGACAGGAAATAGAATTGTTCATCTCTTGTTCGTCACTTTCATTCAGATAACCAAAAACTATTTCGGACAACCTAAATTTAGCTTCAGGTTGTCCGATGTGCAACCTGAAAATTTCCTTAAAAATCAGGCCTGGTTTAGAACACTGCTTTCATCTGGAATAGGAAACATGATATTATGCAGAACTAGCTAAAATGACCAATTTCACCAGTCTGATTACCTAATCAGGGTCAAATATAACCAAGTGTATGGTGACACTATGATAATTTTGACAAAGCTGCATGGTTAAATCATTGATAAAAACAACCATGCACATGATGGTTACATGGTGATGAATATGGCCTGGGCAGATCATACTTTGAAATGATTCCTTTGTAGTCCCAACAACTAGACAGCACTAAAATAATTAACCTCTAAAATAGAGTTTTTCCCATTTATTTAAACTTGGCTGTGAAAAGCTGTCAGCATAGTTGTGTCATACACATGCAAGCTCCTTGTCAATGAACAGAAGACAAACAAGTGAAATGGAGAGAGTCCTGTCAAGAGAACCGCTGCCAAAGCAGTGACTTGATATTTGGGGGTCGTGGAATCGTTGCACCAGTTTATGCATCATCCGATATCTATCACAAGAGGCGATAGCTCCACCACACAATGACTTGGCTCAATCATCACCATCACTGTGGTAAGGACTCTGGTCACCTGTTCTTCTGTTGGTAGGCTTCTCCCTGCAACAAGTCAAAAAGAAAAAAATTATTAACATTGATGTTGTTATGCTCATTAAAATATACATACCTGTTTCTTCTAAAATAAATGGGCACCTACTGTATGAAGTCATATTTCAGAATTACGGACAAAGCAGACCTTACTTTCAGTCCTTCAAGAAGACAATGGCAACTGTTAATCAAATTACCTAATTTTGTTTTCATTGTGCAGCTGATGAATGGATATTTTGTTTGAATAATGACATACCTGTAACAATAAACCTCCCCTATTTTTCCCTCTCAGAAAAAAATCCTCTACAATAACATGCTAAATGTAACCTGATGTAATCAAATTTTCTTATCATGAATAAACAATAAAATCAGAACATAACAGGAAAGATTTCTAAGAGTTCAAGGGACAGAGGACAAACCTTTTAACACAAAGATTCATCTCTGAGGATGTTGCAAGTACTCTGGCTAATTTTCATGGAAAGAACAATAATTCAGATGAACCATTACAAACCTTCCAATGCAGTCAAAAGCTTTTCCTATGAGTCTGCATGCCACCTAAGTTAACATGTCACATATTTTTATTCATGTGTCATGTGACATACCATTCCATTCAAGCTGTGTCCCAGTTTACTTCATTAATCCAGTGGTAAGTACTTCATATTTAATTCCCATTAATTTGATGATGCTGCCCTCAAAGCCTGCAGCCAATAAGATATCTATGTCCATGAAGTGTTGACAAAGGCCTCTAAAAGTCATACTGGAAGGAGGGGGGGGGGGTGCAGGTTGTGGGGGAAGGACTGTGAATTTTTCTCCAGTTAATGCATCGCGCTGGTCTTGGTGGTCCAAATGATTTGGATCCCATACAGACTAGTATAGTAGTGGCAAATTATGTGCAATAGTACAAAAGCTTCTTCTATTGTCACTGAAACTGGATGAAATCAAATATAAGATCTGACCTATGGCACATCTCGTGTAACACTGTGAAACATGTCACAATTAATGAGCATGTTCATTCTATGATTCACACATTTGTGTAAGGCGAAAAATGTGAACAGTGTAGTGATGTTTACAAAGATATGTTGATTTTTTTAATTATGTGTTACATGTCACACATGAATTTCTACCGAAAGTCAGCCTAAGTGCCATATTTGGTGTCTGGGGGCCACAAAGCCTAAGTGAGGGTCCAAGGGACACAGCAACCAGACCACTGGCAGCTCCCCATAGAAGGACAGGAGGGAAGGCAAGTGCCCACCTCCAAAGAAAAGTTTGCGAAGCATGGTCGTCAATCTCAAAAACAAAAAAACATGCTATGTGGTTAAAATACAAAAGTCACCATACTCCTACTGTACCATATGGAGTGGATCATTGATACTGCAGGAGAAGCTAGGAGGGGCGACCGTGACTCCTTGAATACTGATCTGGTTTTGCCCTTAAAATCAGTTGTCAGACTTTGTAACATTTCAGTCAAAATCGTTGCTAGAACACTTTCAAGATATTGTAAGCTCTGAAAACAAAACCTTGCTCACCTTTAGCGATACAGACAATTTCTTGAGTGCCTTCTCATAGTTGTCCATAAACACTTCAAGATCAGCCATGGTGACAACATGTTCTTGTATCCTCTTGGAAGAAGAACTTCCCATTATTTTGTGAAATTTTTCTTTCTGTGAAAAGAGAAATGTTTGAGATAGTTATCTCAGCCATATTCTGTACACCTCTGTAAATGTGGCTCACAGATCAAACACTCTCTCCAAGGTCATTATGTATTGAGACTAAATTAAAAAATATTTCTAATTTTAGGAGATAAGGACAGTAATAATGAAAACAACTATACAATGTTTCTACATAATAATGCAAAAACAACATTCAATTAATTTTAATACCATCATTTTTGCATAACCACAAATGATAAACTGCAACCATTTTAAAGGCCTTGGAGAATGCTCACTAAAATGCTCATTAAAATTCAAGTACTTTCAAGGATTTCAAGGCTTTGTACAAATCTTGCTAGGGTATTATTCTTAAAGGCAATGTCTTAAAATGCAGCAGCACATCAAGAAATTCCGGTAAAGGGTGAGGGACGGGGAGAGAGAGAGATTGGGGATATTTTCTTTCCCTTCACTCTTTTGGAGAAGCAGCCATTAACTTTCTTTTTCACACAGTAACTTTTTTCAAGGGTTTTCAACCCATCCCCCCCCCCATACACACAATACTTTTTCACATAAATTTTTGCTACTTTTAAGCAGTACTGATCTAATCCAGTTTTTTTGATAAGTCTATACTACTGCTGCAGTGCTTCCACCTTTCCAATATTTCCCAAAGGACAGGAAATTTCAGGGTCCTTTGGCTAATCTTTGCACAAGTGTATAGATGTAGAAATTTTTGGAAATTATGGGATATTTAAGAATCTGCAGGACATTTTTCAAATCATGGAGACAACACCTTCTCTCCCCTAAATGCCCACACAACTCCCACCCCTATTCTCTATCTTTTTACATGCTTTTAACATGTATCATAGTTACAGGTGTATCCAGGAACTTTCATAGAGAGGGGGCCCAAGGTTTGACTGATCGAAATTGAAATTGAAATTGAAATTTTGTTTTCGAGTGAAAGGAAACACTATACTGCCGTTAATTTTAAAGCTTTCACTACAAAAAGGATTCCCATGCTTAAACAAAATTCAAGAAATTTTCAAGCCCAAGGTAGCCTTTGTAAAGGATCATTAATAAACTATTATGAGGGGAGGAAGAAAATTTCCTCCTTGTTTAGAGTTAATTTCTTCTGACCTTTTACACATACTCATAGTACGATACACTCAAAACTATCCACATACAGAGACGCTGAGTATGCAGTCTACAACAACACTGATAAGCACAAACCTTGCACTATCATACCAATGCAATGTACAGATCATAACAATGGAGGTTACATGATGTGTGCTACCTTTAAATCATGGTTTATATTATTAGAATAACAAGCAATTCAAAATTAGATAGCTGGTCAACTTTATTTCCGAAAACTTATGGTTCTACCAGAAACGAATCCTTTGTGGCCCATTAATAATTGGTGTCACCAACACTTTTAAATTTTTAAATGATGCAACATTTACAAGGCATGAACTGCGTAAATAAGTTATTGCTGGAGTTTTTTCTATGAGACTGAAATGATAAATAATTGCAGAAGCATTTACTGTCTGCGCCTTGTTAAAGCATCATAAAAACAACATGCTACTTTAAAGAGTCGGTTAATTGATGTAATGTCTAGTTGCACTGTTGTTCTTTGTCAGCAAAGTAGCTCACATTAATGCATTATCATTATTCCAGAGATGCAATGGACAGAAAGTAATACGTTGTCATGGTAACAACATGCATTCTGTATATTTATAAAGCAAAGTTGGATCTTTTAATCATATGTTAGACACCTGAGGTGAATTTAGTCCTTGTCAAGTACCTATTGTCTGACAGATAAAGAAATTATTTTCCTTCTCAACAGCTATCTGATTAAGCACAAGGCACAGCTACGAAGAAAGAATGGATGCTTGAGACAGACAGACAGATGGACGGACAGACCAATCAAAATTCAATAGGATGCACAAACATACAGACAGACATACTAAGACACAGGCAGACAAACATCCCAGCATGAACTATTAAAGCCTTTTGGTAAAATGATGACACTTGGGTAAATTGTTCATCAATAGGAGAAAAACAAAACAGCTGAACTATTCAATACCTCCTCCTGTAGTAGAATTGTATAAGCTGTGCCCTTCCTCCCAGCTCTGGCTGTACGACCAACACGATGGATGTAAGTCTTCAAGAATAGAGGTGGGTCGTAGGAAACGACATACCGAGCATTACTCAAGTCCATTCCTCTGGTCATGGCATCAGAGCAGATCAACCTGGAATACATGATACCAACAGCTGGAATGATGTTTGGTTGTGAAATCAGAGTTGAAAATGAACACAGTAAGTTATATGAATGAACCTGAATGTCAGTTCTATGACTTCTTGCAAAAAGAATTTGGTAAATGTCAAGTTCTTTCGTTCTACGGGCAGCAGTGCTACCAGGATTTCAAAAGTGGGAGGGGGAGGAGAACAGGGGGGCAAGCAGAAATTTGATAGGGGGTAAAACGTTGCACGTTTACATTACTGCTGTACATGGTATACCTTTTTTGGGAGACGACTGGGAAACAAGGAAAAGGGGGAAATGCCCTCCATGCACCCCTTGGGAAAGCCGCCTATCAACAGGGTGCTGAGGAGTGCCTCGTGGTGCTGGCAGTGTCAGGTGGTGCCAGGAGGAGGCAGAAAGGAAGACCATAATGTTCTATTAAGAGTATATGAAATATACTATGTTTACAACATTTAAAAAGTTTTACCCCTGGTAATGACAAAAAATGATCTTTGACCTCCACCAAACAGAGAGGAATCTTTAAAGAGCATAAGCAGTCGCTCCAAACATATTTTGAAGGAACAGCTAAACCTCAAAAGTTTCCTCTTATTTCTCTTCCAAGTATCTTTCATGATATTTTAGGACTTAAATATTTCATATTCAAAGTAAACGAAGGAGTTACGCCTTGTTAATTTCACAATTTAGCGAGAATAACATTGTCACATGATTCTCAAGAGCCACTCACGAAATACGGTACTAGACTACTACACTCATCCAAATTGGGGTGACTGCATTTTCTCTTTAATGCGAAGCATGTATCTCCAAATGTCTGATCATCTTCTCTAAAAATTTTGTGTGGATCAAAAACTACTTTGAATCAGCCCATTGTTAGAAATTTATCAAAAATTACATATGATTAATTAATTTCAACCCAGAAATTGTCTGTTTTTCATTTTGTTTCAAACATTTATGAAGATGAAGACTTTCCTTTCAGTATGAGATGTTTATAATATATTATCTAACTTTTCATAGGTGTTATAGTTTCCTACAAACAAACAGGCATAAAGATTTAAAAAACTCCCAGCATTCCCTTGCAGTCATATAAAACTGGTGGACCTAGGCACTCATAGGTGATAGGACCAGCATTCAAATTTGTGAAGTTTGCCTGACAATGAAATTCATTAGTTTTCAACTGTTAGTGTACACAGTATGCCCTGGGAATAAGAGGCAAGTGACAGCTTTGTATCATGTCGTTCTTGCTTGTATTTATGGAGATGGTTACATACAGTGATTTAATAGCACTGTACATAGGGAAAAGTAGTATGCTGCCCATGAGTAGGTTTCGTAGCTTGTGGTTTGGCTTTTTTTTCTCAAAGAATAATTGCTGAAAATGTGTCCATTCCTAACAAAGCCTCGCTCTGTCTGTGTGTGTGTGCATGTGTGTGTGTGTAATTGTTCCTTCACTCTACTGCATTTTTTATAATTTGGCAAACACAGTGCATCACATTCTTACGCTATGCATTTCCAGAAGTACATCGCATGTGCAAGAAAGTGTGTTGCATTTTGCAATGTGATACCGGCTATTTCAAACGCTGCATAGGACAGGTATGTAACTGTTGCCTATTATGCACTGCATATTTGCACAACTGGTTGCTTCAAGAAATAGTGATTCTGTATGCAGTGACAAACTCGTACATGGATGCCTAATGAGAAATCTGGTCACCTATCAACCACCTATCCCTCCATCTACCCTTAAATGGATATCTACGGAAAACATATATTTTTTATCCCACACCTGCATACCATACACAGGCAGGTCATGTAATCGGGGAAAGGCTGTCAAAACCCCCCCAAGTTCTACATACAGCTTTAAGAACTTAAACTTACTGAAACAAGTTTATGCATGGAAATATAGTGACCGGATGTATTTGCGATACAAACTTTGCCCACAAAATTTTTCCTTGACTTTTCCAGGTGATGGGGCAGAAAAATTAACATCTACTTACTTTAGTAATTTAAAATACTTTTGGCCAAAAATATTTGAGAAATTTTTTGACCTTTGCAGGTTTCTTCCAATTTCTTCAATGACCTCTTTAGTACTCTCATACTGTGAAATCCAGATTTTCATGATAAAATTGAGAAAAGCAGAAAAATGCTTACAGCTGGATGCTTTCATTCTTGAACTGTTTAATCATTGCCTGTCTCTGAAAGCCGCTCAGTTTAGAGGAAAATTCACCAACAGTAATGCCACCCATCAATTCCATCAGACGGTATAACCTGGTTTAGGGTAAAAGTAACAAGTATTACAGTATACGATCTGGTACATTGTAGTGTAAGGACTGTAAGCATATAAAATACCCATCAATCCAACATGACCATATAACCTGGTATAGGGTAAAAATATCAAGTATAACAGTATTATCTGGTACACTGTAGTGCAAGAACATAAAACACCTATCAATCCAACATGACCAGACAACTTGGTACAGGGTAAAAATAACAAGTATAAAAGTATGATTGGATACCTGTAGTGCAAGGGATTCCCATATAATACCCATGCACCCACCCATCCCACAAACACACACACAAACAAAATGATACACATACTGTCAAACAATGCTTACTTGGAAGGGGCAGGGGCTTAATATAAATGATGCAGATGGGCCACCTCCTCTTTCAAATGACCTCTAGCTATGTTCCTCTGCATTGCTCTAGCTCTACTAACATAGCTCTATACTCCGAACTCACACACCTATGCACATATCCCTGCATCAGTAACACCTCAAAGCTCTCTAGTACAACACTACCTATACTACTCTCTAACAATCAGACTACACACCCTTCCATAGTAGAGGAATCCCTTAATAATCTTCCTCTACCAATTATCTAGCTACAACGTTTCTACTACAACCTGACAAACACATCTGATTGCAGCTACCAACTCAATGTATCTAAGTTTATTCACCTTATTTGAAACAAATGATTAGTTTGTCATATCCTTCTGGCACAACTCACAGCTTGTCCACCTTTGAAATTAAAATGTTTTTATGACCCAAAGAAAGGACTCTTTCTCGCCAAAAATAATGCGAGGGGATGGCTTGTATAGGCAAATCACTCTACAGCAATGAAAAAGGCAATCTCATTTTTATTCAAGGTGCAGTGACTTCAGGGAAATCATGCACTGAATTTTGAGTGATATCACAAACTATTGTGCAATCATCCATATACAGTCGAGTGGATAGACTTTGAAATTTGCCATCTCATCCCAGGGTGTAGCTAGGATGAAATTTTTAGGGGGGCCTAGGTATCAAATGTGGGGTCACGGCATTGATCGTCATCCTGGGAATTCTTACACATTTTATTAGGACACAATTTTCAGAGGCCTAGCAAACATCTGGGGGGCCCAGCCCCCTCCCCCATAGCCCCCCGTAAATGAGTTACACTTAATAAACATACTGGAAAATTCTTACCTATGACTTGATTCCACTGAGTTAGTAAAACAAAGAACCTGAGTAAATCCAAGGTTTTTCAACATGTGCAGTATTATGAGTGGTTTCTCACCACTGGTGCATACGATGTAATGTTCCTAAAAGTAAAGACAAATAGAATCAATCAAATGACAGCCAAGAATTGTGACTGCAAAACTCTCTGATGACAATTCCCTCCCAGTTTTCCCCACTGATAATTCCCACACAAACAATTTTCCCCGCTGACAATACAGAAAACGGTAATAACTGCTTAATAATGTCAACTTCCTCAACCAAATATGGAACTATCCTGAGTAGGAATTGTGCAAATATTAATTGTCAGTGTTAGGAATTGTTCCTTAAGGAGTGTCCAAGTGAAAATTTTACAGAGGGGAACCATCAGGGAACTGGCCAGAGACAGGGTTAAAATGAATAGGTCTACATATCATCCTTACGAAAAGAAAAAAACCGGGACAATACGTTTAAAGTACGTGTGTTTCATACCTGCCTGCCACAGATATATGAAAATGTGTGTGTTTGCTAGATAGTGACACATGTAGGCTAGTTACCACATTTTGCCACAAGTCTGCCAAGGTACAAGCAAAAAAAAAGTGCAATTGTACCTATCCAATCTTAACAAAGAATCATTCTGAGACAACAGATTCAGCATAAAATTTAAAATGAGAAAATGTGTGCAAACTAGCACCTAGAATGTTAAAAGTAAACATTTTCACTCAAGAGACTTTGCAATATGTTTCATTTTTCATGTGTTGCCAGGGATTGATGTTTGAATTTTATTCTTTTGATGACCCATACTGAAATAAGAAAGACCCGGAAACAAGGAAGCCGATGACACACAATTAACACGTTTGGAAAATTGTTGACAATGATATCCCTGTGTTTTCATGATAAATACACAGGGTAATTCAAGTAGGTTATTTGCCAACCTGTATTTAAGTTAAGTGCAACACATGTTGTCATGTAAGTGTGCATCATTACCAAAGATGGATACATATAGATTTAGAACAATGTGGAGCTTCACTGCAAATTTATCTTGATTGAAACAACCTCTTTATGATGAGAGTAAGTGTACCAGATACATGAATAAAATGAATGAATAAAATTGTTCAAAATTCAACTGTGCATCTTAGTTTTGAATTGCCAAGGTGAAGTTTTTTACTGCCATTTATTTTATTTCATTTCATTATTTTCTCTTGTGAAGAATAGGTGAAGCTAGAGTTTCCATACTCACATTTGGCAGTGACTCAAATGCAGTAAAAAATGTTACATCTGCTGTGGGTTAGTAATTGCTAGTTCTGTTTGCTGCAATTTATACTACCTTAATTTTTTTCAGTTATAGTACTAATAGTATTACCAGGATTGCAATGAATGAAGGACAGATTTGCACAAACCTAATTAACATATACAGACACAAAAGGAAACATTGTAAGACTTTCATTAAATTGCACTGGGGGCCAAAACTATGTTTTTTTTTTTTTGACTTTGAGGAGGGGAGGGAAGACAGAGAGAGGGAAAGAGGGGGGAGGAGGGGGTAGGAATGACTAAACACATACTTCATTGATCTTGCATGTTACCACTTCACTCCTTTCTAAGTAAAGTTACATCATATCATACCTCAAGGCCTGATGGAATTATGTAGTTGCCATGATCCTGATTGTCATCTTCTTTAGGTGCAACCTGATTGGTTGGTTTCTGGTCAGGTGACATTACTGATGTCACCAATCGCGGCTGGAAGAGTTTCAGCTGCATGAGTTGTTCAGGATTGTGGGACAATGTTGCTGAGAAGAGGACCTTCTGTAGCTGAAAAAGAAGATATAAATATTCATAAAATAAATATCCATGATAAAATATGAACTCTGCCCTTTCCTCCATTCCTGCACCTAAATAAGAATGACATTTTTGCCTCCATATCATAACCGAACTATGAATAACCCATGACCTTGGATACTGGGTGTTTGGTGTGAAAATTCAGGATATCAATATGCATTGTACATGCACTTAAACCTATACAGGCAAGTTAATTGAAGTTAAGATTTGAAAGTACTGTACTAATATCCAATATTGTGTCAACTGATGCATTGAACCTTACTTTTATTATGACTGAATTTGCAGACTTTTAAACAATGTTACAGACATTCTAGGCTTGGAAAGAAAATACTGAAATTTCAGACTTGGTCATTTTATTAGAACCCTTTAAAAACCTTCAGCACTTTCTTTTGATATTTCAGTTTCAGCCTATTTCAAGATGTCTTATTTGCACTTTAGAATTCATCAGCTGTTAGTCAAGACTTTTTGTTTCAAGACCAGGATGTTCACTGACAAGAACAAACCAGACTTTCTCCATTGCTCCAAGTGTGTGGGAATCCTGTATTCTGCACCTAGGGTAGTGTTAAATTTGAAGAAAAATGATCATATCACCCCAACTCTCTATCACCTTCACTAGCTTCCTGTACAACAAAGAATCGACTACACAATTCTCCTGCTCACTTAGAAGGCCTTCATGAACAGGCACCAGGATATTTATGTGGTCTGATTGCAGTATATACACCAACTCATTCTCTTTGCTCTCAGTATGCTGACCTCTCAGTTGAACCCTGATTCAAAATTGACAGTGATGGTGGACTCAAGATTTGCTCTGAGATTATGTAACTCCTTACTACATAACTTGAGGCAATGTGATTCACTGCTAAGTTTCAAACAAAATCTGAAGACCAACCGTTTATATTTCAAACAAATCATTAGACTCACCTTTTCTGACACACTTTTACAGTGTTTAATGATAAAAGAACTGAATAATACTTATTTATTATTTTTTATTTTATTATTATTTTCTTATTATTTTATAATGTACTACTTACTGGCATCTCCATTCTTGACTCACTGAAATAAAAGTTGAAAAGAAGAAAGATGAGGTCAGAACCAATTGCTTTTAAAAAGCTGGTCTTGTACAAAATGTTTCAAGACAGATGGCAATCCATAGTGCCACCTACCTACAACAATACAAGCCATTATGAGTGAACAAGTGCATTCATCTTGTATGACATTCATCAGTGCATTCATCTTGTACAACAGTCACCTAATTGTTTTCGCAGGAAAACTCCCCTCAGGGAAGTGCCCATGCAGGGAAGCACCAGGAGACTCCTTCTGGCACTACAAATTTCTGCCATCACCAATTCCCCAAAACTCCCTGGTTTGGGAATCTACGAGCCCCGATACTTACCTCCTATTTACCTATGTAATCCCCACTTACCCGCAACTAAACCCTGGTAAACTAATTGCACAGTAGCCAGGGAGGGCGCCCTCCGAGAGGAGGCAGGCCTCCCAAGTCCTCTTCCGCTTGCCACCAGACCCCGTGTTTGTTTAGTTGGGGGTAAGGGTTTAGTTGCGGGTAAGTGGGGATTACATAGGTAAATAGGAGGTAAGAGAGGGGCGATGTAGATTTATATGACTGGATCCCACCTAGCACTATCATTCCATCTGGCACAAGCAAATTTTTGATATACTCCCTCTCCCTACAAGCACCAAACCTCCCCCACCCCCCTCCTGGCAATTACTGCACACAGCACTCAGACATTTATTCATGGCAAATTAATTCTTCCCTCCAAACTTCACTGGAGCATGTATGGTATGCACCCTTTTAATAGCATCCTATGTCAAAAAGTAATTCCTTTTAGTGAAGACATTATGATGGAGTCATCCATCATTATCAACATTTTTAAAAGCATACAGTGAGTATATCACAGCCCTTTCTCACATCCCAGAGCATGTTGGAAAAATGTTTATTTCATGACATTATCATTGGAACTTAATGGGATTAGTTATCCACTTTCATTATATTTTGATAGATATCCCCAGCCCTGTGGCCAAGTGGATAAAGGCAGTGGCATTTGAAGCAATGAAGCTTAGTCACCAGGAGATTTGGGGTTCGATCCCTGGCCAGGTCAAAGGTGCGTTTTTCATCCAAGAGAAATCTATGTTTTTTTTTTTTTCATCTGAACTGGCCTTTCGAAAGATACCAAATATGATCAAAATTGTTGAGATGGCTGCATACCCGACATGAAGTTGTAATTCATAAGCCATAGGCTTCCTCTACACACATGGTTGCTTAGCATTGTGAAACAATTGCCCTTGAAGGCCCTGATTTTAATTCCAAGACAGTGCTGACCACAACTGCATCATCAATATGTTGCCAACATCGTACTACACTAGCATTATACTACACTACTGCAGCCTATCCTAGAGGTGCTAACTGGATTAGTGCACAGCAACAGAGTGGAGAATAGTCTTGTGAGATGATGAATTATGCTCTGACAGACTAAGATAAAACCCTGCCAGATAAGCATTCACCAGGATTCTGAGTTATCAGGAGGTGCAACATTCAGTATTACTACTAACAAATCTAGCAGCGTTAAGGCTTCAAGGGTTGGAACCCCTACCCCACTCTTTACACCCACCTGTTTGTGTTGTTTACTTGTAAAAATGTAATTAATTATACATGAAACCATAACCCTTTTAAACCACTACTTGAAACAACACATCTGACAATGCAACACATAAGTACCCGGGAGCAGTACATCAAACAGCACCTCATTAGATCTGACAAATGTAAGACTTCAGTCGGGAAGAACGAAGATGTTGGTTCTTCCCAACTGAAGTCGGCTCGACTTAAAACTAATCTTAAAACTGCCAATCGCAGTCTTAAACTCTTGCACACCTCATGACTGTTGGCGACCGGACGATCCAGTTGGGTTGCAATGTGCTAGGTCGTGTAGTATACGGCTAGCTTAATATTTAAAAGGAGCTCTGTGCAGTGCCCTTCTTTAAACCAAGGTTTGCATCTTCAATGCTAACTTCGAGATAACTGTGAGAATTGAGTGGTGACATTTGATTCGAAAAGAATCTTCCAACATTTTTTCAAAGAAACCTGATTTAAATTAATAGTATACACTGTGAAGACACTAAGAAGTCCAGGAAATGTCCATTAGTAGATTTTCCCACTGGAGACTTTAAACCCTCTTTTTTTTGCCAGGCTCCTTTCTCAAATTTCATATTTTTCTTCAAGTGAAAAAACACATTAATGAACTTTGTGGAAGACTGAATGTCTTGAGAGTATACACTGAAGTATAAATCATCTTACATTTTTTGCATGAAATAATTTCATGGGTTTGTCCATTCCCTACCTTTCTACTGTGATAGCTGATGGGAGGTGTCTGTCCTGTGACTGTCCCTCCCCCTCCCCAAACACTGCATTCTCCACCCTTGTGATCCAATCCTTAGACAACTGTACCATCATGCTATCTGCTTCATCTATAACCTGTTAAAAGAAAAAAATTATTATGCCACAAAAAAAAAATGATTTCTTAGGTGCAGGGATATTAACATGTCCACTATGTTATGGGAATAACGTGTTTGGCAGAGTTGTAGCTGTGATGGGGGTGCTTGGCAGTACCACCCAAGATGCCATTTTGCCCCAGATCATTTCAGCCTGGCACTGCCTAATGCTGACTTACAAACAACCATAGTAAACATGAAGGTTACAACTTATTTTGAAGGAGCATGGGAATCAAATCTACTATTCCAAGTTTTTTCACATGTTACAACAATATAGGGCTAATAAATAAAGAATAGACCCCACTCTTTTCAACCATTATAAGTTTCAGTAGCTATGCTCTATTTGGACTCTTTACATGGCATCCACTACAGTACTAAAATTGGTCTAGCTACAACCTTGGTGTTTAGGATAAAGAAAAATTTCAACAAAATCATGATTTATAGGAAAAGAATAATAATAAGCAATTAAAAAGAAGGTAGCTGAGTAACTTTATCTTATCACATTAACACACATGGCAATTCACTGCTATTTAAAGCTTGTTCACTCAAAATTTCATATTTGCAAATCATTTGTAGCAACACTTGTAACTCTTGCAACGTGTAACAATTTGGGGAAAAAGCTATTGCTGGAGTTAATAACGGTTTCGTAATGGTTGGTTTAAGTTATTTTCTTTCTATGCCATGTTGATGCAATATAAATACAACTTTTCACTTTCTTAAACAATAAAGAAAAGTTTTTCCAAACATCATGAGCAGACTGGGAGTTATTGTTCGAGTTGACTGATGCCTACTTCTTTATGAAAGATTGTGTCAAAGGGGTTAACAATTTCAACAGAAATGCATTACCAGAAGGGGATAAATGAGAACATTTGTACGTTCAAGAAATAATATACTAGCATAAAATTAGGCCCACCATATATGCTCTTAAAATATTTTATCCCTCTCTCACAAAAAAATGTCTCATTAAATCTTAGGCTCTCCTAGGAAACTGGAAGAAGTATGATGATAAACCTATTAGAGATGTCATATTATCATCCAAATCACTTTATTTGGGTATATCAGTGACAGACCACTGGGACTTTAATTAATAATCTGAGTAATCTGGGAGGCTAAGTTCCAACATCACCAAAGAAAAATTATTGGCTTTTGTTTACATAAACCCATTATAAATTTTTGATAATATAATATTATGTGATTTTCTTTCAATGCCTCTCAAATGGGGGTAAATGCCCCTTTTTCACTCCCCCTCTCCTTCAGAACTTCATGACAACTTACCAGAAATCTCAGATGTTTGAGTGAAAAGCCTTTCGTCCAATTGATGTGATCAATGAGTCTTCCAGGAGTTGCAACAAGAATATCGCCCCCACAATGCATCTCACCGGTTGAACTATAGAAGAAAGGCATACAATCAGTTGATCATTGCAATATGTGAAACACTGACCCCTTTTTATAGGCTTTGGCATCTAATTTATTCAAATTACCCACCACTTAGTATGGGCTATCAGTTTCTTTGTAACTTACGAGATGAGGCATGGGTCATATCTATGCGACTTTGTAACATGTGCACAGCTCATTTATATTTTATCCAAAAAAGGTGAACAACCTTTTGTGACAGAGTATCTTAAAACCAGTTAAACACATTATTCAGATAAGCTCCAAGGGTACAGTAGGCACAAATTAGTGCAAAAAAGTCTTTTTGTTTTGTTCATTCAAACTTAAGACTTCCAGTCTATCTACAGTAAGGCATGCCTATCCAATTTTGTATCCTAATAAAAATACTAATGAAATCAAATTTCATTATGTGCCTTTATCATGGAAATGGTCAAAGACACATTACAAATGAAAACCTGCACAAAGAGGCAACAGCCTCAAAACAAAGACAATGTTCCTACACTGTATACTTTTATTATACTGTCATTCGTTTATTGAATGGCTGGGGGGGGGGGGGGGAGCAACTCTCCTTCAGAGTCATGACTCTTGGTCAGGAGTGGGATAGCGACGCTACCCTGTACTTTACGTGGAACACACACCCTGGGATATTTTCAGTACAGTCAAAAATACAATATGCACAAAAATCATGTTTTACAGTTTACATTTGCTTAACTTTAACAAAGTATTATAACAAAACTGACTTTTCTTATCTTCTCTCTATTCAATTGCAAAATTTCCCTCTAGCTGGCCAGTAAGTTTCTCCGACATTTTTAAGTCGGGCACCACAGCCATTGAGAATCCTACAGAGTAAGCCTACTAGTATATAGACGCACAGTGGTAGGTTAGTGGTCGACAGTTAATGGCTGCTGAGTTATTACGTTTCTGCATCAGTTATGATGTCAATGTAGGAGCCAGGGCTCCTTCAGCATCACAGCTTCTAAGGCCACAGGCACACCGCTCCAAAAACATTGGAGTCGCCCAGGCCTAATTAATTTATGTGTACTCATCACATAGTGGCAATTCATATCAAATTTAAGTAATCAAGCCAGTAAAGGCAATAACAAATATGAAACAAACAAAACTTTCAAAATGAAACTAGGCAACATATCACCACTTTGCTAATTATTTTTTAAGTATTCATATGAAAGTAATCATATACCAAGTTTTCTCTGAACAAAAGGTCAGGTTTAAATTGGTCCCTAAGTCCATTCACAGACAAAATTGTTATTGTTATTAAATATTATGAATAATTTCAACACATTGAACTAATATTTGTGATGATGTGTACATTTGCAAGGAAAATAACCCCTCAAATTCCTCACAATTACACTTCCTGGGGCATTCCACAAGCCACAGTAAGGGTTTGTCACCTGAACCCCTGGTTTGAGTATCACTGTATATTTCAGGGGCACTGAATGCTACCCCTTTTTGATCATTCTCACAGAAGGCCAGGATGGCAAGAGTATTACACTAACCTCTTTTTGACGAGTAGTCCCTCCTCCTGTTGAATACTTCTCTGACCACCAATCATTACAACTTTGAGGGGTGTCTTATGACACAACTGTAGGAAGACCTTATATACCTGAGTGGCAAGATTTTTGGTTGGGAGTACCACCAGGGCTCTGAAGTGTTGAACGACTCTACCAATCAAAATCTGGAGAATAAAAGTTGGATAAATACATTATCCATGTCAAACAGTAGTTCCATAACTAAACAGCAATGTTTATAGTCAGAATACATATCATGCTCTAATGTAAAGAGGTTGAAACACTTTTGATGAAAGGGGTAAGAATTTTCACACAGGGTACAGGTTCCTGATGGGAAGGTAACAACAGCTACAGTAGAGGTATTGTTCAGGGCTGAAAAAAAAAAAACATGCCATGGGAGGTAGCCATATTTTCCACAACCCCCTCTATATTTTCCTGTAGAAAAAAAAAAGATTTCAAATTTCCATCCACTTGCCAAAATTTCCCTCCAAAACACCCAAATGGTAGTAAATGAATGATTTGTGATAGAAAACTTAAAGAGATGTTAACCAACTGTGAGGAGACTACATACACCAGTCCCTACATACCAGTGTTGTCATGAGTCACTCAACTTTGCAGTCAAGTTTACTACTTTCAATGTGACTCTTGTCAGTGACTCGAGTCATTGTATTATTTATACGAGGAAAATTATGATACAGGTTGCTCGAGTCATTTCCCTTTTGAAAATTAGTGACTCAAGTCATGACTCATTACAACACTGCTACATACATAATCATTTCAAGTTCCTGAATGAGGACGTCCTCCCCCCCCCCTCCCTTAACACACACTCCCTTCTGCCAACACTTTTGGTCAAAACATGAATCTGAAAAGTTTTGAGAGGACAATTTCCCTCTCTTGCTTCTGTGGCAAACCTTGACTACAATTGTTCCCTGACTGAAGGTACTGTAGGTCTACTGGGAGTTCTAATATGTCAGTCAATGGTCAGCATACAAAATACATGGGAGGGATAGGCTGTTCCCCTCTCACAGCAGCTTAAAACTACCTCACTGAGTTGTGACAGAGGGCATGAAAAATGCCAACTGGTATGATAACTGCCTTCTACCCTCCAAAATGGTTTCCAATAAAAAACAATAAAAACAGCCCATGTGAACCTCCAACTGGTCCCTTAAAAGTTTTGAGGGGTGTTTTCTTCCAAAAATAGTTTGAAAACAGCCCCAAGAAAAAAAAACAAAATTTTTACCCTGCTTATGGCCAAGTAAATATTCTGTCACATAGATATATCCATTCTGTAAAGGTAAAGAGTACCACACAATCTAGGTGATATGAGTCATCTTCTGAGGGAGGGGGAAGGGGTGGCATTCATGAATAACTATAAACTCATCATACCTACAGTATACCAATATGCAACTTCATAGGCCTACACCAAGAAGGTTCTACAAGGACCCTCCTTGATTAAACTGTGAACAATCATGAGCCCCACCAACCAACAATCTTTTTGAGTTGCTATAGAATCCCTTTTTCTCTCCTTCAGAGACCAAGCAGAATAGTCTCATTGATTCTAGGATTACAATGAGGAGTTTGCCATGATCACTGAAGTGTGAAGAAACACTCCACCACAAAACAATAGGGTAGGATTTGTCTGCCAGAAACTGCCAGCTAGACTTGGCCAATCCCTTTATTCCTTTTTAAGATCACAATAAGAGTGTGTGTGACAAAAAACTGAATTGAATAGCAGCTGAAAGTTACTGAATGACTGATTGCTTTCTGCATACAGTGTAGTGGGTTGTGTGCATGACAAGCACAAGTTCCAGCACTGTGCTCTGTGCAAGATTTGGATAAGGATTCTACTGTAGGTTACTGCTCTGCAGTGTACTAAAAAAGTAAGTACTGTACATAGTCATATTATACATCAGCTGCAATTGGCCCAGATCTGATCAGAGTGATTAGGTGACTGGCTCAGCTGGCATATATTTCAACTAGGTTAAGGTGTTATTGTACAATGGAATTCACATTTTACTGTATGGTCACTTTTATGGTAGCTGTAAGTGCCATTCTCAAAACAGATCTTTTGAAACAGTCAAGTTTTATAGAGCACATGTAATGAACAACCACAGGCAACAGCATTTTGAGCTTGACAATCCATTCATTATAATAAAAAAGGCTAAAAATCAGGTTGTCCCCTATTGTCATGGTCTACCTATAGCTGCTCCATTTCTATTATTTTTCATGAGGCTAGAATTTAATAGGAGGATTTAGCCATCAGGCGACTTAATACGTCTATATTTTTCACCCGGGAAAATGGCCTTTTCCCGGGGATCTTTGGCTAAATGAGCCTATTGAATTCTAGCGGCATGTGAAGCTTTGCCAAAAAGTGTACCTTAGGTCTAACACAACAATGTATTTCAGACACTGGAAAATGATTCCCATTTATTCAACTTCCATCATCAGTGCTTTTAGTCTGCTCCTGAGATCATTACGTCATATCTCCCTTAGTCAAATTACCTTTCACTGAACAGTGCAAAACCCGACCTTCTGGGGGGAAAGTCGGGATTTTACTTGATGTTCGCACCTACAGAGTATAGCCTTTGGCATGCGTATCAGGTTTTATAATATTTTTGTTGAGTTTTCCAAGTTTAAGGCTATAATCCATTGGTACAAATATCAAGTAAAATCCCGACTTTTCCCCCCAAAAGGGTTTTGCACTGTTCAGTTGTGGGCGATTTGGGTAAGGGTGATATCACGTAATGATATACAGTAAAATGTAAATGTTTGGTGCAATAATTTGCAATGTACCTCTTGAACAACTCACTTTACAAATTACTGTTTTCCTGGTATTGTAGAATGTTGTTCAGTTAAAATAACTCTACTATATTTATACAATAAGACAGTAATCATGTTTCGCATACTGTATAATGTCGTTACAGGAAAAGAGCAAAGGAAAACTGTAATACCAGCAGTATATGTAATTAGTGATATCACAAATTATTGTGCAATCTACCATTTTCAATTGAATGAATAAACTTCAGCTTTACTTTTGAATAATGATAATTAACATCTCAACCCTGCTCCAACATATCAAAGGCTAATATTGCATAGTTTCATTTTGTAGGGGGGGGGGGAGGGGTTGAGTCTATCCCAAAATTTTAAGCAGACACTGAATGCCAAAAAATGGCATACATTTTACCCGCAAACAGTACCGTACATTATATTTTTTAATCTAGTGGGGGGGTGTAGGGGGCCAGCCCCTCTCCCTGGGCCAACTCCCAATGCCTATGTTTACTGAGTTGAAGTTTCATAAAACTGAATATTGTATTTCTAACCCTAATCTTAATCCTACACCCAAGGCTAATCCTAATCTTAACCCTAACCCTACTTCTGTATTTAACCATAACCCTAGCTAGATGTTTGGTCCAACGGATCTCTGGTCTACAGAAGTGAACCTTCAATCGATGAGTTTTAATAATTCTCCAGTACTGTGTGGTTCTTGCAAAATCTGAACTTCGGGAACTGCATGAGGGTACATACAGTAAAGCCCAGATACATATTTTACTTTCGTCTCAATCACATTTAGGGGTAACATTAAAAAGAGTAAATCCTTCAATACACTTAACATACTGTACCTCATATCAAATGATCACCTCAAAATTTATATTTTTCTTTACATATTTTTTTACCAAACAGATACAGTACACTGGAGCAGACACTTCCATTATGGAAAAGGTTGGAATTCGTTGGCTGGAACCAGACACACATATTGGTAAAACTTCATTTGTTCAGTTGAAGAATGTAAGTTGGAATATTTCCAAGGACATGCCTGCTGGAACTGTCGTTAAAGCAAGATGGAAGTCCACCAACAAGGCGTACAGAGCTGTTTTAATGGACAATATATTTGCAGAGTGCAAGGAAAAAGGGAGGCTTATTCATTCCACCCGAGACAATTCCAGTACCAGGTCAGAGAATGGTCCTGCTAGTAATATGGAAACAGCCATGGTGCAGCAGATGGTGGGTTTTGATTCTGAACAGAAAGATGCAAAGTGGAAGGTGAGACAACTTGAAGAAAAACTTGATAGACTAGAAGAAAAAGTGTGCAAAATCTCAACCCAAGTGGAGGAGATGAAACAATCTTTAAAGAGTGAGTTAGATAGAATGAGAGTGGTTCTTATCGGTGGGCAGTGGGGTATTGTCCAGCAACTTCAACGGATTGAAATGGGTGTGAACAAAAGTCACTCCGAGGCACAAGAAACCCAAAGGCTCATTCATGCACAGACAGAAAGAACAAAATCAGACATGGTCCAGGAAGACATGTCAAATGCCAGCTCTTTGGTAGAAAATGGGAAAAGAATGCAGCCTATGATTGGCTTAATTGAAAATGGTTACGTGATGGCTCAACATAAAGAACGTAAAATTCCACTGGCGCCTTGTGACCGCTATAGAAAAATGTTGGAAAACTCCAAAACTGCAACCAGTTTTTTGAGAAAATTGATGAAATGTACATTTACAGATGAAGAGCTGGCTGAAAGTAACTACAGTGGAGGGACGGTGATGTCAATAAACGGAATGGTCGTCAAAAAGAGTTTGGACCATGGGCGTCTCTTGGCCCTGTTTGCTCAAGTTGAGCTTGAGTTCCCATCTTCAACAAAGGGAGACAATTTTGCCAAAATAAGAGAAACAGTTAATGAAGAGTGCCGGAGACTGGCCAGTAAGTTTCGTGACAAGCCTTCAAAAAAGTGAAACTGTGTACTGTACAGAGCTGGAACTTGTCCAGAATGTTGCAAATTGAGTGAAATTTTACATACGGTAGTGTATTTAGTGTCAATATATACCATGTTTATGGCAAATTTTGTACTATACTGTCACTTTGTTATAAAGTTGCACAATTAATATATTCCAATTTCTATTTTTTTTTTTTTTTTTGATGAAAGCATTAAAATGGACTTTAATCATAATGAAGTTTATCTAAAGGGTTATACAGAACTGTAAGAATTGTGCATTTTTACCATTTTTTTGATGAACATACTGAACAAAATGTAATCTTTCTTTGGGCCCACAACTTCCTTCCCCTCCCCCTCCCGACATACTTTATAAAGTGCCAAAAATTGTAACTTTTGGCCAAAAATCATCCTTTTTTTCACAAGGGAAAAGTGTAAATGGGTCTTTCACCCAGCAAACACCCCCCCCTCCCTGGGGGACATATTTTGTACATTTGTGAAAATAATGTAAAAATACTGATAATCCTGTTCTGTAAATTCCTGTACCAAAGAATTCAGTTTTGAGAAAGTTTTATTCATTAATTAAATCTGTCAATGATTATGATATCTTTTATGTAAACATGCTGGGATGAACAGTCTTCTCTAGACAGGGCTAATAAGCACTGCTCCACTTGAAACTACTGTTTACTATGATAGTGCAGTACTGTACCCTGCAGCAGGGTTTTTGGCAGGTTCATTTGGGAGTGGGAGGGGGGTGCAGGTAGACTGTGCTACCTGTATGGAGGAATTTGACACTTCAGATGTGAAAAGCTGCTATGGCAGTTTCTCCTTAAACATTCCTACTGTACATCTAAAATCTAGTGGTTCTTGAATGATGTGGTCTATATGAATGTGAATTCCTGTTTTAGCCAATGAGAGGGCCTGTTACAACAGAGTTTGGGGTGAAATTGGTGTATATGGTGACTACTTCCATTCCATCTATGAAGTTTCTGGCAATATTTTTTCAGGGAAATGGTACAAAAAGTCAGGTCTGCTGTATTGGAACTAACATTCATTGGAGTCTGATAAGGGCAATTTTTAGTGAGTTATTTAAAAGGAAGTCTGTGGTGAATGTGCTATGCAGTAGCATTGATTCAATAGCAGGCCTTTTGGTGGAAATGCTCATAATTCAAAAAGACAATTGATACTACTGTTAGAAGCCCTGGGGAAAAAATGTCTCCAGGACTCAAAGCAACAATACAGGGGATTAAGGCCAAAGGTTACTGTAACACGAGTGCTGGGTTCAAGGTAACGAGTTGCACTGCCCGTTGGTACAGTAATATTACAGTGTCTGTGCTGGAGGAAAAATATTGTATATTATGGTTCGATAAATATGGCACTATAATGGCAGTCACATCTCGTCTAATTCTCCAGTGATGCCAGTGTGTGGTGCTAGAGATACAGTACATGTGATGGTTAAGATAATGTGTGAATAATTCAGGGTCAGGACATAAACAGCAATGGATGAGTAACATGTCAAAGGGTTTGCACAGGGGAGCAACTCCCCTTTAAAACTTGCAAACTTCCTGTTTTGTTTTTACACTGGAGCTTACAGTGTACATGCAAAATTTTGCTTAATCTAGGGCAAAGCTTTTAAAACCTAGAAAAAATGTATAATTCAAAACCCTGTTTGGAAAAAATCTCTGGGGAGGAGGAAGAAAAGTCACATGAGGGGAGGAGTTGTTGCCCTACATTATCCTGTACTAAATGGTACTGAAGTGTGAATCACACAAGCACTATTGTAATATTTTACTGAATTTAAAGAAGGGTTTAAGCAAAAATTTACTTTTCATAGGTGAAAGAGGAACTACTGTACATCTATGCATTTTGGTGAAACTTTCATTCATATCGGACATGTATCATTCAAGTTATCAGCAAAAGAAGTTACTACATTTTGAGACCCAAAAAGAGCTTGAGGCAAGTGGGAGTTATATTACTAGGCAGCTCCCTGATATCACTTCCTCACACTGATAAGGAATGCTTTATTTTCTTAGCTTTTTCAGTCTGTTGTGTTGACCTTGAAATTAATAGGGATAGAACCTCCCTTTGGGGATTGTGAAGTTTGTAATTTTCCCATTCCTCTCATGCAATTCCATCTGCATAACATTTGATTGTTGAGGAGAAAATTGGTGATAAAGTTTAAAGAAAAACAAAAGACTGCTCATTAATGTGAGGGTATGACATCATATGTGCTTGCTTCAAGTTCAGTTTGTGTTGAAAATGTGACAACTTTACCTGCTGATATCTTGAGAACCACAAATCGGATTTCAATGCAAATTTCACCAGAATGCTTAGAATAAGTACCCCTCTAACATATCCAAACCTGATTCAAGCTTACAGGTAGACCATCCTTTTAACAGTGCAAACACAATGAACCAAACCATGCTCTGCAATAACATTCTGTAATGCATTCTGTGCTTAACACATTACCCTACTGAAAATAGAATGCAGACGTAATCTGTACACATGGTACTGTAACTTCCTTGTTCTCTTTAACAACACAATGGACCACTGGTCCTACAACCCTCAGGTCCTTCAAGGGGGAGGGGACTGTACAAGACTACAATCTATAAATGAGCCCAGTGGTGTAACAGCCCACTGATGCCACAGACCCTGTTCACATGCAAGATCACAGTGACTGAAGGCTGCAGACAGTATCATTGGACCAACAGGCTCTGGTACCAATGCTATAGGCCCAGTACAGTGGGCTATCTACAGTATGCCGGTTAGCCTGTAAAGTACGTATTAGGCAAATGAGCTGTTGTACCAATGTGCTGTAAGATCACGTCTGGGTTATTAGACCAACGGGCTGTGTGCTGTAAGACCAATGGACTATACTGTAGGCCAAACAGACTGTTGAATCAATGTACTGTGTGACAAATGGGCCATACAGTAGGATTATAACCTTGGGATGTTGATGTTACAGACTCATGGAAGACACTGCAATATAAAACTGTTCATGGCATTGTTCTATGCATGACATGGAAAATGGTAAACAGGAAAACAAATTCAAACTTCATTTGCTACATTATTCTGTATCATGGTACTTCAGTGGTTTGTCCTCTACATGTGGCTATAATTTTAAATGTACTTACTCATCTTATATTACACACTGCATAGAAGTCATGCCGCATTATGCCTAAATGAATAACATTCCTTATCTCAGAAGGACTCAGCTTATGGTAGGACTTAAATGAAGAAATGTTTTAGTCCAAGTGCTGTCAGATGTATTATTCATGCTCTATAGAAAACACAAAAGTGATACACATTTTAATAACAAGCTAGTTTTCCTTATTCATTAACCGCATCCTTTCATGGTGGGAAAGGAGTGTAGAATGACAACGGGGGTCTGTGGGGTAGCTCAACCCCCTACCCACACAGCAATGTGGGAGAAACCATTTTCAGACATGCTTAGCAAGACATTCAAGAAAAACATATTATATTCCTTGTAGTACATTCCTGTGATCCCTGAATGTCATGCATATATTAAACTAAAGTGATACACCATCAGAGCTTGATATCTTCCTTTATCAAGAAATCATATAGCTGATTTCTGGCGAATTTTATATTTACAGTCAAAGCAGCACATTGTTCATAAGTATTGTATTGTATTGTTTAATTTTTCCTTCTCAATACTATGAAAGAAAATATCATTCAGAAGCAACTTTGTTTAATTTTGAGTCAAGGCCATCATTATGTAACTTTAGCTTTACCATACAGCACACTGTTGATTCTTTAAAAGGTCTATTTCCTCCTAGCAAATGGCTCCATTACCCAAAAGCACACCGTATATTAAACAAGCTTGAGCCAGTCACCAGTCCAATTTACATTTTCGCTTCTGGTGTTACAGACTTCAAAAGAACTAGGTGCCATTTTGCCATGACCAGGAGGTATTTCTTTTTGAAACTGCAAATTAAATGCCATTTTAGTCACCATGGCAATGTACTACCTGTAGAGTCTGCACCAGGTACCCGACCGACGATGTCAGGACCCGGTTCTGAAATTGCTACCCGGATCCAAAGTTTCTTTTTTTTTTTTTTTTGACCATCTCATTTATTTATAATCTATTTATGCAGTACGTAAGTTACAATACTTCGATTACATACATGCCGTGTTCACGTTAAATGCTAAAAAACAGTTTCCATTTAGACATATGACACATAATAGGGCCTATATATATATATATATATATATATATATATATATAACGCTAATTCCTACTGTACGGGGAAATCGATATATCGCGGTTTCGTTAAGGCGAAGAAAAAAACTATAAAATACATTAAAAAATATTTCCCCTTTTGGAAACCAGATATACAACAACGCTTTTTCAATGGCCCACCATTCGTATGTGTTAAAAGATACGGGTACGTAACTTGGTCAACATTGAAGTAATAGCATGTAAATCATGTGGTGAAACGGACGTTACCATCCGTTTACGTATTCCTATATAAAAAGCGTGTGATTTCGCTAAGTCGACCTGATTTTTGCCCCTTTTAGACGATTTCCCCTTTTAGGTACGTTTTTTCATACAATATTTCCCCTTAATCCCAAATTAGCAATATATATATATATATATATATATATATATATATATATATATATATATATATATATATATATATATATATATATAACATGCTTTGTACACATGACCCCATTATAAACAAAAAAAAAAATAGATTGTATACACAGTATACGTAATACGACAAACCCAAACCCCAAAACAAAGCAATGCTCTGGTTGAATGATATTATACACAGTTTTCAATTGGCCTATATAAATAGCACATGATATAAACATAGGATACTTTCTATACCTAACACACATGTACATAAATGAGATTGTATACACAGTATACATAATTATCATAGTAAACATAGTAACATTAAATACCAAAACACCTGATAGATACTTAAGACTCCAAATCGTCGATACAGTGCGAGATACTTCGCTTTAAAGCTTCATAGTTGTTCCTGCAGGACTTTGAAGTATTACTTCTAAGAGCTATATGCTTTTCGACTTTAATAATGAATTTCATCTTATGGAAAAAAGTGTCACAATCGGGTACAGAATTATTTAGTTTACAATTGTAAATATAGTATTTGCAATGCAGAATGAAGAAGTTAAAGGGATCATAGCTAGCATAAATATGCCCAAAGAAAAGGTCCTTTCTGGAGAAAATAAACTGACGCCCAAAGAACTTAAATTCACAACCCAAAAGAAAACTAGAGGTGACATGGCATGACCAGAACATATGCTCTAAAGACTCGGTATCAATATGACAAAAGGTGCAGAGAGAGGTGTTTGTCTTTCCCATTAAATACAGCAGCCTATTTGTTCCTAAGATACGGTGGATGAATTTGAATTGAAAGTATTTTATCTTCGCTTCCAATACAGTACAAAAAGGCATCTTGAAAATAACAGCCCAGTCGTCTGGCGTAAGGTTAAATTTAAATTTACTTTCCCACTTAGCACAAGCCTTGGGAGGAGTGGTAATATGATTAATCAATAAAGGGTACACTACATGGGAAATTTTAGTATTACTACCAATAGAACCAACAATGTGGTCACTGTTGTGATGATCCAAGTGATGAATAGAATGAACCCAGTGATTTGGAATTGCTGAAAGCAATCCGAAAAATCTAGTCAATGGATAATTCAAAATTTAGTTTCACTAACATAGATTGCACGCATGATAGAACACCTAACATGTTACTTTTTCCTTGCAAAATTTATCACGGACACGTCTAAGAACACTTGTCGTGCCCATACGTAACATACGTTGGTGTTATATTATATCAACGTGCAAAGCAAAATTTCTTATTATGACTTTACAACAAACTTGTAGCCTAACAGAAGTTTTATTTTCGGGTACCCGGGTACCAACCGACCATCGACTTTGGGTACCCAGTTCCGAATTTTGGACCCGGTGCAAACACTACAACGTACCATCAAGTCTCCAAGAATACTGCAGAATTACATGTCATAGCTTGTATAAAACATGTAAAATGAGCTCATAAACCTATGTCAAAGCCTTTTGCACAAATCAAGGAAAATGCTCACCAAAAAGAGACCAGCCTCAGTTTTATATGAAATCAGTGAGGGATACTGTATGATACTTTGTATCAGAGCTTTGTGTGAATGTTATAGTATGTCATCCATATACCAAGCCCTAAAACTTGAGAGCCATGGGGTAAAAATTGGGGGATTCGTATTAGCAAAAGACTGAATGTTAAATGATACTCATTAGATATGGTCTGAGCAGGCCACAAATATTGAAATTTTTTAACAAAACATTGTAGTAACTGCCAATCAACTTGAGGAGATGTCTCTGTATGTGTGTGTGTGTGTGTGTGTGTGTGGGGGGGGGGGTTGAGGTGATGAAGGGAAAGTACTTACATGTAATTTGTAATAATGATAAAGGGATATGATGTGCCCTTGGAAATGCCCTGAGTATGGGCATCCAGCTTCCGCTGTAAATGGCAGCATGCACTGCTTAAGAGTCACATATGATGGTAAGTCCAAACCTAAGGTGGTAACTAATGTACTAAACGCATACAGGTAGGTAGCAACACCCATGACACAAGGAGTCTACCTAATGCGTACCTATACATAACACCATCTTGTGTGATGGTAAGTCATGAAATGAATGCTATACAAGCATTTTAAAAAAAAAATTATCCTGCAGTCTACTGAATGCATAATGGCCCGTGACTTATGATTACGTTTCAAATGGAAACATTGAAAGTATCAGAGTTAATCCCATAGCAACCAGAATACTAAATACAAAAGGACCTACAGTACCATCTATATCACATATATGCACCCTCCCTTTCTACTGTAGAGAAACATATCACTGACTGACTGTAACCAAGGTGAACCTTCAGCATAGTGTACATTAATAAGTAACATTACTGGCTATAAAATTATCTTGTCATCTTTCCAATCACTGTTCTTGCATTGACTGTTTATTAAACCAGTTTCTACAATAATGTTACCTGAACAATAGGTACAGTAAAAGCCAGTGTCTTTCCACTCCCTGTTGGTGCTGCCACACACAGATCCCCTGGACGGTACCCTCCTGGTCCCATATAGATGCCATGTCTGGCTGACTGGAGTATCATTGGTATCACCTTCTCCTGAACTGAAACAAGATGAAAAGAAAAGGAAAAAATGAAAGTTTGTAATATAACAAATAATCACCAGACTATTTTTAGAGGAGGGGAGAAAGTGGAGGTGGGATTTATTTCACAAGCTTTATCAATAAGTTGCATACAGTATAGTCAACACCTTCAACTTTTTCTTTGGTCTTTAAACTTGATAATCTTAACACATAAAATTTTGCGTTGTGTACTAACTTGTACAAGGCCTGCAATGCAGATGATACTGTAGCTTGTCTTACTGTTACTGTAGCAATCACATGCTGTTAAATACAATAACTTTAAGCGTACCTGTATGCTGAGCATGTACAGACTTTAGATATGTGCTGCATTTGTAAAAAAATGGCCCACCCACCCACCCCCTCCCCCCTCCCTCCCTCCCTCCCTCCCCCTCCCTCCCCCTCCCTCCCCTTCCCCTCCCCAAGTTTAGTCCCTTTTGAACAGCTTTTAAGGTTCTGCAAAGCAAAACATACCCAAAATAATCCTTTACTTTCAAAATCTATGATCCCCAGTGTTGGATACAATTTCTATTCCTGTGCATACAAATGTGTCAATATGAGAATACAAGTAAATACTTAAGGTGTAATGTTCTCTATCTGCACGCAGGCTTGGGCAAGTCCAACCGTTTTGGGGTCAAATCCCTCCTTCCCAGAGAATCATACTTCTGAATCAAGTCATCCACAATGTAATTCAAAAGCCACACTTTCCTATGAACATTAAACTACAGAATTTGCCACACAGAAGGTCAGATACTGTAATTCTCAAACAATTTTTGCTCTTTATCGTATATGAATGTCTGATATTCTCTTAAGTGTGGTGTAAAGAGTGGAGAGGGATTTTCATTGACACACTGGCATTTTTAAACTTTCCTACCTTGTAATAAAACAAATCAAAAGACATTAGTCAACAATGTCACTGTAGAACATGTAGAACAAGTGTAGGCTGTGGCAACGAGATTCCGACCCTAGCTGACAATACATTAATATCAACCACAAGCAGGGCTCGAAATAGCAGGGGCCCGTGGGCCCGATGCTCCTAGAAATTCACTCGGGCCCATAGCTTCTACAAGGAAAGGGGCCCGGTTGGCTCCTAAATATTTCAAGTCTAATTGTACAGTCTGCACATGAACCTCTCCATCCACAAATCAACGATCTTATATCTCGCACAGCCTGTGAATTCCTATACTAACAGTCACTAAAAACCTTCGAAATGCACATTATTTCTGAAATCAGTTCACATCTCTCATAAACAGTCATGGAAAATCACTCACACAATGATACACCTAATTCAGTCATGAGTAATGTAGGCGGAGCCTCACAAGATCAACTGACAAAGACGGTTGGCGGGAATGGAACACTGCTCTTCATTTTACGGGAGTTATGAGAAAATTTTGAAAATATACACGACATGCAACATGATCTAAGAGGGTGTGGACAAATTGGTTTCAGACTAGTTTCAGCCTCAACTTGCCTTAATTTTACCCATACTACACGTTCCCAAGCACATAAAAAGCACTGGTGCACTTTATCAAACCTTTTTTTATTTGTAAGTTTTGGGCCCCTTGATTTTTCATTTGGCCCCTAGATTCCATGGGCTAGGAGCCTGGCAGGCCCACAAAAGTTGAAGGCTTATTTCAACCCCTGACAAGTAGTGACAATGAACTACTGTGAACTTGACCAAGCTTAAATATACTGTACAGGTCTGTACTTGGGAAGATAGTGAATATTTTCATCATGTTCAAAGTTGTCACATAGTGTGACCTTTGTGCAGAAGAGTTTCCAGCCATTTCATGCCTCATTACAACAGACCACCCTAATCCTTGGACATAAACATTGCATAAACTCTTACATGACCACTCATTGGCAAGTGAAAATGAGGACTTCTTCCAGCCAGCTGTTATACAGCTTCTAGCTGAGGAAAGTTGTGCAATTCTGTGTAAGTCCTGTGTAATGAGGCACATTGCTTGACTGTGAGTGACACCACCACTTACAGCCTTGAATCCACAGTGGTGGAAAAATGCAAGATTTAGCAGTGGTCTTTGCAGCATGGTGTTTCTCAGGTCATGAAAATGTGCCCAAGTGAACAAGAGTACAAACTGCATACACATTTAAGTCTAACATTCTCAGTACACTGTATTAAATATCCAGGTAAAGTGGATACTTTTCGTAAGCTGCCAGGGTTCTCACATGTGAGTACAGTACAGATTCATTCTTAAGAACACAAGTACCCATAATTGAGGGAAAAAGAGAGTACATACTCCTGACATTCTCTGTTATCTATACCTGGGAAAAATGTGGATATTTCCATCTCCTTCAGAGCTGCCAGAATTCTCTCATCCAAACCAGGAACTGAATCCAAACTCACAGAGTGGTTTTGGATATCTCCACTGATTCTGGAGGGGGATGCCAGCCACTCAGGTAACACTCTCTTTACCTAATTATGAAACAGAAAATCACAAAAATTGGTAAACGAAGTGACAGACAACAGTACCATGTATTGACCAGATCTCCTACAGTGTGAAAGAGGATAGATCTACCTTTCAACAAGGAGAACAGGGAATTAAAATCCCAGCCAGAGATTATGTAGAAAAGAGAAACACCAGGAAGTGTTTCAGTTGCTTGGACTGAGATAAAAGGGGCAGTGGAGGGGGGGGGGGGGTAATTAATGCCTTTCTTCAAAGCAAGGAGGACAAACCGGTACCCAAGTGTGAAATTAACCATTTGTTACATGATACTACAGGTGAAGGTTTTGCAAGTAGGAGAACTATTGGAAGAAGAAACCAAGTTTTCAGAGACAATAATGTTGATCTGCCAAACATATTATAAACACTGTCCCCTTTCCAAAATTGATACAGAAAACTGAAAGAATGTTCAAGTAACAATCTATGAGTAATGGTGCCAACTTCCAAGGGGGGGGGGATATATTTGCCTCCTCAGTGACACTGCTTGCCCCTCCTCCTACCCCCATCCCCCTAGTCATTCTGCAATCATAAAACAATTCAGCTAATGACATGCTACACATAAGCCTTCCATATTTCTTCTGCTCCCAATTTCTCCCTTCCCCTATTTTCAAAACCCTCAAGATGCCATTGCTTACTGTTATGTTTTACAAAAAAAAAATTAAAAAGCAGTTACCATTGCTTCTGAAACTTCTTTCAACAAGTCAAACTTATTTACCTTTTGTTTTTTGGAATGGCTGAAATCTCCAAGAACTGGGAAGAGACCCTCATCATTCTCCTCACTGCTTTTCTCACCAACTTCACCTCTGACCTCCCCATTCACAGTTTTTTCATCACCCATAGCACTATTCTCACCCACATCATCTGAAGAAACAGGCAAAGTCTTTTTATCTTGTTTCTTCTTTTTATTCTTTCTCTTTTTCGTGACACTTCCATCCAATTCCTCTGATATTGTGTTCTCTTCCACGTCTCTTTCTAACATTTCTTCCCTCTTTTCCCACTTTTCTGTCTTTTCCTTTTTCCTCTTTTTCTTTTTTGGCACCTGTTCTATTTTATCTCCATCATTCTGTCTTCCTCCATCTCCATTCCCATCAACTTTACTCTGCCTCTCATCAATTTCTCTTTCAACTTTAATCTCTTCTTTTTCAACCTCCACTAAGCCATCTCCATTCTCTTCCAATCTGCTCATCTTCCTTCTTTCCTCCTCTCTTCTTTTGTCCTCTCCATCTTCAGAATATTTCCTCTTTTTCTTCTTCTTTTTCTTTTCTTTCCTATCATCTTCGTCTGCTTCATTTTGCTGATTTTCTCCTCCTGCTGTCAACCTTTTCTCCTTCAGTTGTTTCTGTTTCTTTCGCTCCTCTGCTTTCTTGTGCAGCTTTTCAAGAATGGACTCTGATGGTGTACCTGCCAGATGATCCTCATCACCAATAAATCTGTTGGCCAATAAAATGAAAGTACAGTAAGGTTTAAATGGACTTGGCTCTACAGAACAACTGAATGCCAAAGGGTCATAAAAGAGACCCAGTGCCAATGTATCCAAAGACTTTTACAAAAAGAATTTTCTACCAAGGATTATGGGATAAAGTTTTGGTACACATCATTTTTAGCCAGAGTAAAATGGCATTGACAAAAAACAGCACACACCAAGACTCTGTCCCATAATCCTTTGTAATTGTTATTTGAAAAAAGGGGCACTGGCTTGGCCTCATTCAGCTTACAATACTGTAGGCCAAGATTGTACTTCCACTGATGCTCATTGATAATTTGATATGACACACTAGTGTTTGCACCAGGTCCAAAATTCGGAACCGGGTACCCGAAGTCGATGCTCCGTCAGGTACCGGGGTACCCGAAAATATAACTTCTGTTAAGCTACAAGTTTGTTGTAAAAACAAGAAATTTTGCTTTGCATGTTGATATGATTTAACACCAACGAATCTTACGTATGGGCATGACAAGTGTTCATAGGCGTGTGCGTGATAAATTTTGCCAGGAAAAAGTAACATGTTAGGTGTTCTGTCACACATGCAGTCTGTGTTAGTGAAACTTTGGATCCGGGTAGCAATTTCAGAACCGGGTGCTGACATCGTCGGTCGGGTACCCGGGTACCCGGTGCAAACACTATGACACACATCCATGTTTTGCAGTCTTTGCACATGATACTGTACCTTTGTGACTATTCCAATGATTTATCTTAAGATAACAGTATGCCTAACATTGTCAAAGGTCTTTTGAATGGACATTGCTGCCCTCTCAAAACTTGCTATAAAATATTTTAATCTCTAAAAGTGGACAGGGCATTTTTAGATAACAGTATGCCTACATTTTCAATCATATTTTGAGTGGAAACTGCACTCTCATAACTTGCCATAAAAATATCTTAATCTGTAAAAGTGAGTTGGCTTGGAGTTGAGTTGAAATGGGGGGAACTTGACTTGAGCCATCTTGGCTGGGGCCAAGTTGGCATGGGCCGTCTTGGCTTGGACTGACTTGGCATGGGGTCGAGTTGGTTAGAGTCAAGTTGGTTTGGGGCCGACTTGGCATGGGGCAAAGTAAGTTGGGGTCAAGTGGGTTTGGGGTCGACTTGGCATGGGGCCGAATTGGTTGAGGTGACTAAGTCTGGGACTGTGTTGACATGGGGCCGACTTAGCCTGAACCATCTCGAAACCTCACTTGCACTAAGTCTTTGGTATTTTGACATTTGATATATCATTCTGAAAGGTGACATGTCATTTGTGATTTCGACATCTCATTGTGATTTGGACATGCCACTTTCAAACTCTACATGTCATTCGTACTGTTTGGTATTTATGACAATAGCCATCCACAAGTGACTTGCAGATAGTTTCAAAACCTAAGTTGAAGTTAGCAGATGATTTCAGTACATCTCATTTGTGATTTTGACATGCCACTTTCAAACTCCACATGTCATTCCTACTGTTTGGTATTTATGACAATAGCCATCCACAAGTGACTTGCAGATAGTTTCAAAACCTAAGTTGAATTTAGCAGATGATTTCAGTACTGTTAGACATGGATATTACTACTTGGTAAATATGTGCTGATACAGGAGAAATTCGCCTTGAATTTTACAATTCACTAACAAAAACATTGTCACATGATCAAAATAGGCCATTCATGAACTAGAGTGATGGAGCACACTCTGATTGGGGTGACTGCATTTTCCCTTTAAACACAATGACAAATGTATTTCCATACAGTGTACATACAGTATGTATGACAGTGTTGTCTGATCCGGAATGTTCGTTGTCACTTGTCAGAAGTTGCAAGACATTGGGATAGACCATTATTTAGGAAGTGTTCTTTTTGTTTATTATTTGGTTTTAAGAAACTCAGAATTTTCAGCCTTGTTTCGACTTCGTAATACGTAACATCGAACTTGATCCAAGTAATGTAAGGCTACCAAATTTAGTTTTTTTTTTTTTTTTGATCTTTACGGTAAACTAGTGGAATGCGTAATATGAACAATATTATAATTCAGCAGGTGAGTATTTAGTGAGTCAAATTTTCTGCTGTAAAGATGGGCAAGTCAAAATTTATATTTAAGACTGAATTGTTTTTCTGGTGGTACTGTAAGTAATATTTCCGTTGACACAAAAAATGACCATTTCAGCATGAAACGCAAACCCTGCTGGGGTACAAGGGAAGCAATATCAATCCCAAGAGATGGGGAGCTGATTAGGTTGGGAAATGGCCCAAACTGTCGTAGAGAGCATCAAATCATGCATTCTATAGTAGCATTCTATAGTGATATCAAAATGAAAATATTAATTTTAGACTTGGCCGCATGGTGTAGTACTGTAAAGGTTACCATCTGTGGATGTGCACCATTGCAATGTATTCAGGGTTTTCACTCAGCATTTTTTTCAGGAGTCACAGACCCTTCAAAATAAATTTACAATAGTCAAATTTAAAAGATAAGGGGTCAAAATAAATTTGAGTTTAATACTGTACAACAAACTTTATTCCTGTTTTTTTGTTTATTTTCTATATTTGTGATGCTTTTCCACTGTCTTTTTCTTGTAAGATGTAAGACATGATATTCAGCCTGTTGATAATCAATATGGGAACTGGAAAGTGCTACAGTTTGTGAATTAATTTGCACAATGAATGTATTGGCAAAATTGCGTTATCATTACTGATTGTTGGGGTGAAAAAGCTGTGCGTCAGTTTGATCCCAGAGGTTTTGTGTCTGTGCGTCAAAATGAAAAGTTGTGCATCATTGACCCGGGTGCCCGAGTCAGTGAAATCACTGGTATTAATAGCATCACTAGGCTGTAACAACACCCAGACAGCGGAGAACTGGCAATCACTGGATTACAATCGAACTCCCTGTCCCACACAGTACACTTCATACCTTTACATGTTCCAGCTGGGTCAGAGATGTGTAGATTTTTAAGACATGACAGTTGGTAGTAGCCTACAATACCTATAAAGTGTGCCATATCATTTTGTATGAATGCTAAAACAATGAACAATATATGGGTTTGAAATGTTCAAATGTTAAAAATAAATTAATACTTTTGACTTAAAAATACAACTGATAAGGTACTGTACTTTTTCCTGCCACTTCCAGTCAAGTTTAACGTGCCACCAAACTTAAAGACAGACAGTCATCACCCCATTGAAGTATATTTTTAGTGTATGTATCAAAATTCTCAGTTGGTGACTGCTCTTTGATTGACATCAAAGTTTGAAAATTTGAAAGATGCAGAGTAGCTCACATTCCACACAGGGCAGAGAGAGTACTTTTATTACATTTTATAGCCTCCAGGGTGCATTCCATGTAAAGCCTACGTCAAAGGTACGCCGAGGTTTTCGTGACCGTACGCCAGGATGTACGCCAGGATTTTCTGTACTGTGCACATACAATGCATGTACATACACTGTAGCATTCCATAGGCGTGCGTACATACGTACAGTATACATGTACGTGATATGTGCACAGTCACCATACATTGGCAATGCACGTGCAGGTATACAGTATACACACATTATAGCTAAGTTAGAGGCAATCCGTAAGCGATTGTACGTACGTACATGTACGTAATGCATACACCATTCATTGGCAATACAAGTAGGCCTATGTACAGGTATATATAGCACAGTACTGTGCGTGAACATACTAGCGGGAGTTTACTGAATCGGCCCGCCGGTATGCCGGGAGTACCGTTTGCCCACTGCTACGCTGGGGAGTATGCCAACTACGTCGGCAATCCTCAACTTACTGCATTTTGCACGCCAACAAAGGCTAGTTTTTAAGCCGCCACGCCGACCAAAATCGTATGGCCACGCCGAAGATCTCCAGCGTATAGTGCACAAAATGCACACAGGTATAGCCTTGTATGCTCACCAGGACATGGCCTTAAGCAATAAAACAGGTTTATTCTTGCACAAGGAAGAGCCTCATACAGTTATGGGAGGAGCTAGAAGATGCATAGTTGGGAGAATTGGAACTGTCTGGGATCATGAAAATTCCCCTTTAAGTTACGATGCCTCTATAATGTACGTACAATTGTTATTGGTAAACAACAACAGGTCCATGGTTTCACCACTGCTGTTGTAGGCCTACTGTTCATTTTCAGATATTTTTATGATTATGCAGTTATGCCAGCAAGTATTAAGTTTACGGCCAGTCTGCAGACTGTGGTCTGTGGAGTAAATCAACTTAGCCTAGCATAATTAAAGTTACATTTCTGAAATTGTCCACATATTAGGCAGACAAAACTAGCCTAGTGAAAATCAGCATTAAATATTGCACCATTTGCAATAGCTTTTAGGCAGGCACCAAAATCTAAATTTTAGCAAAGGAAAGGGGAGGGGGCCCTCAGACCCCTCCCCCAGATCAGCCTCCAACAGTTATGTCCCACTTTCAGTTTTAGAGAAATATGGTACTGGGTAACCCTACAGGCTACAGTACCTGAGGAGCCATATCCAAATGATCACTTTACCATGGACAGGCCTAGCCTAACTTAACACCCTCCTAACTTTCTACTGTGACCTGACATAAGCATGAAAAGATTTCGGATTCACTTTAAAAGGCTTAACCTCCTTGGTTAGCCTACCAAAGTACCACAAAACCGAACGTAGACTAGGCTAGGTCGTTAGCCTACTGAGCACTGTAGGCCTAACGTTAGGCCTACATCATATAATGTAGCATATCCATATTGATCACCCTGCACCCAAACGTTACGTCAAGTTGAAAAAATTACCGTTTGACAACAAATAAGTCCATAACATTGGCGCATCGTATGAACTAATGAATTTGACAGCGGTCTTTTCTCTCTGAAATCAGTTCATCAGAATCTTCAATTGAATGAGCTCAGCAGAGACCTTTCAGCGGATCAACGTGCAATATGGTCATGTGGATATGGAAGCTGCCATCTTTCCAGTCTGAAATTACTTCATGATTTTTCACACCGTTCATCACAGGATTCACCACAGCATAAACATAGGTCTTGCCGCGGTATCCACTACAGCATTCATCACAATATTCATTAGGCTCTGGATCTGGATCTGGATAAATACTGCACAACACTCCTGGTGGAGTCAAACGTGCAGGATTGGGTGTGCGCATGAAGTTAGTCGTCCCGTCTAAGAATCCTCAAGGCTGCGCTCTTGAACTGCTTGGGGTCCTCGAGATCTGTTATGTTCTGGGGGAGAAGGTTCCAGTCCCTGACGGTCCGAGGAAAGAAACTGTATTTGTAGCAGTCCTTATTGGTTGGTATATGTAAAAAGCTATTTGAATGATGATGCCTAGAAGGCCGCCGGACCGGTTGAAGGTTGTTCATTGGCAAGGCTAGGAGACCCAATGGCTTTGTGAAAAATTGCTAGCCTGTTGACAGTACGCCTGACTTTAAGGCTATCCCACCCTAGATCTTTTAACATTTCAGTCACGCTACTATGGGGGGAATAGTCATTACAGAGAAACCTAGGAGCCCTACGTTGAATTTGCTCAACCTTATTGGATAGGGAAACGGTGTAGGGATCCCAAACGGAAGATGAATACTCCAATAAAGGCCTGACAAGAGTAAGGTAGGCATTAGCTTTAACACTCCTGGGACAGGAGTATAGATTCCTTCTGATAAACGCCAGAGACCTATTTGCAGACGAAGTGATATGGTTAATATGTCTATTCCAGGTAAGATTGTTTGAAATGTCAGCACCTAGGTAAGTATGAGAGGCAGTGGACTCAAGGATATCTTTGTCTAGAGTATAATTAAAAAGTTTGGGATTCCTTAGTTGAGTGAGTGATCCTCATAGAAAAACCCTTTTTGGTGTTAAAGTGCATTTGCCACTTATTTTGCCACTCAGAAAGGGTGTTTAAATCCTTTTGGAGTTGAACCTGGTCGAGGTTATTCTTTATCTGTCTATAAATAACACAATCGTCAGCAAAAAGTCTGACTTCAGAAGAGATATTATCAGGCAGGTCATTAATATAGACTAAAAATAAGAGAGGACCTAAAACAGTACCTTGGGGGACACCAGAGATGACATCCACCCAATCCGAAAAATCACCACCCACCACAACCCTCTGCTTGCGTAACTTAAGAAAGTTAGAAATCCAAGTAAGAGTATGGCCTTTAATGCCATAATTCTGTAACTTACAAAGCAAACGGTTATGAGGGACCGTATCAAAAGCCTTAGAAAAATCCATAATTATCATATCAGTCTGGGATCTATGGTCTAAAGATTGCACCAGATCATTGGTTGTTAAGATCAGTTGAGATTCACAAGAATGGCGTTGTCTAAAGCCATGCTGCCTGTTAGTGATAACTGAGTAGTTATCAAAGTGACCCATAATTTGAGAGTGTATAATGTGCTCAAGGACTTTGCAGCAAATTGAAGTAAGAGAGACCGGTCTATAGTTTGAAGCGAGGGAACGGTCACCTTTTTTAAAGACTGGACTAATATTGGCACATAGCCAAGAGGATATGGTAAAACACCAGTGTCCAGTGATTTCTGAAAAATGGAACAGAGGGCAGGGGCTACCTCCTCGGCAGCCAGTTTCAAGATATGAGCAGGTATACCATCAGGACCTGAGGCTTTGTTTGGGTTCAGCTCTTTAAGCAGTTTGACAACACCCTCTAAAGAAACCTCAATATCAGGCATGGTAGGTATGGTGTTTGAGTCAACTGGAGGCAAGATGTCATTCTCCCGTGTAAAGACCTTTTTGAATTGCTCATTTAAGATGTTAGCCTTCTGAGTGTTCTCCGAAACAAGTATCCCATCAGATTTTAAGGAAGGGATACCAACACTATCACATCTAAGATTTTTAATGAAAGACCAGAAACGTTTAGGTGAATCGGTGCACACTGTATTAACATAATTTCTGTAAGCAGTTCTTGTTGTTTTGTGAGTTAATTTGCGTTGGGTTTTGAAGTTTTCAAAGGAGGATGGAGTACGCGTTTTACGCCAAGTGTTATAGGCCCTTTGCTTCCTATTCAATAGACGTTTTATATTCTTATCAATCCAGGGGGTTTGGTTCCTCTTTCTGACAATACGAGATGGAACATACGTATCCATGACCTCTTTGATTTTTCCCTCAAGTGCAGAGTACATAGTCTGTACAGAGCACTCTTGTTTAGTCAAGTTTGCACTGAACTTAGAAAGCTCAGATTTGATGCCATGAATGTCAGCTTTGTGGAAACTATAAACCTTCCTAGGCCTTTGCTTAGATATTTTGGGCCTAGTGCTTATCATAATCATGGGAATGCCGTCATGATCAGAAATGCCGGGTATCAGGGTAGACCTATCAACTAGAGTAGGATTTGTTGTCAAGAAAATATCTAGGATGTTATTAACTCTAGTAGGCTCACTAACCATTTGGTCAAGGCCAAATTCATTGCATATGTCAAGCATACATTTAGATAAGTCAAGATACTGTGAGCCAGGTTGGACAGATCTAGAGGACCAATCGATATCAGGAAGATTGAAGTCTCCTGCTAGATAGATCTGCCCATTCTTGTTCTTACTGGCACTTCTGAGGGAAGCACGTAGCTGGTCAAGGTAGTCAGTTGAGTTACCGTATTTGTGGGAACGGTAAAAAGACCCTATTAAAATTTGCTTGGCCCCTTGGATTTCAAGGGAAACCCAGACTACCTCACAATCCGAATCAAGGTCAGGTCTATAAGTGGCAAGGAGGTCGTTCTTCGTAGCAATCAAGACGCCCCCTTTAGACTGACCGTAATTTCTGTCTTTCCTAAAAACAGTATAATTACTGGGGAACAATTCATTACTAGTGACAGAGCTATTTAAGTGAGTTTCTGTACCTATAATTACATCAGGCTTATTTTCATCAATACAGGCATTTAGGTCTGCCACCTTATTTCGTAAGCCTTGAAAATTAATGACAAGGACTTTCAAATTACTCCTAATCGGTTTAGAATGAGGTCTACGTTCTGGTAGAGATTTGTTGGTAGCTGGAGAAGACGTCAACAGTGGCGAAATGGGGGGATCACTAGTAATACTATGAGCATCAGGCGAAAGGCATGCAAAGCTATTAGATAAAACTGGATCAGAATTGCTAAAGAGAGAACTAGAAAAGTTTGGGATACCACATTGACAGCAGATCCAGGAAGCATTACTATTAGCTGCTATGCCCTGGTAGACGGCCGAGTTCATACTCATACAGTTTATATGATACCAGCCTTGGCACTGCTCACAACAGACAGCCCGTTGGCCCCATTTGGCTGCTTTGCCACACAAGACACATGGAAACTTAGGTGTGTATGGGCCAGGGTTGGGGTGCAGGTCCCCAGAAAGCATGATGACCAAGATTGACATATACGACACAGTAAGCTTAAGAGGCTGAGTGCCTGAAGGGGAAGGTAGACCAAGCTTAAATTGATGATGACTAGCCAACAGGGCAGTTAGGCTAGGTATGTGTTCAGCATAATTAAAAGGGACTGCATGTAGGTTTGTAATACCCCGGGGCTCACGCTTAGATACAACAATATTTTTGTTTAATTAGGCTACCGTAATATTCACCAAAACATGCTTGGTGATTAATTAAACAGAAAAAAAATGATGACAGCATTAATGAAAGGATTTATAAAAGCAAGTAGCTAGCTAGAGCTACACGGCCGGCCACAGACTGGAAGGGGGGGGGGGAATCAGTGCAGTGTAGCCGGAGCTGCTGGGGGAAACCGACAGTCCACCCCACCTGTACGTGAGAAAAATGGAAGTAAAATCGGGACGACGGAAAAATGAAAAAGAAAGAAAACGAAAGAAAGAAAGAGAGGGAGAAGAACAAGGGAGAAACGGAAAGGAAAAGAAAGACGGAAAATAAGAGTAAAGAAAAAGAAAAAAAAGGACAGAATTGGAAAAAAGGGGGATATATTGCCGATGAAGGGGGAGGATGGAGAGAAGAAAATGGGCTTGGTGAAGCAGAGGACTGGTTCAAGTACCGATGGAAAGAGTACTGAGAAAGGCATTGCTGGGGACGATGGGAAATACGGAAGGAAGAGGGCCGGGCCTGAGAAAGTAAAGGACCGAGAAGGCCGTAACGGGGACGAGGGATAAAGACAGCCTGAGGGGGCAGACTTTGCATGGGAATTAAAGACGGGAAAGGACTGAGGAAACTAGGAAAGGGAAGGCAGCTTTAGAAGGCTCGGTTGGAAGGATGGACCAGGACGGAGGCAGGCAGAGTTTAAAAGAGGGAAACTGGATAAGGACGAAAGGGGGAAGGAACAATTAATGGTAGGCGCGTAGGTACGGGGGGCCTGGGACCCCCAGCTGTTTGCTAGACCCCCAGAAATTGTGTGTGTGTCCTAATAAAACGTGCAAGAATTAAGGACGGCGATCAATTCTGTGCCTCCCCCCCCCCCATTTGATACCTAGGCCACCCGTAAAAATTTCATCCTAGCTACGCTCCTGATCATGAATGGTGCTGGGAGGCTGAGAGTGTGGGAAAGGCAGTTACGGTCCCGATCTTAATTTTTATCACTATCAAGGACACTTTAATTTAAACAACTGTCCCAGAGCTTACAAAATGGGGCTAGTTGGAAAGGATATATGTGTAGTTAGTGCATGAGAGTACCACCTGGTGCTTCATCTATGGTTAGTGGTGGAATGCTCTAACCGCAATAAAGGGGGCTGATAAAGTAAGAAGCGGTTATAAAGAGAGGGTAGGGTCAAGGGGCCCTTGTTAGAGCGAATGGTAGGGTCCGGCAACCCACCAGGTGGTGGGTTTGCACTCTTAACGATAGTAGGTAAAACTTCACCAACCGACACTGTAAACATACTAGGCTACTACATGAAAATACTAAAATTGGACCAGGTTAACCCCCAAACTGTTGATAAAGTTGTTCCTGGTTACCAATTCAGAAACAGTTACTCGTCCAATTAGTTTTTTCATATAAGTTTTTGAGCAAACTTCACTGATTTTAGTATTCCTCATATGACATACCTAGTATTGTTCAACTTTTACCAGCAGTGTTTTAAGTACGGGGTAAAAATAAAAAAAAAACAGTATTAGAAAAGAATTTTATTATTTTCAAGTCGCTTGGCGGCGCACTTAATAATACATGAGGAAATTAAAATTTGACAATTTATTTTTATTATTGTGACAGCAGCTTTAGCCTCACTCTAACCCAATATTCATTTGATTTTGATGAGGGCTTTTTAGGTGGTGGTGGGGGGTCGTTATCACGGAGGCAGTATGGAACTTTCAAATAATAATCACGCAAACCTGTCATACAAGAGTTAACAATTGGAAAACCATCTAGGGAGAATGCACGGAAAGCACCCTTAAAATAGTATTTTTTAAGACATTTAAGTCATACTCCGCCCCTTAATATTGCAGAAAGTTATCTGTTGTATAAATTTCACTTAAAATCTCTCTTGCTTCCTTCCTTTCCTTTCCTTTGTTTTTTTTTAATTTCCTTTCCTGGTTTGTCTTATTGTACTACTAGTGGAGAGAGGGGCTCTGATCCCTGAATGTAACGTTCAAGCTCTCACCTAGGGGCACTTACGTCAGAGCCGTATCCTGGGCGAGATCCCTTAGGGGGACAGTTCATGAAAGAGCCCAGTTTCGTACCCAGGATATTTGGCACCCAGATGGATGGTACTTTCTTCCCCACCCACAGCCGTCCTAAGGGAGGGGTCTAAGAGGATCCTGTCCAACGGGATGACATGACATTTGTGTCAGGTCGCTCAAGTGCAAATTGATGCTATCTTTGGCAAATCTTCGAACTTTTGTCTATGGGGGGGTTGTCTAAGGTGCCGGGTCTATGGGAGTACCGGTATTTGTCTAAGGTGCCGGGTAAAACACACCTACTCTTTGAAAATTTTTGTGTACGTAAGGTGGCTCAAGTGCAAGGTGATGCTATTTTGGGAAGACCCTTAACTGGTTACATGTTTTAAAATTTTCCTTTGGGGCCTTTTCCTATTTTCGCTCTGGCTGGGTGTAAGCGCAGAGTCAGAGCGTCCATATAGTCAGGGGGCGGTCGCTCCCTCCCACGACGAACTTAAATCACCTGTCGGCGCCCTTTTTAGGTTTTTACCTTACTTTGCTCTTGCACTGATCATTATTGGCATTGCTTCCAAAACGACATGATTTAATAGTGTTGTTTTAGGCACAGATGACAATTAAAATGTCCAAACAGAGGCCGTTATCTGTACTATCTGTACTATGTTCTGATGAGAAGGGTTTCCTACTGTTATACGAGGTAGGTTTAGCCCAAGTTTGTCTACACGCTATATAAGCACCAGGGTATGATTGAGCTTTGCTTCGTTTATTGTTTTCAAACCGGACGTGGTAATAAGCGTACATTCACCTTCGCAGTACCATGAAAGATGATGAGGGCCCAAAAATAATTGTTGCGGACATAGCCCTTTACCCGTCACGACGGATAATTGTCAGCATGAACAATAAAAATAGTCTATGCACTTCCCAGAACTGTTTCCCAAATCATTTGTTTTCCTAGTTGGAATGGTTTTAGAGTAATAGACTCATATCTGATGGGCAGCTTCCTTTTTTCTTTCCTTCAAGTGACCATTTTCAAGGGGACATGGGATTGCTCTGCGTAAATGCAGGGTGGTCATCTGACACTGCATAATGCTATGGAAAAACTTTTTCTGTATTTCTTGATTCTCAAATGCCAGAAAATTACTTCTAATAAAGTCTACTTTCATTTTTCATGAAGAAGGTACTCTAGAGGGCCAGGCAGACCTTAGTTTTCGACCATTTCCTACAATGTACTTAATTCCTGCAGGCGCGGATCCAAGGGGGGGCGGACCCGACTCCCGCCCCCCTATTTTTCGGCGACCAAAGACTTTTTTCAGGCCTAATACAAACATCAGCGGACACTGCAACCTCCTGTCCCATAGCACACCCTTCTAGAGCGGCCAGGTTACCTTCCTCCAATTGACTTCCCGGCACCCGCGCCGCCGGCTGAGCCATTCCCGCCAACTGTATTAGACAGTGGGGCAAGCCCTCGTAAGATGTTCCCACGTGATCCCCCATTGCGTGTAACCCAATTCCTTTCCTAAAATCTTGAAAAAAATGTAAAAAGCACAAAACCGTTTTGTTCCCGCGATACTTCCCGAGTTCCCGTGTAGAAATTGAATAAAATATAATGCTGGTCGCCAGACATTGAGAACGAATGTCCCAGCTGAAGGGGGGACAGCCCGATATTCATAAGGTTCATTGTTCATAAGGTTTATTGTTCATAAGGGTCGTTATTCATAACATGATGAAAGGCAAAAATAAGGTTCATTGTTCATAAGGTTCACTATTCATAAAGAAAAATTGTTCATAAGGTTCATTGTTCATAAGGTTCGTTATTCATAATTGAAAAAAAGGTTCGTTATTCATAATCGAAAAAAGGGTTCGTTATTCATAATCGAAAAAAAGGTTCGTTATTCATAATCGAAAAAAGGGTTTGTTATTCATAATCGAAAAAAAGGTTCGTTATTCATAATCGAAAAAAAGGTTCGTTATTCATAATCGAAAAAAGGTTCGTTATTCATAATCGAAAAAAGGGTTCGTTATTCATAATCGAAAAAAGGGTTCGTTATTCATAATCGAAAAAAAGGTTCGTTATTCATAATAATATACAGTACAGTTGTTGGAGGTGAAAGTTGAAGTGAAACGGGCACTTTTCGCGGGTAAAAAAGTCCTCAAAATTCCTATAACACATTAACAAGCTTTTGCCATAGCAGCTGCCCCCCCCCACACCCTCCGGGTCACGACGGGCCATCTACGAAGGCGATTCGAAAATGGACCTCCGAATTAGTGTTACGGCATAAGAAAAAACCCAGTTTTTTAACTTTGGGCACTTACAATTACTCGTGAGAAGAGGTTCCTTTTTCAAAATTCACTTCGGGGTATCCACCCACGTGAGTTATATGACATATTAACGCATTTTCACATATCCCCTCTCCCTTGGTAACGGTACATCTCTTACGGAGAAAAGTCGAAAATGGACCTCCGAATTAGTGCTACGGCATAAGGAAAAACCCGTTTTTCAACTTTGGGCCCTTACCATTACTTGTGAGAAGAGGGTCCTTCCTCAAAACACACTCGGAGGTGTTCACCCACGTGTTTTCAATAACATATTAACGCACTTGGACCATAGCCTTTCCCCATTGGTCACGGTGGGCCCTTTACGGAGTCAAGTCGCAATGGACCTCCGAATTAGTGCTAGGGCATAAGGGAAAACCCGTTTTATTTTAAATGCGGGTCCTTACCATTTCTTGTAAGTAGAGGGCCCTTCCTCAAAACACTCTTGGTGTATATATCCACCGACGTGAGTTATATAAGAATATTAACGCAATTTCCCATAGCTCTTCCCCCCCCCCCCCGGTCATGGCAGACCTTTCACGGAGACAAGTGGAAAATGGACCGCCGAATCAGCACTGCAATTGTTGGAAAAAACCCGCTTTTGAATTTTTTGCGCTTACCATTACTGATGAGACGGCGACATTCCTCAAAACACCCTTGGGGGTGGCCACACAAGTGTTTTCAATAACATATTAACGCACTTTGGTCATAGCCCACCCCCTCTTCACACTTGGTCATGGTGGGCCATTTACGGAGGTAAGTCAATAATGGACCTCCGAATTAGTGTTATGGCATAAGGAAAAACCCGTTTTGTTTTGTTTTTAACTTTGGGGTTAGGACCACTTGAGGTCTGGGCAAGTCTGTTGTGGATCTTGGCCCGCACTTTTGAAACAGGGCCCACCACTTTGAACTTTGGGATCGCCAGAAAATTTTCTAAGTTTTTTTTTTTTTTTTTTTATCGAATTTTGGGCTCGCACAAATAAACTTTCAGCTCGCAAGTTCCTTATATGGGGACCGCAAAAATGAACTTTCGGATCACATCAACAAATAAAATAAGTCAAATCTGAATCCAGGGCATGCCAAATTTGGTGAATCTGAAACAAAAAATAAAAAAATGCTTCCCTACGTCACAAGGTCACGTCATTTGGGTCAGATATAAGTTTGACCCGGGGCCATCACGTGCAACAATTCCGGGTCAAATCAAGGTCAGCAAGGGGTAGTCATGAATTTGACCTCGCCAAAGGTCAAGTGAAAGGTCAAAATATTTTTAAAATTTTTTTCTAAATCACTGGGTCACGTAGAGGTTACGATGTAAAGGAGATCAAATTCCGCAATTGCTATAAGGAGTAGCAGCACGATAAAGAAAAACGCTATTTTTCCATGAAAAATACAACCCGAAGTCAGGCTTTACGCCGCCATATTGGAACCCTGCCTATATTAACCAAAATACATTTGCAACTGGGGTATAACTAGGGTATAGAAGATTTTTTCCCGTTAATTTGATAGGTAGGTCGACTTCATGGACCTTAATATAGTGTCAGTATCTAAGATTGAAATGAAAGACGGATAATGGGATCTTTTCTTTTTCAACATTTTAACCCCCGTGATCCTTACCGTTTGAATAGCCCTTGCTAGGGCTATTCGGCCTTTTGTTGCTTATATTACATGTAATGTAATCAAATTATTCCCGTTCTCTCTCTCCACTCTCTCTACTCGACACTTTCCCTGATATGCAACCCTCTCATCTAGCACGCCCTCTCTTCTGCCGGCCTCATTATCTGTTGGCCTGGATGCAGTTAAGAGGGTATACGCATATCACAGAACGGGTAGAGGGAGTGCAGATAAAGAACGGGAAATAATTAAGATCGCATTGCATGTTATATCTGCAACCAAAGGCCGAATATCCATAACAAGGGCTACCGTTTGAAGGTATTTTCATGATTTTTTTTTTTTTTTTTTACTTTTCCAAAGATGGTCAAGTGGGCGTATGTCCATATTAATTTCATCGAATTCGAGTTCAGAAACACCCCTCCATCACTTCTAATTAACCCATTATCTGATTATAGTGTGTGCCCTTTTGGGACCTAACACGTTTAGGTCATTACTGTCACTTGTGGGAGGGGGCCAATAACCCGCAAGCTACTTGGGGATATTCGCGCATGTTTCTTATATTCAAAACATGACAAACCTTTTCCATGGCACCTTCCCTTTTAGGTAGGCAAGTCGAAAATAGCCCTCTGAATTAGGTACAATGAGCTATGCAGCAGTGAACCAGACATTTAAGGGGTCCAAACAAAATCATATTCCTAACTTTGGCTGCGGTGCAAGGGCTATGATGACAAATTAGATGTTGCCTTAAAGCTAAAACATTTCCCTATTATACCAAAATAATTGAAATGTCCTAACTTCTTTATATCTCATAAGACAGGGCCAAAATGGCGGAGTATTTTATACAAAAATGGGAAATTGAAATGGATTTATTTGGATCTGAAAGCCTAATACAGACTAAACTATACCACTGACTGCACAAAAAACTTGATATTGGAATCAGCGTATTCGAATACCCTTCTTACATGACTTATGTCAAAATCTGAGGGGGTCGATATTTTAGCCCAAATCCCTGGGGACTCACCCGTGGAATTTGGGTGTGACATCGAGGTGCCTCAAAACTGACCAGAGTAACACTATATACGTATTCGAGGGTGCTAATTCCAAATCTGAAGTTGGAATTTTGTTATTATGTTCTGTTAAAGAGTTATGCCGCAAAAACCACATTTTGGCCACCCGAGGGGCCCGTTTGAAAGGCCACATCTTCTAATAGGGGGCTTACACGGGAAAACGGACTTCGTATTTGGAATCAGATGGCCAAATACCCCTAATTTGTTATTTTCGTCTATTTTGGGGAAGGTCGATACCCGACCTATCCTTTCCCCGAGGGAAGGGGCCTGGGAAGGGGTCGTCTTCCCGCAAGTGAATCGTTATGAAATGAATCATTTGGGGGTTTCAGGCATGCGCATTTCACAAATGAGCCTCCTGAGTTCATACGATGCACGCAAGTCACGTGCGAGCCCCTTAAACCGCCTTCCACTCAGTTTTAATCCCCATGCAGGGGTGTGACGAAAACGAGAGTTCAACTTTTTGATTCGGCGTATGATTTTGCCATGCAATTCGAGTCACAGGGTCAAGAAATGTTTATGGCGGGAATGATGATTGCAATTCTCCCCCTGTCCACTGTGCTCTATCGTACGATAGAGCGCCATCACCTTTACAAATTTCCCACATTTATGGATTTAAAACAAAATCATATTCATAACTTTGGCTGTATGAAAGTTATGATGGCAAATGAGGTGTTATCCGATAGGTGAGACCTTGCTCTATTTGAATGTAATACTTAGCATTGCGCAGCTGCTATCTATTTTGAAAGACTGGGCCAAGATGCTGAAGTGTTTTTACCAAAAAAATTAAAATTAATATGTTAATGTTGTATTCAAAATTTGGGCCCTTACTGTAACTTGTGGGAGGGATCCAATACCAGCGCATCTCTTGGAGAGTATTTGCACACGTGTCCTTCATGACATGTTACTCAACTGTTGCCAAGGCCGCTTCCCCTGGGCCCCGGTGGGCCTTCTACGGAGGCAAGTCGAAATGGACAACAAAACTATTGGGGGAAAGTAGCTCGTCAACTTTGGGGCACTTACTGTAACTTGTGGGATGGGGCCCTTACCCCCCCCCCCCACCCGAGTGTATCTGCACATGTTTCCTTTATAACATATCTATCAACTCTGACTATGCCCACTTCGTCGTGGCTACAGTGGCCCTTGTACGGAAGCAAGTCGAAATGTACCACGAAATAAGTGGACATTTTTTCAATCTTGCGTGTGAGGGCGCTGTAAATATTTTCGGAATCGGGGGGTCCAGTTCACCCCATCATGACACTTTTATCCGGATCCCGGGTCACATACAATCCATTTTCTCCCCCTCCCGCCCCATAAAAGTGAAACATGCAAAGAAAAATGCCATTTTCGTAAACAGCGTGCTCGAATGCATATGTGTGCAAAGTTTCGGGCTGATCTGAGAGATGACCTCCAGGGGGCCCCCAAAAAACATAAGGTAATTCCATATTATCATCCATGTTTTTTTTTTAGCTAAAATCGTCGTATGTCACCGAATTGCACCAAACTTTTCAGTAAGGTCAATTAGACCACGCCCATCACGAATCCGAGGTTAAAATTTGCAAATCTTCTTCCTCTCAAGAGATGCCCCCTTTTTGTCTCATCGCTCCGTGAGGAGGATGAGAATTGTAGTCACTTGACCTGTTGGGCTATATTCGGCAATGCCAGCAGAAATAACAACCGTTGCCATGGTAACAGTTAATTTTCCCAAGTTACTAGTCTAAAGTCCTAACCCATGGTGGGGTACCCCAGGATGACCAAAAGTCCATAATGGAGGGAGGGGTCAAAACGTGTCCGTGTGTGTTTGTGTGTGTGTGTGTCCAATTTTGTTTTCTTAATATCTCCAAAAGGGTAAAGCCAATTTTCTTCAAACTTGGTAGGAAGGTGTCCAAGGTAGAACCCCAGTTATACATTGACTCCCGGAAGTTAAGGTCAAAGGTCAAATATGTGAAAATCCTTTTTTTACAACTTACTCCAAAGAAAAACACTACAAAAATATATGGTTGCCATGGCAACCAAGGTCAAAAGTCACATGATATTAACATTTTAAGTAGAAAAAGTGTTCCACGAACTCCTCCTTATGGGCCAGACCGATTCTTTTGAAATTTGGTGGGTAGGTACCCCAGAGTGTAAACTTGTGTCTGAGTGACTTTCGGCCAAAAAGGTCAAAGGTCAGAGGTCTAGGACAATTTTTGGGAAAAATCACGCTTTTCTAGTATTTTTAGTCTAATTCCATAAGGAAACATTCCACATGCATGAAACTTTGCACATATGATGAACATACCTAATACTACCAAGATATATGGTTACCATGACAACCAAGGTCAATGGTAACGTGACAGGAGGTAAAAGGCCAATTTTTGTGAAAAATCATATTTTTTTAGTATTTTTAGTATTTTTTTTTGCTACCAAAATATATGGTTGCCATGGCAACCGGGGTCAAAGATCAGTTTTTGTGAGAAATCACATTTTTTTAGTTTTATCAGTATAATTCCAGAAGGAAACATTCCACATACATGAAACTTCACACATGTGATGAACATATCGAACGCTATCAAAATGTATAGTTATCATTGCAACCGAGTTCAAAGGTCACATGAAAGGAAGTAAAACTTCAATTCCGGAAGGAAAAATTTGACATACATAAGACTTCACACATATGATGTCGAATTGAAGCTAGCGTACATCAGTTTGTCTCAGATCTTTGATACCAGACTTTGTATGGTTGGGGGTGATGGGTTGGGGCTAGATACTGGATCTGTAAGTTGTACATAATTTGTGTTTAGACCCATTTTCCTGGCATCCTATAATAAATATTGAACTGGGCTGTTACGTTTTGGTTGATCTGAGTAAACTGCTGAAGAAAACATTGTTTTGCAAAATATAGAAGGGCGTACGCCCCTCACGCCTCTCTAGTCAGACCATGGTTTTTATGATTTGATAACGACCTGTATCTGGTAGGATCATGTTGACACGACATTGAATCACGTTATATTCCGATGATAATATCCTGCCAGCAACATATTGACGATGATTTTTTTTTGAGGGGGGGGGGGTTACACCGCCTGTGTTTAGAGGTCCTTTCAAATGCCTTCGAAAATTCTGTCAAATTTATGAACAGTATATCTATGAACCTGACGGGTGTTTTGGTGTGTGTCCATTTTTTGAATAATTCGTGTGTCTCGTATGAAAAGCCCTTCCCTAGTTACTCGCAACGTGGCATTGTCAAAGTGACTTGTGTAATATAATGAGGGCGTTTTTTGGATGCCGCCTTTTGCCGGGCCCTGCCCTGGCGAGTGCTTTAATAGAGCAAGTCAGAAAACGAGCCCGGTTAGCGGTGGGTCAAAGAAATTGTGGAATGCTTGTGGAATGAAATATCTTTTCTTTTCTTCTATAACTTCCTGCATCTTGTGTGATATGTGACCCTGCGCAGGGATGATAGGCCCATGCGTTTTCTGTAACATATTGGCATTTTGATGGTCCATATAACATGCCAGTATGTGTGGGGCTTAGAAAGAGACAAGATAAAAACTAAGGAGAAGTTTGTGTTACTAAATATGGGAAGTGGATGGAGATCGGATTTTGGATGCGCCCTTTATCTCGTTAGAAAGGACCTAACCCTTGTTACTCGCGCGGTTGCGTGGCATGTACGGCAAGTAAAAGAGTGGTTGCACCAGATGAACTTTCCAATATCCGCTACGTAACCCTGACCCTCGCTTAATTTTGCACCCGAAATAAAAACCCTTAAACAAAAATACAAAAATCCTATAGCAATGTGACGATGACGTCCTCTGTTAAAGATGTAATTCTCTTGACTTCGTGACCTCTGAAAAAATACCTGGAAGTCAGGAACTAACGTTTGCCTTAAAAAAAAGTTCATATACTTAATACTTGAACCGGTACCCTTTAAATAAGTTGGAAATTTTGAGACATCAAACTTTGGGTCGATGACGCTTCGCTTGTTGACCAAAATCAAGTGGCCTTGTGACAATTGCTAAAAGCTTCTTTTGAATTCTTATTGTTTTGGTTTCTTTTTGCCATCCTATAATTTCATTTTTGGACTATTTTGTTTTCAAACGGTCTCAATTAGTTGTGCCATCGATAGATCCGTCTTAAATTACAAACATATTTAGAATTCCTTCAAATGGTGTTTTGGTGTGCTTTTCGATGAGTTTGGCAAACAACATATGATGTTAGTACAATTTAAAAAGAAATATAGTCCATTAGTAATTTTTTCATATTACCCCTAAGGTGTATATGTGTCACAGGTCTAGAAAATCCACAAAAGGTGCATTTTTGTGAATTTATCTTATGTCTTCATATAAGGAAATTTATACTAGAGAGCGCTGTGGAATCGAATTTGGGGCCGTCCATGTGGTTAGACCTCAACGCTTTTTAAGTTGACTCGTGACCTTTTATTTTCATCGGTTCGGTGGTCAAAATGTTTTTGGCATCTCCAAAATGGGCCAAAAACCATCAACTTTTTGAAATGACTTTTTGAAGCCGATGTACAACCCCGCCAAAGGTAAACATTGAAAAGCGCCTGTTTGTGTCTTTTAGAACAGCCCGTAGTATGAATTCGATACCTCTTTTTGGGTGACCCATCCGTATTATCTTTCTCTCAAGGTTAAAGTTTTGGAAGAACAGAAAGAAAAGAAAAGAAAAACTCAAAAGTGACCTATTTTGAAGGCTTGTCAAAAGCAAAAGAAAGCAATGATTGTTTCTTTCGTTTCTTTGGCCTATGCCCCACCTAGTTCTTTAAGAACTTTATGTGCAAGGTGGAGAATCTTGAAAGGTGGATTTGATGGAGTTTTACGCCCCTAGAGGCGCCTACGGCCTTTTTTCCAGTTGTGAGGCACTGGATTTTTTTCCCTACTCCATTGTTCATGCGGAGCATCTCGCACAACGGCAGTATGTTCCATTTTTAAGTCTTTGGTATGACTTGACCTGGGGAACGAACCCGGGCCTCCAGCGTGAAAGGCAAATGCTCTACCACTAGACCAAACACGCAGTCATTGTTTTTTCTTATATGGGAGTCTCAATTTTTTTATGATGTAGGTTACATGTTCAATGCTTTGCGCGCCACGTAAAGAAAGCAAAATTTATTTAGTTATGTGTTTTTTTTTTGTTCACATTTTGGACTGGTTGTTAAGAGTCCTTATAGGATTACTACACAAAGATAAACTTGAGAGGCAATTAGGCTATATGTAACGAGGAATGCACAATCTTTATTCTCTCTTTCTTCCTCGTAATTCTTCAAGTACTGCATACAGTACAAAATAAATTTTGCCCTTGGCCTATACACATGCTCCCGTGGAGCTAAATACATAAGAATACATTAAGAAAGTGGCTGTTCCTCGTAGGCTTATCAATATCTGTGCATCGGCGGCATTACTGAGGCCATATATGCTTGTGATTCGTGTCTTATCTCGTGTAATTTCCTGCCTCCTTTAGTATGGTTTCGTGCGATTTCGTGTTTCAGAACATTTTCCGACCATCAGCTCATGGGTACCCACCAGCGTGATCGCCAACAACTGGCGAACTGAAATAACTTTCAGCCAGCCCACTCAACCCATCAGCAAAATGTAACTATTAATAGAGGTCGCTTTGCAAGGTGTTTACGCCGCTACACTCCTTAAAAAATCGGTTAAACAAATGCCGATATTTAATACTACGAGCCAACAGCATCCGAATGGCCTACATCCCAAGGAATATTGTGTCCAAGTTTCAAATAGATCCATGAAAGCATGTGGGAGGAGCGGCACTTTGAAAAATGGTGGACAGATAGATAGACAGCTATACAGAGGCCATGTGATGACAACAGCTCAACAGTATTCTCTTCAAATGTTAATTCGACTGCTTCTTGTATTGGGTATCAAATAGCATTGCAATCCGTTCCCATTGATATCGATTTTAATGAATTTGCAGCTTGTTGGGGGGGGCGCTGCTTACCTTAGCAATTGGCATGAATAACGAACCTTTTTTTTCGATTATGAATAACGAACCTTTTTTCGACTATGAACAACGAACCTTTTTTTCGATTATGAATAACGAACCTTTTTTTCGATTATGAATAACGAACCCTTTTTTCGATTATGAATAACGAACCTTTTTTTGGATTATGAATAACGAACCTTTTTTTCGATTATGAATAACGAACCCTTTTTTCGATTATGAATAACGAACCTTTTTTCGATTATGAATAACGAACCCTTTTTTCGATTATGAATAACGAACCCTTTTTTCGATTATGAATAACGAACCTTATGAATAATGAACCTTTTTTCTCATTATGAATAACGAACCTTATGAATAACGAACCTTATGAACAATGAACCTTATGAACAATGACCCTTATGGATAAAGAACCTTATGAATATCGGATAGACCCCGCTGAAGGTGTTGAGGAGTACTACAGGAGGGCGATCTTCATTCCCTTTATAGATAGCCTAAAGGGTCAGCTTGAAGATAGATTCTGTGGCAGATCTTGTGATGCTATGAGGGCAATGATGCTTATCCCCGCAAACTTGGCCAATCTGAAGGATGACTATTTGGAGAAGATCAAGGGGCACTATGGCAAAGACCTTCCCTGCCTCTCCGATTTCAACCAGGAATTGCGACTCTGGACGAAATTCTGGGACTCCCGGCGAAAGGAAGAGCTGCCCGACACGGTGTCCAGAGCCATTCAAGGTATCGAGGCGTCTGGAGTCGAGAAGGCCTACCCCAACATAATGGCAGAATGGCAGTTCTACGGATTATGCTCACTTTCTCGGCTACAGCAGCTAGTGTTGAGAGGACAAACTTGGCATTGCGGTTCATTAAGAACACTTACCGGTCAACAATGACCGAGGACAGATTCAATGCCCTAGTCCTTCTATTCGTGCATCGCGACATCTCTCTTGATTACGTAGCGATCATAGACAAGTATGCCAGGAAATGTCCTCGGCGCATGCTTTTTATCAATCCCTTGCTAGAATAAAAGCATGCTGGACTTAAGCAAAGGATTCTTGGTGGAGGAATTGGCCGATTGAACTCCTACGTGACGTAGGGTCCGGTACCGTACAACCCTAGTTCAAGAGACTGAGAGCTGTCCTAGGTTGGGATGTATATATGATTTTGTTGATGAATGATGATTTTATTTTGTAATTGTAGAGTTTTGCCCATCACCTGATACAGGTTTGCATCATGTATACCGCTTATGTGAGACTGTTTCCAACCTAACTAAATGAAAATTTGCATCCAAACTTCGTTTATTTATAAAAAAAAAAATCGCCGGATTTCGGAAGGCAAAATGTAACCCTCAGATGCTCGGAAATGGCCTCTAAGCCCTTCTCAATTCCAAAATTTTCCGGGGGAGGCCCCCGGACCCCCCCCCCGCCGTGGCTTCGCGCCTTCGGCATTCGCCTCCGACGATCGGCCTTCGGCCGATGTTTCCGCCCCCCCCCCCCCATTCTCCAAACCCTGGGTCCGCCCCTGTCTTGGTTATTGCAAAGCGGTCACATAATGATATACATAATGATATACGATTCTATGAAAGCTTATGGTTCTTTGTGTTCTTATTTTGATTTCCAGATGCCAAATATTTACATCTAACCGTGATTTATTTCCAAAATTTTGTTCCCCTTTTAAGGTGTCTTGCTTTGGCTTTAGCAGATTTAATCTTTACCCTTACAAAGTAAGTCCCTTTTTACAAAACATCTTGAATCTGGACCTGAAAAACCTGAACATTAAGTGAATTATAATGGTTGCCTTTATACTAGTATGTGAAAGGAAGAGACAGAAAATCTAAACATGTTTTAATAGAAATACTTGGGGAGGAGGAATGGGTAAGCAGTTTTCTACCAGGTGAAGAAATCTAAAAGAAAAATTTGGAAAGGCATGAGTACTTAGATCGTGTTGAGGCACAGAGTATCTGCCTACTTCAAAGTGCCCCTACATGATGAAGGAAGTTCGTTCTTCATTTCGAGTTAACCGCATGAGAGGCCGTCTCAGGCGGAGGTCCCTGGACCTTCCCGGGAAAGTTCAGAAAAATGAACCTTATCTATGCAATTTCCCAGGTTCTAAAGGCCTTCAAAATAGAATCAGTACAATGGAGTTTTAAGCATTTTTAGTATTTTTTCAAGTAATCTATTTTTCATTAGGGTTTGGAAATCGCAGGGGTGGAACTGCCCCTGCCCCCGGCAGGCTACTGCCCTGGAACGTACGTTTACCCTAGCAGTCCTTCAGTCCTACAGTCCACTGGTGTCCTGCACCATCTCATTACTTCGATAGTTCCTTTGTACTAGCCGGTTGGTTTCACAACCAATGGAATTTTGTCCGTTAGTGGGCACTTCATACAAATCTGACTGACTGCAGGTCCGATGGGGGGGGGGGGGGTGCATATAATGAGCTGTTTTACTGTGAGACGTATATAGGTCGTCGGACTAAAGGGCAGTGCTCAAAATTATTTGCAGGGTTCCTTTTTCAGGGAAGTTTGGAAAGTAAAGCCCCGACACGCCATTTTCAGGGTTGTGAGATCCTTACATATGGCGATACAGTCTGCGGAAAGAAGGAGCTAGTGTAGGTTGGCAATCCGCTGCTAATCGCTTCACAGTATGTAAGTTTACAGTAGGCCAACAATCAGCACGAATTTTTGTACTTTTTCCGGTACGTTTTTGTACCGTACGTTTTTACGGGAATGTATCAGTAGTATAGGGAGGGGTAGTTAGAGCTACATGCCGCCCTAAGAGCCGCGTTTGAGAATCATTGCGGTAGTTATAGTGATAGTACTACTGCAAATATGGGGCCCAGGCGCGTAGCTAAGGGGGGCTGGGGGACCTGCCCCCAGATGTTTACCAGCCTCCCCCCCCCCCAAATTGTGTGTCCTAATAAAATGTGTAAGAATTTAAGACAACGGTTAATACCGTGATCCCCCATTTGATACCTAGGCCCCCTAAAATTTTCATCTTAGCTACGCCCCTGATATAGGCTACGCCACGTGGGTGAACCCTGTATCATGCCCTGCGTCATATCTGAATAGTCAAAAGGAGGTATGTATCCCTTTACGTGATGTGATTGGTTTCTTCCGTTGTCAGAAGGAATAATCATTTTCTCTCAGAAGAATACCTTTAAATGTGCAATTTCTTTTGAGTGCAGGGGGATTATAAATGGCGGACAAACGAATTATAGTCATAGCAGGAACTCCCTAGTTACGTCTTCAAATCTCAAACCGTCTCATTTCCGGGTAAAAACACTTTAAAAGTTACCTTTCTCCTTTTTTTCACGGTACCCTATTTCCGACAATTGAATGGTTTCGGAGGACCATTATTGTGTGGTATCTGTTATTTTCAGCCAGTCTGGAATGGAGCCTTGTATGGTAGACCTACGATGAAAGGGTCTAATGGCTGACATGGGGTAATTAGGGGACGTAGCTTCAGTCTATAGGAAGCAAAACTTCCGGAATTACGTTTGATCTTTGACCGTCAGCACCTTACTGAAAGAGCTTTAGAATGTTACGGTATATCATTACAATGACCGGTGGCGTCTCGAAAAGCCTCTACGGGAACACGAACCTATGTTCTTCAATTAAAAGAATATACTTGGTATGAAAAACTAACGTACAGTTACACCTTTCTTAAATAAATTTTGACATGACTAAGGACCGGATCGACTGGCCTCTTCAGCACTTTGCGAGGGGTATACCTTTGCTTACTGAAAAGTTATCAAAACTTCATCTTTTGATTTTATTTGGTTTTGTTATGCACTTTTTCACTAGAAAATTTAGTATAAAATTATTATGTCAACATAACTATTTTTCCAACAACTAATCCAGGCCCTCTAGACCTACTTTGGCCATGAATCTCCTCATTCAATGCACTTAACCTCCCAAACTATCTGTCATTTAAATTCTATACAACTCAGAAGTCATTTAAAAACTCTTAACCCTTTTCAGTAAGAGCATGACGGTAGCAGGCAAGGTAGTTAGCATTTTAACTTTGTCATGCAACATCCACCAGCCTTTATTTAACCATCACTGAAAATGAACCCAACAAATAGATCTATCGAATGCCACCATTTGGGGGGGGGGGGTGCTTTTGACATTCTTTCATAAAAAATCGTAAAATAGTTGTTTACATTCAAAAATATACCAAAAATTAAAAAAAATCTAAAAGTGACGTCATTATTTAACAAAAAAAAATCAGTTTAGGCCTCACTTAGAAAAAAGTCACCCTACTCACTTTCTTCTGAATACTGTACCTTGGAACCTAAACAAACACCATGAGAGGTGATTAGGTATCAGGGGTAGTGAATTTAGAGATATTTCAGATATAATTTTCAAAAATAGGTCATTTTCAGTCAAATCTACATTTCGATCCCAAAACCCCCACCCAATAAAAAAATACATAAATCAACCACGGAAAGTCCAATGTTTTTCATTCAAACACCAAAATGTCCGTTATGAGATTCCTTACACAGAAACATCAAGAAGTATCATGAATACATAGACCCTTTTCCAAACAGCAATTACAAAGGATTGTGGGATAGTGTTTTGGTCTGCATCATTCTTGTCCACTGTAAAATGCCACTGACAAAACTTGAATAATGCACACAAAAACTCTATCCCACAATCCTTTGTAACTGCTATTTTGAAAAAGGTCTATGGCAAGGGTAGGGTGAGCTGGAGAGGTTCAAATAAATAAACAAATGCATTTTTCCAAAATGCGTCATTTTCGGTCAAAAACCTACATTTCTAGCCCCCAAATCCCCTCCCAATATCAAAAATTATAAGCCACAACACCCCTCCGACTGTTTCACTCACTAAAATGTCCATTAGGAGCTACCTTACAAAGCCCATGTGCAAAGCTTTCACTCTGCTCTGTGCACTGAGCCGAGCCCTGTGAACTGAGTATACAGGTCAGTGTATGTGTGTAGTTCAGTGTGGGCTGAATAACAAAAAGTAAACAAAGAGTTAAATGGGCATATCTTTCTCATTTTTGATCCAATTTCCTCAAATTTGGTATCAAATGAAAGAAGAAACTAAGCCAAAAAATCTCCTGTACCATAAATTACAAAATAATGGTGATCTGTATGGGTATTCCTAGTATTCTATGGAAAGAAAAAAACCGTATGACGTCATCTAATTTGCATACATAATATATTATTTACAAAAAATAAAATGTTCATTCAAATTTCCCATCTTTCTCTTTACAATGATATATAGGTTCTCACAGAATATTCTTTAAAATTAACCAAAAATTCCTGAAAGTATTCCTCGCTTTAAACACTGAAGAGCCGTATGGAAAAGGATTTTTTAAGTTAAATGTCGTTTTCTCAACAGGGACCCAATGACACACGAGGGCACAGAAGGTTCCACAATCTCGCCCCGTCAGTAAACAATTTTCCCCTTCAAAGTTTATTTCCAGCCCCTCCTCCAGTTTAAAATAGAAACCCATCTTCCTGACGAAGTTACAGTATAGCTTGCACTGACTTTTAATTGCTCAAGCACTACTATATGAGTTGGCTTAGGTCTAATTGGAAAACACAACTTACTGCACGAGTCTTCTCTGACCAATCAGAGTTAAGCTACTGTTTGAATTAAAGTTATTCAAAGTGCAATTGTACTAGATATCATATTCTTAAACATGTCTGGGAAGATGCAGTGGCTTAAAAGGTTCATCCCATATATTGTCCGTAATGCTAAGAGCCTACAGCTCGTAGCTCCTTGATCTTTACCAAGGAGTTGCCAAACACCACGTGAAGGACCCTAAAGTGGTAGCACCTCCGTTAAAGAGTATCACTTGAATGAAAATTTCTGTAGAGGGCGACAAATCTCACCCTTAAATCAGATCAGACGCCAGACAAGGCACTGAACGGACGGGGAAAAATCTTTCGGGGGCCGGGGGGGGGGACGAAATATTTTTCAAAGGACGAGATGTACTAAAATACATTATGGCAATTATGGTATCTTTAGTATGATCTTCTATGGGGTGAAAATTTCCCAGGGGGCTTCGCCCGCCCCTGGTCCCCTTGGCTACGGGATTGTCTAGACCGTGGATGTCCTCCTCTCTAAGTTTTCTTTCAGTCTCTATTCCTATTTTAAAGGAAAAGACCTGCCTTGTACACCTCCCTGTCAATCAAAAGTAGACCGTGTTAAACTGTGAAAGGCCATATCTAAAAAAAATACTTTGTATGAACTGTCTAGACCTGTGCAAGGAGTAGACCGCTGACCGCAAAAGCATCATTCACCAATTAGAGTAATACTGTTTATGTCAAGCAAAGCGCAGTCACTATTGTTAGCGAGAGAGATATGAGGGTGTTCTTAAATACGTTTCAAGTGATGCTAAAGCCCCTTTAAAGACTGAAACTATACTTTCCTGCACGCTTCACCTACACTCAGGCACGAACTCAGGGGAGCGATCTTAACCGGCCTATACATCCACTGTTTGCGTAGTTGTTATAATTTATATTTCTTGCTGTCGAAAATTTTAATTTTAATTTTAAACTTTCCTAATTTTAATTGTAAGGCTCTCCTGACCCACTCAACCGCATATAAGAGCCTCTTTTACCAAATTTCCCCACGGAGGCTCCACCTTTGGTACTCTTATGTGAGAGTTTTCTCCTCAATGGCGTAGTATCAGAACCATTTATTATTTATATTTATTTATTTTTTCAGTAGGTCATAAAACATGTAAAATTCTTGACTTTCGTGCTAGTCAAGTGCCCAATGCCTAGCCCCCCCCCCCCCCCAGCCTTTCTTATTAAAAATAGGCAAGGACATTACATGTAAACGCCTTCTTTCTCTGAGGTCAAAGTGTATCTTTTCAAGACAACAGACGGGATGATACATTATTCTAGTCAGATGACAAATTTGTTCAGGAAGATGACACTGGATTAAGCAGCTGTTAGACGGATTAGTCTTGGGAAGATCTTCAGTAGGTGTGGTTTGCATCTTTTATTTCAATGTCTTGTGTTTATAAAGGATTTTCTTTGACGTCATTCGGTCAGGTAGTTCCTCTGTCCATATTATCAAGCGTCAAGTTTTATCTTAAGATGGGGATTAAAGAACTTAAAATCCTCTTAAGACTGGAAAACCTTCCATCTGTTCTTGTGAGGGGATTTGTGGAAAACTGCTTAAAAAGGATATGTTGAGGAGGAAATTGAACACTTGAGTCCGAGTATCGAGACATTTTCTTGAGGCAAGGAGCAAAGCAAACCACCGGTGAGTTGATTTGTACTGTTTTTAGGTGCGTGTATGAAACAGCTTAGTAGAATGACTTTTTTGAGCAATTCTCAAGTACAATTGTTTGATTAATTTTATCCAGATGGGTTGGTTCTCTCTCAAATCCTCAGACTGAAAATCAGTCTAAAAGAGTGGGATGAGGAACAACTCTAAATTTGGATTGAAAATTGAAGTAAAACGAATAAGATTTATTCTCAATCTATTAGACTGAATATTTCAATGGAAGTTACCGATTGGTCTCTAATTTCAGTCTTTCAAGTTTAGGGAGTTGCTTTTATGAATTTATTTGATATTTAAATATAAGTTAACCACTAGGAACAATCTCCAGATTTAGTGTTCAACCATCATACAATTAATTAATAATATCTAAATGTATTAGTTTGTGTGAATTTATTCTAAACTTTAATAAATCAAAGTTAAAGTAGCAATCTTTAAATTTACATATGAGTCCTCCGTCAGGAATTTGCTGAATATTGTACCTACGAAATATCCAAGGCTCCTGCAGAGTGAAAAACAAAAATCGACATTTTTGTCTCTGAATATTTGTATGACAAGAAAATTCTGCCGATTTTTGTATTGAAATCTCAACTTGTAAAGATATTTACCTCACTAAAGCATTAATATCTGTTAAAGTAACATTTTCGCTAACACCGAGGCTTCATCTAAGTTACAGTAGGCCTACGTCTAGCTTTTTCCAGCTATTTCAGCAGCATTGAAATGAGTCTGTCCAGGCCTTAAATTTTATTGTGATCGATTGTCGAAATGATGATGTTTATCTCTCTTTTAAGTTTCAGAAATTATAAACTGTGTAGAAGCGTCATTATTATCATATTTTGTAGGCCTCAGATTTTCTGTCATTAATGAAGCATTGTGTACTGTACTATTAATTGCAGGGTTTCGAACTTTCTTTACCCGTGTCCGCACTGTTATTGTGGAAAACCTATTGAAATATTCTCTGATCTAAAAGCAAAGCCTACCGTAGCATCAAAACGATGCTACCGCGTGAATAGAGACTTACCATTAGTTTGTAAAATGGATTTCGAAAGATCCATGTGCAATTTAACTAGTACAAGGGAAGATTACCAACTTAACTAAAAAACTCAAATGGGTGATAAGACATGAAAGCGATAAAGAGTTTGTTCATTTTGGTGAGGAATATAGAAAAGAAATCCCGGGATTTAACAAAATTAAAACTAGTTATTTTTCTGACTCCATAGATACTCAAAATGAAATTCTTGTTGGTCACACTTCTGGCTGCAGTCGCTTGCGCCGAGTTCTCTCCACTTTTTACTGTTAAGGAGAAAATCCAAGGCCGTTACATTGTCAAAGTAAAGGTAAGAATTTCTCTGATTGCTCAAGATTAGTTATAAAGGGCTAATCATTTCGTCCTAGACAGTTAAATTCTTCCTAATAGAGATTACTTTTAGCCCCTCCTCCAATCTCAGACGACACTGTACTGAAGCATGCACTAAGTTTCTGCAGAGAACACTAGCCTATTTTGATTTAAATGCTATTGTAATATCCACTCTCAGTGCAATGTATTATACTACATCACTTTTCACTGCTCTTTACATCTCCTCAGACATGGTGGAGCTATTATTTTAATCTATGTCACTTAACGTGCAGTCACCAGTTGTGGATAGGGATACCTGGAGTTCCTAAACATTTTTGGATAATGCAAGAGGGTCCTTTAAGGAAACTTTTAATTCTACTACTCTCTAGAATGGTCCTTTAATTTGCTTTGTCTTCATCTTAAAAGAATGTACAACAATGCAATGCATAGAGAAGACGTTCGATGGTTGTTCGATGACGTTGACTGCTTTTGTTTTGACTTTAAAGGGGAATTTTCATGATCCCAGACAGTTCCAATTCTCCCAACTATGCATCTTCTAGCTCCTCCCATAACTGTATGAGGCTCTTCCTTGTGCAAGAATAAACCTGTTTCATTGCTTAAGGCCATGTCCTGGTGAGCATACAAGGCTATAAAATGTAATAAAAGTACTCTCTCTGCCTTGTGTGGAATGTGAGCTACTCTGCATCTTTCAAATTTTCAAACTTTGATGTCAATCAAAGAGCAGTCACCAACTGAGAATTTTCATATACATACACTAAAAATATACTTTGGGGTGATGACTGTCTGTCTTTAAATTCAGTTTAAACTACAGTATCCTTTACGAAGCATTATTACTCTCAGTGATATATGTTTTAAATCCGCACCAGGATGATCTGGACTTCAGCGATGCCGTCGCCATGATTGAAAAACACCCCTTCTTCTCTGCTATCGGAGGTCGCGTTTTGAAAAAATACCCCAACGCTTTCCGTGGATTCAGCGCTCAGCTTTCCGAGAAAGCTCTCAACCTGGTAATAACATTTCTTCTTGTTCTCCAAGGGTGTATCCAGGGCATGGAGAAACTAGGACGGGATAAAACATGAAAAACAACTTGACAACCCTGCAGAAATTCATCTTAAGCGCTTTTACGGCAGGGGAGAGGGTGAGGCCTCTTGTGGGAAGCTGCAGGAAAGGACCCTTGTATTGCGCCTGAGAGCCTTATAATCATAACACTGACACTAAAATGCTCTTCATTTGCACCAACAACAAATCAACTCAGGCCGTTTTAGCTCTCTCGAGAACCCGAACCTGCCAGTGCTTAAATTAACTGAAAATTAAAAAAAAATACAATTTAAAATTTTTAAAATAAAATTTTAAAAACGGAATTGCAACAACCAAGAAAATAAAAGAGGTCGAGTTTTATATCGTGAATAAGATTCATTTTTTTTAATCTGACCTTTAGGTTCGTAATCTTGATTCAGTGGAATATGTTGAAGAAGATGGCATTGTTCGTACCTCTGATGTTACTTGGGGTCTCGATCGTGTTGACCAAAGAAGACTTCCCTTAGATGGCAGCTACAGCCCAAGAAGTAAGTAATAAACTAAAAATATATGAGAATGATGAACTTCATAGAAATCAAATGAGGAAGAATTAAATCACGAGTAACTTTAAAGATTAATTTCAACGCATTGAATAAAATGGACTTCATTGCTTTCCCTTACTTTCACATTTCCCATCGAATAAGGCCCACTAAGAGTAACTACTTGTCAATTTCTCCTTTTGGTAAACTTCGCAACAATCCCTCATAAAATTAATATCAATTCAGGCAATCGAGTTGGCAGTTTAGTGGCGATTGAGTTGACTCTGCAGGTTAAATACCATCATGTAAAATAGTTTAATACCATCGTGTAAAATTGAAGATTCTGACGTCACGAGTCATCTTCTATTCCTCAGACGATGGTTCTGGAGTGAATGTTTACGTCATCGACACCGGAGTCAACCCTGACCACACTGATCTCTCCGGACGTGTTGTCGCTGCTTACGATGCCACTTCTTCCTCAGGTCGTCAGGTAAAAGTGTTTTTTATGTGACCAGTGACGACTGTGTTGGAAGCAGGGTAGGGGGATATGGGGTCCAACCAAAAGTTTATTGCCTCAAGCATTAAGGGTAATACCTTAACATTTATTGGTATTGGAAAGTATCGCCAGGGCCACTACGCTTTATTGGTTACATTTACGAGCAAAGGAAGCATGCAATTCAAATTACGCTTCTACGTCTATGGACAGCTACAGGAGTGCCATGGAGGGCACATGAAATCTTAGTGAAATCACCCTCCCCCCCACCACCCCCGTCTTCCCTATTCGAAAAAGTTTATTGGAAAGTTGCAAAATACCGTAACAATTGTCTACTTGAAATAAAATTGTACTACACCATACTTCAAGCTGATTGGTAAAAGTTAAAACATTATTTAGCACAGGGATAAAAAATTAAGTACGACCACTGTGCATATTAAAATTACTGAAATGAGTTTCACTAAACGGCGATTACAATATATGACTTTCGTTAAATAGATCTTTCGGTTGCATGTCCACACCCCCTTCAAATTTTAAATTATTTTCTATCGATTCTATCCAGGGAGGAGTTGACTGTAACGGTCACGGATCTCACTGTTCCGGTACCGTGGCTGGAACCACTTGGGGCGTTGCTAAGGGTGCTAGGATCTACGGTATCCGTGTGCTTGGTTGCCTGGGATCTGGAACTAACTCTGATGTCGTTGAAGGTAAGTAACCTGTTCAGATCGTTAGATACAAGATTTTAAAACTAATTTTCAATGAGAAGGTATTACTGTTCTCCAATGTCTTTGTGTTTTATGTTACATATCTTAGCCGACGTGTTACTCGGCTCCAACGTTGTTGTCCTATAGGCAATTTGTCCCGAATGGAGACGTGCTCCCATTCACAGTAACTTAAACTGATACTAAATAAATATAGTTCAAAGCTAGACTAGAAGAAAACTGTATATTCCTAGAGAGACTGGGTTCAGACCCACTTCTAATATAAATTTATGGCAGAAATCAGAAAAAAGGCGAGAAAAAGACGCTTCTTCAATGAAAAGGGTACTACCCCACATCAACCATCCCCTGTCTCCGATAATCACGCAATAGAAAGGAACTTGTGATGTATGAAATTGAACATAAAAGTTCCAACGTCTAGGGCAGTTAATCGATTCTGAATATCTTACTTTCCAGGTGTGGACTGGGTTACCGCAAATGCAAACCTCCCTGCTGTCGCTTCCTTGTCTCTGGGTGGTGGCGCTAGTTACTCTACCGACTTGTCCATAAGGAGGCTGATCTCTGCAGGAGTTACAGCCAGTGTTGCCGCTGGTAACGAGAATCAAGATGCATGCAATGTCTCCCCAGCTCGTGTTGAAGAAGTGAGAACATTTTTATCTTATTCTTAATAGCTCTTTTTTTCTTTTTCTTTATGAATGTCGCAAAATTAGACATGGAATTCCAAACTGTTCTTTCTCTTCATCCCTTTATACCTCTTATATTTTTATTGTATCTAGCAAACCTAGTTCAATATGGAAATAATGATGGAATACCCTTGAATGATCTCAAGAGTCTTCCACTTAAAAAAATAAGGCTAAGGCTAGTAATTATTCGGCAGTTTGCTCGAAATAATACACCCGACACGATGGCAGAGTGGTTAGAGCATCCGCCTTTCAGCCGGAAGACCGGCGGGCTTCAAATCCCGGCAGTCGGGTCATACAAAGACTTGAAATATGGGGCCTGTTGCCTTCTTGCTTGGTGCCCGGTATAATAGAATGGGGTATTACCCTTGTATAAAAACTTAACCGGAATCGTCGCATTGATTGCACGAGAAAGTATAGTCCAAGGGGCTTGCGAACGTTTAGGAATGACAAGATTTTGATGGAAATGTGTAAAACGCTTTGAAGTCAATCAAAAAGCACCACATTAGAAGGATTTGATTATTATTTCACAGTGTGCTGCCAAAGCAGAGCAAATTGTTTGCCATGGTGCATCATTTTAGGTGGTGGACATTAAGTCTAATTAAGATTAAAACGATTATCCTTCAAACTCATCTCACATACAGTCCGCTCACAGACAGTAAAAGAATGCCCTTCCGTGTGACGTTAAATCCAAAAACCCTGTGCCATGACGTCTTGTGACAAACACATAAAAATCTCCATTTAATGACGTCATTCAAAACTTTTCTTTTCGTGCTTTCTCCAACTGTACTTCTGAGCTTTTTTTTATTTTTAGGCCATTACCGTCTCTGCCTCCGATAGCTCAGACAGACGTGCATCTTTCTCCAACTACGGAAGTTGTTGCGACATCTTTGCTCCAGGTGTCGATATCACCTCCATCTGGAAGAGCTGTACCACCTGCACAACCACCATTAGTGGTACCTCCATGGCATGCCCTCACGTTTCTGGTTAGTACTGTTCAACTATTATGATAGACCATGGACATAATTAAAGGGTACCTAAAGTCTAAAATTTCAAAAATATATGTTACAAAACTTGAAAAATGCAACCAAATGGTCCAACTTCCATCTTCACAGGACATTCCTGAGCTGAGATATCAAATGTTGAAGCTTATTCACTCAATTTAAAATGGTGCATTGCACATAATTTGTGATGTCATTCTTGTGCTACTCAAATTACAGTCTTTGTTGCTCTTTGTTTTTCGAAAGGCACTGCACCTTATGCCAAAATGTGATCACTGTCTTACTGTTATAAGGTGACTTAGCTATATTAGTCCTCTCCGTACAACATACCATGCAAGGGACCTGTAATTTTTTCAAGGTCCTCTATAAACGTCTGAGTTTCAAAAGGAATCAAAAGCAGTTCATGTGAGTTGTACAAGAAGGACTTCACGAATTATTGCACAATCGGCTATTTCAACTTAAGCGAATAAATTTCAACATTTAATATCTCAGTAATGGAGTAAGCTATGAAAATGGGAGTTGGATGAATGAAATTCATTTTCCAAACTCTAAAATATACACTCTTGTAATTCTAGACTTTAGATCCACGTTAACTCAAGCCAGCTCCTCAGTGTGTCGATGAGTCATATTATATTAAAGTTGATATGATATCCACCGTCCCCCAAACCAGGGAGTTGCTAGCCGCACTCCCTGCCCAAACATATTTAGGAATAGCCCTATAGTTCTAAATACAGTGGATGAATGTACTTTGATTGGCATTTATTCAAACAATTAAAGACAGACTGTCATCATCCCAAAGTATAATTTTAGTGTATGTATATCAAAATTCTCAGTTGGTGACTGCTGTTTGATTGACATCAAAGTTTGAAAATTTGAAAGATGCAGAGTAGCTCACATTCCACACAAGGCAGAGAGAGTACTTTTATCACATTTTATAGCCTTGTGTGCTCACCAGGACATGGCCTTAAGCAATAAAACAGGTTTATTCTTGCACAAGGAAGAGCCTCATACAGTTATGGGTGGAGCTAGAAGATGCATAGTTGGGAGAATTGGAACTGTCTGGGATCATGAAAATTCCCCTTTAAGCTTTACTCTGGTTGGGCAACCATTTTTTCAGTGTACAGTCAGTTGTGTTCCCAATAGACCGCACACACAAACTCAATGCCTGCTACTGTACGGCTCTGTTTTGAAGGTGTACTATAGACAGGTGTTCTTGTTTCATTTTTGAGGAGGGGCAAGACGTAAACTTAGAAGGGAGAAGTTTACTGTCTGGGGTGAGGTTAGAGAGGCTATAAGTCATTACTGATTGTGCAGTTATAATACGGTGGAAAACATCTTTGAAGCAACGATTGTTGAAATGATGTCCGAAAAGCCATATCTATAGAAGTGTTTCCCCGACGTCGCGTGATCGCGAGTCTCTGTGGTTGTCCAGAAATTTGCCGGACAAACGTCCATTGTGTCTCGATAGTATCTAGGGTTATGCCGTGCACGTGTACTGTAAGTACCCTTACTGTGCGTGTGTTGTGCCCGGCAATGCCGGGCAATCGCTCGACGTGACAGGAAATACCATATATCATCATGTTTCTATGTCGCTCGTATCATCCATTTACCTATTCAAATGAAGTGTCGGTATCACTTAAAAATTACTTTGAAAGCTTACTTCTATTCTAGCCTCTCCCTCAATTTTAAAGAAAATCGCCTGTCTATCGCACCCGGGGGCCGAGAAACAGGGGGTTCAGGGGTTACAACCTCCCACTTTCAAAGAACTCCCCCTGACTTTGTGTTTTTCACACTGACAGTAAATATCTTGAAAGATCGTCAACCCCCCACCCCCACTGTTGAGAAGAAATCTCCGCGCCTGATATTCGCACCTCCCAAATAAAGCTATAATGGCATGCCCAGAGCTTAAATTGCTCAAGGTCATAACCACGCACTGCTTTGTGTGGACTCTCTTGCTTGTGTACACTACTGAGTAATTTGCACAAGTCATCATCGACCAATCAGAGTGCTGCCATTGTTTGAATTTATTTCGATCAAAGTGTAGTCACCAATTGTAAATACAGATAAAAGGATATTCCTAAATATATTTGGGGTGATACAACATCCCCTTTAAGGAAAGGATAAGCAGTGATACCTTTAAAAACTCTTCCTCCCTCCCCCCCCCCCCACCTTTCCCAAACAACCTAGCAATGGTGCTATAAAATAGCTTGTCTATTAAATACAAAGTCCTTAAATGAGGCACTTCTATATTACTTTTTCAAATATTTTGATGAAGGATCTCATACATTCTGCAAAATTACAGTTTTAGTTGCAACATACAGTGTATTACCATTTCTTACATGATATTTCAATGAGACGTGGCCCAGTGGCGGAGCGTCCATACAGTCAGCCAGTGGGGTCGTTCGCCCCATTTCCCTTCCCCAACGGACTCAGAATCGCCTGTCGTCGCTCTTTTTAATTTTTTTCTCTTATTGACGCATAGGGTATCTACCTACTTCAAAGCGCCCCTACAGATCGTTCACTCCCTCCCCCGACGGAATTCCCTAGCTCCTTCTCTTACACGGCCCTTACTACATCCGTTGCCCTGCCATAAATAATAAATTGACATAAAATGTTTTGAATTCTCTACAGAAGACTTCTTGAAGACCGACGCAATAAATTTTACTGTCTTTTGTATTTCTTTGGGCAGGTGCTGCCGCCATTGAACTGTCTCAGAACAGTGGATTGTCCCCAGCTCAGGTCAAGTCGAACATTATCGGCAATGGTTCCCTCCGCCGAATTAGTGACACCCAGGGTACTCCTAATGTTCTCCTGTATGTTGCCTGGTAAGTACTGGCAGCTAGATGTGAAGTGAAGTTGTTGTCTCTACATTATTGATAGACTCTACACAACGCTTTAAGGAAGGTTTACTCCTGCCAAGAGTTTTTCCTTGCTGGTCATCCTGGAAATTAACCTTATGGACAAGACGTCAAGTTGAAGGCAAGCGCGTATCATTTCAACTTACACTACCAAATGCAAACAGCTGATTTGTAGGCCGGTCGGATATTTGCTTAAGTCTACTACACCGGTGTTCAAAGTCTATGTATGTCGTGCTTACAGTGTGCTTTATTGTTTTGCCTCAAAAAGACGTCACGTGACGTTAATGCATAAGGTTTATTGCTTACTCAACTTACTAAATGCCCTTTTTAATGGATGTGGATCTCAGGATGGGCACAGTTTGGGGGTTAGGTGCAGATTCTGAGAGATGTTTGCAAACGCAAAAAGGAAAAGGTTATGACCCTGTCTGCATCCGCAGGGAAAGACTTTGCTAAGTATATATTGTAGGTTGCTAACCTTTCTAAAATAACTGTATTCGTAGCAGTGGCGTAGCCAGAATTTCTTTGTTGGGGGGGGGGGCAAGACTTTCTCAAGGGGGTCAAGCAAAATAAGCTTTTTATGTACTTACTGTTCTGAAGCCTTGTGCAGCGTGCAGCAGCATGTACAATGTGCATTGTAGCCTATATGACTATAGTACGGTATGCTGCCTGCATGCGGTTAAGCTATACTTTGACAAATTAGGCCAGAGCGCCGCCAGAGCGCCATCATTTCTTGTTATTGTTTTCAGTTAAGATCGTGCCAAGTAGCCGAATTGATTAATTACTTAGTTAGCTGGTCATATTTATCAAAGTTTGTATATACTGTAAATGTCATATTTTCATCTATTAAAGAAAACTTCACATTTTTCTTCTTTTACACACATCGCTTGAAATTATTTGGGGGCAAGAATGTGTTACAAAATAATTTTGGGGACAGTGCCCCTGCTCCCCCATGGCTACGCCACTGATTCCTAAGCGATATTATGGAGAGGCGCACTTAGATTTTAATCTAAATGCATAATCCTGTTTAACGTAAATGCCAAATTGTAATCAAAATTTGTCGAAGCGGGACTTCACTTTTAAGGAATCAGGAGTAAGAAAAACGAAACCTCTAACCATACCGTTCAAGAGTCCCTCCACTCTCACGACCCGATCTTAGTGAAACATACGGGTAATAGTACATACGACTAATTTCTATACCTCTCAAATCATCAACTTTTCTGGGGTTATTTTTCAGATTTTCTGGCATGCTGGTTACCAAACATCATCCTGCTGTATAACAGTGAAACATATTTAAATCATTAGTTGCCTTATCTAATAAAGAGTTGTAATTCGTAACGGTTACTTATAAAGAGTAATGAAATAAATTCTGAAAAAAGCGATACGATTGGAATTTTACTCTACTTTCTTCTTGACCATTGTCTCTACAACATCTGCCTTAGAACATTGTACAACACAGGCGTAGGAAGCTTTTCGAGACTGGGGGGCTGAACCTTGTTTTGGATCGCCGTCCTGGGGGAGGGATCTAAGGGGAGGGGGTGTGCCCCTCCCCTTTGCACACTTTGGAAAATTTTGGGGTGTTTTAGGGTCCTCAGATGCAATTTGGTGCAACATTTTGGACAAACTTTAAGGAAAATTACTACAAATTTTGACATTTCATACAGAACAGACAAATAAAGGGTTTTTGCCGTTGGATCTTGGGGGGCGGAAGCATACTTCAGCCCCACATTTTTGACTAGGGGGCTAAGCCCCCTCCGTAGCCCCCTCTATCCCCCCTCTTCCTACGCCCTTGTTGTACATTTAAGGTGTTATACCGTCCGTTTCTAGGCCACCGTCATAACCAGGTATTTCATCACAAGAATATAGAACCACTTCGTGAAGGTACAACATACAGCGTAACCAACATCTCCGCCGGGGCTGTATCGCCTGAGACCGAACTCGGGCTCAGTTCCAGACTCGAGTCCGTTCTTGCTGGACTATGAATTGGTCCGGATTTGGAGGTCCCGGAGTCGGCATTGCCCGGAATGAGCAATACATGGACTGGTAATCGGAGCAAATTCCAGCCGAATCCACAAAAATGAAAGATAAAGGTCACAATAGGCTACATTGTTTTGGTACCTAGTTTAGTACACAAACTGTCGCACAGTCGAATAAAACACAGGGTGGGCAATAATATGAAAATGACTCTTATACATGACCATTTCAATTGACTATATTCGAAAAATAGGACAAACGCTAATTTTAAGATATGCTGTATTATCAAATGACCGGACTCGGAATTGGCCCGGAAATGGAGACACTGGAATCGCGGAATTGGATCAGAATCGGAAGGTACTAAACCCGAAATTGGTTCGGAATGGTGACCATTGGACTCGGACACAGCCCTCTCTCAGTCATCAGATTGTACTTTACGAGTCTTTCATATAATTAATCTCATTCTAGTCTGACTGAAAGGAGTAGATACTGCACATGATCTTAGCCAAGAGGACGAAAGGCTTTCATAGATAATAAACTCTTCCATATAAGTATGGCATATTTACTACTGGGGCTGAGTCGAGCAAAACCTGAATTACAAGTGGAAATAGCCAGTGTTTTTACTATTTTCGCTCTAGAAGTAAGTTTTGCACAAACTCGGTTGGGAGGGGAGAGGGTGAAGCAGCATTATACCCCATCTTCGACCTGTACGCCTATGCAAACTCTTAATTAAAAATTAATCTAAAGCCCCTATCTATTTGGCGTAACAGCTATGGTTTTATTATTTTTCAAACCCTTGCGAGTGCCCTCCAAAAAAAAAAGGCAACTCAGTCTACAATAATGACGAATAATTACAAATCGCGATGCTGGAAAATGATGACATCTTATTGTTTGCTAAATTTGGTTATAAGTAATTATTAAAGCAAATGTGAAGATAATGAGAGTTACTTTGAAGCCTACAAGCTAAACTTCTTATTAGTTGCCCCGCCCACTCATTACTATGCAATAATGCCATGCTATTGTAACAAAAGCAATGCGTAACTCTCACCAGGCTCAACACACCTTACAAGTAACGTACGCACCAGACCTTCCCTATCATGAGTTTGCTTGTACGCTAGTTTGGGCGCCCGTACATTACATGAAGCTACAACGAAATGTACATACAAACAAACACACACACGCACGCACGCACACCAGGATTACTGGAATGGTTATGATGCGGTTAGGATACGGCATCGAAACCAAAAGCCTTTCCTCTACAAAAAATGAGCTGTCTCCCCAAACAATAAAATCGTATGCTTCTTAATGTATAACCAATGATTAAAGGCGTAGGCAGTCACCCCAATCAGAGTGAGTGTCCCCTCTCACTCTAGTTCATGATTTGCCTATTTTGATCATGTGACAATATTTTTGTTGGTGGATTGTGAAATTCAAGGATAATTCCTGCTTGCTTTACCTATTGTTTGTAATAGTTATGTTCAAAATATCTTCAGAGGTGCTTTTAATACAATAAGAGGAGATTTGCAAGAGTCTGCTGACTTTCCAAAGAAAATTTTCGGGCGACTGCCTATTGCCTTTAAGCTGTATAAAGAGAAAAGTTGGACTTGCATGATCGTTTAGGCCCAATTGTTGTAATTCCACCAGAAGTTGCTTTTGCAATACAGTAAGTAACCTATATCTCTTAAAGAAACGTCGTCACACAGCTGCTTAGCGTGGGTTCGTATGACAGGTAGAACACGTTCCCAGGGCACACTTAAAGTGTACCTTAAGTCTGAAAATTCAAAAATATATATTACAGAGCATGAAAACTGAATTCCAATGGTCCAATTCCCATCTTCACAGGGCTTTCTTAAGCTGAGATATAAAATGTTGAAGTTTATTCACTCGATTTAAAAAGGTAGATTGCGCAATAATTTGTGATGTCATTGTTGTACTACTCAAATTACAATCTTTGTATTTCTTTGTTTTTCTGAAAGCCACCGCACCTTGTGCCAAAATGTGATCGCGTTCTTACTGCTTTGGGGTGACTTGACTATATAAGCCCTCTCTGTACAGCATGTCATGCAAGAAAACAGGAAGCGGTCAAGGTCATATAAACATTTTTAATTTTAAAAGGAAACAAAGCATTTAATGTGAGTTGTACAACAAGAATGTCAAAAATTATTGCGCAATGAACTGTTTGGATTTAAGTGAATAAATTTTAACGTTTAATATCTCAGCAATGGAATAAGCTATGACAATGAGAGTTGGACCAATAAGATTAATTTTGTTACCTCTAAAATATATATTTTTGAATTTTTAGACTTTAGGTCCACTTTAAAGGGGGCGACACCGACAAGTTTCTTTCAGAGTCACTCAAGCCAGTCTTGCCGCTCTCGTACGAATATTCAAAAATTAATTTCGATGGTCCGACTGCCATAGTCATGGGAGATTCATGTGCTGGGGTATAAAGTTTATTCACTCTATTTGTTGAAATGGTTGATTCCATAATAATTTGTAATGTTACTCTTGTAATTCTTGGATAACAGCCTCTATTTTGCTTTAAATTTTTGAAGGGCACCGGCTGCTGTATTAATGTCAAAGCAGCCACTCTTGGGAATTATACATCAGTAGGAGACTGATTCACCTTTGAGTGGAGTTAACCCCTAACACCAACCAATTACGGGAAAATACCCTTCACCAATTGGTGTCAAACTGAATTTGCCCCTATACGGTGGTCCTCGGAAATTTTACATTCTACGGGTAGGGATTGAAAAAAAGGGGAAGGGGTACAATTGACACCACATTACACCTATGAAGGCCTTAATTATAATAAAAAAAAACAGTGGCACCGACACGCAGGGGCATGGGGGGCACCTGACACCCCAATTGACTTTCGAAAATTTTCTATTTCTGTAGGATATAGGGTTAGGTGTGACTGGGTGATGGACTTATTTTAATTACTTACTATCAAAAAGCGATTGTAAATTATCCAAATGTTCGCGATCCGCGCGCTTTAACCTCAGTTCTATCTTTTTTCTGTAATTCCACCCCAAACGTATTTGTTCAAATAGGTGCGAGTAAGGCTTTTGTAACAAAATTTTGATGCAGAATTTCAGAGCTCTTCGGGCGCAATTGCAAAGTTTTACAATCCATGCCTGATGACCATAATTGGGATAGTAATTCCAGCGAGAACTATCTTCCGAAAACTAGAGGTACACGTCCAACCCGGGCTTGCATCAAGAGGCGATTATGTGGCAATCTTATATTATAGGCATCATTTGTAGCGTGAAGTGCATGATTTTAACGAGCCTATATCACTCTGTACTCAAGATTATTTGAAAGCCATTAAGTGCATTTACAGCAAAAAAGGATTTATGAAATATGTTTATTATTCCTCTACACTTTTGTTAAATCTACACTCTCCTTTCGGTCATTCCCCATTCATGGATTCTAATTCAAAATTAGTAAAACTAAGATTTTTGTGAAGTGATTGGTTAGCTCTCCTGAAGTGTCATTTGGTTGTCAGTTGAAGTATTACACTAAAGTCCCTATTTTATGATAAACCCAGAGCCTCCAGCAGACACTATATTTGCCGGTCTCCTGATACCAACATTGGAGGGGTGCGATGCGACAGCCAAAATATCACTGAACAATGATATTTCCTTAACATTTTATCAGTTCAATGTTTTGCCAAAGATAGCGCCATTTGCATCTAAGCCACCTTACATAAACAAAAATTTCTCAAATGGGGAGGAAATTTACCCCTCAACTAACACATGACACCCCTCCCTTAATTGCACCCGAAAAAAATCAGAAAAATGCACGACAGTATGAGAATTTTTAAAATGTGATCAGTTGGAAAATGAACCAAAGATAGCCCCAGGCGTGTTAGAAAGGAAGCGATGTAGGAAGACGCTATGAATAATCATGAGCAAATACTGACAATGAATAATGCATAATTTCCTCTGGCTATCCAACCAGTTGGGACAAATCTGTTTTGTTTCAACTGTTCAAAGCATGCTGCAGTGTACAGTTTTTATGCTATATAGCCTCAGTTCGGCAGTTTCTAACCTAACCTATAGGATATTAACATAAATTTAAATAATCTCATAGTGCATTGTTCTGCAGTTTTTCATATTTTGAGGTAAGAATTGAGAGAGCAGTACAGAAAAAATGTCCCAACTAGGTTGGCTATCTTTCGGAAAAAAATCTTACTAGCGGCCCACTCGTGGACCGCGGATCACACGTTGAGCAACTCTTGGCAAGATGATCGCTCTAACCCTCGAGCCGTGCTGTGATTTCGTTACCAATAGCTCTTGTTGTGGAATAGTAAAGTGGTAATGACAGCACACAGCACTATTCAGGGGCTGCATTTGATCTGGGAGTTGCTATTTGACAAATAGCAACTCCCTGATTTGATCCCGGTGTTTTTGTTATTCTTAAAGGGATTGATTAACGATTCTTATGAATTTGAAAATACCACATGCAAGGAAGCGTCCACATAAGAGGCTCAAGCGCGTAGCCTGACAGGGGTGACTGGGAGCCCCTAGGAAATTTTTCTCCCCCTAGAAAATTCAAAAGTTTAATTGCCTTAATGCATTTTAGTATGTCTCGCCCCTTTAGAAAATATTCCGCCCCCCCCCCCGGAAGCTATTTAGCCCCTTCATTGCCATGTCTGAATACGAGCCTGATGAGGCGGGGCAAAGCGTACTCTTAACGGAATTCTGGACCGTACTTAAATTCTAGCTCCAAATCTAAAAATATTCCGACAAAATCCATCCAATTGGCTAAGAGAAGTGTACTCCCTCCCCATATCAAAATTCCCATACACCTGTGGAAGTATCCTGCATAAGCAATAGAGTAGGGAAAACAAGCCAGTGAGCCACAACTGGAAAAAGGCCGTGGCCGGCCCGACTTACACAATTAGTTAGAAATTGAGCCTAAAACCTCATCTAACTAACTGATATCGTAGTATTTTTTACACTATACTGGAAACAAAACACGGTTAACATAAATATAACCACAATGCTTTACTGTAGGTTTACTGTATATAGATGTACGAACTATCTCCAAGAAAGGGGAAAAGTAAGGGGGAGACAACCACCAACGGGTAAACAAAAAATTAAGCCACAAGCGTAAAAGCTACTAGTTGTAACTGTATGAAATAATTGATCATTGACTTTTTTCTTTATCGTTTTCACAGGTGAACAAAAGCTGCGTTTGGGGAGGAGGGTCAAGACCCTTGTACGCTTGCTGAAGTGCAATAAGCGATAATTATTTTTGTCTAAACAACTCCTTTTTTCGAAACTTTTTTGTGGTCCGGAAAAGAATGCGTTTTGCACTATTGTGAAAATGAAAGGGAAAAAAGACAACCCCTAATTAAACTCCTAGGCTTCTAAATATGGTATAGTGAAGGTGGCATACTACAAATTAAATTCTCATTTACTTACTAAATACCCTTTGTCAGGAGGTCCCCGGGGTTTGGTAGTTGTTAACAGCCATGACATGTTACCTAACAAAGGAAAGCTGAGAAGCTGGTCCATGACATTAGCAAATTGCTAAAGCATGCAGAAAACACCTTGAACTATAGGAAGACAAAATACACCAGTCCCCGTAAAAGCTGATTACTGTACTCCTTCATTCACGAAATTTCAAAATGATCTTAAGGCTGTCAATCCTCCCCTACATTAACCTTTGACCTTTGCTCTTTCATATCTATTCAACATCAACACCAATTAATCTCATCAAATTGCATTTAAAATTATTCCAAAAAGAAATTAAGGAGCTCCTTTTGAATGGCGTGTTTTTCTCTTTTAGCTAGTAAGATTTGTTTTCGGTGCGCCTGGCGCGCACCCGCACTGAAAACAAATTCATACTGTGGCAGAGCTCGATGGTGGATAGGCAAGGGGCAACTGTTGTTGAAGAATTTTGTTTGATACCTCAATCAAAATTTCTTTCAAGGCGTGGTCGCCTGCTCTCCTCCACACTTCTGTGACTTAAAGTCCTAAAATAAGGGTCACCGACAGTACTAAATGTACGTTTTTTACACTCACAATTGTCCTTGCATACAAAATCCAGAAACCTACCCGAGCACAGGGAATCACAAATTTTCACTATTTGTTTTTTTCTTTTCGGCGTGCTTCTCGTAAACCCAACATAAACTGGTGTGTTATTGTACTGCTGTCTGTATATAGCAATACTTCGGTGAATTGCCTCCTTATTTCCTGAATAAATTGCTATTTCCCAAACCCTTGCAATCCCTCCTGCTTTTGACTTTAACCACCACCACCATTCTCATCAACTAGACCGACACTTACTACTCTACCTAAAATTTGCAGTAATTATGTAAAATATTTCATTAAAATTTCAAATTACACCTCAGGGACAAAGGAATTTTCTCAAGAAATGGTCCAGATTGCCCACAAAAGCCATTAAATTTACGAAAATCCTCAGAAAGGACCGCAATCCCCAGCCTCCGGCTTCGCGCTTAACATTATTGGGTCAAATAATGACCCAAATAAGGCTTTATCTGACCCAAATTGAGTTAAGATTCGGCCCAAAATGTTGGTTCAGTTGGTGACCCAAGCGTTTTTAGAGTGTACTGCAGGGTAGGCAGATGGAGAAAGGGAAGAGCCTCTGTGGGACAATCGCAGTTAGGTAAAAGGCATAGGCGTAGGGAGCTGTTCGAGACTGGGGGCTGAACTCTGTTTCGGACAGCCTTCATGGGAAAGAGATGTCCCCCTCCTCTTTGAAAAGTTTTTGAATATTTTAGGGCGCTTAGGTGAAATTTGGTGCAACATATTGGGCAAATTTTAAGGAAAATTACTGCAAAATTTTGACATTTTAGAGAGGAAACAAATAAGGTATTTTTATCCTTGGATTGAGGTGGCGGAAGCATACTTACTCCCTAGCACATTTTTGACTGGGGCCTAAAACCCTAGTCCACCTCTTCCTACGCCTATATAAGGTAAAGAGTAAGGTCTTAAAAAGGTGGATGATTTTTAATCATGAACAATGAAAGAGCGTGGTGGCCTATTGGTTAATATGTCGGACTTGTGATCGTAGGATTGCTGGTTCGAGTCCTGCCGGGTTCATTTCGTTGTGTCCTTGGGCAAGATGCTTTATCTCTGTTGATTCTCATGATCAATGAGTGTTTATGGCAAAAGGATATCGAGAGATCACATCAAAAAGTTTGAGTTTGTGAAACTGAGGAGGATCAGGTCATTTGGTTTAGGTCATTTTTCAAATTATGGACTTTATAAATGAAAATGTACATTTCTCTTGAGCAATTTGAGGATTTGCAGTCTTACAGCCTTTAATCTCCTAGCTTAAAAGTAAATTATCATGCTATAATAATTGGCGTTTGGCTTGATAGACCACTTCCTTAGTCTCCATCCATGCAGCATGTTATGACTGTGAATTTTTACAAGACCAAGAGATTTCTGAAACGAAACAAATTTTGTGGAAAAATCAATTTTAATTCAAGTTGTGGTGCCATGTGCTTTATCCGGCCAAAAAAATCCAACATCCGCTTTTATTCAATGTCGTCCTTAAAAGCCAAATTTTGTTTACAATAACTGATTCGGGAAAGGGATGCTGGGAGATATATAAAATATATTGCAGCTATGTCGACCGATTTTTGAGGCCTTTTGATTTCTACGGCCTTCCCGGGGGGATACAGTAATGGGGTCACGGGGTCTTACAAATTACAGGAGTCTGTTCACTAAGGAGAAAAAGACGTTAAGTGTGGATTCAATTCTTAGAGAAGAGTTTGCAAAATCTGCAAGCTTACATGAAAACGTTCCTTCATGTTACAAGTGTAAAACAGATCTGATTAAACATATTAAATCTGTACTAGACTATAGGTCTGGACTCAACGTTGCCTCCAGGTGGGAGAAGAGGGGCACGTCCAACCCCGTCGGGGAAGCTCCCCCCGTGGGGGAAAATTCCCAATTTCTTCGCTACATGAGTATACTACAGTTTGATTGGTATTGATGAGCCATGGTTACAAGGCCATCCTTCATTTACAATGGGAACAAACATTACAGTTTCTTTCTCAATAAGCACACATTAGATCTAGCTTGTTCAATATGTGATCAAGCTGTAAACCCTTGCGATAACGGATAGTCTAGACTGCATGGGTAACGTCCTTGGGAGCTGAGACCTTTGCTTGGTATTTCATGTCACTTGTGTTAGAACGAGATTAACTAAAATGCCATCCGGTGTGGTCGCTTTTCTTTCTTATGCTGAAAGCCTAATGTTTTATCTTAAGATAGAGGATTAACAACTTGATATCTTCTTAAGACCGAGAACTCCTGCACCTGCTGTTTTCAAGGATTTTTTTAGGAAATGACATAAAAGAGGATGTTTGGAGTCAAAATGAACACTTTCGTCAGAACATCGTGACACTCCCTTGACGACAGAAAAGAAACAGTTCACTGGTAAGTGATTTTGAGTATTATTTCCTACTTTTGAGATATAGACCAGAAAACAGTTTAAAGTTGATATGTCTTCTTGTGGAATCTAACACTGTTGTATGCTGGATTTTGTGTGCCGTCACAGCTTTCCCCTTTCTGAACTTGAATTGAGAGCCTGCTCATCAAATAATTCGGAAAGTGTAGGCCTACTTTGCGTACTTTTTTACTTGTTTTTGTACTTGTTTGTTACATTGTTTACACATGCAATAAGGGTAATTGTTACGAATGCGCTCTCAATTGAAACCTTAAAAACACAAAGCTGTGATGCCACGCCTAATTCGGTACACAATATCATTGGAACCCGCTCGACGTGACTGCATTTCATACTTTGTTGTGACCAGACATTGAATATTTCTCCAGTGGGTGTTGGTTTGAATCTCTCTTATGAACCTTACAGGTAAGTCCTTTCTCCTGACTCTTAAACTAAAACCAAAACAATAAAATCAGTACCAAGGAATCTCAATCGAACAATGATCATTACAAGAGTGGTTATTTTGATTTTTAATTCACATTATTTCGTGAATTCCCCATAAAATATGTTTGTCTTTACAGTTTAAGTACATTTTAATACAAGCTTGTTATGTTTTGTTGAAACAAAGCCTTACAAATTACCGTTACTACAATTCAACTTATTTTCCTATACGAAATGTCTTCCAAACTTCTTTTGATGGGACCTGTGATTTCGCCTTTGTCATAAAGAAAAACGTCTTCTCGAATCAGTAAATAGATTCTGTAATTCTACACATAATGCGTCATCACAAGAATTAGAGATAGTATAACAACATTCTACGCCCCATGAGTGCCACACACGTTTCTTATTGGTTTTCGAGGTTTTGGGATTCTTACTACCCACAGCTTGTTACTTGTCCTTTATTTACTCATGCTGCAACCCCAATGTTACCTTTTAATCATATTCTCACCACCTTTATATATCCATTGAGTTCTTAACCCTTCATCTTACAATTTCTTTGTCCCATTATTCCACGTAACCCCTTTGGATTTCCATCATTCGTTCTGACGAACAAGAATCCCAAACTTCAGCTGTGTGAAAATAACGACTGTTATCCTTGTTTACTTATCAGAAAATGTAAATGAGTTTTTCAAAAGGCAATGCGCAGTTTCCTAATTAACGTTATATTCGGTAGTAGTAGATGTGCAGTCCATAATTATCCCTCCAGCTATAAAACTTCCCAAAAATAAAGAAATATTAATGGCCTGTTCTGTTCTAGCGCTACAACCAAATTCTCAACAAAAATATTTTCGTGTCTATGAAAACTAGGAAACTTTTCATAAGTAAATTTCCCACCTTTCCGGATCCTTCCTGGTAAAAAAAAACTTATATTATCGCAAAGCTTGATCCTTACTTATTTTTTATGAAATTGACGACGTCATATCTGCTCACAAATGCCCATTCTCGGAAATCTCTTTACTCTGACTTAAATATTACGAAGAACCAACCAGTGTGGTTGCATTAGGATTGAAAGGTAGGGAAAGATCTTAACCACAACTGTCGCCTATCCTTTAGTAGTCCTGGATTATAGCTCTTCAAGTTGCAACAGCTAATGAGGGTTTTGAGCTTTGGAATGTTGTAAAGGAAACCTCAAAAGGTTATGAGCGCCTTTTACTCCATTCATAGTAGCTCCATGATTACCTCTCTGCACCTCTGTTAGAGGTTTGAGAATCATAGAGGAAAATGAAATGAAACAAAAACATCAAAATATTGTGCAATAATGAGCTGCAGAGGAACTGTCAATACTTAATACAATATAAAGCAAAAATTTCGCCACCATGTTGTCATCATAGTCTTCAATGGTACGGATATGGGCTTTATAACAATTCTTATGCGAAATTCACACAAGGATAGCATGTGCTCGGGGGTACTAAATTTCAAAAGCTTTACTTGATAAAACTAATTTCTGAGGACATTTTGGGAATGACATCTGCATTACAGAAGTTAGTTAGAATAAACTGATAGGAAATTTATTGAACACTGAATTTGCTAAAAGAAACTCCACACGTGACATTATAATAGACTTGCCAAAAGTCAACTTAATGTGACCTTCCTGCTGAATCATAAAAATAATCACGTGATATAATTGTATTTTGCTGCAATGGGTTTAAAAGGGATGTTGCACCACACGAAATATATTTAGAAATCCCGGGATGTCTCTTTCAATAATTGGTAACCTCGCTTTGATTGACAAATATTCAAACATAAGCGTCACCCCGATTGGTCAGTGATGCCTTGCGCAGGTGAGTAGCCTATACCTAACGCACAGGGGACAGTTCGCACAGAGTTGTGTGGGTATGGCCTGGACCAATTAAAACTCACCAAAGGCTAGTGTAGGTATAGCTTCGTCTAGGAGATGAAATAGCCAGGTTTTCTTCTGTTTTTTTTCCAAAAACTAAAGGTGGGGCTTGAGGTTACCTCAGTTCGAAGTTGTTTTTAATGTCTGAGCCGATATTGCCCCCTTTAAAATTTTGCACCTTTTTCGTTTGAATAGTCAAGATGATACTTTTTCTAATATTGTTGTAATTAAAAATTCCTAATACGAATTAACAAGCTATCTGTCTCTCCATATAGATCTTCAATATGAAATTCTTTTTGGTCATCCTCTTGACTGCAGTCGCTTACGCCGAGTTCTCTCCACTCCATACTGTTAAGGAGAAAAAACAAGGCCGTTACATTGTAAAAGTGAAGGTATGAGTTTGTTGATTCAATTCGTTGAAGTCCAATTTAAATGAACGTTTTCATGTATGACTCTAACTTATTTCTAGACTAGGAAATTGCACTGTCTACATTTGAAAGGAATGCAAAGGTTTCAGGCCGTCTGTTTCGTCCTTTGTCATGCTTTCTTTATCTTTATGAGAACTGACCTAGTTTCTTAAAAAAAAACTTTATTCATGTATGCAGAGTTACTCAAAAAGGTAACGGCGATGAGGAGTAAGAGGTCATGTTACACTCTTCAAACGTCCGAATTAAATGGGCATCAATTTGGAATCCGGGCCATTTGTTTGATCAAATTTGGATCAAATATGATCCAGTCCGGATCAACACTGATCCAGATCTGATCATATGGATGCCCGACGGATGCGGATTGGGGTGAAATTTGACCCGGACCATTTGAAAGTTTATCGCTCCTTAATGTCTTGACTATAAATGCCAACCCTTGCTTATAGGTATGATGATGATGTGACATTTAAAGTGTACCTAAAGCCTAAAATTTCAAAAATATATGTTACAAAGCTTGACAAATACATCCACATGGTTCAACTCCCATCTTCACAGGACATTCCTGAGCTGAGATATAAAATGTTGAAGGTTATTCACTCAATTTGAAATGGTAGATTGCGCAATCATTTGTGATGTCATTCTTGTACTACTCAAATTACAACCTTTGTTTTTTTTGTTTGTTTTTTCGAGAGCCACTGCACCTTGTGCCAAAATGTGATCACTTTCTTACTGTTATGGAGTGGCTTGGCTATAAAAGCCCTCTCCCCACAACATGCTATTCAAGGGAACGGTAAATTTTTCAAGGTCGTATGAACAAATTCATTTCATAAGGAAACAAAAGCAAGTAATGTGAGTTGTACAAGAAGGGCATCACAAATTATTGCGCAATCGACCATTTCAAATTAAGTGAATAAATTTCAACATTTTATATCTCAGCAACGGAATAAGCTATGAAGATGGGAGTTGGATGAATGGAATTCATTTTCCAACCTCTAAAATATATATTCTTGTAATTCTAAACTTAAGGTCCACTTCAAAGATAAACAAAACAATCAGATAAAGGGTGGCTATAACACTGCCATCCATACTTTATTTCAATTTCTAATTCCTTGAAAACTTGTGGTATTTTTAATGAACTTATTTTTGCTCTAATGATGTATGTTGTTGAATATTCATCAGGATGATCTTGACTTCAGCGATGCCGTTGCCATGATTGAAAAACACCCATTCTTCTCTGCTATCGGAGGTCGCATCTTGAAAAAGTTTCCTAACGCCTTCCGTGGATTCAGTGCTCAGCTTTCTGACAAAGCCCTTAAACTGGTAATACGACTCATTCATACCCTTATTTTACAACTTCGCTAGCCCCTTTGTTTTATAAGTAAATATTAAATTCTTTTGAGGGTACTTTCTTGTCAACCCCAAGTGAGTTGTCTGCCGTTACTTTAAGTTAGAGTAATAATTATTTTAATCTTTCTTGTGTTACAAACTGATGAGGTGCGAGGAAAACGTCTTGGTTGGTATCTTTTGTACTGTAAAATTATATACAACTACTGCAGGCTACATAAAAGTCATCATGACATTTGTAGATGTCCAAAGATTGGGGATAAAGGTGTTCAAAAAATCCAGTTAAAATTTTCAAGCTGTTTGGGTACTAAGAAGGGCGGGTCTTTAACTTGTGAGATTAAGTGAATTTATTTATAATCTTTAGAAAATAAATAACTTATGTAAAGAAGTTTCATCACGTGAGTAGAACAGATACGTTTGTATTTAACCTGAAGTTGTTATCTGTCTATTCCTTTGTCGTCACTTACAAGTGCGTCTGTTCGTTTACACGTGCATTGGTTCTTTAGTGTCTTCAATGTTTCGTTCGTTCGGATTCCCAGTTTATTGATTGTTTAATCCTTCTCCTTTCAGAGTATTTTAATAAAAATTTCTCCCACTCTTACAACATACTTCATTTAATTTACACGTATTCTTAAGGTTCGTAATCTTGATTCCGTGGAATACGTAGAAGAAGATGGCGTTGTTCGTACTTTTGATGTTACCTGGGGTCTCGATCGTGTTGACCAGAGGGGACTTCCCTTGGATGGCAGCTACAGCCCAAGATGTAAGAAACAACTACAATTAATTATATGAGACTAAGGAATTTCACTGAATAAGAATCAGGAATAATTAGATCCTACGTAACTTAAATTTTAATATTATAACGTTATTAATAAATAAGACACTTTCATTTTCACCTCCTGATATTCATAACATTCCCTATCAAATGAGGCCCTCTCAGGGAAAGAATTTGTCACCTTTCCTTGCAGTAAATTTTGCAACAATTCTCCATCAAATTTATGTTCAGTTAGGCTATGCAATACCTTTCCACATACCATGACTGTTGAATAAAGTTAAATAAACTCAGTAAGTTATAGCGCCACAGCTTAGAGTCAATAGTTGATTAAGTCAACGGCAACCTTTCTTTCCTCAGACGATGGTTCTGGAGTGAATGTTTACGTCATCGACACCGGAGTCAACCCTGACCACACTGACCTCTCCGGACGTGTTGTCGCTGCTTACGATGCCACTTCTTCTGCAGGTCGTCAGGTAAAATTCGTTTTGCATGTGACAAGAGGCGATCTGGGTTGATGCATATTTATCCTACTGAAATCTCTTGCCCAAATCTCTCAGTCTTCTCCAAGCAAAACAGTTAAAGACAATAAGCAGTCGCCCCAAAATATTCCTTGAAAAATCAGCAAACTCTTACAAATCTCCTCTTTCTTGCATTACAAGCACCTCTGAAGACGTTTTGAACATAACTATTATTACAAACAGTAGGTTACGCAGCGAGAAATTCTTGAATTTCACAAATCACTAACAAAAATATTGTCACATAATCATAATAGGCCAGTCATGAACTGTAGTGACAGGGCATACTCACTCTGATTGGGGTGAAAGTATTGCGCTTGCAGTACAACCATACAGAATGATAGGTAATATAAAAAATAAAGGCAGCATGGTACGACTGTTTTGAAACATTACGATGTTAAATTAATAGAAAGAATCGTAGGTGCAAATACTTCAACAGTGATTTGTTGGCCCAAACTTTCCAAATCTCAACTTATGCGACATCCACAATTCTTGCAACACTTCGGGAAGATGTGGCGTGCATGACTTTATGGTGAGATTGAACGGTTTAATGATGATTATAGATACCTACTGGTGCATTGTAAAAACAATATTCCCTTTGAGATATTAGTTATTAGTTATAAAAATAGCGAGCCATACAGCCTGTTCTCATGCAGCCACACTCTAAAAACGTCCGGTTCAGATTTGAACCGAATCCTTTCAAATGGCCACTGAACCGAATCCTTTCAAATGGCCACTGAACCGAAATCTGGTTAAATAGTTGACTAGATTTGGTTCAATTTGAACAAAAAATGGTTAGTTTTGAACCGAAACTAGTCAAATTTAATTTGAACCGGGCGTTTTTTGAGTGCAGGCAGTCGCGTCATCTTCATCGGCAACAACGCTCTTGTTAGTACACAAGACTTCATTTAAAAATAACACTGCGTCGGATTGTATCGCATGATTATTTCCCTTATATTTTTCTATACAGAAAGGCGTTGACTGTAACGGTCACGGATCTCACTGTTCCGGTACCGTGGCCGGGACCACTTGGGGCGTTGCTAAGGGCGCTGTGATCTACGGTATCCGTGTACTCGGTTGCTTAGGATCTGGAACTAACTCTGATGTCGTTGAAGGTGAGCGACTTGCTTTCATCGTTGCGATTCTTTCCTTCAACTTGTTTTCACTTTCTGAGGGGGTGGTATCTCCCTTACTCTTTTGGGGGAGTACTTACACCCCCTTCACCGTTTATCCAACAAGACGGAAAGAATTTTGTCTGAACGAAAAATAGAAACATTTTCTTTGAAATTATTATATTTAATTATGATCTTTTCCAGGTATTGACTGGGTCACCGCAAATGCGAACCTTCCAGCAGTTGCCTCCTTGTCTCTTGGTGGGGGCGCTAGTTATTCTACCGATATGGCCGTCAGAAGGCTTATCTCTGCGGGAATTACAGCCAGTGTTGCCGCTGGTAACGAAAACCAAGATGCATGCAATGTCTCCCCAGCTCGTGTTGAAGACGTGAGGAACTTATTTAATTTTCGTTATATTTTCGTTAAATGTCATAAAATAAAACATGCCATTCAAAGCTGTGTTCCTCTATCCTTACTTTCAATTTTATGACCCCGCCAAAAGAAATGTGTTAATAGCAGGGTTTAATGATACGTCACGTATACAAAGGAGTAAGTGGAACTGGGAGTAAAACAATACAGAAGTAGCGCTAGCGCTCAGTTAGCAAGTACTCCATTTAGTTTAGCATGGCGCAGGTTGTTTATACCAACAGTTCCCATCATGCATTGCACTGCGACAGACCCAACGATAAACGTCACCATTCACTTGGCAAACGACCCACGACGCCATGCTAGTTTACAACTAAACTGTAGTTAGTTTGTGGTTTACCTCTCAAAGGGCGCACTTCGCTTTCTATGGTTGGTAACGTCATCAGCAAACTATATATGTTCAAAGTTAGAACTGAAAACCCCTTTTTCGTGAATGTCGTCGGGCTCGTGCCCAAACGATGATCATGTAGTTCGCAAGGATACCTCCTTTGCCACTCCAAAACATCTTTACTTCCAGCTTTCTACCTTATTTTTCATTGTTTAGATCAGCATTAGAACTAGTTTTGTAGTACGGAGCACATTTTGAGTTTCTAAAACTTCTCTATAAAAATTAGTGGATTCTTGGATACGAGTCGTATTAATTAAGGTTCTTCCGGCCCTAAAGAAATAGAACAGGCCTGGCTTAATAATGCGGTAATTTAACGAACTCTAATGCAGAGACTCATCAAAAGCAGTGGCGTAGCTAGAGGGGGGCAGGGGCGGCCGCCCCCCCCCTCAACAACAAAGCCTCCGAAGGCCTCTGTCGGAAATTTCTAGTCTGTGTCGGAAATAAATAAGAAACAATTCATTTGAAACACTTACAACACTTCTTATGTTTTTAAGCAGAATTACACATCAAAATGGTTACTGAAGTGTCATTTAAGGCAATCTCGGAGATATTTTAATCTAATTTTTTCCGCGCGCTGCACGCCAGATGATGGTGGCGCTACGCTTAGATAGTACATCATTACTTCAAGATAATAATCTGTCGGAATTCTTTTGCTTCCCCCCCCCCCCCAAAAAAAAATATCTAGCTACGCCACTGATCAAAAGCTATATTGTTCGAGTTGTTGAAACTTTCCTAGCGAAAGCGAAGGCATTCAACTTCATTGAAAGACAACTATGCTTGATAGGTTTGTGTGTTACAACAAGCTTTCTCTTTCGCAAAATCACACCCGCGTGACGTCATACCTTAAATGCTCAGTTACATGAAGTCATGCGCAAAATGAAGTAAAAAATACGAAAAAAAAGCTTTAACCAATAAAACTTTCCTACGAATTTCCCCATTGTCTGACATCACCCAAATAGTATGTCTCTCTTCACATGTTGATCTCATCCCTATATCACATCGTTTTTTCAGGCCATCACTGTTTCTGCCTCCGACAGCTCCGACAGACGTGCATCTTTCTCCAACTACGGAAGTTGTTGCGACATCTTTGCTCCAGGAGTCGATATCACCTCCATCTGGGACAGTTGTACTAGCTGTACTTCAACCATAAGTGGTACCTCCATGGCTTGTCCCCACGTCTCTGGTAAGCTTCTGCTCAGATGAGTGTAATGTAAGACAGCTTAGCATTTTATCGTGAATATATATCAGACAAAACACAGTGCATATGTGCTAAACTTTCCGTTTAGTTGTTACTTGGCTGGATGAACCGAAGATCTTTCATTTTATTTCCTTTGTTTTATCACAACACCACACTTGCAAGTAACAGATAAAGTAGATACCAAAACAATAAGAATATAGCGAAAAAACCCCTTCTGGGCTTGACCAACAGGTCAAAGCACTGACAGAAAAAAAGTCAAAAATAGAAAACAAGCATGACAAGGTAAAAAATCCTTACCTTACCAAACGCACTACCACAACACAAGGCCTCACTGTCCCACCGCGCCCACCCAACCACGACACATTTACCTATCAACTATCTTAGTAAACCTTTTCTCAGAGAAGTAACTGATTAACTTAGCTGATACTTTTGGGGTAGAGTGTTTCATATTATGATTGATCAATATTTTAGAAAAAAAGAACATTATTGGGAATCTTGAAATATACTGACGCAATTATACAGGATACCGGTTTGACAAAACCAAGAAACTAGTTCGGATGATAGAGAGTTTTGGATAAACAAGTTTTTACTGTAGACGTATAAATTGTGTGCAGGTGTTCAGTGAGCCTATTTCAAGAGAGTGTTACGTTTAATTTTTCAGTGTAAATGAATCTTTTACCACAATTTATAACAATTTTTAAAGTAGTTTGTATCAATTATGGTCGAATATCGAGTGGTTATACCAAAAATGATGTACATGTAATATTCTTGCAACCTGTCTGGTTTCTTTTATTATAAGCGTACTAAGAAAAGAGATTCTTTTAGATGTATGTTGAATAACACTGCGCACTGCTAATTGTGAATTCTATGATCAGTTGAACTTTTGAAAGTTCTTCCTATCTTTTCCCTTCCCCTTCCCCTTCCTCCAAACCCACTGGCTTGCTGATGAACATTACATTGAGCATACTATCGAGTGTCAACAAATATTTAAAACGGCTATTCTATCATTCGATTATGGGAGATCACACCAGTCGTGTTGTGCATAACACAATTCTCAGGGACATATTCAGGAATTTTTGATAAAGGGGCGCAGGTTTGATTGATCGCTATCCGGGGAGGGGTGTCCCGTCCCCTTTGGAAAATTTTGCTTTTGCAAGAGGGCTGAGATGCAAAATGGTGCTATGTTTGACACATCTTTCTTTCTTTTTTTCCATCAACCTTTATCCACTCATGACGGCCAATAGGGGCGCGCGCCTGTTGCTTCCCCCCTGGATCAGCCACTGCAATTCTAGCCGTGAATACATTTGATATTCCAAAGAGTCCAAACCTCTCACTTCTACCCCTCCTCCTTGAACCGCTAAATAAAATGAGGGAGAAAGGGAGTTTTCAATGTATTGCCAATATATTAAGAAATGTTTCTTTGAGTACATACGGAAATCTAAATTATTGCCTTCATTGTTATTCTTACAACAGGTGCTGCCGCCATTTTACTGTGTCAGAACAGTGGATTGACCCCAGCTCAGGTCAAGTCGAACATTATCGGTAATGGTTCCCTCTTCCGAATTAGTGACACCCAGGGTACTCCTAATGTTCTCCTGTATGTTGCTTAGTAAGTATCAAACATTCAGATGTCCTAGACAACCTTCGACAATCAATTCACTCTCATTACTTAAAGTAAAAATGGAGTTCGTCACTCCACTCGTTAACTACACCAGAGAGGTGATATTAGATGGAGATCCATCAAAAACTTTATGCTAATCCAATTAAGTTGACCTCAGAGTGGAGACTTAATCCTTTAATTGGGGATTATTGAACTAAAGGGCATTGGATTTCTTTGTCTAATATCTAGGCAACCTCATTCATACCTACAGCGACCCTAACAGAAAGGATTATTTGGAACAATGTTTAAATGTCTAACTAGGTGCCGACAGTCAAGTACGAAACACTATTCTGACATTCAAAATGACTATTGCCAAGGAACCTAATGATGATGAAGATAACCAATACTAATGTTTTATGCAAATGAGCAAAAAGAGTATAAGAAAACTTTGCTGTCGCATTTTGACTAATTATCGCATTCCCTTGCATAATTTAAAAGGCACGCCCATATTGTGCAAGTTTTAGGGAGACAAGTATGTTGTAAATAGCGTTAAAACGCGTCAAAACCCTCAAATTAATTTACAGTTTAAGCGACTGGCAATGTTAAGGCAGGGGGAAAATTTCCCCCATCTGCTCTTCGAGATGTAGCAGACGACGTGTCCCAATTGTGGGAAAAATAAGAATGACATCAAAAATTATTACGCCATCGGCTGTTTTAATTTAAATGAACAAATTCCATCGTTTTATATATAAGCAAGAGAAAACCATTATGATTGGAACTGTTTTATATATATATATATATATATATATATATATATATATATATATATATATATATATATATATATACACATATACTTAATATAACACTTTAAGTACAGTACACTACACTGTAAACACAAATTAGTCAAACATTGTCTGATACGCCTAACCCATTTTAGTCACTCATTTTGACCAATTTCTAATGATATTTGACTAAATGCACAATGATGGACCAATAATTATTGGTAAAAAATTGGTCAAAGAGGTTGAAAATTGGTCAGAAATCTAGTCAATTGGTACAAAATTAGTCAAACGCCTTTGACTAACTTGGGTTAGGCGTATCAGACAATGTTTGACTAATTTGTGCTAACAGTGTAATTTCATACTTGATTGCTTGTAACAATATCGCAATACCATTTTTGTTATTAAATTCCTCAAGTTAGCTTACTTGTAACAAGCCTGTTTCAACATTTTAATGTTCATTTTGTGTCTGCAATCTCTTTGCTAGTTTGTTTGGTTTGTTTGTTTGTTTGTTTTGTTTTGTTTTCTTTCTTTTTTGATACAATTTGTTTCCCATTTTCTTTCAATGCAAAGATGGAATGTATTTATAAGGTTGCTAATAACAATAACCAGTCTATGCATTCCTGAAATCCTTCCGTGAAAGGTGGTCCACCTCAAAATGAAAAAAGTAAACTTTGAAGAATAGCTTAACATCTGACAAAGGGAGTGAGCCCCTGTATTCGTAATAGACTTGCTACAAGTAAGAAATGGCGGCGTCCCTCTGACTGGTGAAAAGTCCATATTACAGTAACAGATCATGGTACGAAGTACGCTTTTTTGTATGTGTTGTACATTTTTTCCGCTCCTTCGTGTCTTGGTGCTTTAACTTAACATGAGCCCTGGAACCTTCTCTTTTAAGTACATAAAGGTCATCCAGTCCTGTATAACCCCTTACCATCACTGTTTTCTTTGTTCCACAGATCTCATGAGTGGTCACCATACATCACCTTGCTGTTATACAGTGAAAGGGATGTCGGAATAATCATTCTCTAATTACTTTAAGCCAGTCATTGGACTATTCAGGGTTACGTCACTGCAGGCACTGGTTTGCATAAAGCATGCACAAGAACATCTACGTGCATGTTGTCTTGCGCGTGTAAACGCCCGCGCGATTGCACGCAGAAAGTAGACAAATTAGCCTCCACATTGTAACGACAGTGCTTGTGCGCCTTATGCGGAACTCTTTTGCCAAACAGACGTGATGTATTTGTAAACATGACTAAGGCTATTGGAAACAATGGTGATTTCTAACAATAATTTGTAATAAAGAATAATACGGTAACAAAGATTAAGTTTGTTTCCTTTTGTTCCGACAGTAACCGTCATTTTGATAAACCACCAATATGCAACCCTTCAGATCCCTTTTCTCTTTATCCACCAGTGCCCATTTTCTTTTCAGAGTTAGTACCCCCAACGTAACATCAACGGAAGGTGTGTACTCCATACCCTTTCAGACCTCCTACCCTCTTGCCGACACCACCTACGTGCCCCTCCTCTTCTCCCCGAGGACCCCCTTTCCCCCTTGGCAACGCCGTCAATATACGACGGAGGTAAGTCACGAAGCATAGCCACTCCTCCTCAGTTATCAACCTGTCACCAATAGATCTGAACCAACCCCTTCACCCACAAACAACCTCTACGCGGGGACGGTGCCAATAGTAAAGTGATAAACATTTTGAGGGTCAACGTGTATGTTAGGAAAGACATAGTGTTGGAGTGTTAGTTGGGGACATTTGCATAGATCTGTCCTGTTGAGGATCCTTCGTGTAACTACAAATTTGAAGTAAATTGAGGGAAATTATTTAATTTAGGAACAAAAAATGATCTCCCTTAAATGGCTTCCCCTTCCCTCCCATTTTCTTGTATGAATTCCCTACTAGAACTGTAGAATTAACAAAATTGTCTACAAGGAAAATTCTTCTCTCTGAAACAATTTGACTCCGAATCATCCAAAATCCATAGAGCCATGATTAACGTACGTTAGGGAGTGTGCGATTTAGTAACACTTGCTACACGTATATGCTCACAAAGCTATACATCTTGTTGCAAATTTCACAGGTAAGACTCTCCCCAGTTTTACGTTTCGGAAAATCAAGAACACTGTAAAAACACTTGGGTCCAGTTGACCCAAAACTGGGTCAGGAGGGAACCTACCAAAATTATTGGGTCAAATAATGACCCAAATAAGGCTTCATTTGACCCAAATGGGGTTAATATTTGACCCAAAATGTTGGTTCAGTTCCCTCGTGACCCAAGTGTTTTTACAGTGTTAAGGATAGTGAATGATCAACCGTTTTACGCTGGACTTTGTTCTGGTTATCTACTGAGCAAAACTGTGAAACACAACTGGGCCTGCTTCGCCTTTAGTATTTGAAGTAATAGATGTAGCACAATCATCTGCAGTAGGCCTTTATGATACGATGATGTGGACAAGACTAGGCAACTTTTTCCCTCCCGAGAAGTCAAGCCCGGACGATTTCTCCCAGGGCAATTTCCCTCGGAAAATTTTTCCTCGTACAGTTGTCCCCCGGGTAGTTCCTACCCCGGGCAATTCCCAACATACAGCGCGGAACGGACTCTGTATGCTCAGTTCCTAAGCTTCCCAGTTAGTGATATGACTAAACAAGAAATATACCGTACAGTCAGTACAACCATGATTAAATACCACCTCGGACAGCTCCCCCACCAGAAACTTTCACATTGTCCTGAGTGGGAACTTTCCGGGAGAAGTTGAACGGGTCAGTGGCGCAGCTAGATATTTTTTGTGGGGGGCAAAAGCAGAAAAGTTCCAACAGATTATTATCTTGATACTTGTACGATTCGAAATTCTGGGGACTTTTTTTTATTTTTTGCTTTCCGGGCAATTTTGAGACCGACTTTTGATTTTTTGATTTTCACGTTGACATATCGATGTGTAATTCTGCTTAAAAACATAAGAAGTGTTGTGTTTCAAATGAATTATTTTATTTATTTCCGACAGAGACTAGAAATTTCCGACAGAGGCCTTCGGAGGCTTTGTGGGAGGGGGCGACCGCCCCCTGCCCCCCTCTAGCTACGCCACTGGTACGGGTGGCAATTGTCCGGGTGGGGATTATCCTGGGAGAGGTAGTTGTTCGGAAACCGGTTTTAACAGATACATATTCCAACAAAGTTCCTTTTGAAAAACCAAGTGTTACAATCAAAAGTAGTTTGTAGACTTCGACGTTTCAGAATTTATTTTTAAGGCCTTCCACTCAAGTCAGGATCTGTTAGTTGTCAAACCGCCACCAAAATTGCCAAAAGGATATGGCTTATTATTTCACAGACAGAATGGTATTTTTTGGATCATTAAAATTATGGCTCAGCTGATAACTTATGGAACTGGCAAACATTAACCTTAAAGCTTTTTTATTATAAATGAAACCCACTTTTAATGAATGATTTTAAGTAATTCAGAACATTTAAACATATGTCCGCTCAGTATGCATTAGCTGTCAAACCGCCACCAAAATTGCCAAAAAGTAAACCAATAATAATTTCACAGACAGAATGACTTTTTTGAATCCTTACAGTTATGACTGATAAATTATGGTAATTGGTAGACGTTTCCTTTCATTATTTCCTTTCAATATATTAAAACTGTTTTCATTATGCATGCTCTACATAGAGAAACCTATTATTTTCGTCAGGCACTTTAGCATTGCCAACTAAACCAGGGGTGGCCGAGTTCAGGAGGAACGCCTTCACCACAGCAGGGGACGCTTGTTGATTCTGTCCCAGATACAAAGCTGCAGCTCCTGTTAAAGGGAAACGTACATTAATGTTAAGTGCTTTTGATTTTACCACAAGAATTATTAAAGGGCGACCAGAAACGCACTAGGCAGTAAAACTTCTCCCTACTATACGTTTTTCTGGCTCCTCCGATTTTAAAGAGAAGACACCTGCTTAGTGCACATTCCTGTAAACATTCTGTACTGAGTTTACTTAACTCAAGGTGATATCCACACACTACTGTGTATAACATAACTGCAAGGTCAAATACACACACTGCTCTGTATAGCCTAACAGCGCTGCAAGGTGTACACCACTGACTTCATTGACCAATCAAAGTAATGTAATTGTTTGAATTTGTGTCAATCAAACTAGTCACCAAATGTTAGTAGAGGTTTAGGGATATTCCTAAATATATTTGCAGTGATGCAACAACCCCTTTAAATACCAACTTGTCTCTTACAATGCGTTGTTTCACATGGGACGCATCTGAAAGGCCACTGAAAATCATAGGCGTAGGACGCTGTTCCAGACTGGAGGATGAACGTTGTTTCGAATCGCCGTCCTGGGGGAGGGGTTAAAGGGTGCCCACCTGCTTGGAAAATTTTTGAATATTTAAGGATCCTTAGATTTTGATGAAACATATTGGACAAATTTTCAGGTAAATTACTGCATAAAATTTTTGTCATTTCTTACAGAGGGAATAAATGAGGGGTTTTCGTCCTTGGACTGAGGGCGGAAGCATAGTTCCGCTCACCACATTTTTGACTGCCCCCGCTTCCTACGCCTATACTGAAAATGCCTTTGTGAAAGACATTTACTTTCGACGTTTGAAAGCAAATAGAAAGATTTAACATGCTGTTTATGAATGTAAGCAACCTGTTACACTGCCCTACATACGTGTACATTATTTTTTTTACCTGCGACATGCGGGCAAGCCATGGACGTTCCGCTGACGCTTCTTGTGTCTGTGTCGTCATTGTTCCAAATAGATTTAATCAGGGTGCCGGGTGCAAAGATATCTACGCAAGGGCCATGGTTGGAGTATGCTGCACGAGTGTCGTTCAGAGAAGTTGCCCCCACTGTTGTCACCTTGGTTACAAAATAAAAACATGACGTCGTTAAACTTGTTTTCATATATCTGCAAAGAATTCCATAAAAACTTTTCACCGACGTACAGCGTCTCCCTTGGTAATGATGTGTGTGCGTACCGCAATACCATTACAGCGTATACGTTGTGGCGGGCATTAAGGTAATAGCCGCCGTAATATGCAACGATACGTGATACGAGTTATCCTTGTAAGACAGGGCTGGGGAACCTCCGGTCCGCGGGTCGCATGCGGCCCGCGAGACCATTTCATCAGGCCCACTAGGCAATTCATAAGTGCAGAATCACTTGAAGAGTGATTGATAATAATATTTTTATCCCACGGTGCCCACCTTTTCTACTGCTTATACCACTTTCCGGGTATTACACGTAAATCTGCTGCGAAACACAAACTCAGTTGGTATTGTATTTATTCCAGTAGATTCGAGAAGGGGGTGGTTAGACTTGTTCCTCCAAAGAGTGAATAAGACGTCAGAAATTGAACAATTTTGCAAGGTAAAGTGAGGAAATGATTAAAGTTTGTTTACAAATACTCAGTTTTTAGGCGGGCTTTGCGCGCACTTTTCGTTTCTCGTTCATTATTTATTACTTTATACAATTTGAAAAGAAAAATGGTATTGTGAAACTTTTGGTCCGTGTTACCTTGCACATTCTGTGTCATTTAAAGATAGTGGATAAATCATTCTATTGCCTACAAATTTGTACAAATTCGAGAGCTTCGGGGCTTCGCTCCAGTTCTTGCCTGGACTTTCCCCCCCTTTGAAGCACCTTGCCCTGTGCCCTATTGGGAAAGATTGTTGTGTCCTCTCTGTGTGCGGCCTGCGAGTGGATTATAACTGTCAAAACGGCCCGTCGGAGGAAAAACAAGGTTTCCCGCCCCTGTTATAAGACATTATGTTACAAGACACATGTCTTCCAAAGTCTGTATTACTGTTGTCATGGTAAATCGAATGATATGTATCGCAACAGGTCATCGCCGTGAGTTTATTTTGAAGAATCAGCTGTATCCAAGAAGTTTCGTTCAATGTTGCCTACAAGTATATCTCATACAGTTAATCGAAACATTACTATTGGGTATTAAAGATAAACCAAAATATTACATCTTGCATTGTGCAAAAAATGTTAATATTCATTATATAAAAGAGCAGGGACCGGATTCACAAAGAATACTTAAGCATAAAAACTTTCGTAAGTCGGACTTAAGCAACGTATTCTTAGTCGGTATTCACGGAAGGAAAAGTGTCCAAATATGTTACGTAGCTTTAAGAAACCTTCAGAGTTGTCATAAGTGCACACAGCCATAGTAACACATGCAGAAGCATGTTATGAGCGGGGGCAGCCGTGACGCTGCATCCGGGTAAGCAACGAGAAAACGGATGAAAACAAACTAGTACGACTACTCAGCTGGCCAGGGTCCAACTTGACACTTTAGACGTATGTACGTAAGTTAGGCTAAACGCCTGCAAGTACGTAGGTATGCCAAGCCCTACATACAGCAGTCTAATTAAGACACTAAACGTTGCATAGTCTTAAATTAGTACCTTACTAGAAAAATAATTCGGCTAACGCTGCTGGCCGGGTTTGTTATCATCGGCAACATCACCTTTGACCCAATTGCCCGTATGACAGCCCGACCCATATAGAATAACTTTGCATGGAGTTGAACTATGGGTGAAACCACAGAAGAAAATGCGCTTCCGTTTTAACAGTAAACAATCAAGGTGATTGGCTAAAGATGTGACAGAACAAGATGCGTCTGCACACACGATTGGCTTAGGTACATTTATTGCAGTTACGCAGGGTATCTTTACGAACTGCGTACCGGTATTTTTGTTTTGTCAAAAGCTTACCACTTAAGAAAGTCCCTACGCAGTGCGTAGGTATTTTGACTTACGCAAGAACTTACGCAAATGTTAGTGCCCCCCTCCCCCGAGTCTCGCATTTGCAGATTTTGCGTTAAAGATGTTCGTTGGTCTGTTTCTTTTGAGGGGTGCCCACCCTAACAAATCGTTGGTCTTGATGCAACCAAGACTACTCGACACTTGAGTGGTTTCGTGCCCGGCCATACCGGTGTAGATCTGGGGAAAAGTTCAACCACTCGAACCTACGAAGCCCTCAGACCACCCGAGACCAATTCATAAAATCTTTGGTAGCGAGATTAATGAAAGCAGAAATGATTTGCAAAGTCACGTGAGTTTCTTGTCGGGTTGTTTTAGCTCCGGTGCCCATAAAATAGTAAGCGCATTCGGGATTTTGATAAGGCTGCCGATGGGAATTTGTGCCTTGAAATAAGGCATTAAATTTACATGAATTGGATCGTCGGTTTCTGTCTTCTTTTTTTGACAGTGGTTTGATATCACCGAGACCACAAAAAACTGACTTCGATTTCCGATGGTCTTTTCTTGGTCCCTGTTTAGACTGGTCTGTGTGCACACTGTTAAAAATAATTGTTAATTTACAGTAATTTTGATGTCCCTTCACAAGGAAATTGTTGTACTTTTACAAAGGTGTATGTTTCATGTATTATTTAGCAACTTCAGTTTACAAACAGAGATTTTCTGTTAAAAGACAAACTTAAAAAAACTACATGCGGTTTCACAAAAATCGTACATTTACAACAACTTTATGTCCCATTATAAGTCATTTTTTGTACATTTACAATTTATGTATGTTCATTTAATTGTCACTGATTGTCCGTTCAAAAACATTTACTTTCTGTAGAGAAACAAATCTGTAGCCAATGTATAGGTTACCACCAGTGACTGTAAATTTACAGTAATATTATATGTCTCCTAAAAACTACTGTCAATGAACAGAACCTAAATGTTTGTTAGAATATTAATACAAAGGCGCTGATTGAATGCTTCTTCCTGAATCTAACTTGTGGAATTAAAAGCGTGGGAAGCGCGCCAGAATGTTTTGGTTAAGCCTACCCTAGAAAATTCTAGAAAATTCCTACTCGAATCAGGAGTTAACGACTGTATTTGGCGGTTTTACAAGAAAAATTGTCCACTGAGCCTCTTCAGAGCCAAAAACAGGTAAACCGTACATCGTTGTCAAATTGAGTAGTTCATTCGAGTGAATTTTTTGCCCCAGATCGCCCGTGGACGGGGGGGGGAGGGGTCGACAGGGGGAGCGGCAAGACAGGCGTTTGCCTCAGAAAGACCCCACCTAGTAACGTTCCCATATGGGACACTTAGGGCCCCATATCTTGGTCCATAAGGGGCCCATATAATATTGCACCCGAGATTAATAAAAGGGGCCATATGGGTCACCCCATGCATGACCCATATGACCCATGGGAGGCCTAGTTCTGGGGCCCATGTGACAACTGATGTGGGGAAAATGTGGGTAAACCCCATAATATCCCTCAAGCATGTTGTTACAAGACGACCCGTCAGGAACACCGGATTGAATCCATCGACGAGCGAATGGAAAGTTCCAGAGACGTCCAACTTCAACGCAGCCTTTCTAGAATTGTCTAGAAGAGAGAACTGTTTACGCGGCCTGACGACACTTCTACACTGTTTACTACCGCGCATTAAGGAACGTTCTCGTAATTGCTGGACTGTGTACACTAGAAGTTTCTGTTAAATTCTGGAGAGTTCTCGAATAAAAGCCTTGCATATAAAAGGCAGTTCAACAACTATTATCGGGGAGAGACACCCTAATACTTCATCGAGTCCAGACGCTGTTGAGAAGTTATTCCCAGCCACTGACAATTCACACTTGTGACAAATTGCCGTACGCCGTTTCTACACTGTGTATTGAGGTTGTTATCGTCCATCATCGCTAGCCTTGTCGTTATTCGCTCGTGGAACCAGTTCCTACGCTACAGCACGCTGCAGGTCTACTACTGTACCATCGTCAACGTGCATGCACTACCAGCCCTTGGACCAGACCAGGCAAATATTAATTAAAGGATTGTGAGTAAGTCTAATTAATTATTGTAAATTTAAGTGAGATAAGGAGATTGTAAATAATCATTAAGTTGTTGAATTTTAATCTCGTTCTTCTGTGATCTTTCGCTGTTATTGGTTTGACTCGCGACCACAAGCCGTAACAGAATTGGTGGCCTAACATCCGGGAACGAAAATACTAGAAAATTCGAGAAATTCTGTTGTGAATCGTAAGCAACTGTGTTTGCTCAGACTACTTATTTGTTTGTTGAAGGTTTGATACAATTTCAAAATGCCATTCAACTTAGATAAATTCGTGGCTAGTCCCTCAGTCGAGGAACTAGATTCATTAAAGAAGTCTGAGATTGTAAAGGTCGCAAAACATTATGGCATTGAATTTCAGCCTTTAATGCGGAAAGACGAGATTAAAAGATATGTTCTAGAATATCTTGTGGATGAAAGTATCCTACCTAGTACAGTATTGGAAACAGCTATCACTGTGCCAACTGACAACACATTTGAATTGAAAAGGCTTGAAATAGAAATGAATAAGGAGATTAGATTAAAAGAAATGGAAAGAGAAAGGGAAAGAGAGGAAAGAGAAAGGGAAAGAAAGGAAAGAGAAATGCAAATGCAAAAGGAAAAAGAGGAAAGAGAAATGCAAATGCAAAAGGAAAAAGAGGAAAGAGAAATGCAAATGCAAATGCAAAGGGAAAAAGAGGCAAGAGAACATGAATTTAGGTTGAAGCAACTAGAGTTAGGGGTCATAAAAGCCTCAGACCCTAAAATAGGCTTGGATACTGGGGGATTCGATGTTTCTAAGCACGTAAAATTTGTCCCCAAATTTCAGGAGGATAATGTGGAGAAATTCTTTAACCATTTCGAAAAGCTGGGTGAGCAATTAAAGTGGCCAAGAGATAAATGGTCCATACTCATCCAGAGTAATTTCACAGGCAAGGCTCAAGAAGTGTATTCCGCTCTGTCAATAGAGGACAGTATGGATTATGATAAGGTTAAAAAGGCCATATTACAAGCCTATGAATTGGTGCCCGAAGCTTATCGCCAAAAATTTAGAAAGTATCGTAAGGCGGATACACAAACATACGTAGAGTTTGCTTATCAAAAAGAAAGGCATTTCGATAGATGGTGTGCTTCCAAAAAGGTCTCCACATTTGACACGTTAAGACAACTGATGCTGGTCGAGGAATTCAAACGGTGTGTGAATGAAGACATTAAGACTCACCTTGAGGAAAATAAGGCTGACAAGTTGAGTGAAGTTGCAAATTTGGCTGATCAGTATGCACTTACCCATAAATTCAGTAAAGTGGGTCAGACTCAAAACAAGGGTCAGTTTAGTAGGCCAAATAAGAAATATGGCAATAGTAGTGGCACAACAAGTAATAGTGGATCTCAGTCTGGTTCTATCTCTCCAACAAATTCTGGTAAAAAACAACCAGATTCAAGTCGTCAAAAGAACGACCAGGTCAGCTCAAACAAAGCTGCCTTTAAAGACATAAGTTGTGGTTTCTGTCACAAAAAAGGCCACACAATGGCAAATTGCTTCAAATTGGCAAAATTAAAGGAGACTGAAACAGCTCCAAATGCCTTAGCCAATGTAGAGAACTCTTCTGAGGTAGTCGTGACTTTACGGCCTAATTCTAACGACAAAATTAAGGAAGAATACCTTCCATTCGTGTCTGAGGGGTTTATTTCCCTAGATGGGAATTCAGCTCATCCACCAGTCAAAATTAAAATTTTGCGTGATACAGGCGCAACTCAGTCGTTGCTTCTTGATGGAGTTTTGCCATTATCGGACTCTACTTCCACAGGGGCAAATGTACTAATTCAGGGGGTTGAGTGTGGATTTATTTCGGTCCCTCTCCACAAAATTAATTTGAAGTCAGATTTAGTTTCTGGGTCGGTCATAGTAGGGGTCAGACCTACTCTACCTGTAAAGGGGGTATCTCTGTTGCTAGGCAATGACCTAGCTGGTGGAAAGGTAGTAGCCAATGCAATTTTGACAGATAAACCATGTGATTATAACAACACAGAGCAATTAGAAAAGGAATTTCCAAATTTATTCCCTGCCTGTGCTGTCACTAGAGCTATGTCACAAAAGCTCGCCATGGATGATAATCTTAAACATCCACCCTCCAAAAGTGAGGATACAGTTCCCAAAAGTGGAACAAGTAGGGAATCATGTAAGGATGATAATGTTAAACATCCACTCTCTAAAAATGAGGGTATGATTTCTGAAAATAAGGATGATAAACTTAATCATCCGCCCTCTAAAATTGAGGAATTAGTTCCTAAAAATGGAACAACACTCCCAAAAGAGGAGTCAGAGTCTGGAAAAGATTCCAGTAAAAATATTCATGAAAGTGAAGATTCCTGGTATGATCTCAGCCAATCTTTTATGACTAATCTTAATGATAGTCAGGATTGTGAGTCTCCTGGCCCCACACATAGTGAGGGGGTTGAACAGGAAAAATCAAAAATGTCTGACACACTCCACAGAGACCAGTTGTCAGGGCAACAACAACATGATGAAGAGCTTCAGCCATTAATAGCTGGTGCACTCACTGAGGATGAATCGAAAGACGTCCCAGTATGCTTTTATTTTAAGAATAATATTTTGATGCGTAAATGGCGACCACCTGATGCACCATTAGATGAAGAGTGGAGAATTTACCATCAAATTGTGGTACCTAGGACCTATAGAAGGGAAATACTGAGTATTGCTCATGAAATGCCATTTGCAGGGCACCTAGGAGTCAATAAGACTTACCACAGAATTCTAAATCACTTTTATTGGCCAAAACTTAAAAGTGATGTGGCCAAATTTTGTAAGACCTGTCACTCATGTCAAATGGTTGGGAAGCCGAATCAGAATATTCCGGCTGCACCCTTAAAGCCAATTCCTACTTTTGAAGAGCCGTTTAGTAGAGTCATCATTGATTGTGTAGGTCCCCTACCTAAGAGTAGGGCAGGGCATCAGTATATATTAACCATTATGTGTGCTTCTACAAGGTTTCCAGAGGCAATACCTCTGAGGAATATTAAGGCTCGGACAGTCTTACAAGCTTTACTTAAATTTTTCACATTGTTTGGGTTGCCGAAAGAGATCCAATCAGATCAAGGGTCTAACTTCATGTCAACTGTATTCCAGCAGATGTTGTATGAGTTAGGCATAGACCAAATTAAGTCTTCGGCTTATCATCCGGAAAGCCAAGGGGCTTTAGAAAGGTTTCACCAAACATTGAAGAATATGTTAAAGACATATTGTCATGATAATGAGAGAGATTGGGATGAAGGCATTCCATTTGTAATGTTTGCTGCCAGGGAATCTATACAAGAGTCACTTGGGTTCAGTCCATTTGAACTTGTCTTTGGACACACAGTTCGTGGACCATTGAAATTGTTAAAGGAGAAGTGGTTATCAGATCCAGGTGAAGACATACATCTACTTGATTATGTATCCCGCTTTAAAGATCGTCTTCATGGAGCATGTGAACTTGCTCAGGAAAATCTGAGACACTCTCAGAAGAAAATGAAAGCGTGTTATGACAAGACCACTGTGAAAAGAGAGTTTAAACCTGGTGATAAGGTGCTAGTGTTTTTACCTGTTTCTGGTCAGCCACTTCAAGCTCGCTTTCAAGGACCTTATGTCATTGAGAGAAAGGTCAGTGACACAGATTACGTCATTTTGACACCTGACAAGCGTAAATCTAAAAGAGTATGTCATATTAATATGATGAAGAAATATTATGAAAGAGAAGATTGTGACATTTCTAAGAATGAAAGTATACATGATGTAAATAGTAACACTAATGTTACAGGTGATCAAGTGTGTATTATCAATGCTGATTATGAACTCAGTAATGATGAGATCAAGGCTAATAATGTTCCTGATATGTGTATTAAGTTACAAAATTCTGATGTGTTGAAAAATCTTGACCAGAAATTAAGTCATCTGGATCACAAAGAAAAGTCAGAAATGAAATCATTAATCTATGAATATGCATGCTTGTTCTCAGATGATCCTACTAGGACAAATTTGATTGAACATGATGTTGATGTGGGAGATGCCACACCAATCAAGCAGCATCCTTACCGAGTTAACCCTCGAAAACGACAACATCTCAGGGATGAGGTTCGGTACATGTTGGACCATGACATTATAGAACCTAGTAATAGTGAATGGTCTTCCCCTTGTATATTGGTCCCCAAACCAGACGGTGGGTACAGATTTTGTACTGATTACCGAAAGGTGAATGCAGTCACAAGAACGGATTCCTATCCGATACCCCGTATCGATGATTGCATTGATAGGATTGGGAAAGCTACGTATGTGTCAAAGTTTGACTTACTAAAGGGGTACTGGGAGATACCACTCACTGAGAGGGCTCGGAAAATCTCGGCATTCGTGACGCCAGATGGGCTATTTCAGTATAAGGTTATGCCGTTTGGTATGAAAAATTCACAGATGACCTTTAAACGCTTAGTAAATAACCTTACGTCAAATTTAGAAAATTGTGAAGTATATGTTGATGACCTTATTGTATACAGCAACTCATGGGATGAACATGTACAACATGTTAAGGCATTATTTGACAAGCTTGCCAAAGCTAATTTGACTGTCAATTTGGTCAAAAGTGAGATTGCTTGTGCCCATGTGATATACTTAGGGCATGTGGTTGGTCAAGGTAAAGTTAGACCAATTAAGGCTAAAGTTGAGGGCATTGACAAATTCCCTGCCCCAACTGATAAAAGGCAGCTCATGCGCTTCCTAGGCATGGCTGGTTACTACAGACGTTTTTGTCCGAATTTCTCTGACATTGCTGCACCACTGACAAAATTGTTAAAGAAGAATGAAAAGTTTGATTGGACAGATAATTGCCAAGCAGCATTTGAATTATTGAAAAAGGCACTAATGAGTTCACCAGTGTTGATTGCTCCAGATTTTGAGAAGCAATTTAAGTTGGCAGTAGATGCCAGTGACAATGGCATAGGAGCAGTTTTGCTTCAAGCTGATGAGCATGGTGTTGATCACCCTGTTTGTTATTATTCTAAGAAATTTGACAAACACCAGAAGAATTATTCAACAATTGAAAAAGAGACATTACCTTTGATACTTGGTCTTCAACACTTTGATGTTTATTTGGGAACTACTAGTTTCCCTATCACTGTATACACTGATCATAACCCTTTGACATTTTTATCTAAGATGAAGAATAAGAATCAAAGATTGATGAGGTGGAGTTTATTTCTGCAATCATATAATGTAGATATTAAGCATATTAAAGGAAAAGACAATGTTGTACCAGACTCTTTGTCAAGAATTTGATTTGATGCAGTATGTTGAGGATATCACTGTAAGTTTTGGAATTTAGTGTTAACTATGGCACACTGTGTATTGATGATGTTACTGTATTCATGTGTCATCACCTTGCAAGACAAGTTGTATGTTATGATTATACCTTCCATTGAATATTGGACTACATAATATACATACTGTAGTTATTACTGTAACATTATACATTGTAAATATTGTAACTTAAGTTTTGTCCGAGACGTCCAAAACTTTTTCAAGGGGGGGGAGTGTTACAAGACGACCCGTCAGGAACACCGGATTGAATCCATCGACGAGCGAATGGAAAGTTCCAGAGACGTCCAACTTCAACGCAGCCTTTCTAGAATTGTCTAGAAGAGAGAACTGTTTACGCGGCCTGACGACACTTCTACACTGTTTACTACCGTGCATTAAGGAACGTTCTCGTAATTGCTGGACTGTGTACACTAGAAGTTTCTGTTAAATTCTGGAGAGTTCTCGAATAAAAGCCTTGCATATAAAAGGCAGTTCAACAACTATTATCGGGGAGAGACACCCTAATACTTCATCGAGTCCAGACGCTGTTGAGAAGTTATTCCCAGCCACTGACAATTCACACTTGTGACAAATTGCCGTACGCCGTTTCTACACTGTGTATTGAGGTTGTTATCGTCCATCATCGCTAGCCTTGTCGTTATTCGCTCGTGGAACCAGTTCCTACGCTACAGCACGCTGCAGGTCTACTACTGTACCATCGTCAACGTGCATGCACTACCAGCCCTTGGACCAGACCAGGCAAATATTAATTAAAGGATTGTGAGTAAGTCTAATTAATTATTGTAAATTTAAGTGAGATAAGGAGATTGTAAATAATCATTAAGTTGTTGAATTTTAATCTCGTTCTTCTGTGATCTTTCGCTGTTATTGGTTTGACTCGCGACCACAAGCCGTAACAATGTGGGCTGCCCATATGGGCCCCTTGTTAATCCCGGGTGCAAAATTAAATGGGCCCCACTGGGTTACCAATATGGGGCCTATGTAGGTTTGCTACCGTCCGCCAGTTCCCAGTGGCTACGCCACTGCAACTTGGTCACTTCCGAAAACATGAGGCTTTGAGGGCTACGCTTTTTACTCCATGATCTAGTGGGACTGGAGACAGGGACAAGTGAAAACTGGCCAAAAATAAACACATGTACACGATTCCCCTTAGACTCCTCCCAAAGGCCGGCGATCCCCATAATGCATGCCCCTTCCCGGACAGTAGGCCCTACGCCACTGTCCGAATTCATATCATAGCCCACGATGTACCCGTTAGCCTATAAATTGTAATTATCTAGGAAATTCGGATCGTGCAACTATGTGCCAATGAAAGTCGGTCTCCAAGAACGTAAAATACATTCTTGGAGACAATACTATTGATGGTCCGAAATAGTTTACACCCCCTACAAATTCATGTAAATAGGCACCTGATAGGGTTTCAGGATATATAGCCTTCAAGACTCAGTTGCTATATGCCTCGTAGCTATACACGTTCACAAATCACAGAGGGCCTGTAATTCTCGGCCGGATGTAATTGAAAAGGGTAAAAATGCATTCGCTGTAAATTTATTGCCGTAAATCTATGCATAGCTACCTTACTGTAAATTGTGTTATGTGTGGTATTATTGCTATTAAAATTCACACACGAAGCTAACAATATATGTTCCACAGAGGACGTGATAATTCGTAGGCTACACTATATTGTGCTGCTTTCATTTGTCAAAACTATGTTTAAAGTTCCGATTTATTAGACGTAGTTTAGAAGCACTGAGAATTTTCGGATGGAATCTCTGACGTATACTAAAAGAAAACACGTATTCATCCTTTCATCCCACAAATTTCGGGTTCTAAACACTTAAAAGCAGTCGAAATGAAGTCTAAACTAGCACAAAATATGTTCAAGCTCTCTAAGACTTAAATTCCCTCCTTTAACGTTCGTCCAATCAGCGGTCAGTATTGGAGCATTCTCTTTCACGTCCAGAAATGCTTACTTAAATTAAAACCGGAGCCGTTTGAATTCATTTTCAAAATATGTGTTCTACTACGTTGGTGGGGATAACGCAGAGATGTAAGCCTTTCCTCCTCGGCCTCGCAGTTACAAAGACTCAACACTCTTTAAGAAGTGACTTGAAAACAGCTTTTATTCAAGAGAACAACTCTTTCAATAAAAGCCAGATTCTTCGAGCGGAAAGGTGACTTTGCAGAGGAATGGATGGTGTCACGAATTATTCTATCAGATCAAAAACAACGACAACGCTTGGTTGAAAAGGAAGGCAGCGCAAAATTGTACTAAAAATCAACTTTGAAGAAGAAGAAACCAAGAAGATTTTTGACAAACTTCTTCGGCTAAGTTCAAGAAAGAGGAAAGCCCCAAAGAAAACACCCGTACCTGGTGTTGAAGAAAATCCGGACAGGCTAAACCAACCAAGGGCTCCTTTTTGGGCCGCCAACTTCTCCCGAAAGAGTGGAATCTCTTCCCTGCAAACATGCTTATGAAAAATGAAATGTATTCTAAGTTTTCTTCTAAGTCAGAGACTAGCCTAGGCCTCCCAATTGACAAAGAGAATATTCGGCCAGATGGGGGAGGGGGGGGGGGTAGAATGTGTAGCCAGTTAGAAACCCAAAGCCTATTATAAACTACCCGAAAGCAAGTTCATAAGTACCTCAAAAAGTGCATACGGCGTATCCCCCTATAAAACTGAATTTTTGCTATATAAAAGCTGGTGAAAAGCGTAAAAATGCAGGCTGGGGCGGTTGTAAAACAACTTGCCCCTGTAATTAAACAGAGGAGTGCCTGTAGGTATGCATGTGACGTCTTGTAAAGTACTGAGCAGTTCTGTAAAACTACAGCGTTGGTCCTATACCTGAATTAAAGCATCCTGTACATAGACGCGTGCTTGTTGTTCATGTATGAAACCCAATTGACAGCAGATTTGTTGTAAACGAACAGAGATGCACTTCTGTAAAAATACAGAGCGGTTCCTGTAGATAGACTTATGCTTGTTGTCCCTGTATGAAACCTAATTGACAGCAACTTTGCTGTACACAAACAGAGATTTTTTTAACAGTGCACCTTCAGTCTGAGAACTGGACTGATGGTCAAGTCCATTTGAGTGTATTTTCAGATTTTCTCTTGTGCCCGCAAAATGGAAGACCTTGGTGTGTACTTTTTAAAGAGCACGAGATTTTAAGTTTACAAGACTTGAACTGTTTGAAATGTAGTAAACTCAAATGACATTTGACCTCTACCAAATATTACAAGGCTCTTTACCTGTATATGGAACATCTACAAGAGAAGAATGAAGTCCCTAAATTTTATACTTCTTTAGATATCATGTTTTACCATTTCTTTTTTCAATTTGACCTTTGGTGACCCGAAAAAGCCTTTGATCTCCACCAAAATCACCACTCTTGTTGAACTCCACGTGGAACATTTACATGCTAAGTATGTGGTCCAGCAAAGCTAAAATTCTCGAGATGTCATGGTCAAGAGTTTTCACAATGTTACCCTCCATGAGAGCTCGTGTTTTCGAGGGTTGAACCTCTTGAACTCTGATGGAGTTATATGACCTCTTAACTCCACCAAAACTATACAAGTCTTGTCCTTAGATGCCTTACTGTTATCCTCTTTGAGGTTTCGTGTCTACAAGAATGTAACACGTTTTTCGTAATGTTATCGCTGGCGACCTAAGATGACTTTAGATGACCTTTTACCTCCATCAAAGACAATATCGTTCGTTTTCTCAATATGCGAAATCTTTTTATAAAGTATGAAATGTATCCATCATTCTTATCTGAGACTGATGCCTGGTCCCCACGCTCACAAGAAGGTCTTTTCAATGCAATGGTTTTTTGGACGTCTGTGGGCTAGTGTGGTCTAAACCCTTCTTGTGACCAAACCCTATCTAAGTGATACTGAACAAGCCTGCATGAGATTCATGGAGGAAATGATACGACTTACAACGCAGGTTTTATACTAAAACAGGTGGAACGAAACATGGAAGGCAACTGATATTAACAAGGTTAGGGCTTATGGGCTTTTAGATAAAGCGATGTTGAAGAGAGGAAGGCTTTACTGGACTTACATCATCAGATCGGGCAGGTGAGGTGTTACATGCGTCCCTTGCAGAGTTGCCAGCGGCAGCAATGACGGTGATACCTGCATTCTTCATCCCTGTTGCAGCATCGTCTGTCATTTGGTTTCCTCCTCCGCCGAGTGACATGGACGCCACGGCTGGTTTGATGGCATTGGCAGTCACCCAGTCCATTCCTGTTTGTGGAAATGTGAATACATAATATTTACCTGTATTTCCATGCAAAAAACGTTACTTTGATTTCATCTACACGTTCAGGACGCAATTCAACTTAAAACAAAGTTTTTACATCGTGGTAGGACACGGGGATCAACTTAAAAATCAATGCAATTGTGAAGTGATTCGCAAAAGCTTTACGAAAAATATTAGGAATGTATATAGACCTCACGCTTAAGTTGTCAATTTTCTCCCTTTCCCTATTTATTTTATGCATGAACGTCACGCGACGTCATTTTAGAGGCAAAACAATGAAGCACATTGCACGTGCGCACAACGTAGAATACACGCGAGTGTGACAGACTTGCGCGCGTATCCGATTGATCAGTTGACAAATCAGCTCTCTGCATTTGCCGGTGTAACTTGAAATGATACGCGCTTGCCTCCAAACGAGGGAGCTCTTTCTGCTCTGTGACGTCACATGCATAAGGTCCTTTTGATTGGTCTTATTTCTAGAGAGACCTACCTCCAACAACTTGTTCCGTAGATCCAGCTCCACGGCAGCCCAAGACACGTACGCCGACCAGTTCAACGTTTTTGGCGATTCCATACAAGGTACCTCCTGCAACTCCTGAACAGTGTGAGCCGTGACCGTGGCAATCAATGCCATACTGAGTGAAGGAATATTTAAATGTTCCAATACTTATAATGAATTACGATCATTTTATTGAAAATCTTATTACTTAGACACACCAATACACTATGAAGCAAACCTATTCAAGTCCAAAGCCAAGGGAGGGGTCCCCCTCCCCCCCCCGAAAAAATTCCCTCAGAAAATAAGCAGCTACTATTGTCTTAATGCATTTTAATGTATCTCGCGTTCAAATATTTCGCCCCCTCCTCCAACCTATCTCACCCCCTTCAGTACTTTGCTGGCTGCGGGCCTTAAGATATTCAAGGTTCCGGTCACAGATTTGAAGCCTAAGTATCTCAAGTTTTTCTCCTCATTTATAGGCATAAGGTTTTAGCCTGAACTCTCTAGTCGCTGTGCACAATATTCAAACAGTGATATCGTAAAATGATGTACCAGAACCAACGACCTCTGAATTCCACCGTGCCCATTGCTTTACAGCAAGCATCTTAAAGTACATACTACTCTTCTGAATGTATACAGAACTGTGCACAGAATAGACGGGTTGGGAAACTTCGATAAACAATGCATGATGGGAAAGAAAGTGTACCATAACAGAGACTGCATGTGCAAGACAGATATTTTGTATGATCACGAGCAATTTTCGAGTTTAAAACTATGCCTTCTAGACATCAATCACTGGTTAAAGAAAATTTTCTTTAAAGGAAAAGTTCTTTTGGAAGTTAATATCCTTAACTTGGGCCGAAAAGGTTTGACAGTATGACGGTAAATTATGGAAGACAAAAAACAATCTCTCGAAGCCTTCGTATCGGTGCGAAAATGACCGCGGACTTGATCTGTGATACTACATGGTGAAGCAAAATCTTATTTCCCAACTCTTCTATTGTCCTCGAACAACCCTGGCGCACTTCGGTTTCTATGGCCCCGTAACGTCATATTCATAGGGAGGTCTACTGTCGGACACCTTCAGCCTCAAGATTGGGTCGATTTCTCCTAAAAACCCGAATGACTAAGTTAGCAGAGCTCTGGACTGAAATTCCTAGGTGGCTGTTCTAATTTCGTAACGGTTAATTTTCTGTTTTAGATCCTCTAAACAGCAAAATTTTATGAAATGATTGATTTAATTTAGCTAAGATTAAGTGAAAAATCGAAATTGATCAATTAATTGATCGAAAGGTTGATTGGATTCGGGCACAGGTTCATCCTTCTTCTGATGGGCGTGACTTACCGCGGGGTCTGTTGGATCTTCAGGGTCAACCATGTCGGCACCAACACTGCAACGCCCCGCAACATCCACATGAGTGGGTCTCACACCAGTATCAATGATGTAAACCGTAGCGCCAGAACCATCGTCTTTGAGAAGAGAAGAAATGTTTTGTCACTCTCACACTGTGATGTACAGGTATAACCCTAAGCCTTGTGTATAGTTCATCGTAAGCAATTGGTCTTTACTACGCATAGGCGCAGAAGCCTAATTTGAATTGGAGGGGGGCTGCAATGCAACCCACATCTACTAATAAGCAGTGTTCGAAAAATAGCATCATCTTGCCCGAATTTTAAGGAAAATATCTTGTTAAGGCGATGCGGCCCCCTCTCCCCTCCTATTCCTATGTTACTAATAATTATTAAGTGCCAAGGGTACAGAAAAGTGGTGGAAAGGGCTGAGAACGTCATGCAATACAACATCGAAGGATAAAAAAACCAACTTTAAAATAAAGCTGAAAACATTTAGATAAACAAACATGAAAACTTCTAATACACATAAGGAAAATATCACCCCAAAATAAGACGATAAAAACAACTCCTTAAATATTAAAAGGTATCTACTGTTAAATTTACGAATAGTGCGCAGGAACAAGCAAGCTATTCCAGATATCAGATTAAGTAGTTTTCTCCAAACCCAGACTGGAGTTTGGGGATAATGAGATAAAACAGCGATTTACTGAACGAGTGCAATATGCATTGACATCACCCGACGTCATTTTGAAGGCAAAACAGTGAAGCACACTGCATTCGGTACGTAGGCTTCGCACGAGCTATTAAAAGACTACACGCGTATCCGACCGGTACACATATCAGATGTCTGCATTCTTTGGTGTAAGTTGCAATGGTACGCGTTTGCCTCCATTAGAGGCGCACTTTCTTTCTGTGACGTCATAGGCATAAGGTCGATAGCTTCTAGTCCTAATAGACAGCAAATCAACTCAAATCAGCCTTTAGTGATTCCACTTCAATGAGTTTTGCTTCCTTATTTTCCAATAATATTTAGGTTATTGGCGTTTACCGGATATATCGAGTAATAGAGCCTAGCAATGAGAAAAATTTCGCCTTTCCCCGCACGCCCAGCTTTAGAGATAAGTCAGGCGAGGTAGAAGTTACAATTCATTAACTACGATAAGGAGCTCCATAGACAATAATTACATATCACGAAGAATAGACCGAATAGCGCCATTATAATGGCATGAATCTTTCGGTTGCGTGCATAAATACCACCGAACGGCATGGAGGCAGAGACAGTGGAAAAAGCCCCCCCCCCCCCTCACACACACCCACAGGTCTGGTCTGTTAATCATAGCACAAAATGTCTTCCTAACATGGGCGGCGTTGGCGGGGGAATGGTGGGGACATGGCCCCCAATGATTTCTTTGCGGACGGACCAAAGTTTCGCCCCCTCGCCAATATTTGGTCAACGACTGTCATTACTAATAATGTGAGTGTAAGACATAGCCCCCTCAAATCAATTTTGGTTGAGGGGCGAAATGACTTTGATATTTCGGTAAACACCATAATATTTGTTGATATTTGTGTATATATCATAAACTTTCTGATGAGTCAACTCAAAAATCATGAAAAACAATTTTTTTCCGATGAGATTCGAAGATATTAGAGTGCACGGATGGTCGGTGATTAATAATACTTTTGTTCAATTTTAACGTTGGTTGACTGCAGTGATATTTATTGGTATATATGAGATATAGTCCTCTCCAATAATTTGATTATTGAGGGCGGAGTACCTTCAGTATTTAGGCAAAACCCCAATGTTTGCTTACATTAGAGTAAAGGCTCATAAGGAACGATCCTTAGTATTTGGTTTAGGGGGAGTGAATCCGTTTCATTTCCTTTTCTTTTTGTCAACGACCGTAGTATTTCGCTGTATTGACCACAAAAGGCAATTTTTCGGGGCGCTTCGCGCCCATCTATTGTGACATACCTGCCTGGTGGTTGCTAAGGCTCTCTTAGACGCACATAGGCACATAGTATAGATAGTTCTAACGTGACGTCATAGGAGCTTTTCACGTGTATTATTTCAGCCATGTCTGAGGGCAACCCCGGCATGTGTGTACAGACTTGCCCTCAGACATGGCGGTTGCTAACCCCTAGCTGTGACGTCACTGAGAACTATCTATAGTCAACTGCATATTCAGGGCCTTCAAATTAATGTACTTCATCTGGATATCCCCATGCAACCCTACCAGTTTTCTTCACTGAGCAGGCTTTTTTCTGCGCACTTCGAGCGCACGTGTAGCTTTCTTGTGTCATTGTCAAGAATCTTCTTGGTAAACCCGGTGGTTCCTGTCCACCATTCAAATCAATCAGATGTTGGATTCAAAACTGCATGGTAAGTTTTGTTGACTTTTGAAGGCACATCCAATCCCAATGCTATTTGCGACTACGAAAAGGGAAAATTCGTGTTCCGCTCGGCTAATGAGCTAATGGGCAGATTTCGTAACCAGCTTTATTTAAAATATATACGTTAATATTTCGATATACGTTTACGTGAGCACATACGTTTTTGTGTGTGTCCACGTCTACATATACTTATTCATGTAAAGGTATATACATATACGTATATGTATACAAATACCGCATATAGATCATTTTAAGGTTTCCGACCCACGTCTCCGTCTCCCCTCCCCTCTCCCTCTCACATTTCATCACAAATCGCCGCCCATGCTTACTACTGCTTCTCTGTTTCAAAAAGCGATTAACTGGATGTACATGTGGAGTCTCCATTGACTTTTTTGTTGGAAGTATACGATTGCATGCAGTTGAAGTATCCATTAAATCCGTGTTTTGAGGTACTACGGTACTAATCGTACTACGGCCCGTGTAGAAGCCCTTCAACTGCAATCAGAGAGACGCAACAGACTCGAGTAACCCCTGTAATTATGTCAGCTTTCAAATCGGCCTTTTCACACGGTTCAGTTCAAGTCTGTGCATTACGACCATTGTAGATTGAGCCGTGTGTGGTTTCCATACCAGAGAAGTGCCCGCCTCTCAAAAACACGATTTTGCGACATAATCATTAATCACATTACTGCAGAAAGCAACTTTGTTTTTCTTGATTTTTATATGGATGAAATGACCACTTCAGCTCATGTGCTACTGCAACTTGCAGGAATACAGTTAGTACGTATTTTTAACAAAGTAGCCCCCCCCCCCTCCCCATCCATTGCTCTAAAAAAGGAAATGGAGGGATTCTGTCAAGTTATAGTTTCAACTTCAGAAAACACATGAAAAGACTATTAAATTGTGTACCCTTTATGATATGTATTGCATTTGAAAATGGCAACTAACACTTACATTTGGGACTATAGTCGTCGTCTAAGGGAAGAAATCTTTGGTCTACACGATCAATACCCCAAGAGTCGACTTCGTACATGGCACGCATGACTGCATCTTCTGTAACGTATTCAACGGAATGGAGTTTACGAACCTGTTGGGAGGCATAAGAAAAACTACGACATGAAGTTTGTTGTGTTTAGATCTAATTCCTGTTGTTCATGTGTAACATTTATTACACTTTCCGTTGTTTAAATTTCGTGATAACGCCATCTGTTTCTTCCTCTTTAACCCAATGGTAAAACAACAATTCTATACTTTGATACAAAAAAGAGAAACTTAGAAGATTTATTCTGGTGAAACTTTCATTCATTTCTTATCAGTGGTGCTACAGAGAAGTTAGCTAATGAAGTTGCCTACGTAGCAGTCTGTACGGCATATTCCTTGTTTAGTCTTGCCTACGTAGCAGTCTGTACGACATATTCCTTTTTCAGTCATATTGGTTTGGGAAGCTGAGGCGCTGAGCAAACAGAGTCTGCTCCGCGGGGTACAAATGAAGTTACTACATTTTCACTCAAAATGACCTTGAAGCAAGCGTGATTAATGTCACCTCTTCACATTAATGAGCAAAGATTTTTGCAATGTTATTTGTTTTTAATTTACTGTTTAGATCATAAACCAGATAAGGACATGAGTTTACCATAAGGAGTAAAGTTTTAGAAATTCCCGTGCCTCCAATGTATCCAAAATCTCAAAGAAACCCATACGACTTTTAGTTAGTTCCATAAAAACTGTAAAACTCAACTCAAAATCACGTCGTGTCGGGAAAAATGCGGGTTTTTAAAAGCAAAATACTGTAATGGAAGGAAAGCAAAATATATGCGGTTAATACCATTTTCTGTTATGTTATCATCTGTACAACCTATAACTTGAATGACCTTATTTTGTCTTTATTTTCACTGTAATATTTCCTTGGGGGAGAGGTGCTTATATTTATGCAGGGCTCCCATTTTAATGACTCTTGTGATATTATTATTACCACACTCTTTCAATTATTAATTTCCATGTTAAACTTACCATATCGAGGGCCCTGTCACTTAATTGAGCACTGAATCCCTTCACAGCGTGACGATACACAACGTTGACTCTCCCGCCAATGGAATAGAAAAAGGGGTTATTTCGGATTCCACTTACTACGGTGTCAACGTTAAAGTTGTCCTAAGATAAAAAAAAAGAGTTTAATACCCTTAGGCTAACTCTTTGTCTCACATGATTCGCGAATACTGTGAGGATTACTCTGGGTTTTTGTAAAGATAATTGGAGGAGTTATCACCTACTACACGCTACGACCTGACGCTTCATCCAAATGGACTTACTTCCCTGAAGGAGCACTAGATTCAGCAAACAGTCCTCAGACAGCCTCTTAGTAGTGGAAGAAATAACATTTTTCAATGGCTGATGTTAGGTCAACTCTACATTAAAGAATAAGCAGTCACCCCACATTTATTTGAAACGAGATCAAACATTCAAAATCTCCGTGACGGTCCTCTTCTTCCTAACAAATATCTTTGGAATTGCCTCTGAAAGTTGAAAAGTATTAAACAGATAAACCAATGACTTATAAATTTTACAATTAAGTAACAAAAATATTGTCGCATGATTAAAACGAGCCTCTCATAAATATGGAACCAGATTAAACTTATTCAAATTGAGGAGACTGTGTTTCCCCTTAAATGAATCTTTGTTATCACTGTATGTATGATGTAATGGACACCAAAGACAAGTACCTGTAGTTGAAGTGGCGGACACTGTTTGCCGAAATCAGGGAGTTGCAAACAGATTTAGCGTGCCGCTTGCAACATCTGCCATAAAGCAATTATGGGTTACGCCTCAACCGTTTAACACACAGGGCGAAGGCACAAGGTCCGTAATAGAAAGGTTTCACCGACATCACGTGATCCCGCGTCCCTTTAGATTCGAAGGGCAAAATCGCGCTTTTCTTTGGGTTTGAATGGCAAGCGTCCATTGTTTTAAAGTATTACCTATGGAAACTTGCCGTGCGTGTTCGCTGTACATACACTTACCGTACTGCGCATATGCTTTGCCCTTTAGTGCCGGGCAATCCCGACGTCACATGAAATCCCTCTTTAGTGGGGAGGGGTGTGAGCAAACACCGATGAGTCAAATGCTATGTTAAGAAAATAATGCCCCAAATCACCTGTTTCTAAGGAAAATAGTGCGATACGGCTACTTGCCCCTAGTCTGCAATCCACCTTACGGAGATACGTCCCTGGTCCCTACGTCCAAAGGAAATGCTTCCCGGTCCGGCGGTGCCTTTGATGCCAATTGATTAGTGATGTCTGACCCCACCCCTAACATATCTTGGCTATGTGCCTGAAACGCTCCATGAAAACAGTTTTAGACAGCATTAGACAGAGGGACAACTTATGTCCAAAATGTTAATAAACCACAAGAGAGTTAAATATAATATGCTTCGTGTTAAAAGTCAAATAACTGAGTCAGCTACCCGGCCTTAGCCTGTACGCTCGAAAAAACAAAAAACTGACGTACTGATTTCAGCACTCCGCAAACACGTTTACATGATTTATATATACGTTAATTTTTCTTTATTTAAAACAACTTGATGTTTACAGTAATCATGAAATAAACGCATAAACGTGTTTACGAGATGGCGTTAAAGTGGCGTCAATGTGTTAAAGTTGGCGTTTTAGACGTTTAATTTCCTTATGTATTTTATTGTTTTTTCTGTTACATAAACGCCAAGACGCGTTTATTATCTGTTACAAAAAAGTGTTAATCAATTTTTACAGTGAAGGGAAACACCTTTTAGGATCAGGGAATAGCTAAGCTGAAACATGTTTGGCTTAGCGTTCAGGGAGTTAATTAGATGCTCACTGTTATCGCTAACAGAATCAGCACTGAGTATGGAATTTGCCCAATCCTTGGGAATTGCAGATAGGATCCCATAATAAGTAGTTAAAGGGTAATTAGTAAAGTTAAATTTATGAAGAAATCCTCTATAAGACAGTGGGTGTTATTCCTGGGAAAAGATCCTTAACATACATTATTCCCTCCCTGTGGAGTCTGCTGTCGTAAAATAAGAAATTGTCAATCACACTCGAAGAGTTATTCCAGATTATTTGATTCTCAAAGCTGTGAGTTGGGCAAGAGTAGCCTTACTCCACGCAGTGCAAATTTCTCTAATAAAATCATTACGAATATTGATAATGTCAACTGCCTGAAGGTTGCACCTAAAAAGTAGAGTTTTACTATATGTCGCAAGAGATGAATCAAAAAATAATTTCCAATAACCGGTGTTTGTGACGTCATCATACCGCTTTACCCATGAGGTCTTAAGAGAATAGAGCCCTTAGCCCCATTGGTTGAAATGTCCTAGTTAAATCCTTTGGTATTAGTTAATTACTAGTTTTTTCTCTTCCAAGTTTTGCCAAGTCCCTCTTATGACTTTTTTAAGATTGTGGAAAATTGTATCTTCGAGTTTATATGGAGTGGCAACCCAGATAAGTAAACAGGAACACCATGATCACTCCGTAGAGGAAGGCGGCTTGAAGTTCACTCATCTGAAAACATTTTCCTATTCTCGAAAACCAAACGTTACCCCAAATAGTTTATCATAGGCGTAGGAGGCGTGGGCTATGGGGGTTGCAGCGCGCAACCAAATACTTTTGTGAAAATTCGGGCAATATGCTGAGAATTTTTTGGGGCACCTACTGAAAAGAACAAGAGGGCAATCAAGGAGTTGCTGATCTCATCCCGATACCATCTTTTGCTTCTTCCGAGTCTGGTGTAGCACTCTGTAATTTTATTGTTATGGGTTGGTGATGATCGACATGGCCTAAGAAAAGCTCTGCGAGGATAATTAATTCATGTTCTCAGTTCTATGACTGTCGTTAGTTTGAACACTAAGGGGAAACTGGAAAAAGAGAAGGCTAATCTTGAGCTGGGGATGTTTGTTCATTCCGGCATCTTTACGGTACCCGCCAGCTTCCGGTTCTGATTGCAGTGTGGTATTAACACGCAGTAAGCGTATTTACAGCACACACGCACAGCAAAACTATAGATGCTAATGTGACACAATGGACGCGTGCCCTTCAAAACCTCCAGAGACGCGCGATCTTGCCCTTCAAAAACCATAGAGACGGGCGATCTCGTCTCGTGAAACCCCTCTATAGAGGTTCTTCACCGACGTCACTGCGCTGCGCGTCTCTCTTTTTTGACGGCCAGACGTCCATTGTACAACAATTGTAACTAAGGCCGTACCGTGCGTGCGTATCGATAACACACCTTCTGCACATGATCAGTGACGACCAGTATGCCAGACTGAAACGCAATGACGTCACGTGAAGAACCTATGTAAGACATGTGTAGGACTAATGTCAGTCCTACATTTAGATCAGTGGATTGCCCTCTGGCATCACTCCGCTCGTCTCTCTGATTTATCAGTGTTGTAAGAGTCACTCAGTTTTGCAGAACTAGAGTCGAATCATTTACTACTTTCAATGTAACTCGAGTCATTTTCCTTTTGAAAATTAATGACTCGAGTCATGACTCGTTACAACAATGTGATTAATAGATGTTTTGAGTGCTTAATGTCCATACACCCCTTTCCGAGTAATTGTTGGTGGTGACAACGTAGCGATCAATGTTCCTTCCAATTTTTCAGGAGCCTCTTGCATTGGCCCTATCAAAACTAATGTGCTCTGAAAGAAAGTATGAAAAGTGCAGACTGGAAATTCCCGATATTACTGACAGCGCGTACTGTTTAAGGAATAAATCGCATTTGGCGGACGAGGCGAAACCGAGTCCGTTATTTTGCAAATTGGGAGTCCAGACGGTTTATGAGACAATAAAAGTCCGACAAATGTGGTTAATTTCTCTTCTACCACCGAAAATGTGTGAAAACTTCATTTTTATCGGTGCATAGGTTTACTGACCGTATGTTGTGGGAAAGCAGGTCAGTGTTTAACCAATCAGAATGCAGGATTCTCAATAACAGATGACTAGAGGTGGCAGAATCCATGATAAACGTATAAAGATACAATTAGTGAGAGGCATAAGTGGCGAATGGGTGGGGGTTGGTTGACTAACGCCTACCCCCGTCAAAAATGTGGTGGGCTCCTTCCCCTCATTTCAAGGACAAAAACGCTCTGTAAAAGTGTCAAAAAAATTGCAGTCTTATTGCTTAAAATTTGCTCAAATATTGCACCAAGTGCATCTAAAATACTTTCTAAAGGAGATGGGACCCCATACCCTTGGGTTCTTCTCCCAGGACGACATTCCGAAACAGTGCACAATCCCCCACCTCAATGGATCGAGTACAGCTTCTACATCCATGAGTTAGTCTGTTAGTCCCCTTCCCTGCTCATTCATGCATGGTAGTGGGAAGGAAGTTGCTATTTGACTACCTGGTTCATATCAGTGTGTTTGTGACATCATTTGCTTGGAACTCGGAACTGCTGTGATGTTAGTTAACTTGGTTGCTTACAAGCCAATATCAGGTGTGTATAGCACTATTGCACTACGTACGTACGGGGGGGGGGGGGTGTACGCTTTCACACTTACTCGCGTACATTGTGTATGAATGGCCCATGATGGAAATAGCTAACCACGTCCCAACACAGTCGTCTTTTTTTGCTATGTCAGGCTGGCCGGTCTGTTCTACCGCACTTGAAGGGAAGTAGCTAGTGTGTGCATAGTTTATAGAAAACCCATTGCTGTCTTTAGTATAAATGCATTTAGGGCCATTTATCAATGAATAGGAAATAGCACCCGAAAATCCCAAAGTAACACTCGAAATGGAATTGGGGGGGCTATTTTTTTTGAAAATAGCACCCGAAATTGAAAAAAGTAACTCGGACCCTGGAGTACAGTCAGTGTGGGTGCAGGAGCAACACACGCCGTCTGCCGGGCGGCCAGATCAAAGGTAGCCTGCATGATTCACACGGTCTATTTGTAACGTCATTTGTTTGGAACTTGGCGCTGCTTACAGTATATGAGTGTATCCAGTGTACTAAAGCAGCGCAGTCGCTCTCACACCATACCGACTGTACTTGCGTGCGTGCATGGCGTGTGCGTTTGTGAATTGAACTTGGCCCCTGCGATGCACACGTACGTCGTTGTTGCCATGCAAGAGAAGAATAAGGCTAGGTAGTTCTTCAAGAGAAGGTAGGCAACAGAGTTACAGACAGCCAAAATTCCGTGATGAGCCACAGTGCTCACAAACTTGGTCAAAGTTCTTAACCAGGCGTGTATTTCAACTAAGTCTATTAGGCCTAGGGCCTACCTAGCTTGTTAGCGCTATTACTATTAATAATTTAGCGTAACCTAAGCCTAAGTTAGGCCTAGGCCTAACATCAGTTCCACCGTGCGCGTAATTAGTTATGCTTCATACTGGGACGCCCTTGGACTTTTACTACGGCGGGGACACGCGTATAGTTTTACTTTTATGGCGCCAAGAACTAGTCATGCTTGACACGCGTGATCGCAGTTCACTCTAGGCCTGGGTTTTTACTTAGACTAGAGGTGGTCAAGTTTTAAGCAAGAGAAGCTTAGATAAGTGTGCATCTGATCATGTCATTGTGTGGCTTTTATGGTGGGGTTTGTTGAACCGCAGGTGAAAACTGAATTTTGAGTGTCAGGAAAAGACAGTGATCAATGTAACGGATCATTTACCTTTTCTTTCAGTGTTTACTGCCAAATTTAAAAAAAAATTGTTCTTTTGAACATCTTGACCTTTGACCTCTGACCTTTGACCTATCATGCTGAGGGTACTGGAGGCACAAATTCCAAGGACTGTGCACCCCCACACCAAGTTTGGGGTCAGTAGTACCTTCAGTTTTGAGTGAGCGCACGGCACACTTTTGACCCCAGAATTGTCGTTTGACCTTTGACCTCAGAAGGTCAAGTGTAAAGTTGTATAAAGTAGGTGTCCATCAGAAAGTTATGCGAAGAAATGAGGATTGTTAAATGTTTCGTTCAGCTTTTACAGCCAGATTTAAAAATTTGCTTATTTTGACCTATCGTGACCTTTGACCTCTGACCTTTGACCTATCATGCTGATGATATTGGAGGCACAAATTCTAGGGGCCATGCACCCCCTCACCAAGTTTGGGGTCATTAGTACCTTCAGTTTTAAGTGAGTGCGCGTCACACTTTTGACCCCAAAATTGTCGTTTGACCTTCTGACCTCGTGACCTTTGACCTCAGAAGAACAAGTGTCAAGTTGTGCCAAGAGCGCTTCAATACGAAAGCTATGTCAAGAAATCAGGGCCATTTACTGTTGCATTCAGGTTTTATAGCCAGATTTGGAAAATTGCTTATTTTGACCATTTTTGATGGTTGACCTTTGACCTATCATGCTGAGGGTTTGTCAGGCACAGGTTCCAAGGACTATGCACCCGCTCACCAAGTTTGGGCTCAATCTTGTTCTTAGTTTACTGTAGGAGGAGTTCGCGACACACTTTTGACCTTGTGAATGTCATTTGACCATCTGAGCCTTTGACCCAAATTTTAGGCATATTTGGTCACATGACCAGGAAACAGGACCTTCACCACTCCATTTTGCCCCACCCTTGAGTAGCGGTCATAAAGCCCCAAATTTCCCTACCATGCATTTCCATAGTTATGGTTGCTATGGCGACTGGCAGAGGTAAATGTGTGCACTTTTCAGTGGTAAACGAAGCACAATATCTCATCCCCCACATACTACATATGTGGGGATGAGATAAAAATAATGGAATGATGTAGCTAAAGGTAATCAATAGTTTCAAAAAACTTCCTTGGTAATTAAAATAAAGTTTTGATTTGAATTGCACCAGCACCTACATATTCGGTATTAATTCACCAGTGTGGTTTTAACGGTAAAAATTATATTATGATATCAGTGGTGGATTTAGGGGGCCATTGGGCCATGACCCTCAGACTGATGCCGGTTTCCTTTAGTATCTAAAATAAGTAGATTTGTTAACACAAATTTTACTTCAAAGGTAGCATATGTGGCACCAGATTGCATGTAAGGACACCTAATTTTCAAAAATGTTCAAAGGGGAGGGAATACCCCTCCCCCAGGCCGCCGATCACACAACGTAATGCACGCCCCCACCTCCATGAGAGAAACCCTGGCTACGCCACTGATTATCATCATTATTATTGTAACGACTTCCTCAAAAATTATAATCAATACGGAATGGTAATAACACTGTAAATGATGGTATGTAATTGGCATGCGGTGTGATAACCAATGCATGCCTATGTAATATGTACATTAACATGTTGAATGCACGTGGGTCGCGCGGAAACGTTTGGTTATATTTTTCGGGCAAGCCGTTACAGCCCCCCAAATCAACTTGGGCTCCTGTGCTCATTGAGGTTAGCCTGTCCTCCCAAAAGGATCTATGTCCCATCAAGGGACACTGTGACTAACGTGACTTCAACTAAGTAGAAAAGTCAACGATAGCAAACCCCGTTGTTACATTATAATCTTGGATGTTTTTGAAAACTTCGCAACATTTCCAACTATTCTTGAATACACTGCAATCTCTGTTCATAAGAAAAATTCCACTATAGGTTTGTAGTCGAACCCTACACCATTTATCATTCATTGTTTTCCGTTACTCGTGTACTAGTGTCCCGTAGCTTGTGACGTTTGACTTCCACAGGGTCAAGCAATTGACAATCAGATTGACCTAGAAAGATAACTGCTGGTCTTAAAGTAACCAATCTTTAAACAAATACATACAATACCTTGATCTTGATTAGATAACGACCTTCTATTTTCTCTTCCACCTTCATTAAAGGAGCCAGAAGTCCTTCCGAGGCAGCACAAAAGGAGAATAATAGCAACAGTAGAGCCCTCATCTTCACTGATGTTTCTAGTAAAAAGAAAATTGATACATTAAGGGTAATATCAGCAAATCAATAGTTTCAAAGATCTCGAAGTCCTACCCTCCTTCCAAAATTTCCTCGAAGTCCTACCCTCCTTCCAAAATTTCCCATTTTTCGCAGAATTTGCGAAAGGCCTTTTCTTTCGAAGACTCACCTAAATTTGCTACAACGCCGGGTCCTAATTTTTACATTATTGTATTAGGGAGGTGATATGTGAATATCACCTCCCTGATTGTATAGGGCAGTTTCTTCTACCTAACAGTTAAAATATCGAAGCATAACAACCATTAGTCAGCATAACAAACATACAAGACTTAATGTTCTTTTGACATACCTTTTAAGTCTCAGACTAACAAACAAATTCTATTACGTTATTATAAAGTGCGACTTAGTCAAAGCACTGCAGTAGGAGAAATTGCTGTGAACTGAAATCAATCTATTATATAAATGTTACTAAAACCCATATCCATTTAGTGACTGTTATTTGCACCGTTATCTTAATTACACAGCAAGCATAACTATATTCCACAACACCTGTTTTTTCACATGATTCATCGCTAGATAAGTCTGAAGAGTCAACAAGAATCTCCTATATACCGTTTTGTGTAGTTTCAATTTCTTTGCCATCTAGACAAAGAAGCATAATTAAAGAACAAACCATACCCAGATTAAATCGTATAGGACCTTGGTATGCTTATGCTTTTACGTACTCTCCAGACTGCACTTACACTTGTATACATGGGCCTTTACACGTATATTCATATATATATATATATATATATATATATATATATATATATATATATATATATATATATATATATATATATATATATATATATATATATAAGATAGGTCGAGTAAGGTACATCAAATTTAGAAATCTAGGTCGAAGGTGTAAATAGTATTAGTTTCGATCCAAATTTAAACCAGTCCTAAGATATGACATAACTTGCCCTATATCAAAAAAAGAAGGTTTAAAAAATACCAGAGAGAAAAAGTGAACCGCACCAACGGTTTGAACCCGCCATTAACTGCTTTCCGGGCAGCGTCTCTAACCACTAAGCCATCACGGCTCGTGGATTTTAGGCTTGACTCAATTTTCTCTCCTTGTTACCACGGTAGTCTCGAAGCGAGGTATTATATAACTGATCAAAATGCCGAGCTTTTTAGAAATTTGTAGGTCGATAAAATAGTAGTAAGGAGTGCTTAAACTGTTGATAGTTTGCGGAAAATTCCACGACGTTTCCATCAGGTGGCAAAAATGCAACTGACAGTAATGCACAAGTAATACGGGAAAATACACACTAAAAATAAACACGCGACCAAACTTGAACCAGATAAAAAAAGGGGAAAAGAGGAGAAAACTGCGGTGGAGTAACCGTATCGACTGGTTAAAAATTAACAAAGGTAATTCTAGAAAGGGCAAGTTAAATTAGGGCCGTTTTCGGCGGTTGACGATCACGGTCAGAACCTTGGCAAATTAAGGCTGCGGTAACAACTAAGTCCCGACCTGTATCGAGCATGTTGATGGGAGGGGGGGTGGAATGTGTGGCTACCGGATAGCCTTAGAGGTTTTGTTCGACTGGACCTGAGGTGTTTAGTGACTCGGTCTGCGAGGCGACGTTTGGTCTCTCCCAAATAGAGTGAGTTACGTCGTCCACAAACTAAAATGTAAACCACATTCGTGCAGAAGTACAGGTAAAGCAGGTGCGTAGCTAAGGAGGGGGCAAGGAGGCAGCCGCCCCCTTCTTGAGCATATTTTTTGTTTTTTTAATGATTTTTTATGATATTGCTAGTAACTCAAATAAAAAATGTATAGTTGCAAAATTTACAAGGCCTGAGAAGTGCCATTTCCAGCGATATGGGAGGCATTTTCGGCCAAAATTTTGTTGTACGCTTCGCGCCAACCTGTGGTGGCGCTACGCTTAGATAGTTTGCCTACAGGCTTCGCCCACTTCTTGGCAAATTCCTGGCTACCCGCCTGAGGTAAAGTGTTGGGTAGCAGTGAAGCTGTTCCGTTGGGACTCAAAATGTTGAGGAGGGTGTACTGCTAAACACCAAACACGTGTTGCATCTCCTACGGTTACAGGGGAAGGTTCCCCGGGTGTTTGCCATGGGCTGTTGTGGGTGGGAGGCCCGAACCAAATGGTTAGACATATTTTCCAACTCTGAAGGCTGTAATAAGAGGTTCAGGGAAAGCTCACAAGTTGAAGGAACCTGCCACCAAGGCGTCTCTTCGTTCTCGTGTGTGGCTTATACAAGAACGTAGAGACCCTTTGGCAGCTTTTCTCTCCCTTTAGGAGCAATAGACCGATCCTGTAGAGGAGATAAAGACGTTTACCCACTATGCTGGGACATTCTGCCCTTTTTTAATACTCACCCATTGTATTTCCGATACCGCTCTAGTCTTCTTAGATATGGAACCATCGTTTTGTGGCAGAAACATCAAATCTAATGTCCGTTTAAAGCTCACCGACTCCCTTATGCAGTTCCCTGCTTAGTCCATTCAACCATCCCAGGTCATGTGCGAACTCCATTCGCTGCTCCAAACTTTTAAGAGCTCGACGGATTTGCTCAGATGATACGGATTCGCAAGAGATAATTTCCCTCTTTGAAAAACGCCAGTACCCAAGTAAGGTTACCCCTCGGAGCGGACTCTGTTTACCCAGCAGCTTTTTAATTTAAAGGGGAAATATCCTCATCCCAAACAGTTTCAGTTCTCCCAATCAAGATAGTTGTAGCCCCGCCCATAACTGTCTTTAGCTTCTTGTTGACCATGGGCGTGGATCATGGGGGGGGGGGGGACGCGCCCCCTCGCCGGGTCATACCAAAGACTTTAAAAATGGAACCTACTGCCTTTGTGCTTGGTGCTCAGCATAAGCAATGGAGTAGGGAAAACAAGCCAGTGAGCCACAACTGAAAAAAAAGCCGTGTTCGTCTCGACTTGAACCAATTGGTTGGAAACTGAGACGTTAAACCTCATCTAACTCACTTTTTGGAAGGGGGAACAAATCCAAAAAGTCCCCCCACTTTTTCAAAAATGATGAAAACTTAGATAATTATTTTGAGATTAATTTACAATGATCCAACAAGTACAGTACTTGTACGATAATAACAATAAGCTTACTAGGTACAAAAATAGAGCGATTTGGAAGTAGTACGAGTAACGAAAAGGGAATGGATTGTGACATTTCTGTGCACCCCGTACGACTTGGAGCTAAATGATCTCAATCAATATTTTCAAGCACTCGATAGTATTTACAACTGTTTTTTTAATCAGCGAAGCATCCAAGCTTATAGGTAAAAATAACGTGTTATTTATTAGATTGAACACCACCAAAAACGGTGATGCGTTTTATTGGATTTTCCATGATCGTACTACGTTTTGACGATACTTACTGTACATCGGCCAATACGATCTCTGATTTTGGATTGAGACATAATGATGACAGGATCCCAACTTTTTACGTAACAGGTGTAAATAACGTAACATAGATTACGAATTGACACTACATTTTAAAAGCTAAATTGAGCCCAAATATGGCACCATTTGCAATATAGACCTTCCAATTTCCTTTTTTTCAAGGGGAGGGGGTCACCCTCTCCTCAGCCCCTCCCCCAGAACAGCGATTCGCAAATGGTGAAAAGTCCCCCCACCTTTGGAGATGGATCCACGCCCCTGGAGCAGACACAAACATTTTATTGCTTAAGACCATATCCTGGTGAGCATAAAAGACCATAATGCGTAATCAAAACACTCTCTGTGCTTGCAGTATAATGTAACTGAGGTCAGAGGTCAAGTGACGTAACTTCAAATGTATTCTTTGTGTGAAAAACGTTTACAAGTCGGCTGGACGGATTTTCTTCAAACTTCGTGGAGAGGTTTCCCAAGTTGGGAAATTGTACCTCTTAGACTCCTGTAGTAAAGGTCAAATGTCAGAGGTCAAAGGTGAAGAAATCTTTGTCCCATATGCATTAGCTTCATTGGTGATGTGAGTCGATATTTGTTACTTATCACAATGAATGACGTGTGTGCTAACGATGACATATGCATCTCCGCAGATTGCCCTCTTGTTTTTCTTGCATTTTTTCAAACGAAATCATGTGTGATGTACTGTTACTATGAATGGAAAAGTTGATCAAACAATCGATAAATATTGTAGGGATTGCTTCAAGGATCTGGCGATTGCGTTTCATCACTGATGCTCACTGAGTAATATGCGTTAATGTTAAGCTTTGTATCAGAATGCACGATTGTTATAAAGCTATAGTTAGAATTTTCGGGAGCGTGTTTTTACAACTTTGTTATCGACCACACAATGCTTCGTGGTTATAGACCTAATGCATATGACGTCACAGAATGGGAAGTCTGCCCTCGGCTGAGGTAAGCGCGTAGCCATAATATACATTAAACCTTACACCAACACAAATGTAGATATATATTTCTTTTTTTTTTTGTTAGCATAGCATAACTTTGCATAACTTCTGCAGCGGAGTCAGTAACTCAAATTATCCTCTAAGGTTTTTTTTTTGTTTTTTTTTTTTGTTTTTTTTTTTTTTGTTTGTTTGTTTGTTTGTTTGTTTGTTTGTTTGTTTTTTGTCTTTTTTTCTTACCGCTGTAGCCTATGCATAACTTCTGCATTAACTCAGATTATTAATAGTCAGTACACAGATGAAACAGACTTCTGATCAGGAAAGCGTGTATTACTCCTGTACCTCCACTGGCTGCACTCGAGAGTACATAGTTGACACCTGCTTTGAAGGTTAGGAAGCGCTAGTTTGATGACAGAGGGCCTCCTTGGTTTGATCGCACGACGTCACAATTAGCGAGTTCGATAATTCGTTTGCCGAATGGAATTGTGGGATATAGTAGGGATAAACAAACTGAACTCAACACATAGTATACTGCGGTCCCCTATTTTCGTGCATCCGTAATTTTTCTACAGTACATACCTATATTATTGGGTCTGCATTTATAAGTGGCCAACCTACTAGTAAGTGCACGAAAATAGGGGTTTCCATCTTATTTTACCATGTCAGATTATAATACAAGTTTTTTATGCCAAAAGAGGACTTTATATAATTAAGTCCAGGACACAAAACCTCACGTAGGAAGCCTAATTATATTTGCAATGGAGTTAAAAAATGATGATTCGATGAGTTTCTCAAGTAAACTCAAATTTTGTAAAAGTGTTGTAGGTAAGGGTGTGTTATGTTTATCCCGACGGTTTGGAGGATATGCGCATGTGCAGTCAAATTATCGAACTCGCATAATTAATAGTAGTAATTATTTACATATTAATTTCTGACCTCGCTAAAATGGTCACTTGTTACTTTTCTACTTTTGCCAATGTAAGTGCAGTTCAGATGAAACAGTGGGCTCGAACACACACTGTTGATTTACACAAAATCCTCCTAAGAAATGCATTGTAAAGTTGATTGCATTTGTCACGGCGTTGTGGGCAATGGGGTTAAAGACAGCATATATCCAATTGCAAGAAGACAAAAAGGGGTTGAAAACAGCATTGTTAGCTCAGACAAAGCATCCTGAGACAACAAGCAATGTAATTGTATCAGTGAAACGAGTTACAGCGGTCCGACGTCAAATCAGGGAGTTGTTATTCGGAAGGTTTAACGGAAAGTTTAATTTATGCTAATATGCTACGATCCACTAAATACCGAGGAGATTATTAATGATAAGCTACTTATTCCGTTGATGGGGAATTCTTTCTTTTATTCGTTTGCTTCGTTGTGACATCGATATGTTAGCAACATCATTCAGGTCTAGTAATCCTATCACAATTGGCTTACTCTGGACAATGCTTTGATGAGTAGGTTTACGCCGCCACCAATTTAGGGGCAGGTGCTACAAAACTCGAAACGACTGTTTCATTTTATTTTATTTCTTTCTTATTTTACCAGGGTAGCCCAGTCAACATCAAGTTGCTCTTCCCTGGGGCCCTGGGTTAAAAACATCAACAAACATAAATATAAGACAAAAAATTAAAATAGGAACAAAAACATAGAGTTAATAGCATAAAATATCAAAAAGTAAAACATAAAACGAGACTTAACAAGAAAACAATAAAAGCACAGTTTTTCAAATAAAAGAAAGAAATGGTTAAACTTTGACAATAAAAACATAAGAGTTGAAAAATCAGAATACAGCTAAGAACATAGCACAACATACAAATGTAAAATTGATAGAAACAGATAAAATGGTATAAAACGTAATACAGCATGCACAAGAAGGGTTAATTAGATAAAACGTACTTAGAGAGAATTTCTTGTCTTAGTCGTCTTTTGAACGTTTCAACTGATTTACTGTCTTTTATTTTGTCATTAATGCTGTTCCGTGATGAAGTTCCTCTTACCGTAAAGGATTTTGCATAAAGTGACGTGCGACATCGAGGCAATACTAGGTCTTGTTTAGCCCGGCCTGTGCAATAAGAATGTACATTTTGAAGTTTTGTAAAGTTACGTTTTAGATAAGGTGGGGAAATATCATTTAAGATTTTGTACATCATAATACTCCTATTAAAGAAAAATTGTTCATCTATCGGTATCCAACGTAGTTCGTTTAAAATTCTGGAAGATGGAGTATCCCATTCGGCACCGCTAATAATCCTCGCGCATCGTCTTTGAATTGATGATAATTTACTTGTGTCCCCTTTGTGTTTATCAGCCCACACAGTACTACAAAACAAAATAGGTGTGGAAGTATAAACGCATTATATAGCATGGATGAATGGTGTGAGTCTAACAAGCTACTGGATTTTTAAGAAACCCAATTTTCTTCAAACAATTGCTGGACACAGAAGAGACATGCTCATGAAAAAGTATATAAGTCTTTGTCTATCATGACACCTAAACATTTAACTTTATCTACACATTCTATTCTCGTATTATCAATTTCAATATGTAAATCACCTCCTCTGTCTAGAAATCTACGTCTCTGACTACTTGTCAATAACATACGTTTGGTTTTGGCAACATTAAGTGCCAGTTTGTTTTTATTAATCCACTTCGTAGTTTCCCCCATATCAACCGTTAGTTTACGCTCAATATCATTGATATTACCACCACTTACGGATAATGTTGTGTCATCTGCATACATGTCAACTCGACCATATCTAAGTACATTTGGAAGGTCATTTATATAAAGTGTGAATAATAATGGTCCTAAGATCGAGCACCAATTTTAATATCACTACATTTAGACAGCATATTCTTAATTTGTACACTTTGTTTCCTGTCCGACAAGTATGACGTAAACCAAGTTAACAGGTTAACGCATGATTTGAACAACCGTACACCTTGAGCTTATTAAGCAGGATGTCATGATTTACTGTATCAAAAGCTTTGCTAAGGTCTATAAGTATAATTCCAGTATATAACCCTTTGTCAATATTTTCTAACCATGTATCGACCATATTTATCAAGGCGGTTTCACAGGAATGTGCAGGTCTAAAGCCTGATTGGTTATCACACAAAAGTTTATTTTTGCTTAGATACTCATACAAAGCTTTACGAACTGCTCTTTCAATTATTTTTGACACTATTGGAAGGACAGAGATGGGTCTATAGTTACAAATATCATGTACATCACCCTTTTTAAATATTGGCGTAACCTTGGCGTGTTTCCATTCTTGTGGAAAAACCCCTTCTTTGAGTGATAGATTGATAATATAGGTAAGACTACTAAGAATTACAGGTAAAGCAGTTTTCAGAACCTTGCATCCTATTTCATCAAGGCCTGTTGATTTACCAGGTGACATGGATAATACTTATTTCATAACAAACTCCTCAGAGACATGAGGTAAGAAGAATATTTGAGATGGACCACTTGGAAGCATAAAATCTGAATGTACATGTTCATCATTATGATTAACAATATCTAAAGCAATCTTACCAAACTAGTCGTTAAAAGCATTGGCTATATCATTACTTGACTCAAATGTTTCTGTACCATAATTTATATTGGCCGGGAGTGATCTTTTATTTGACGGAATTAACAGTTTTAGGCAATTCCAGACGTCTTCACCATTTTTATTCCTCGCAATCTTTGTACGGAGAAAATTCTTTTTTGACCATTTAAACTCCATGTTAACCATGTTTCATTGAAATAAACCAATGAGGTCTGCCCCTTCCTAAAGAAAGAACGTCATGCAAATGAGCTGCAGAGGCAGAAGTCTAAATCTTGTCGCAACAATTTGGAAAGGATCCCGAAGCTTCCTGTAATAACCGGGTATACAATCAGATTCAGATTTTTACATAAACCCTTACTGGTATACTCTGATCCGCGTCACCGAGCGTCCAAAGATGCAGTAATTTTTAATTTTCCAGCGACTGGCAATGCTATGGCAGTAGCCACAAACCCCCAGTTTTACTGTTGATGTAGCAGACGACAAATCCCCTTTGTTTGAATTGCGTAATCCAAGGTAAGTCTTATAGAAATGCCAAGAAGGATACAAGAGACAGATTACTGTGTGACCTTGGCGGTGTAAACTTCACTTCAAAGCGATGTGTCTCCTTCCAAATAACAACTCCCTGGTCAAATCCAATACGTTTTTCACCATTGTAGCCTATGCATAAACTCCTGCAGAGTAGGCAGTAACTCAGAATACTCTAACTTGATTTCAGAGGGTAAAATTTTGCCCAACATTATCAGACTACTGGATTGTTTTTGGCCACGGGGCTGGTCTTTGATCAGTTTCTGCGGTACTCCCAGGGTGAGTTATTCGTGGTTTCTGTTTCAATCAGCCAGTCTAGAACGGGACCACGCATGGTCAGTTAAGTTGTCCTTCAGAGGACGTATTGTGGCCTTCTGAGACGTAGCTCCTTAGGGGAGCAGAACTCCTTTTTCATGAATAATGTTTAGTTTCGCCCCTTGGCTCCTCGCCAGAGAGTCGAGGGGACATGTAAAAAACTACTATATTATCAGAGACAGTTGGTATTTAGTTGTATTCTTGTCATGCCTGATTACAATAATAGTTTTCGTTGGAAATAAACTCAGCCAAAATTAAGGCCTCTGGCATAGGTTTAAGAATGCTAACGGCAGGTCACCACATATAGTAGTGAGGGGGAAGGGTGGCAAGTAAGACTGTTAGCCAAGAAGGTATATTAGGAAAATACTGTTACTTTCATCACATGCGCCCGGATCCATCCTACTCATCACTGCTGTATATAGGAGGTCCAGATAAGTACAGGTAAATGAGGAAACTTACTAAACTCAACCATTTTAATTTGATACAAGTTTATTACGTTCATCGATCTAACATATGATTCCGTGGTCACAACGCAGGTATTTTAAGATGAAAACCATTTAAACAAGTCCCTTGCCGTGTTTATATTTTGGTATCCTGAAGGTCATACTAAATTAGAAATTAGCGAAACCGTTACTGTTAAACAAATTAAAGTATTGAACAGAGAAAAACAAAAGGATCTTAACATTACGTTGTCATTTTTTCTCCTTTTCGGCTATTTTTGCTGTTATACTGTGGTGTCACTTCCTTCTGAGGTCTGTGTGGCTTCCCAAACTGTATCATGCTTCATACCTATCTCTTAATTATAGGTCTGTATTAACGTACCTATCAGAGTTACAACACAATAGTGATGGATCTGTTCCAGTTTATTACATTTGGGGGAAATTCTAACAATTATGGGAGGATTTTCGAGCACTTTGAGCTGGTGACATCAGTTCACGCTACGTTCACCACGAGTTTAGATTCTCAAACGGAAATGATTTCAATTTGAAACGAGGCCTAAGTTTTATACAAGGTTTAGAGTTGAACAATTACGAGGCAAAAGCTTAAAATGCTAATCACCTTACGAAACGTTAGCTTTACTATTAGATTAGGAACCAGAATAGCAGTAAGACTCGAAGTGTAAAGTTGACAAATCCCAGTCGTCATAGCAACAGGAAGCGACCTCTGTGTGATGTAAAGACTACGGAGACGAACTTCAGTAAGAGTAAAATGCCACATTGAGAAGTCCATTCATTCAGATATTTGTTGACTTACAGATCTTACGAGTGACGTAAGGATGTTTATAACAATAGGTATCATGATGGTTAACTTAATATAATAGCATGAATCACTTTGTATAAGTTGTAGGTCGCTTGCAGCTTGTGTCCTACATTATGCAATCAATATATGTCGCCCACATTATGATTTTCTCTAGAAAGACGGTGATATTAAAGTGTCTCATGTTCCTTTTCTATGTACAACATCTTATTGTTTTGATCTGGACTTCTGGAATCTAACACCACATTAGGAGTGGCGGTGTTCAAAATGTAGGCCTTCACCAATGCAGGGCTTGCTTCAGGCTCCCTTTGTAGGTACAGAGCTGCAGCTCCTGTAGAAAGAAATTGGAATAAACTGAGTTGGTAAGATTTGTCGTAGTTACCGGTTAATTAACGTTGCAGCGTTATAAAAAGATTACAGTGAGCAAATGATTAAAAATTTCACTTTTGTTGGAATCTTAAACCTTGCAAACTAAAATGTTTGAGACTTTAGCTGTTGTAAAAGTTGTATTGGGAGCTAGCAGCTACTAACCTCATTACGTCCACCTTATTCAGTACAGGGATCGTGGAGGCAATTTTGAAGTGGGGAGGGGGGGGGGGGCTAATCAACGAAGCGGCCGAATATGTTCAAGAAAATAAAAGCCTTTCAAGGCGGTCCGAAATGCCCACGGCAGAAAAAGTGTGGGGGATAAAGCCACCGTAGCCCCGTCACCACGGACCCTGATTCATGTGGGCCTTTATAAAACTAAAATTAGGTCAGGACATTGAAATTGTAAGAAGATAATTTCCATTTTTATTGTAAACGTAATATTAATTGTAACACCTTAATAACCTCCAATGAAAAGCAAAATTAATCAACGTGTAATGGTTCATGGGATTACCTGCAACATGTGGGCAAGACATCGACGTCCCGGAGAATCTCCTTGTTGCATTGTTTTCGGCATACCAGTTAGATTTAATTAGTGTGCCGGGTGCAAAGATGTCTACACAAGTGCCGTAGCATGAATATGATGCTCGGGTGTCATTCCAAATTGTTGCCCCGACGGTTATTACCTTGAATTGAATTGGACTGGATGTATTGGATAGGATTAGATTGAACTGGGTTGAGTTGGGTTGAATTAAAGTAAATTGGATAGGACGGGATGATATGAGATAGGATGGAACTGGACGAAATTGAGTAGAACTGAACTGGATCGAACTGGATTGGATTGGGTTGAGTTAGGCCACTTTGTAATGCATTGGATGGGATGGTAATGGATGAATTGGGATGAAATGGAATTGAATGGGATCGAGCTGAATTGAATTGAATCGGATTGGATCGAATTGAGTTGAGTCGGGCTGAATTGAAAAGAATTAAATGGGATGAGATGAGATGGAATTGGATGGAATAGGAATAGAATGGAATTGAGTTAGGTCGAATTGAATTGAGTTGATTCGAATTGAATTGGTTTAAAATGGACTGAATTGGACTGGACTGGGTTAAACTGAAGAGAATTGAATGGGATGTGATGCAATGGGATGGAATTGGATTTACTTGAATTGAATTGAACTGAAATAAACGAGATGAAATGACTGAAACGAAAGAAATTGAATTGAACTGAGTTGAAATGATGTACAGTAATTGAATTGAGGTGAAGTGCAGTGAATTAAAGTTAACTTAACCCCCAGGGAGTTGTTTCGGACAGCTCCCTGATGAGCTGAATCGAATCGATTCTGATCGAGACGCGTTGAATCGAATTGGATGGAAAAGAACCGAATTGAATCAAATCGGATAGAATCGAATCGGACCGGATCGGTTTGGATTCAATTCGATGATATAACATTGGAGTGGATTGGATTGAATTGAATGGAACTGAATCGAATTTGATTGAATTGCATTAAATTGTATTGGATTTAATCGAACAGGAATGGGAAGAGTTGGAATGTGATGGAAAGGAGTAAATTTGAATGTATACATGAAAAACATCCATTATGTTTCTATTTAGAAATCAACAAAAGCAATATAAGTGAAGAAATTGGTTCCTTTGAAAATGGTTGGCTGTAGCAATCGTGATATGAAAGACGTCTAGGAGAAATGAGTCTGACAAGATTACAGTTAATCAACCAAGACAAACATTGCAATGTAAAAGTAATAGGCAGATAACAAATATAATCTTAGTATGCATCCAGAAATGGCTAAGCGCACACAACCACACCATCAACTAAAACCAATGTTTACGGTACCATTTACGGTTGCTGGTGATTATTTTCGTGTGATACCCACAAACAATGGAATACCGTAAATTTTACAAACCATCCTTAAATTACACCTTGATATTACAATCATTTGCTTTCCTTCAAAAGAAATATCTAATTTTTAAAATCTTAACTCAATATTTTGGAACTAGGGTATTCCGCAGTTATTTCATTACCTCTTAAATTAATTATTTAATGAGTATTATAAATTAAATAGCTCCATACATCGGACCCTATTAAAGTCGAAAATCCCAGCATATAAATTGAAAAAAGAAAATTAATGTCTTTGCGTGAATCCTAACCTTTACAGCCTATTCAGTTGCTGGGGTAATGAAATATGTTATTGCGTAGTAATTTGGAAAACAAAAGCAAAACTGGTGATCTGGTTATTAAAATTTGACAACATAAATTTTTGCACTGGGTATTTAATTAAATAAATAAACCTCAACACTTAATTTTCATGATCATTTTCCTTTGAACATATTGTAGTTGGAATAATAGGTTTCATTGTTAACAACTGCTACATTCAGTTTTGATACTTTTGTCAGGGCCGTCTTAAGAGATCACCGGGCCCTGGGCCCGGCATTGGAGCGGGGCCCCTCAATCAAGTGTGTTCGAAAAAGTTGCGTGAAAAATTGACATCCTTGACCATCGCTCAAGCATAGACATGCCTGCATTTACCCCCCCCCCCCATGTCGCGCATAAAGGATGGAAATTGGAACTTTTATGTGAATAACATATGTGATATATCTAAAAGCTGAAATACATTATAGAAGAGTAATCTTCCAGTTGCTCTCCATCCCTAATAACAACACTGGACTTTTGAAAAGTATTTCCACACAAAAATCTTTTACGCAAGGGGAGATATGATTTTTTGCGCAGAGGTCAATTTGCGGGGCCCCTGACATCGCGGGGCCCTGGGCCTGGGCCCAGTGGGCCCATGCGTTAAGACGGCCCTGACTTTTGTCACCATTACTCCACATAAGAGTTTTTCGTGGAAAAGGTAATATCTCTTTTATATTATGAAAACAGATCGAAATTTGCCAAGCTGACTGAGAGATTACAAAAAGAAGTCTACACTAGGGCTTTTGACACAGACTTCCAATATGAAAGGCTAAAGCTGTGTAGGGAGAATTGTATAAATGTTGTCCTTAGCGAATTATTTCAAAATTAAAGAAAATCTGCTTTGAAATTTATTGAGAAAATACCCTTGTCTCATGCAGGAGGATTGGTAAGCAGTTGTAGGCTACTTCATAAAATCCCATCGAAAATGCAAAAGATATTTTCTTCTTTTGGTACTGCCAGTGAAGAGAGGAACATGTATCACTTTCGATACCCACAGCCCTTTAGTAAGTCTATACTCACGTCTGGGGAACGACCAGGAGTACAGCCACATGCGTCATTTCCGTAGTTACAAGCAGCAGCAACGCCGGTAATACCAGCTTCTTTCATTCCGTACACAGCATCGTCTATCATTTGATAATCTTCTTCCCAGCCGATTGACATGGACGCTACGGCGGGTTTCACAGCGTTTGCGGCAACCCAGTCCATTCCTACGAAACATATTACAGAGCAAATTATGTACTGTATTAAACTTGCTAAGTTTGATGTAGTAGTAACACTTTGTAACCTCGTTTAAAGGCTTATCGTAGCATATAAATATTCGCACCCCACGTGTGTCCACTTTTCAATCAACATTTAAAAAGTTTTGTCATCAAATCACGGATGTCATCAATTAATATTTTGGATCTTTAGAGAAAGGATAAAGAAATTCTTTTTGAGGACCGTGGGAGCATGAAAGGAAATGATTTGGCGCATTTCACAAAAAGGTCCTATCTCCCCCTCTACCTCCACGACTGATAGTTTTATACTCTCTAGTAGGCAATCGTCGAAGAGTGAAAATTTCACTCTTTTACATTTAGAGAGTATAGTGTGCGATTTTGTAGTAATTAGAAGATCATTATTCCTGAAATTTGGTAACCTTCGGTATGAACTTATTTGTTGGAAGCCCGGGTTTTAACGGGAATATTGACCTTGCTTCTCCAAATAAAGATTTGAGGTCGCCATTACTTTCGTAAGATCTTACCTGCGACGACGTCTTCTATCGTTGCATGTGCCCGGCAGTCAAATATTCGAACACCGACCAGTTCCACATTTTTAGCTACACCGTAAACAGTCCCTCCGACGATTCCAGCACAGTGTGTGCCGTGACCAAGACAATCAATACCGTACTGGACGATGAAGAAAGTATGAAAAATGAGCCCTCTTTTCTCCCAAAAATTGCACCTAAACTAAAATTACGGTAAAAACCGGGGCATCAGCATCTGAAACTGATCGTAAATTATCTCTCCTGAGATTACTCAGTGAGCTTGATTCGCAAATACCTAGCCACCTCGCAAACTAGCTTGGACTATCCTGTCTTATGTGATGGTCGTTGAATGGAATTTTCGTTTAACTTAAAGACGTACACTCATAACCCCAAAGTACAATTCTGGTGTGGGGATATCAAAATTCTCAGTTGGTTACTGCTCTTTGATTGACATCAAAGTTTGAAAATTCAAAGGATGAGTAGCTCACATACCACAAAGGCCTAATGCAGAGAGAGTGCTCAGATTACACATTATGGCCTTGTATTCTCCCCAGGACATGGCCTTAAAGTGCCTATTGCCTTTAACCAATGAAATAGGTTTGAGTGTGCACAATAAGGAGCTTTATGCAGTTATGGGAGGAGCTACGAGTAACTTATTGGGAGACTTGGAACTGTCTGGGATGACGAAAATTGCCCTTCAAAGCTTTGACGAGACAATAATTCAATCAGTGATATATGAAGAAGGGAAACATTTATCCATTTTGCCAGATTGCCAGCTGCTTCTTTAGAAATTTAGCTTTAAACTCTAAGGCACCTTTTTTTACTAAAATATTTCCTACTGACAAAAGTAAAACCCCTGTCCTGTGACATGGACGTTTGGCGGTACTTATCACACATTAGGTTCCAGCTTGCACTACTAGTGTGGCAGTATCTTATTGAATTGTGTTAGGGGTTAAATCCAACACGGGTATTATGATGAAACTTGCTGGAAATAAGTTTGCTTTTAGTTCCAAAAGTCAAGTGTGCTGTGCATTATACAACCTACATGCATCATCCCAACCGAATTTACAAAGAGCCGCAGCACCGTAAGACCATTAAATGTACAGTGCTTCGGTACATGCAGCTGCGTGATTAATTGCCTGTTCATGTATTGCTCAGGCAGGCGTGGTTTAAGGTGGTTATAATGAGAACATTTTTTTCTCTTCAATATAGCTTGCAAATTTTCACCCCGTTAAAGATTGCACATTTTCAAGTCGTTTTTTCTTTTTTCTTTTAATTTAAACCATTCTCACTCTCATTTTAGTCACTAAATGAAAATTTCAGCCGTAAGTTCATAGTAAGTACATTGAAAAACAAAGGAAACATAAGACCTTGTGCATTTTTTGGTCCACACGAAATCACTTTAAGGGCATACAGACCCATTTCACGGGATGTCATACTTTATTTCCGAGGCCATGTTGTTGTCACAGAGGCTCATAAATTTTGAGTGGCGTACTTCACACCTTTTAGAAAGCAAGTCTTATATTCTATTAACATGTTTTTTTGTTAGAGTGGAAGAGGTTGTAGTTACAATATTTTACTTTTTTTAAAAATCCGCGGAGGTTGTACGGTGACAAACCTTCATTTATCATTAAATACCCGACAATTGTACACGTCACTGCCTAAGTTATTAATAGTGTGGTGCCACACGATGAAGTGTTGCCACCGACGAAAAACAGCTTTAAGGTCTGATCACAAGAAAAATGACGACATCAATCACCAATACAAAATTCTCGGTCCCTATAGTCAAATATTAAATCGACCTGCATACCCATCTTAGCGACAAACGTGACTCACCTCAGGATCAGTTGGATCCTCATTAACCATATCGACGCCCACACTACAACGCCCCGCTACATCTACGTGAGTGGGCGTCACGCCAGAATCGATGACGTATACAGTGACGCCAGTACCATCATCTACGTCAAACGAAAGAATTATCAAGACCAGCTACCATTGTTATAAACTTGTTAGTGGCATTTGCCTACAAGCAAGGGGGGCTGAGGGCTGCCTCCCCCTCCTAGGAACAAGGGAAAAATCTGTTTTCGGGCCGTTACAATTTAGTCAATTTTGTAGGGCAGCACAGCTTTTTCTCCGAAAAAAGTGGCTCACCCTCCCGTAGAATATCCTGTACATCTTTGATTTCTAGAGAGGCTAAGTAATACTATACTTTTTACACTTCTTGTATGGAACGGAAAACGGGCAAAGTTTGTAACTGTGCCTAGCTAAATCTTTTGATCACGAAACAACACGAAAACAAATTTCTTTTTAAAGAAGATATGCCCTACAGTGATATCTTCGACAATATTAAGATACACACACATGAATGATAGTGTATATGAACTCAGTTGTCCTCATTAAAAGTGTACTATTGCCTCGTTATAAACAGGCTAGGTATTCAGTTGGTCCTTGCCTGTCTTGCTACAATCAAGTCATTGTCCCAATGCCTGAGAGGGATGTAAAGTTTTGTTAAAATGACTTAAGGGCCAACACAGAATGCAGTTTGACAGAAAGGACATACTCCTCCCGGGTAAAAGAGGAATATGTCAGCAGTCCATAACCGATTCTAAGGCCTTTGAATTCAGGTAGGTGTTATTAGCTAATGAAACCTCCCTGCTGAATTTAAGCTACTTCTACAGCCTCTGAAAAAAAGTTAGCAAAGAAGAATTTAAAATGTTGGCTTACACTTTGGATTGTATTGTTCATCTAATGGTAAATATCTCTGATCTACACGGTCTACGCCCCAAGAATCGACGTTGTACATGAGATGCATGATGCCGTCCTCAGCCACATACTCGATGGCATCCATCTTACGAACCTTTTGAAAAATCACGGATTCGAAGATATACGTGACCAGAAGCTCAAATTCAATAAAATCTAATACTAAATTAAAATTCTTTCCTTCTGCTCGGTCACATTATTCCATATTTATGTGTGAATATCTTCGTTATGCTTGAGCTAATTCTTAGCAAGTTCTAGAATAACGGTTTTAATAGTTACGCACAGCTTCATTAAGGGTAATGCAAGGGTTCTCAAGTGTTTCGCTTCTAGGGCCAGCTCTACATTTGGCGCTTTTATACTACTTCATAATAAATGTATGACCCAGAACTCTGATCGTGTAGCCTTCCCAGCGGACGGGTAAATTAATCGCATAGGCTGCATTTGCTTAAGTTTTTTTTTTAAAAAATTACTTTCAGCACTTGTGCGAAGATCAGAAATAGTGCTTCAACGTGTATCTAAAGTCTAAAATTCCAACAACATATGTTACAAAACTTGAAAAATGCATCCAATAGGTCCAACTCCCATCTTCACAGGGCATTCCTGAGGTGAGATATTAAATGTTGGAGCTTATTCACCCAATTTAAAATGGTAGTTTGAGCAATAATTTGTGATGTCATTCTTGTATTTCTCAAATTACAGGGCTTTGTTCTGTCTGTTTTTCGAAAGCCACTGTACCTTGAGCCAAAATCTGATCACTGTCTTACTGTTATAGAGTGGCTTGGCTATATAAGCTCTCTCCGTACAACATGCTACGCAAGGGTACTGTAAATGCTTCAAGGTCATATAAACATCTTAAGGAAACAAAAGCAGGTAATGTGAGTTGCACAAGAAGACCATTACAAATTATTGCGCAATCGACTATTTTAATTTCAATATTTTATATCTCAGCAAAGGCGTAAGCTATGAAATTGGGAGTTAGGTAAATGAAATCCATTTTTCAACTCTAAAATATTTTTGTTATTATTTTAATTCTAGACTTTAGGTCCCCTTTAAAATGGGGTCATGGTTTTACCCATTCTTTAAAAGCACACATCTATGTTTAGTTAAGAATGAATGTAGAAAAAGTAAAAAAGAAAGTCATCTACAGTCAAATACTAACAAGTGTGGCGACATGCCTGGTCTCAATTCCTACTATACAACGTTCAAAGACACATTTTCAATCGTGAATTATAATGCGGTGTGATAACTCAGCAATTTCGGGACAGGTTATACCAACTTTTGACGATGTATTCCTTCAAAACTGGCTCAACAAAAAGGACCTGGGCTTGCCCAGGAAATTTTTGAAATTAAGTACTGTTTAATGCATTTTTTTTGCATCTGACATTCAAGATGAGTATACATAAACTTGTATCGCTGATCTAGGATGTCTGGGAAAAAAGAAAGAATTGCAAAAAATGGGGAGGGGGCGGGCTGGCGTTAGGGGTTAGGCGTCCCGTTCGGAAAGGTTTTTGAGGATTTTGTAGCCAGACAGCGAAAAATTTGTAAATTTGCCCACTCTGCCGTGAAGTGATTTTCTCTCTCAAGTGTTAATACTCTGACCACAACTGTCTGGGCAGCAGAAACATCAACAGAGCTTGTGTAGAACACTCACACTCTTATTACTTATTACTTTGTACACAAAAAGTGATCATGTAATCAGCAACCTCACCCAGGGTGTGTAAGATTTGTAGTTTCCACAGTTCTATCTCTTAGCGAACTTTACTGTTATCAAAGAAATAACTGTATCACAATCTGGTCACGTGACATCCTGGTAAAACTGCAACCACCAGGCAGAAAACTGAAAGGAAGGCTAATGGAGCTGAACGCACAATGGGAGCCACACAAGCGCCCCCCCTCCCCTCGATCCGGTCCCGATATAAACAAAATTACTTCATGAACCACTACGGCACTCTCAGAGAAGCGTAGTTGCTTCTCTCAAAACAAAGTTGCAGCAGTAATTACGTCATTTGTAATAATCACTCTATTACTTAAGTTATAATTTTGCATTGGGACTGCGCCAATGTTTGTAAGGGTTTCATATTTTGTCAAAAGTAACGACTCTTTGTCAAATGCGTTGTGATAATGCTATGTATTAAATCAAAAGTGACAATTGCCTTCTGACTGTGACGTAATTATCACTTCATTACCATATCGAGAGCCTTTTCACTAAGTCGAGCACTAAATCCTTTTACAGCGTGACGATACACACGATTGACTCTACCGCCGACGAAATTGAAGGAGGGATTATTCTGTATGCTTGATACCACTGAGTCGACTTCAAAATCCTCCTGAAGAAAAAGGAAACAATCGTATAAATCAAATATCTTTGATATTTATTTAATATTCGAATTCAAAGCTCCACCAATCATTATAATTCGTTGCACGTACGTTTCATTTTCCCTTTGGTGCTACAGTTTGATGCATAGTGCACCACTAGGTCAATTAGCTACTTTGAAGAGCAGAAGCCATTCGGAGGTCACCTAACGTTTAAGTTCTCTCTCTGTGATCTAGCTTAAAGAACGTTTAGGAAAATATTGTTAAATATAATAAATGATATGATTTTTGCCTAAGAATGAATTCTCGTGAAAACATTTATCTTCCTTAAACCGGCGATACAGTGGGGTAGGAACCGGGGGTGAGGGGGCCATGACCCCCTCAATATTTTTTGTAGGGGGCTAAATGTCATTTTCGCCCTCCAAAATCGTGATAGTGTTCAATACATATAAAATAGATATTTACAGACTTTAATAAAGTAGGCCCTGTCGTCTGCTTCTCTGATGTCATGAAAACACAATCGTGCCCGCATCATACTCTAATACAATAATGTGATTAGTTTACAAAAAGCCATCAACAACACATCTATCAAGGTCACTACTGATGTTATAGAAAGTCAGTATTTCTGCTTTCATGGAAATTTCCCCAAAACGGTCTTTAGGGAATTCACATTGAGTTCGGGATATTTTTAGGAAATCTGACATTTTTGAGAAATAACTTACAGGAAACTTAATTAACCCTAATACTCAGATAAATTAAAATTATTTACAAGTTTAATTTGAAGTTAGAGACTAACTTCCGATTTTGAACGACTTGAAAAACTTCCCTGGTAATTAAAATAAAGTTCTGATTTGAATTGCACCAGCACCTATATATTTGTTATTAATTCACCAGTGTGTTTTAATGGTTAAACTTATATTATGATTATCAGTGGTGTATTTAGGGGGCCATTGGGCCATGCCAACCTCACTCATGCCGATGTTTTTAGTACCTTATATACGTAAAGTTTTTAACACAAATTTTTATTCAAGGGTAGCATATGTAGCTTCAGATTGCTGTAAGGACACCTAAATTTTCGAAAATTTTCAAAGGGGAGGGAGAACCTCCCCTTAGACCCCTCCCGTAGGCCGGCGATCACACATCATGAATGTCCCCACCTCCTTGAGAGAAATCCTAGCTACGCCACTGATTATTATCATTATAGTTGTAACGACTCCCCTCCCCCCTAAATTATAATCAATATGGAAGGGAGTAACACGGTAATAATTGTATGTAATTGGCATGTGTTGTGATAACCGATGCATGCCCATATAATATGTACTGTTATTGTTTCCTTTTTCTTTGAATATCTTTTAGTTTTTGTTGCTCGAATTAAAATCGAAAATAAAATTGATCAAATATGATGTTTTGGTGCGAGAAGGGGGTCAAGGTCGAGAAATCGCGTCTGGTGTGCCCCCCCCCCCCCTCTTCATGTCAAACTTTTCCTACGCCGCTGCGACTATGATACTCTCTTTGAAATTCCAAATTCGGAACAAAAATTAGTCAAGGTATATTGCACTATTTGACTCATCACTAGTTGTTTAAAGCTAGCAAAAACCACTATTGTGAGTGTTGTCCGAGGCCTTCTCGTATCTCTTCCAGGTCGTAACTACTCTTTCGGAGTAAATTCAGGTTCACCCCACATTGAAAGATAGCGCCAAAACTTTTCTTAAAAAAGATCGGGCTAAGAAAAAGCATTCCTGCCAAGACACGAGTCACCTCAATTCAATCCCTGCCCAACTTGCACGGATTCTCTGAACCTCACTCCAACAATGCATATAGTTTAGATATTTGCAAATATTTCTAAACAAATGTTTACACTTTAAAAAGAAATAAAAATTGTTCAGCTTCCTCAAGAGTTCAAGGACTGTTAGTGCTAAGTAAACAAGTTTTACATGCTGTTGTTGCATGGTATTCTTAGACCAACCTCAAACTTATCTAAATTAGAGTCCTTTATTGCATCCCAACAGCAGACCAGGATGTAGGGATGATCAGAATTCTTTTAGGTAGGGGTGTAAAGCATAGACAATCATATTTCACTCAAGTTGGAGTTAACATTCCCAATTTATGCATGGCTTTTCAATTAGATAAAACTAATTTTATTACTGAATATTAATATTCACGTAGAAGAGTTGTATTTAATACGCAAAAAAATTATTTATATTCTGAAAAGGAATGAAAGATACTTCTAAGGGAGACTTGAGGAAAATTATCACGTGTAGTTGATGAAGGCCTATCAAAAGTTTTGTTGACTTCTTAGTCTCTTTCCCCTAAGGAAAGCAACTTAATATTGAAAAAGATAAGCACAAAAAATATAATCGCATACCTTGACTTTAATGAGATAGTGACCATCTATTCGTTCCTTGACTCTCGTCAAGGGAGCAAGGAATCCTTGAGAGGCAGAGCAAAATGAGAGGAGTAGAGGGAGAAGCAGTTTAATCTTCATCTTGACGGTTGAAACGATGAAACATTAATCTGTAATCAGAACCCTTGAGAGAGATGTAATTCAAAACGAGTGTTACCTGCAAAAAAATGTATGGTAAAACATGCCGTTATGCTTATTATCACTATTGTTTCCATAAATCCTAAGGGTTATTCTGAAACTTGAATTCATATCTAGATTACATTTTCATGTTTATTGTGTCCATTATTTGGAGACTGATTAGAAAGGAGGCCTTTGTCAAATCATAATTAATAATGATCGGAAATTCATAATATCGTAACAAAATGAGCAACTAAACTTTTGAGAATCTTTTAACTTACGTTGTATCTTGTGAGTGAACATCTAAGGGTTGATGCACATTTGTAGCCTATGTTCTGTAGGAACCGATTACGCTTCTCCTATCGTTATAATTTACAGAAAATGTCTCACTGTCTAGCTCAAAGTGTTTATACCTGTCCGTGACAGTCTGAGACATATTTATGAATTTTTAATTACAAAATAAACAATGTAACCGAACACCTGCTTGTCTAGACAATCCACATGAAGATAAGTGAACTACAGGACTCAGGCTCACCATGTGAGCCACACAGCAGGCTGTACTGTGTATTCAGGGTTTGGGCAGCCTGAATGAGGGATGAGAAAATAGAGTCCGCCCCCCCCCCCGAGGTAGCCTTTTTGTACAATACTTTATTACATTTTGTTCGGTGTAGTGGGTTAGGATTAAGTTTGTATAATGTTACACTAGGCCATTTAAATACTGCTTGCGGATTATTGTCTTTCGTGTCGTGTTTTTGTTTTTCTTTGCTTTCAAAAAAAAAAAAATTAGCAGGAAACGTTATCTGAGGGTTTTCTTTTTAATTTAAGCAGATACAAACATTACCATAAGTATTCATATAAAAACTCACACTTATTTCGATGAGCTGAATTAATCTCGTTCAGACTTGCATATATAACATATTACTCCTAGAATATATTATCACTCTTTCTAACGTTTGAACGATCTAAGGTGAAGCCAACAAGATAAGAGGATTCAAGGGGTGCTCAGTGAGTGTCACTGTTTTCAATTTTCAGTTGCTGTTAACTACCACTGCGTACCATGCAGCATGAACCATATTAATATTCCCAGATTTAATGCAAAGAAGGTGCTAGCGTTGCAAGGGGGTTCAGAGAGCCAAGGAAGGGGTAACCCGTCAAGTTTGTTGCCAATAATGTATGCTATGAAGCAGGGGCGTAGCTAGGATGAAATTTTAGGGGCCCTAGGTATCAAATGAGAGTCACGGCATTGATTGCCGTCCTTATATCTTACACTTTGATTAGAACACAAGCAAATTTTGGTGCCCTAGTGAACATCCGGGGGCCATCCCCCCCCCCCCCCCCGTAGCTACGCGCCTGCTATGGAGTTATAAAAAGTTTCTGAATAGATAACAACAAAGAACATCTGTGAAAGTCTTGCCTGCAATGTTTAGTAAGTCTTTACTTAGTACCTCTCTATCACTTTCTACTATTATATATTTATTTATTTATTTTGGTATATTATTTGTTTTTAAGACATCCATTTGCTCAATCTTTTAAGCATTCTGTCAACATTATAAATTCATTATTGAAGACATATAAAACTGAATGGACGAGTTGGGAAATTAGATTTTGCTGTACCATGTTGTACCACAGATCAAGTCCAAGGACATTTTCGCACAAATACGAAGGTTTCGAGCGGATGTTAATTTTGTCTTCCACAACTTACCGTCATTCTTTCCAACCTTTTCAGTCCAAGATAAGGAGATTAACTTCAAAGAAAACTTTTCAGCTAAAGAAAATTCTCTCTGACCCGTGACTGATATCTGGAAAACCATAGTTTTAAACTCGAAAATTGTACTTGATTATACAAAATATCTGTCTTGCACATGCGGTCTCTGTTATGGTACAATTTCTTTCCCAGCATGAATTGTACATCGAAGTTTCCCAACTCGTTTATTGTAACAAAAGGAATGAAAGGAAGCATCTTAATAAATTAACGAACTTAATTAATTAAATGTTGTAAACTAGAAGAATGCGGTCGCAGAGGACAAAGAAGTAGCTCGTTGGTCTATCTTGTTTCATTGCTGACAGCCCGATGAATATATCACTTAGGGCTTTGCCAAAACTTGTTAACCAATTATCTGTGATGAGTATTTGAGTTACCGTACCCTATAAGTTTTTTTTTTTTTAACTGCAAACGTATAGATAGCCTTGGAGTGTTGACGATATTCTCACAAAGTCTATATAACGTGAAGAAACCTCTTCATGAGAATAAGAATCCCATTTAAGTTTGAACCATCGGAAATGCCTTTTGTAAAATCACGAAACTTCAGACATTTCGTGTACAAAAGCTCATGACTTACATATGACATCACTCGTACACTATAACACACTGGAATACTGGCGTACTGGCAGGGGGCTTAGGGCTTCTGTTTTGTTTTCAAAAGATGGTGTTGACACCCTTCATGAGAGGAAAATAGTTATAGATTACAGTGGCGTAAGTTTATAACCTTATTGATATACTTAACTCTGTAAAAAGTCTTTCCGTCCTCCCAGATATTTCGAATTATGCCACTGTATGACATAAGCCTTATTTCGTTACTTTTGGACTTTGCTTCCTTCAATAAACCTTTAAAGATAACTTATCTCATCCTGTCAGTTATAATCTTGCTTCAGTTTCAGTTTCAGTTTCAGTTTATTCTGTTTACCTCTCTTGAGGTGCGAGAATCATAATACAATATTTACAAAAAGTTGCAAAAAGGGAAAAAACAATACAAGTTTACAAAATTCACAAAATAAGAAGAAAGAGAAAAAAGAGAGAAAAACAAGAAACATAAGTATGACCTGGGAAGCTTGGTAGCAAAAGACCTATGCCACCAGCCTAAACAGAAAGGTGAATTAATTAGCTAAAGGATTTCATAATAACAATTACAAACTTAGTGAGATTTCTGAGAATGGATCTTTTTCTAGTCTGAAAGAGTTGTCTCATTTTAATTGCATTTGAGTTAACTGTAAAAAAACGTTTTTAAGAAAATTTTCTTTCCTTCCTGAAACCTATTACATTCAAATAAGTAATGAAATTCATCCCCTAGTTTCTCGGTACTACAATAATGGCAAATTCTTTCGTTAAAAGTGATGTTGAGAAATCTTCCAGTGACAACAGGGAGTTTGTGATTAGCACATCGGAACTTGCACAAATTTATACAGTCTTTAATAGGTAAGCAAACAAGATATCTTTCTAGTTTCTAATTTTGTCTTAAAAATACGATAGTTTCTTGCACTGGGAGTTATTGAACACTTCTGAGAGCCAATCTTGCTCATACATATCAGAAAGTCTCCTGTTAAGTGAATTTTTAAGCCAATTAATGTCAATAAGAGTTTCATTATTATTAGTCGCAAAATTCCAAACATATGACATACCAGAATAATCAAGAATACTTTTTTAACCTTTATGATCCATCCAGAACTATAAAAAACCTTTCTCATGCAGGGTTCTTAAGAGGTTGTACAGGGTGTATGAAAGCTTATATTTACTACCGTTAACAATTCTTGCCCAAAACGTGACCATTCTTACTTCAATTGTCTTAATTAGCCTGTGTCTACCCAATTCCCCCGTATACCATGCAATTGGCAGTATAATTATGAACTTTGGAGAATTTTTTTGCAGAATTTCATATGAAACGATTCAACTTGCGAGATATCTTCAAAACCCCAAACTTCACACCCATACAAGAGGACAGGAAGAACAATTTGATCAAAAGTTGTAACTGTATGTCAAGGGCAACTGCAAGTCATAGGACTTAGCCAAGAGACTATAGAGGGCACCTCTTGCTTGGTTGACTTGCATATTCTTATCTTTAAAAAAAATATTATTATAATAGAACACAGTTAAAACATATGTGTAGTCATCAACAATTTCAATTACAAAATTATCAAATTTAAAAACACAGGCATTTTTCTTAATTTACCTTTGGAGAAGATTACAACTTTCGTTTTACTTGATTTATAGGTTAGTTTCCATCTGTAACAATATAAATTAAGTGCATCTTATGCAAGTTGTAGTTCACGATTATTTTCATCAAGCTCAATAGTATCATCAGCATACAGGAGGCAGAAAAGTCTAAAAAAAACACTTCGACATCATTATTACTTAAGTGGCATTTCACAGATTCTGAGAGCTTAGTTAAGCCTTGATAGTACTTACTGATGAATAATTCAAAAGTCATTTAAATACAGGGCAAACAAAAACTGGGGAAAGGTTTTTCACCTTGTCTGACCCCACATTACAAAAGAAATAATCAGACTGCTGATCGTTGTTCTGGACAAACGACTTTGCGTTTTGATATAAGTTACGAATGACGTTTCAGAACTTTACCATTAATACCATAAGAAATTAGTTTGAGCCATAATGACGCTTGATTAACTAAATCAAAAGCTTTTTTATAATCTATGAATGCACAGTAAAGCCGGCTTCTTTTCATTTGATAGAGGTCTATAACTGTATGCAGAACAAAAATGTGATCAATGGTAGAATAATTACTCCTGAACCCAGCTTGCTCGTCCCCCAATATCCCCGCATATTGCAAATAAGTATGAATTCTGTCATTAAGAATAGCTGTAAAAAGTTTACCCAAGCAACTTAATAAAGTAATACCTCGATAATTATCGACATCATGAGGTGAGCCTTTGCCTTTGAAAATTGGTTTAACAACACCAATAGTCCAAGTTGTTGGAATAATCCCAGTATTAATTACTAAATTAAATAAAGAAGTGATTAAGTTAACAAAAGAAACTGGGCTATTCATCAGAAACTCATTTTTTATCAAGTCAATGCCAGGAGCTGAATCACTCTCCTATGAATGTCACCATGGAGGGCGCTGTGCATGAAGGGCGGCTGTCTACCTAACACAAGCTCGATTTGCATTCACACCTGGATAAGTGTATTGATTTAATTATTGTCTATTTTAAAACTTATTCTTGGGGCGATATCGATAGGAAAGACTTGCGATGCATGCTGGGAATTTTGCTCTACCAACAGACCGATTCCGCTATTTTATGGCACGGATACACACCCCTCGAGTTGTTTTGTACCAAAAAGTGTTAATCTATTGCCCTTTCCAGTCGAATTTACAAACATTTACTTTTAAAAGAATGGTTTAAGCAAAAAATTAATTTTTATATGTAAAAGACGAACTAAATCTTTCCAATTTGGCGAAACTTTCATCAGATCGGACATGTAGTACTAGCGATATCAGCAAAGGAAGTTACTACATTTGTGACCCAAAGTGAGCTTGAGGCAAACTGGGGTTATATCACTTCCTCACATTGATGAGAAATGCTTTGTTTCCTTTGTTTTTCACTCTGTTTTGTTGACCTTGAAGTTAATAGGGATAGGATCTCTCCATGTGGATTTGAAGTTTGTAAAATTTCCATCCCTCTCATGAATTCACATTCAGATAACATCCTATGGGAGGAGAAAATTGGTTGTAAAATTAAGAAAAACAAAAGAGTGCTTATTAATGTAAGGTTATGACGTCATATGCGCTTGCTTCAGTTCACTTTGCGTTGAAAACGTGACAAATTTAATTGTTAATGTCAACACTTGGTTTGGGCTTAGATCTTTATTTTATTAATATAACATAATCTTCAAAAGCAATTACTTTACCCTTCAATTGATTTAGAAAATACGACTTTAAAAGAAAACAAGGTCGACGATCTTTGTCGTACGTTAACCAAATTGCAATCGTTTCCGGCATGCATTGTAATCGTGAAATAACAATGGGGCTGCCCGGCCGAGTAAAAATTAAGAGAGGGCGCTCTCATATGGTTCCTACCAGTTGCGCGAAACGTAATCGTGACGTCGAAGTTTGTAAACAAAACATCGTTTATTACGTCTAGGCCTACGTACTCTCTCATAAGTTGCTGTTGAAGCTGACTGTTAAAGAGCTCCCCGGTGTTAGTACGCCGCAAAGCATTGTTCCTGTGCAGTACCCAAAGGTAAACAAGGGATAATCAGTGTTAACACAACCAGAAGAAAAGAAGACTACATCCCTAATATGGACCTAGTATCAGTAGCGGCCTAGTAGCCAACTCACTGCAGCAAGAGTCAAAGATAGGTCGCTCGGCTATAGCCCGGTAGTTGTACTAAGAAGCATCATTCCTCAATAAATTCCACTTACATGGGACACTTTTCTCTTTTTCCAGTACTTTTGAATATGAACGCATAGTGACTGGTTTGAAGTTCACCTACTGATTGGTCTGTTTCTATGGTATCTTCACTAGCGCACTTCATAATACATGCATTTAAATTCTTACGCGCTAACAACGGAAAAGCAACCAAAGCGTTCGTTTTTCAAGAGCGCAGTATTGTGAGTCAATTATTCCGGAAAATCCCCAAGAAATGTATTACGCGCGTACAGAACGCGTTATTGATGTGCACACACGTCAACTCTTTTAACAATGGAATTTTCTGTAACACGTTCTTAGTTTTGTACGCAGATCACTGAACAGAACGACACACACATCAAATACACACTTCCGCCCCGAGTCAGCAGGGTCAGCGCGCGTCTTACAGTGTAGGTATAGGAGTTTAATGGTATCTATGCACCAAATCCTTACTTTTTGTTCCGTTTTTTATCACATTCGCGTCTCGAAACTTGCATCTCATGCATAATATAACTTTGTTACGTGATATACTGTTCGGATTGGGTGATCTATGTTTGTAATATCTTTGTAGGAACTAGGGGTCCTGTATAGTATATCGTATAAAGGGACTCTAATAGGAACCATATGAGAGCGCCCTCTGCAGGTAAGACGAAAACGCCGGGCAGCCCCATTGTGCTTGACATTTATTTTAGAACAATACATAAAGGCAAGTTATGACGTCATTTTAGCTCATTTCAGCCCCTGCCAGTCAACCTATGAAATCACGTATTGCTCTATCTTAGAGTTCAACCTTGTCGATTTTTATACAACATTATGAGTCGAATGTGTGGATAGAAGCTTGCAAAAGTTTGCACAACAGTAAAAGTAATTTATATATAAATTACTTTTACTGTTGTGCAAACTTTTGCAAGCTTCTAAACTTTGAAACCTAGTGAATAAGTAAGACAAGCAGCACAAAATATGTATATAGGCCTAATTATGGACGACCAACACCTATGTGTACACGATGCGTCCAGGACGTGGGTCTAATATCCTTGCATCTTTTGCATGAGTTATTGGTTAATTGGCTTAATTCTGTAAATGATTTCAGGTCTCTCTCGCAATATTTACATCGTGAAGTTTTCACTGCGCACTGGTATATTCACACTTCCCGGATTGGTCAGCTTGCTGTGTCCCCCTCGCCAAAGCCTTTATGTCCTCCTTGCGATGTCCTTTGTGTCCTCCACGCGATTTCTCTGGCGTCCTCCTCGCGATTTCCCAAGAAATTAGAACAGGTGTCACAGGTACAGATATGGTGCGTTTTGGATTCGCATTAGACAAATCGTATAGTGGATATAGGCCTTAACCTTAACGAAGTGGACTTTATTAGCAATCTTTGCAACTTCCTTACCCCTTTTACTAGTAAATTTAATCATCGTAGCAGTGGCGTAAGAACCGGGGAGGGGCCAAGGGGCCATGGCCCCCCAATATGATTTGTGGGGGGCCAAATGTCATTTTGCCCCCCATATAGCGACAGTTTACAGTTTCGTTTTAACCGTTTTTGCTCGCAAGAGAACGCAAAATTTTCCGCGCGCTACGCGCGCAGAAGAGCTACTCTACTTTCTTTAATAGTTCCATTCTACATCGCTAGATAGCGCAAGTCATTTCCACCTTACCAAGTAACATGTAGGAAAAGTACACAGTTTATGTAGAGGTCGCAAATTTCATCCCATATCGGAAAGCCTAGTAACTGTTCTCTTGTGTGTGTCAAGCGGTACTGTCAGTTGGTGAGGGACTCACGGAGCAATATTTGGCTATTTCATCGCATAGGTAAGGTAGTTTCGATACATTGCATACTATCTCCTATACGGTCTACAACCCCTACAGATTTTCTTTCTGTTTTTGTTCTTAATGTGTACATATGTTTTTTGTAAAAACCTACCAAAAATTTTCGCGCTTCGCGTGCTTTGGAATTCTTACAGCTTAGATTCCGAGGAAAACATTTAAACAACGCGGAACTATGCTTCTCTAGTTTATACAAATTTTATGCAATATGTGCCCCAAATGAAATGGTCTAGTACACAGGTTTTCTTCAGATCCCACTTATACCCGACGGCATTGGGGCTGTCGGGGATTCGGGTCGGTGGCCGCCGTCGGGCAAATCTTGGCGCCACCAACTTAATAATAGTAGACTCTGGCTGTGGAAAATCTCCATTCCAATCAATCCACCGAAATCCATGGGGCTAACTCCACTCTGAATAATTTTGAATAAAGTCGGATAGATTGTGACAAACTTAATGTGTTTTAGAACAAATTCAAATCAACCTCTAAAAATTTTCACACAATTGCACATCTTGATGGCTGCTATCAAGCCTGGCAAGTGCCATTTCCGGCGATCTGGGATGTATTAAAATCTCAAATTTTCTCGGTTTGCTCCGTGCAAACCTATGGTGGCGCTCCGCTTAGATAATAAATGGGATTCAAACTTGCAATCCTCGGACCCCAAGTCCGGCCAGCTCAGCTAATCCGCCTCACAGAAATGTGTTTTAGAATAAAATCAAATCAAGCTTTACATTTTTTCACAAAAATTGCACATCTTGATGGCTGCTATCAAGCCTGACAAGTGCCATTTCCGGCGATCTGGGATGTATTGAATCTCAAATTTTCTTGGTACGCTTCGCGCCAACTTATGGTGGCGCTCCTCTTAGATAGTAAACAGGAGTCCCCTCCCTTCCCCTCCCTCCACCCTCCCTCCCCTTCCCTCCCTCCCCCCAAAAAATAACTCCAGAGCCTCCCAAACAAACTCTTAGCCACACCACGGCTGCATGGTGTTGATCTGTTGTAGTTGTTTCCTTTTTCTTCGAATATTTTTATTTTGCTTAAATTAAAATCGGAAAAATCATAATGAGCAAATATGATGTTTCGGTGTGGGAAGGGGTATTAAGGTCGAGAAATGGCATCTGTTATGCCCCCGCATGTCAAACATCTTCCTACGCCGCTGAGGAGTGTCTTAGACACAAAAGTTGGAGGTATGTTATTGAAATTTCCGGTACAGTTTAAAGTTTATGCATGAAACCGCATTAGTTTTATTATGGTTCTTACAAGTAAACCTGTTCTTCAGGGAGAATAAACAATCTTCGGTAACTTAACTTCACCCTTACTTTACGTGCTGGTTTGTTCGTCGTTATCGCAAAAATAAGTCACCCAAGCTATTTCTGATGCTTTGGCACTCCACAATGTTTCATGTGATCTCATTACTTCCTTAAAAATAATTTGACGTAAATCGCTGTAATACTCATCATGGTAAGTTGCGCGTTCAACTACTTGTGGTTATCACTTCCTTTGTCTATGAAAATATTTTTCAATAAAGCTCAGCCTCTTAGACAGGGTAACCCTGTCTCTAGGTTACTTGTTTGCATTTGGTTTTTTCACTTATACCTCTACATCTGAGAGCATTTGTACTGATTTTCACATTGAAGATGGAGCTTCGAGTCTTTTCTAAAAGTCCCCTCAACCCTCTGGCGAAGAGCCAGGGGCGAAAACCAAACAATACTCCCGAGGGAGTTCTGCTCCCTAGAGGAGGTGGAGCTTCGAGTCTTTTTTTTTTCAAAAGTCCTCTCAACTCTCTGGCGAAGAGCCAGGGGCGAAAACCAAACAATACTCCCGAAGGAGTTCTGCTGCCTGGAGGAGTAACAACGTCCCCAAGGGACAAACTTTGACTTAACTGACCCACCCGACAGTGGTCCCGTTCTAGACTGGCTGAATAGAACAGGTCCCACCTGGGAGCTCCGCTGTCGTGACCACCGATACTCCTGCGCCAGGTAAGTTCGAGTCTTTTTTTCCAAAAGTCCCCTGACGAGTCTTTTTTCCAAAAGTCCCCTGACTCTCTGGCGAAGAGCCAGGGGCGAAAACCAAACAATACTCCCGAAGGAGTTCTGCTCCCCGAAGGAGTAACAACGTCCCCAAGGGACAAACATTGACTTAACTGACACCACCTGACAGTGGTCCCGTTCTAGACTGGCTGAATAGAACAGGTCCCACCTGGGAGCTCCGCCGTCGTGATCAGGGATACTCCTGTTCCAGGTAAGTAAAGGTAAAGTCCCCTGACGAGTCTAAATATGCATGTTTATGAGGCGCGGTATCGCTATTGGTCACTTTAAGCGTTCAGCCAATAACACTGACATCGTACAAGGTTTGAGTCGCAGTGAACAGTGACGTCAAGTTTCGCTGTAACAAACTAATACGGAACATTTTCAATGTTTACCCACGATGATGTAGTTTTGAGGCTTTCAGAAAGGTATGGAACAAATGCCATCTTCCTTTCATGTGCTTGACTTCTCGGTAAGGATTGGATTCAACTAAAAAGATACTTTGTTGTGGTACAAGAGAAGCTTGTTTTTCATCCACGTTTTTCATAGGCTTTAAATTTGCAATCTTATGGATATTCATATAGGTCTAAGGTGAGCGTTGTTAACCTTGATTGGCCCTGAACTTTTTTGGGGGGTGGTGGGTTGGGAAGTGACTTTCTTTACGTTTTGCTCCCTGACGTCGGGGATAAGTGAAAAGACTAAATGTAAACACGTTCCCTTGCGTCAGGATTACCCTTGCCTATGACCCCTGTGTCTCTGTCTCCCCCACTCACTGTTTCCCACAATCATTGTAATCAATAAAGTAAATGACCCCAACTTGCTTTCAGTCAAAGTCCCGGTGGGGTATTTTAAGAAAAACAAATTCCCGTAGAGAAACTTCTAAAGGAATCCTCAACAATCATGGTCTCAAACATAACGCAGTTTTTACTATGTAGTCTGTATTCACCCGAATTCTTCAGTGTGTTTGTCGGTAATCTAGCGCCTACAAGCAAATCTTTTAAATTGGGAGATTGCCTGTAAATAAGTCTCGGTGGCGACTCAAATCTCTTGCTCACTTTGTCAGACAATAAAGGATAAATATATTTATTAATAACTTGTTGCGAGGGGGATGAGCAATGATTCAGTGTAACAACAAAAGGGGCTTTGGGTACTGCCGAGGCGTATTAGTTTTGTTAGTTTTAACTAAAGAAGTATGAGAGAATGCTTATCCTTCTCTGTCCTGACCTTGATAACCTCTGTAGGATAACCTCTTTTACTCAAATTGTTTTCTAAATATTTAAAGTTTCGTTTTGATCATCCTCATTGAAACAAATTATTTTAATACGGAGGGTCTGATAAAAAGAATACAGGCTATTGTCTTTAACTGACTTCTTGTGAAAAGATCAATAATTTCAATGTAAAGGATCCTTGCAAGAGGGATTGGTGAAGAGATTTATATTAATAAGGCCTCTTTTAAGGGATATTTCCAAATCTGAGTGAACCACTTTGGAGTAATCGAACTCTTAGGCAAATACACACATACACACACACACACACATACATACATAGTGAAACAAAGTTTGTTTACAAATCACAAGAATGTTCAAGGGCAGGCTAGGGGAAAGGTTAGAAATCTCTGACCATTGTGTTAGCTTGGAGAAGGAATTTTATGATGTATTGTTGGGCTTGGGATGGGAATGTTGTTGTCTATAATTGTTAGCTTGGGAAGCAGGTCTGTAGCATCTGTCTGGGGTATGTTTATTCATTTGGGCTCTGGTTGGGTGGGAGGAATAACAAGATTTAAGTTGTCCAATAGGAATTTGGGAGTTGTCACATAGGGGGAGTGACTGCAGGCAGGAACACATGAAGTCACAGGGAGGGCAAGACTGAGTTCAAGAGAGTCTAGTCAGTTAAGTTCTGAAAGTCAGAGGGATAGGAAGTAGTCTCAGTCATGTGGTGATATTTTTTAGTTTAGTTCAATTTGTTTAGGTCGACCTGTTATTTTAATTTTGCAAAGTTTGCTGGGATTCTGCTTTTAGATTGTAATTTAAATTAAGAGTTTTCTTTTCACAACACGGACAAATAACCGTACAAAGCGTGTTATGTTTTTATTGTGTTCTTCTTTGGAGCCTGAACTTTTACAGCCTGCAATTTATTAACAGCCGCGTCAAAACCCCGATCCCTTCCTCCTGGACTGGCCGTTGGCCCATCAAATAAAAAGATCTGAGGCCAAGGATCCCGACCCCCAACTCCCAGAAAATTTTCGTTACAACATATATATAAGTTAATTTGTAAATAATCTGAAATAAATTAGGAATCGCTTGCATTCCCAGAGCATCGTGTAAAGTGAAATGGGTGAATAAAATCAACCTTGGCGAAAAATTGACCACCCCCACTGGGACTAGAACCCAGACCTCCTGCTTGACGTGCAGGTGTCTTAACCAATAAGGCTATGGAGCCGGTCTTGGCAGCTCTAATCTCAGAGAAAGATGGCAATCTCCCATCGAGGGGACGCTACACAGAGCAGTGGATGCCCCGTCCTTTTTCGACTATATATATATGTATATGTATGTATACATATATATTTATACATATATATATATATATATATATATATATATATATATATATATACATGTATATATACGTAAATGTAAATATATATATATATATATATATATATATATATATATATATATATTATATGTATATATATGCGTGTGTGTCCTAACGCCCCCTCCACTGCCACTACACACTTTCCAGTTAAATTATACTTTCATTGTTTTATTTTTGTTTTTCATAAACGTAGTACCTAGCTTTATTGTAGTTCAATAGTGTAAACAAAGAAGACAATGAAACCCACTGATAGTAGGGGATCGTTGTATTCGAATAACAACAATATTACAGACGAAGAATGCTTACACCTTTAAAACTGTTTAAACACAAAAGAGATGAACTGGATGCCAAGATACTGATACCAGGGAGCAGGTTTCTCTCTGCACCCTGAACGATTAACTTTTTTGCCTGAAATGTCTATATTTTTTACTCAAAAAATCAACCACAGTTTTTTTAGCGTCTTGCAGGCAAATTTCTAACGAGATGGGACCGGCACCTTGGGTGACTGTACCTGCAGAAGCCTGTTGTATTTACCCCCCATATCATCATTGATGCAGTCCTTGGCTGCTAGGTTCAAGATGTGACTCTTGACTTCATCAACGGTATGGTCTGGAAACTCGTCGTATACCAGAGCAATAGCACCTTTAAAAATAAATGTATGTATATACTAATCGGATTAAGGAAGTCTTGATACTTTGTTAAAATATTTTATTAGTACTGAGACAGTGGCACTGCCTTGAACTATATGTCATAGACCCTTTCTCCAAACAGTAATTACAAAGGATTATGGGATAGAGTTTTGGTGCGTGTCGTATTTGGCCACAGTAAATGGCAGGTCACACTACAGCGATTTTCAATCCGAAATCCGATCGGAATTTTTCTAAATCGGACCAATAGTTTTTTATTCAGATTTTGTTCTAAGGATGCTCAGGCTATAACTGATCCTAGTTTGTCTCACGACTGTTCTACTACTATTATATAACTTATACAGCTCAACAGAGTGGGATTTGTTCGAAAATTAATCCAACTTTTGCACTCTTGTCCGATAAACGCTGTCTACCGATGTGACGTCACGAAATTGTTAGTTTACATTTCATTTTCGTAGTCGTCTGATGCAAATTATATATTTACAACGGAGTTTTGGCTCGTAACGACCAGGGATGGAGTAAAACTCACAAATATCGGACCGTATAAATCCGAAATCGCTCTAGTGTGACCTGCGGTTTAGATGACAGTGAAAACCACTACGAACAACAAAACTCTTATCCCATAATCCTTTGTAACTGCTGTTTGGAGAAGGGGTTATTGTAAAGCTAGATGTTTTCCCTATCCCCAGAATCATCACTAAAGTTGTAAACATTTCAAAACTGAGAACTCTGAATAGTTTGTGCACCCAAAATTCAGTCCCATGGGAACATGTGCTAGATGAATAGACCTTATGCACTGACTTCACGCGACGTAATTTTAGAGGGCAAACAATGAAGCACTCTGTCCGTACGACGTAGACTTCTCACGTGCGCGTAGTTGACTTACACGCGTATCCGACCGGTTGCAATGCTACACGCTTACCTCTGCTGGGGACGCACTTTCTTTTCTGTGAAGTCATGTGCATAAGGTCTATGAAGGGGAAGTGAAGCTGATTATGACGATAAATAAAGGAATAAATCGCATTTGGTGGACTTTTATTGGTAGATGAACCGTCGAGACTCCAAATTTGGCAAAATAACGGACGAGGCGAAACCGAGTTCGTTATTTTGCCAAATTTGAAGTCGAGACGGTTTATGAGACAATAATAATCCGACAAATGTCGTTTATTCCTATTCTAACACCGCAAATGTGTGAAAAACTTCATTTTTATCAGCTTTAACCTTTACTGACCGTGCGTTGTGAAATAACAGGTCAGTGTTTAACCAATCAGAATGCAGGATTCTCAATAACGGATGGTAGTAGAGGTGGTAGAATCAAGATTAATGGATACAATAGTTTACTTGATAAAGTTAATGTAAGTTTGGAAAAGGAACAAAAATTGTTCATTCTCAACTCCGCTGACTGAGTAAAGTACACTGCGCGAATAAATTTTTGATGGCTTGCTATAACCCTAGAGGTTTAATGACAAAAAGAAATAAACGTCTTCTTTCCTTAAAAGGCGATGATGAAAATAGTCACATTTTGTCATCGTTGTGCTACCCTAGTGTACTATTCCTTGTTTTTCTTTTTTTTTTCTTCCTTTTTTTTTGAAAAAGATCTTTTTCCATTTACAACCCGAATTTCTGTTTAGAATATTAAGTAGAAGATAAAATTTCCTGACCAGCAGCAATGGTGGGAAAAGAAACAAGAGCACGGTTGGATCTATGAAGATTCCATCTAAGTCTACGACTTTTCAAAGAAATCCCCGATAAATAAAGATGAAAACTGAAGAGGAACGGCTCCACAATATTTCTCATGCTTTTTCGACCAGTCCTATCTCTTCCTTTCACCCCCCCCCCCCCCTTGAATCCCCGTTCAAACAAAAATGTTCTTACCGGCGACGTGAGGGCAAGCCATAGATGTTCCGCTTGCTACATAAGTACAATCATAGCAATCTTGCCATGCAGAAGTGATGCCTACACCAGGAGCGTACACGTCCACACAGTCACCGTAGTTTGAGAAGTACGCGCGGGTATCGGTGTCGTCAGAAGCACCGACGCAAATGTTCTGGAGAGAAGAAAATGAAAATAAATGACGATGGGCAAGCGGGGTCCGGGGCCGTTCATGGGCCCTAATTACCCAGTGACAAAGAACACACGGACGGAAACTAACCTTACTTAGAAGACATATCACGGGTAGTGGCGGGGTAGTGGCGTAGGTATAATAGTATACTACGTTGGGCTTATAGTTTTGTTTAGATCTGCTCTGTGGTTTTTCACATAACTTCTTACCTTAACCGCAGGATATCCGGGTTTGCCTGTTCTAAAATCCCACTTAGACTGAATAAATTGGGCGAAAGTCATGGACGTACGAGGTGGATGGTGGTGCTTCATCCACCGCCGTCCATTCGGACAGAAAATTTGCTATTTTAGGGCAAAATGTATGCTATTTTCAGGGCAAATGGGCTTAAAAATTCCTCAAATACGATCAACACCTTCCAACTCCACTTCATTGAAAGTGGTCCCAAACGATTGTAGGGAACAATCGCTACTGTGAATACTGCATTATTTCTCAACCCTATTTTCCAAGCCCTTCCCTACACTACAATGGTTCCTGGACTAATTTGTAAAAATGGACATTGATTTAATTTTTGTCTATTTTTTGTCTATTTTTAATACATGACTTACATTATCTTGTCATCGAAGAGAGTTTTTTATATAATGCGTGCAACTCTAACACAGATAAATGAAATGAGTATGGGCCTTTCCTTAGTACATGCTATCAACTTTGGCGACTACATTAGGGGTAGCGCAAGTAGCGGCAAGGGAAGGCTGCCCCTCGTCGGGGAACATTTCCAGTTTCTTCCCGCAAGATAAAATATGTAATCCGACAAGTCATATTGAACCTCTTAGCTAAAATTTTAATTCAATATCGTTTATCTTTCATTTTTATGTGTTCAGTTTTTGTATGTTTATTCAACATTATTTTTTTTTAGTTGCTCAGCTCTGTCGTTTTCTTTGCCTTAACTGTCCTTTTCATCTTTTCTGTTTATTGACTAATTTATTCTTTATCAACTGCATGTCTCGTTTAATTCTTCCTTAGTTGTTTCAGGTAAGGACATTGCGGTGATTGTCCAGGTTCATTTTAGGGCTACTCGTATTTAAGTCTATTCCTGAATGAAGCAATTTCCCTGTCTTTAAAATTAAAGACACGATACCGGTATGCCACAAATAATGCATCTCTAACGTTACAGGTTGTCCTTCACTCTAAAAACACTATGGTCAAGATCGACCATTGATTGGTCAACTATATGCACCGATCCAAACATGGTCAAACTGTTGACTTAAATATGGTCAAAAGTGACCCACTTAATGGTCACATCTGACCATTAAGTGGTCACTTTTGATTTTTTCTTATTTTAGAAACCATTAAAAAAAACATAGCGAAACGGTTTTGACATGTGACCTGTTAAAGATTAAGCTTCTCCAGAGGTTTGTCACCGAATGGGATAGTTCTCCAGATTGGGATGTTAACAGCAATTTGTAAACTCCATTAATAGCCTACACTGATAAGTATTTTTGTGAATGTGAAAATCTGATGGATAATGGTTGTCTGTAGTGCTACGATTGTTTCGTATCTTACTTTGGGTTTGGACCACGGTACATCAGGGTTCCATCCCTCCTCTTCCCTTAACCATCATGTGGTATGTATTTGTTTTGTGTTAGGTGCGCTTATAATATCATTTGATGATAGTTAAGTGCTTCTTTCTGCTGCCCAAAACTTTTTTAATAACCCACAGCTTTCGTAGGCTCAAGTTCCCCCTCTGGTGTGCCACTAGTCGTTACAGGGGACGGATCACCCGTTGACCCCACGAGTTATAAAGAGGGCGCTTGGCGCCCCTGGGGCCCATGTCCCGCCGTCTGGCCGCCCATTTATTCTGTTTTCCCCCTGTACTTTCGAGCTGCAAATACGGCCCGATAGTTGTAAATCATTCTAGTTCTTACCCTGCGTGACTAAACAAGGTGCTGCGGGCATACGAACAAAACCTGCAGCCAGCTTGCCAATGTCGGAGGGGCAGGAATTTGGTTTAGAATAGATATATTGGCACAGTTTCATAACGAGGCTGCCTTATGGAGATTGAATTAGACGAAAATTTGCGGGTGCAAATCTAGGGCCTGAGTCGAACGTGGAATACTTACCGTTTCTTCCCTAGCAGGTGAAGCATTACAGGCGTCCCTGTCAGAGTTCCCTGCAGCCACTGCTACTGGGACACCGGCCTCCACCATCCTTCGAACAGCTGTATCGGTAAAATTACTGGGGGCGCCACCAAGAGACATGGATGCTACTGCTGGTTTCACGGCGTTTTCTGCCACCCAGTTGCACCCTGGGTAAAAAAAACCAGGTCACAAATGTTACAAATAGTCTTCTTCAATTTTTATTGTACTCCGAAATAGGTCTAAGGTTATTTTAAATTCGCAACGTGAGATTTAGGGGTGAGCTACTGGGGAGCTACAAAAAAATAGTATTATTTCACATGGGAAATTTACAAATTGGGCGCTGGTAAAGAGAGTGATATGATCCATAATAATTATTCCTAGAATTAGACAGTGTATACTGGCACACAAGCACAGCAAGCAAGGTTGGCTATTAGGAAGCCCCCAATTAAAAGTGTACAGCCAGCTAAAGTGTTTCATCTCCCCACACACACTTTCAAGTACAAAAACGCCCATTCGTATCAGCTGTGTAAATCTATCATTCTCTGTAAAATCTCTAACTTTTTCAATAAATATCCTTCCACAAGAAAAAATGTTACATCAAATTACATTTAAGAGAGCTCAAATATTCAAAAGTTTTCAAAGGGGAGGGGAGACCCTTCCCTCAAGACGTTGGTCTAGCATGTTCAACCCCAGCTCAGAGTAACTCACAAAGCCTTGGATTAAAAGACTATTTTATACAATCTTCCTCATGTAACAAACAATGAACAGCTCAACAAACTTTTCCATGTTACAGGAAATTGTAACTAATTTGTTCAAAAGTATGACGTCATTCACCTTTCCATTATGGCACCTGAGGTGCCATAATGGAAAGGTGCTGTTTTGAATTCCGTTCTTCTGAATGTGGTTAATCTATTCATTTTTTCTTTTTGCTTCATCAAAATCAAGCTTAGTTCTTCTTGTTTCCTTTTTTGTTTTCCAAGTCTTACATAACACTTGGCGTTTTTCGAAACGATACCGTATTTGATGCATTTGATAGTAGTTTCAACTTACATACTTTTAGAAGTTTGTTTGTGACATGTAAAGCATGAGAAGCACAGTGACTGGACATGTCTCCAGTGACTTTATTGTGACCATGCCCTCAATTTTGCTAGAAAATTGCCAATAAGGGAATCTACTGACGACACTCTAAGAGAGGTCACAATTCCGAAGTTTTGTTTTGCTGCTTTTAATGTTTTAGCAAGTGATCAAGGACCATACAAGAACGATTCACAATTTTCAATAAAACAGTACTAAAATAAAAAGAAAACATCCATTTAGAATCGTCTTCAATTAAAAAAATTCAGTCGATGATTATAAATATAGTATCTTAAAATTTTAATATCCATGTAAAACTCCGTGCTATGTAATAAAACTAAACGTTGGTTGCAGTAATATGTTATATTAGCAAAGTAGACATGCGCACATACTTATGTGAAGTTAATAACCTATGGCATAGACGGCTTAAGCCCCATACTGCTTGGACTCACTGTGCAAATACTAGGAATTATTGAAACGTAAAGAAAGACAGTCATCACCTCAAAAGCAAATTTTGGTGTGGGGGTATCAAAATTCTCAGATGGTTACTTCTCCTTGATTGACATCAAAGCTTGAAAATTCAAATGATGTAGAGTAACTTACATTCCGCACAACGCTGAGAGCGTTTGGATTTCACATAATAGCATTGTATGCTCATCAGGACATGGCCTGAAGCAATAAAAAGGTTTGTGTCTGCACAAGGAGGAGCTTTATACATGTTATGGGAGGAGCTACGAGTTGCTTAGTTGGGAGAATTGGAACTGTCTGGGATCACGAGAGTTGTCCTTTAATTAAAACATCCCCCATTTGTGTTCAAACATAGTGTAGGCTATTAATAGCTTATCGGTCCATCGAAGCTTGAATATGTACCGTCAATGATTCCCCTAAACTATTAATGATGCCCTTCATGGGTTGAAATTGCAGAGAGATAATTTAACTATTCCTATTTTTCACTCAGTGTAAAGAGCTAATCCGAGGTAAACATGTCTTTCCTCTAACTGTGAGACGATTCTCAATTATGTACCTAAAATAAAATAGACGAGTTGGGAAATTCAGTACTTACGGCCGAGTCACAAGGTCAGTTGTACCGTGACAATTTGTTCGCCACTGTAAATGGTTCACCTGACCTTTGACCCATCCCATGATGCATTGCGTGAAAGCATTTTCCGAACTCGTCGATAATATTTACCTCCGCCAATGTTACCGATGGTACCGAGGCCAATACAAGTTAGCACACGAACAGCGAAGATGTTGGCTTCCTTAGCTACACCATACTTTGTTCCAGCTGCAGTTCCGGCGCAGTGAGACCCGTGTCCATGGCAGTCGATTCCTGGCTACTCGAAAAATACAAGAGAATTAATTCCTTCTTCACATAAGAAGAGAAAGACAACATCCAAACATGAGCAATACTCTGGTTACATATGACGTTTCATGTCCTTAGAACTAAGAGTATTTATTGACTAGAGACTAAGGTCTAATACATGCCCTGTGCAAAATTTTGGCCAATTTGAAAGCAAGAGTTAGGTCCAAAATGGTTTAGTCTCCGACGGTCAGTCGTTGCGCTGTGCGCATCTACTGGACGAAACATGGCGACAACATTTTGGTGCTTTTCGTAACTTAAGAAGAGGCAGATTCTCCCTCGCAATTCCCGAAAGTAAAGGAACAGCAATAATTTTGTTGCTGTAGGAACACTTTTTTACCTTCAGTTTGATTATGTAAGGGTTGGCGCTGCAAATTAGTGGAATGTTGCCTATATCTGAAATTTATTTTCAACTTTCAGAGCCGCAAAGCGAAGGTAAGAAATTACTAAGTTGCCTACTGAGCCGCCTCAATTGCGCATAGACTGTGCAATCCTGAACGGCAACTTCTGTCTACGTTTGACGCATAACGCATACAGCGCTAATGCAACGCTAAGGTAACAAATCGTTACCTTAGCAACAGGATTCCTACGAAACCCTAGGCGACGATGACGAATGAAAGCTTTACTTGTCTAACATAGATAATTTACACTGTAATAGATAATAGGCACTTACCTTTGCGTGTCTCCTTGAACTACAAATCCTAGGCTAAATATCTAAAACGCCACACGTACAGTATAGTACAGAAGTTCACACACTGACTGTGGACAAGTAACTGCTTGTAAGATCAAACTATACGCAGAGCATATTTGAACGCGAGCGCGTACGCAACTATTGCTGTAACTTATATGTAGGATATAAGTGGCAAAACGGAGCGCGTTCGTGAGCGCGTTCTTTGGCTTTCATAGACACGCGTATTTTTGTTTTGTTAGGGACGCGCTCGTGTGCACGCACAAACGTTATCCTGCTATGTACAGCGCGTCGACGAGCTACACATAACCGGCTATGTACAGCGCGTCGACGCGCTGCAGATGACCTGATAACGTTTGTGCGTGCACAAAAGTACTTGACTGTGCTATATTTCTAAAGGGCCCTTTATTTCTGTATGATTATGAGACGCGCTACGGCGTACGTTGAGGTTAATCCTGTGCACTGCATACGCAGGCAAGCCCTATAAATAGCAAAGTGTTAGAGAAAGTACATGGAAGGAAAAAACGACTGGTTGGTCGAGACCAAAGATATTACAAGCATAGATTCCAAACTTAAAATGGCGCGTTGACTCCTCATGGAGGCCAATATATCGGGGCGGAAGTGCTGATCACTGTTCAGTCGTTTTGAAAACATACAGGCAAATGAATGTCTTACAAAAGTATTAATACTTGTTATTTCGGAATGTTGTTGCCTGAAGAAGTACTACGTCTCCATTAATTCCACTTAAGCAAGAATAACTTATTTCTTCAACGCGGCATTCCACGTATTTACACTTGAACATGAACGCACAATGACTGGTTTTGCAAGTTCATGGACATTCATTGGTCAGTTTCTATGGTATCTTCAAGTGACGCACTTTTATATGCGCGTTCAATTACTTACGCGCTCACAACGGGGTGGCAACTAGCGCGTTTGTTTCCAGAGCGCTAAGAACTGTGCGTCAAATATTCCGTATAATGCACAGAGAAATTTATTCTGCGCGTATAGAACGCGTTGTAAAAGTGTACCGGCGCTAACCTCTTTTGAACAATGGAATTTTCTTTGACGCGTTCTTATTTTTGTACGCAGATCGCGGAATATAACGGCGCGCATGTCAAATTAACACTTCCGCCCCGATATTTGCGTCTCCATGAGGAGTCACTGAGCGTAACAGTGTAGGTATAGGAGTTTGGAATCTATGCTTATAATATCTTTGGTCGAGACACTGCAAATTTGGACCAAGGAAATCCTAAACTTTAGCTGGAAAGAGCTTGTAAATGCAAAGACGCGCGTTAAACCGTGCGCTGCTGGAGGGTCACGTGCCGCGGGAAGGTAGTTGTATGGGAGCTGTAATATTTTTATTCACCCAGATTCTGCGTATGCGTACGGAGCGTTGTTTTTCCTTGGCGTACGTGGGAACGTTGTGGATGCTATTGCAAAGGAATGCTGGTCAAGCCTGACGGCAGAACTAGAGCCAAGTAGTTTGGGATTTTACAAAAGCGTTCTCTCTGCTAACTTCCGACTTTACTTGCCTGAAGCATATGAAGAAGTACGCGGCCCAAACATCAGTTTGTTCACAAAACTGCAGAGACGATACAGCAAAATTTGTTTTTGTTACTGTATATAAAATGTCGGTGAGGATGAAGGTCAAAAGGGGAGGTTTGTCAATCACTATGATCTACTAACGAGGTTGCTTACGGTACATCCGCATGAAGTAGGCCGGGTCCCCTTCCCACGCACAAATGGTCTATGACTGGGCGAAAATTTCCTTCCTTTGGACAAACTTAAATAGGCCTATAAAGAACTTTTGTAACGGTCTATGGGACACATGATAAAATCAGAACTCAGCTTTACAATATTGTGTTACGGTTTGAGGGCATGTTCTGCATCTTGCAATAAAGATGAAAGCTATTTGTCCATTCAAAGCAGTGGCGTATAGCTACGGGGGAGCTTGGGCGCCCCTGTGAAACTGGATGGAAAATTATTTTTCCAAAATAAACTAAAGTAACTGGTTAGTATGTGTGGAAAGGTTTCTGAATTTACAAGAAGGATATGTTTCTGTTTGAGGAAGTTTCTCGAGTGCCCCGCCTTGATAGGTATTTTCCCTGGTAAAGTGAAAAACATTCTTTGCCGGATTTTATATCAGCTTTGATAATGCAAATGTCTGACTGAGTGACCATTTCCTCTAATTATGCAAGTGCTCAACCCATGGCTTTGTTAACATTCTGAAGCCGAAACTATTGGCCATGTTTAGTTATAACGCTAATGACTTATTACAGTTCAGGACCGAATCCAGGGTGCATTATGACTTGAAACGGCCAAGAAATAACTCTCGAAGTATCATAATACAAGCATTGCGAGACAATTCGCCGCTAGTTTAACTTGAAAGTTGACTTTGTGGTCGCCCTGGCAGTACGCGGTATCCCCGCTGAGCGTGGGTTAGTTTTCATGAACGCTCACTTGAAAACAACGCGTTACTCATTCAGGAGAATATACATAGTCGGTTACGCAAGCAGCTCTGTGGGTGTATAAGACTAATACTTGAACCATACCATTACATTCCCGCGGCACGTGACCCTCCAGTGCGCCGCATTTTGGTACTGTGGGACGCGCCTTCCAGCTAAAGCTTAGGATTTCTCTGATTTGGACCTAACTTTGCCTCCATGGGTGGGACATTCCGCCATTTTGACCTTGGTCTCTAGTCAATCAATACTCTTAGCCTTAGAAACCGAAGTGTGCCCTCTATAAGTGGGCAGCCTGTAAATACATTTTGTACATGAGCAAGCATTTCTATTTAAGCTACGTGCACACTTGTCCGGCAACGGTAACGGCAACGGCAACGGCAAACCCTGCGGCAACGGCAAAAATTTTACTCTTGTAGAAAAATGAAGGTTTGTTCACACTGACACGGTAACGGCAATGCGGCTATCCGGCGTTTGGTGAAACACGCATCCGGCAAAACTGAAATCGTGCAAGGAGCGATTCATTGCCGTTGCCGGATGGTATCCATGCAAATTATCCCTAGCAACAAAGTTACCTCGAAGTCTTCGCGACTCTTGTATACACGAAATCCTAGAAAATCAGAGTTATAAAGTGCTGTTATTGAAAATTCAGTGGTTTGGTGAAGAAGGAATCCTGCTGGAATAATCCAAATGAATTTATACTACCAGGATAAACAAAAAACAAAATATACAAGGCGCAGAATCTCCGAAGATTTTGGAAAATCTGAGATGGTTGGTAAGAATCGAAGCGGGCCTCTGGTGGGGCTCCCTATGACAGCACTAGAGGTAGTTTAGCGACACAAGCTTTGAGACACTCTATGCAGGCCTTTGACCGAGGGGTCATTCTAGCTAAAGAGTTAAAGTTGCAGAAACTAGTGGGCCCTATAAAAATGATCACTAACGTTTGCCCAAATTCCCTCCGACATCCCCTGCATATTACAGGCTTGCAGCTAAGCTTAAATCGTATAACGTTACAGCTTGTTAGTTAAAGTAAAGACCGTGGCAACATAGTCCTCCAATAGAGCTGTGCATACGTAGGCCTAGGCTAAGCATCATTTGCCAAAGGACAAAATATAAACTCTTCTTGTGGAGTGGCGGTTGCTTTGCCTTTACCATGAAACGTAGGATAATAAACAGTTGATCAAGAGCTAGGTAAGTTCCTAATGCATGCCTTCATAGCACCTAGGCCTAACGTTAGGCATATTCTTTAAACGTTACGTAGCCTAGGCTCATATAACAAAGAGGACTTAGCCTAAATGTAGACCTAGACAAGGCTTGTTAACTTGTCATTAGTAAAAAGGGTTTGGCAACTTGACCCTCAAACAGGTGATGTTTATTATGCCTAACGTTACGTGATTCTTCGTGGCCAAGACATAGGGTACTCTATGAACCTGTGAAGTGGAATGTAACGTGCCTTGACCATGTAATGTAGTATACTGGGCGTATCATGAGTCGATCACCTAACCAACATTGTGACCATAAAAATATTTAAACATTTACAAAAATCAATAAAACTTTGCAGTAATATTTTGTTATATGTCTTCCTCATTGTACTATATTTTGGTGTTTTTCGGATCGCGTAATCCGTAGAAAATGAATTTTGAAATGTAGGTGGGAGTACATGTAACAATGCTTATGAAGGAATCTTGAGTCAATCGCTACAAAAACAAGCAAATAAAATCCTGTAAATTACCACATTCAAGAACAGTTATGTAAATAATCTTAGAGAAAAATGTCTTTTCTGTCAAAATTTTTAATCAGAGCTTCATCAAAGGCACTTTGGTTACCATTTTTGGTAATTTTTGCAAATTTTTATTTCATACTTGTGCCGAAACTTGAAAATTTGGCCACGAGAAACATTTTTGCTTTAAACATCAAAAATAATAAGGCAAATCATTCTTTTTGATACTGTTTGGAGAAAATGCATTGCAGGCCATCCATACATTGCAATCACATCGCGCCTCCACGCTGTACTGGCATTTAGAATGCAGTGATCGACTCATGATACTGATCGACTCATGATTACTTACTATACACAACCCTTATCGAGGACTAAGCAACTCTCCTGCTTTACTAGTAACACGTAGGCCTGTAATTTGTAATTATCTGTAACGTTAGAGCCTAACATTACATAGGCCTAACGTAGAAGACTAGCTATCTATATACTATCCCCACTTTGCTATGTGTGCTGGTATCTACGTTAGGTCCACGGAAGGCAAACGTATAGTTCAAAGCCACGTATTTGCAAAAAAGTTTAAAGAGTAAGCTGACATACAGGTTGTTGGATCTCGTCTTGTCCAGGTTTGTTGTGTGGCCTATGCAACCCTCTTTGGACTAACGTTTGCTTCTGGACACGAATGTTGAACGCCGTTGTAGCGTACGTGGTATTTCTTCGGGGAGTCTGTAACGTTTGCATTCAACTTGTTTGCAATGTAATGAAAGTTAACGTTACTGTTTATTTGCGAGAATTCAAATTGCGGTGAGTAAAGAAGTAGGCCTGTCACGCAACTATAGCAGATACAGGCTACATAATTATTACCATATCAAAATCAACATGAGCTACAACGAATACCACTTTAACACAGTGATTCTTATTTTTTTTCTGGGCAATAGTCAAACAGAGAGGCAGGGCAGAGGATGAGGGTCGCATTCGAGAAAACCTCTATATACACCAACGTTGCCCGAGAAGGAAATGGGTCTACAGGTCGCAAGCGCATAAAGTCAGGATTTTGTGGTCGCGATGGGGAGGCCGCAGCTAGGGGCCTGACAGGCACCTAAAGCACACTTCCAATCCTTAAAAAGTCAAAAGTGTGGTTCACGAGCGTACATTATCCCCCCACATTATTAACCGCCTTTCCCCCACGGGCATAGCTAGGATGAAATTTTTAGGGGCGCTAGGTATCAAATGGGGGCCGTGACATTGATCGCAGTCCCGGGGTCCTAAACGGAGGGGTGTCCCCGTCCTCTTTGAGATAATTTTGAATGGTAAGGAATCCTTGGATGGAATCTGGTGCTATATTTTTCATCGTTTCTTCGTAACTGAATTTATGTTCAAAATTATTTGTTGATTTCATACGTATGCAAAATGATTACACATTTAGTTTTTCTTAATTCTTATACATATTATTAGGACACAAACAATTTGGGGGGCCTCACAAACATCTTGGGGCCACGGGCCTCCCCCGTAGCTACGCTCCTGTTTTCCCCTTATCCCTCTCTTTTCCCAAGTGATCTAACGAAATACATGGAGCCTCATGTGGTAATTTCTTTCTACACTGTTAAAAATTTCTGTAGAATTACAGAACAAAAAATAAAGAGGTGCATAAAGAATAGAGCAAGAGTGTTGTCAATTAGTTTCAAAAAATTGAAAGCACTTTTGCTGTATTCTTTTTGTATTTCTTTATTTTTCTCTAATTTTTCTGTAATTCTACAACAATTTGGAGACATTTTTAACAGTGTAGTTCGCACATAGCACAAGCATAGCTCCGTCGGAGCCTACCTGTATCAAACAAGAGAGTTGTTCGCGAAGAAGGTCATTATCATTGTGGACTTAGCTTGCAAAACGGTTCCATTTTTCAATGAAGTTGTAAACTATGGACTTCCCAAAGGGTAAAGTTGTAACAGCTCCGTTTTTACAAACAAGATGGCCACATTCGCACTGATAACACTTTTTCGCAAACAGGGGGGTCCCTAAGGATCGATAAGGGGGGAGGGGGCTGGGTGCGGTTAAGAAGCCGGGTAGGTTAAGAGTGTTTCAAATTTTGTTCGCTACCCGACTTTCGGTCCCGATTGCGATCCGGCTGTCTACTCCATGACTACATCGGAAATATCAACCTGTCTGATACTCCTAGAGTCACTATAGTGGAGTCGGGGAAGGGAGTGGGAGTTGCGTCGCACTTGAGTAAAGTCGTTGTAGTGTGCAGCTGTCATCAACCCAACTCATAGGCGTAGGAAGCGGGGGGGGGGGCTGGGGGCTTTAGCACCCCAGTCAAAAATGTGGGAGGCGCCCCCCAAGATCTAAGGCCAAAAACCCCTTATTTGTCTCTTCTGTAAGAAATGTCAAAAATTTGCAGTAATTTTCCTTAAAATTTGTCCAAAATGTTGCACCAAATTGCATCTGAGGACCCTAAAATACCCAAAAATTTTCCAAAGAGGGAGGGGGACACCCCTCCCTCCCCTTAGACCCCCCAGGCTGGCGATTCGAAACAAGGTTAAGCCCCCCTCCCAGTCTCGAAAAGCTTCCTACGCCTATGACCCAACTGACACCCATTTTTTTTTTATGAATTGCCCAACAAAGAGGGGGGTACGAAATCAGACGACGTTTGTAGAAAGGCAGTGTGCTCGCCCTCATATGTGATTGATAAACAGTAAATAGACTCATGTCAATGCCGACAGTGTGTTGCTTGTTTAACCAACGGTTAATCCGAGTGCGACCCGACGCAACTGAAAACGAACACCTACAAGTGACACCCCCGACGAACAGTCTGAGTTGCATCACATTCCAAGACTTCTATTTCACAGTGTCGGACACGTTGTCTATTTCATGGCAGACTATTATACATTACAGGCACTATACCATTTCCCCGACAGCCTGGATTTATAAAAATTTCCCGACCTTTCTGTTGCTCCAAATAAAAGATTTTCTGACGAATTAAATTAATTGCAAAAGAAAGTGGCTATTTTTCCCTAAGGTTGGCAAACTTTTCCAGACAGACGGCTCTTTTAAAATTTCTGGGGGGTGTAGCAACCCTACACCGGACGGTATAGTGACGTCCCTGTTCGCAGAGAGTCATAAAAACCAGATGTCTTAATTTCTTAACTTCTTGAGCAATAGAAAATTTAGGACTCTTTATGGACACCTTCAGTGATCGCCGATTCTGTATATCTGTACCTGTAATGGATTATGAATAACTTTTCAATGCCTCTTTCCATGTAGGCGTATACGGTACCTTAATGAGGGGTTCGTAACTGGCTGTGCTCCCAAATAGTTACAGGCCAATGTTAATAAAGACATTTAAATATAAAAGCGGTTCAGAATAAATACCATTTATTTTGTGAAACATGATTAGTCACTTCAAGCAATTATTTAATACACACATGAAAACATATCTTCTTGCAGGCGTGAAGTATATCCCTTTCTTCTACAGACTACTGCATGGTCCAATTGCTTTTTAGTAATTTTGCAACCACTCAAAATGGGAGAAATTGTTCAAAGAAAAGGACACAAAAATTAAAGGAAGGAAAAAATTAAACAAAGGTAAAGTGGAGCTTCCAAACCTTTCTTGACCTTTGAAATCATTCCTATGCCCAATTGTTAATATGACAGCCCCTTGAAAGTTCCTATAATGGCGTTTATCTACAGAGATTTGGGTTCAGAACCTTAACCCCCTCCCATACACACTCTCATGCGTGGTTGAAAAAACTGCAACATAATACATCAACGACATAGGCCCATCTATGATTGGGGGAGCATTTTGCCCACTAGGGATAATGTGAAAAAACGTGCGATTTCCCGGGTTCATTGAGAGGAACTTAAGTCATGATTAGGACTAAAATTTTTAACATTTTCACTAGCAATCATTGCAAACAACAGCAGTCTGCGAAAAACAGAGGAAAGGGTTCTCCAGCCCAACCTGGATCCGCACCTTACCCTGGTTATGCGATTGATTTTGGTTTTGTGTATGAATGACGCAAGTTTCCGGTCGGGTCACTGAAGGTGTTCCAAAAGTGACGTCATCATGTAGTTGATGTGAAACCCTTATTTTTGAGTTGACGATTTCTGGGCGCGAATTTTAAAATCCCAATTGCTGCAAAATGGTTTAAGCTATGTGGGTGATGAAAATACTTTTGAACATCGGTTTTCTTATTAAAAAGGTTACTCTTGATTCGTTTAACTTTTCTTGGCATAGTCTCTTTTAAGGGATTTGTGATGAAAATAATTTGAAGATGTCTATCGGCCGTTCGAATTGACTCCCCATGCCACACCAGCCCAAAGTGTGAATTGTCGGGAGATCCCAGACTCCGCATAAGCTACTTTGATTTCCCAACTGTTTGATAAATTCCAACCTGTTTCGAAATAATAATTCAGGCCTTCAAAGGACAGATGTTTTACGACGCTAAGCGACCACAAATGTGGGAGAAGCCTATATGGCTTATGAATTACAACTTCACGTCGGGTGTCCAACCAACTTAACAATTAAGATCAAATTAGGTTTCTTTTGAAAAGCCAGTTTAGATGGGAAAACAGTAGATTGCTCTTGGATGAAAAATCCACCTTACTTTGACCCGTCCCTGGATCGAACCCCGAACCTCCCGGTTGCCAAGCTTCATCGCTTCAAATGCGACCGCCTTTATCCACTCGGCCACAGCTCCGGAAATGAAAAGTAAAACAAAGAGCAGTACAATTCGAGACATCTGGTACATCACAGGCGCAAATCCAGACTTTTCGAAAGGGGGGGGGGGCTGAAAGCCCCCTGAATATTCTCCTAGATTAACATTATACTAATTTTCGCGTATTTGTTATTGTTGATGTGGAGAAAAGGGGGGGGGGCTGAGCCCGAGGAAGTCCCCCCCCCCTTGGATCCGCGCCTGCATCATCACAAAGAATACTTCGTAGGATATGGCAAACAAATATCGCATAGCCTAACTGCCAGCAGTGGCGATGTCAGGATTTCGAAGTGGGAGTGCACTGGGTGGTGGGGACGCTTCGCCAGAGGGGCATACCAACATGAAGGACTGAGCGGCGCTGAAGGCATCCTGATGATGCGAGGCGGTTCACGTGCTGGGGTCTAGGGCCCACCGTAGGGCTTCTCCCTTGTGGAATTTGGGGAGAGGGCAAGCCGGTTTTCGGATATTAACAAAATTGTTACCCACAGAATTGAAGCATTTAACTATCTCCAGGTATAACAGAAATGGGAAACCTCACATTACAGTATCGAATCAAAGATGCATCTATGGCGGCCAATCATGGCCCTCGTTACGTAAATTTGGAAAAAAGAAACCGTTGTAAGTGATATATAGGGTTGTGCGTGCCTTAAAATATTAATTTCACTGACCCACTCAAAGAATCCTATATGTTGCTGAGGCTATAGTAAAATAACAGAGTGGCCTAGAGATGTGAGGCAGTTGAAAATTCCGACTGACCTACTGATTTTTCAGCAAGATCTTCAATCTGACTAAGACTGGGAGTGAAAAGGAAATAATTTATCTAGTATCGCAGCTAATTGAGAAAAAGCTGGTCAAATTGGTATTTAAATGAGAAAGTATGTCGTGATGTTTTGAACAAATAACGTTAGAATATTCAACAAATGAACGGGACTATTTCCTTTTTAGGGCTGTAGCACTTTTACCAAAAAATTTAATTCGACCTTTTCAAAAATTAACACACAGACCTATTTTGCTCAAAAAATAACAACATTTCTGCCCAAATGGGGAGGAGATTGCTGCAGGCCCCAGCCTCTCTTCGCACGCCCATGAATTTAATCGGATTCAGTGAAATCATCCCATTACACCTATGCAATAACTGGACACTAAATTAATCCTTATGAGACACCCCATTCCCTCATAGCGACATTCTTGCACATTCCCTTGGCACTCCGAACTTAACCCCCCTCACGCCTATGCTTTGCCCTCACAATAAAAAGTGTACTGATGCACTCACAGATGCACATTATACCGTCCATGCGGTAATCACTTTTTGCCGTATCAATGTGAACAGTTATACCGGATTGTCGTTACCGTTGTCGTTGCCGCAGCGTTTGCCGTTGCCGTTGCCGTTACCGTTGCCGGACAAGTGTGCACGTAGCCTAAGCCTTCTTTTGCTATTACAGGTTGTAAAAGAAGGACGTTTTACTGTGATGTAGGTGAATTAATGTATGTGTTGTATCCAATTCTCCTATTTTCTATTATCGAGACAAAACCTGTCGATGTTGATGTAGTAACCTTTACGGTTTTTCAATGGTATTTTCTTTCAACTTGAACTGCTCAGAGAGCCAATTATGAGAAATTCCAATTTTCGCTTTCCATGTCTTAATTTTTCGTTTAAACCATCTCAAGTTAACTTTTGAAGTCATAACTTAACTGAAATGTCTTGCCTTATATGCTGGAAAGAACAGTCTAGAGAAAGTAAAAAGCCATTACTTCAATATTACGAACTAGTTTCATGTACGTTAACAATACAAGAGTGTAGCATGCACTCTAAGGGCAGAGCTAACGGTTTTCAAGTGGTTGGTGAACACAATGCGTAAGGTCTATTATGGCAGGTTATGAAGCGAGGAGACTTAAACGAATTTTGGTAAAGCACCCCAAATAACAAATTATCAGTGCTCAGATTCATATTTACGGGTGTCAAATTTGGTACAACAATAATATTTTCGGCTGGTTCCTGGGAGGCAAGGTAAAGTTTGCACTCCCATGATTGCCGGGAAGTCGTATGACCCTATGCTGAAATTTTCTAAAAAGTTGAAACTTTCACTGCTGTTTATGCTGAAGCAATAACAGAACCTTTTAGTTTACACCTAAATTGCTGCAAAACTGGTAACGTTTGGAATCTGATAACCCATACAGGCCCTATAAGCAATCAATACAGCCACACTCGTACATTTTACATCCCACCTATAGAGGGATTTCATGTGACGTCACGCGATTGGGATTCCCATGCACTGACGGGCAAAACACACACGCAATAACAGTATTTACACGACATAACCATAGATGCTACTGTGACACAATGGACCCGTGCCCTTCAAAACCAAAGAGACGCGCGATCTTGCCCTTCAAAAACAAAGAGACGCGCGATCAGGTGACGTCGGTGAAACCCCCCTATAGAAATAATATCTAGATCCATGACTGATTCAATAACATTATTTAGTCCAACACATACAAAATAAAGCTTACGCCGAAAGGGGCACTCTCGTTGCGATCAGGGTTGTATACCGGATCGTAACCGACAAAAGCGCGTCCTTTGAAATCGTCGTGGTATATATTCACGCCAGTGTCGAGGACGTAAATATTAACGCCCTGGCCAGTGTCTGAAAGAATAAAAGATAATAAGACGTGTGTCATTGCCGTTCCCTATTGTAAAGTTGAACAACAACTAACAGGCCTCTTACACTCCTCTCCCCTTCAAAACAAGCTCTTGTATAAGGAAAGGTAAAAGTTCAACACGGATGGGGCCAGGTTCGGGTAGGGGGCCATGGACTTTTGTCGCGGAATTTTGCCCCTCCTCGTAGAGATTTCCGTAGTGCCTTAATGGATACGATAAGACATGCAGTTCCCGTCGACGACCAGTGTCCAGGTAGTGTCCACTTGAAGGCACAGAAAAAAGCTTCTATTGTGTAACAGATAGCCAGTCCCCGCATAATAACAGTTAGCTTCCTGTGGCTTCACTGTCATGTATGATTAAGTCCACCGTGGGCCGGGGGCACGGTTTCATTGACTCACTTGCTATATGTACACCTGACGAGTGTGTCCGGCTTTCCTTTAAATAAATATATATATATATACCCTATATATATACCCTATATATATACCCTATATATATATACCCTATATATATACCCTATATATACCCTATATATATACCCTATATATATATATACCCTATATATATATACCCTATATATATACCCTATATTTAGGGGATAAATGCGAGGGTGCCCGGTCTTAAATGTGATTTGAGACCGACGATGACGTCATCACAGAGGCTGAGCGGACCTAGGCGACAGCCTATATATAGGTCATCGGAGGTCTCGAATCACATTTAAGACCGGGCACCCTGCTTTTATCCCCATTCATAAACAGTCAACATTAAAATGTTGGAAATCGACAAAAACATTGAATTTTCGACAAAATTTTACAGATCAAAATTTAATTCTCCCAGCTAACTTAGGACTCTATTATGACGTCATGTTTAGTTTCTTGCGATAGTAGCGAACAACTTTAAGCCAAAAGAAAGTGGACAACCACGCAAATATTTTCACTTAACATATTGATTGTAATCTCAATTCATCGAACGAAATTTAACTGGATTAATTTAACGCAAAATTGTTTATCTGTGAATTATCATACATCGTTGTAGAGATGAGGCTGAGCATTAAAACAAGGAAACTAACTTCTAGCTGGCTATTGTTTACAGTGAAGTTTTACTCAACGAAAGTTTCACAGAGGTAAATAAATACACAGTGCTGTGCAGTTACGGTCTACTGTAATATATTGTGTGCAGTGCAGTGCAGCATTCAACGACATGCATGCGGCGGACATTTGACTGCAAGTAGTTAATGCACAATATCGTTCAAGATCCATAAGTAAGACTGTGATTTTAGGTGTCTTTAGCCTTTTTGGAAGAGGATTATAGTGTTGGTAACTTTGAAAATGTGTTCAAGTTTTTAATACAGATTATGCAGGCCTAACGTTAGGACTAGCTTAAACTATTTACAACATTAGTTCATAAGAGCCTAGCTCGGCGTAGAACTAGAAATGAAGACCGTGCTGGCCTGTTATGTCTGTTAGTGTTAGCGGAATTGGTTCAAACGTAAAAACCTGACAGTGACACTCAGTAAAACCTGTTTACCATTGCTCTGCATGTCATAGTTATAACACAGGCCCCATGCTGGCATTAGCAGCACAGAGACCAAATTCACTTTTCTTTACCATGCAGTCCAACTTAGGAAAATAAGGAGTGGAATATTTGTAACAGGCATACCGTTAACAAAATGTACCCTTGGCATATACTGTAAGGTTATATACACTCTTTTAGCCATACCACTGCCAGTATCCAAGAAGATGAATATAGTTTTGCTAGCATTCATTCATGGGATGAAATGAGCATTATGCTTTGGAATGGTTATAGCTACAGGGGTGCTAGGCATAACAGTGTAATACTACAGTAGTTTGCAGTAACTGGTTTTCTTACTCAGATGTTATGGTTTATGTTGCTATGGTATTACATCATGGACAAAGCATAGTGCACAATGCAGTAGTAACAGTGATATTCAATTCACCTTGAAAAAGTAATTCTCCTAAACTGGCAAAGGCCAGTCTCGAATGCGATTCGAGACTGGTCTCGAATGGTTTTCAGCCAATCAGAATGCAGAAAATCAATAAAGGTGTTTATGAAATATATATATATATATATATATATATATATATATATATATATATATATACAGGGGCGGATCCAAGGGGGGGTTTTAGGGGTTTAAACCCCCCCCCCCTTTGATTTTCGAGGATTTTTTTTCATTTTGTATAATATATTGTTTATTTTCCCCGGTATATTTTGAAGGTTATTTTCAGTTACAACAATGCAATTAACATGCCATAATTATAAGTTTGCTTCACAGCGTATTTTTCCTTCTATCGTTCCGATTCTCTCTCATTCAAAATCCTTATAGAGTCAGTGAGTCCTTCAAGAGGAGGTCCAGCTCTAATCTTGGTTCCCATATGCAATGAAAACGCATCCAGTAGTGCCTAACTCTGTTTTAAAAAATAGGAACGCGACTCCAGATTTTCGCTTGTACTCTCGCTGAAAAATTCAAATATTGTGTTGACTGAAAGTGATTGTCGTTGAACTGGAATCACTTAATATAATCAGAAATCGAGAAGGCTAATCATACTTTGGACATCCGTTGGATGTAAAGACGTTCATGGAAAATTAGACTGTTCAGTTGGAACATACATCTAAAGAAGTTACCATTGTTCTGGGAGGTATTATAATCCAAAATTCGCTTATATAATGAATCCCTTTCATTTGTTACACAAAATATATTCCTTTTTTATCCAAGAGTACGTTATGACCAAGATCACGTTTAAACATTATTCCATGCAAAAGAGTGGGTGTTTGCCTGGAGTTTCTTGCACATGGGAAGTGCCAGTGACCTGAAGGCGGTATTTTAGCATATTATCCTTCGTGCCTCTAGACGACATGGTTGTATGTACAGCAAGGGAGGGTATCAAAAAACGTAATGTTTCCATGGAAGTGACAAGCATACAAAACATGAAACATGAAGATGGCCTAAGTATAGATTGTAAGGTCTGAGAAGGGTCAATTTTTCTTGGTTCACGTCGCGCAGTGATGGCGCCAGGTGGGGGACAGGGAGGCCATGGCCCCCGTCGGGGAAGTTTTACAGTTTTTTTACAGTCGGGGAGTCTTAGTCGATACGGTAAAGTGTGTAGTCCCCAACGGCGAAAAGTCGCCCCGACGGTTTACCTGTTTTTTGCTCTCAAGAGCAGTGGCGCCGGCACGGGGGGCCTAGGGGAGCGCGTGCCCCCCCCCCCAATCAATTTCAGAAAAATTTTTTGAAAATTTTAAAATGATCTCAAGAAGCGTTTAAGCTATAGATTTCCGTGGGGGGTAGGGTGAGGTGTGTTTTTAGCCGAGTGATGGATCTGTGGTTATCATTTTCAATCACAAATGGTTCTCAAACTATCAGAATTATCCCAAATCTTTCGCAAACTATCAAAATTTTCGCGCGCTCCAAACCTTACCTCAGTGATATCCTTACTGTCAATAATTTCCGGTAGCAACTCCCGTAGAAGCACAGTAACAAAAGTTGAAGGCTGTTTACGAATTCTCAGTAAAAGTTTGGCCTTGTGATTGGCATATAAGTTTGTTGAGGCATTGACAGTGTTTCGGTGCAGAGGATCATATATGCAGGTTTTGTCATTGTAATCTTATTTAATGAAAAATTTCGGCGCGCTTAGCGCGCATTCGTCACGGTTTGCACCCCATCTTATGGCCATTATTAAGGTTATAATACATGCAACTATTCTGATCACACTTTTCCGAGAAACATAAGTACATCTCCACCTATGGGATCTTTCAGTCTAATTTGTAGCATGATCTGGAAGGTTGAAAGTACGTATTTGCCATCGGTTGTACATTTTTTCAAATGCAGCCATTCCCGGTAGGCCTATAGATGGCGATTGTTAATACACTTACGACTAAAAAGCATTTTGAAATGCGCTTTTTAGTCCTACACCCCTTTTGCTATACCTAGAAGGTGTTCTCCTGGGTTTTCGTTCAAACTTAGTAAACATACGACAGTTGCAAAGTGCTCTGCATCATACTCTATAGTATCATTTGGATGTCAGGTAATAAGCACCATGTCAGTGCCCCGTTTTATATAATTAATCCAGAGCTTCCAGTCGGCCCTATACCGCTGCCTGCCAGCCTTAGAAACACCCTTTCATAATGCACAATGAAGCAAAGGAAAATTTTCGTAACAGTCCAAGAATGTTTCCGTGGACTCATCGCACGTATTTTTAAGTAAAAACTTTCCCCGAAAAGAAGGCATTAATTAAAGTAGCCAAAAGTGGGACTTCAGGAGGTTTGCTGACAACATACCCTTTTGTTGGACAACATACTCTCCTCTTTCACCTTACCAAAAATTAGAATTCACTAATGTTTGGATATTTTCCAGCCATATATGATCAGTTCCAAACGTATCCCAAAGTTGGCACCATTTTGCATCTAAGCAACCTTAAATTAACAAAATTTTCTTAAAGGGGAGGGAGATACCCCCTCCCCTTAGACCCCTCACCCAGGTCAGCACCTTTATGAAGTGACAAAGGAAAGATTATCACTGTTGTATACTATCGCAGGGACGTATACTCTCCTCTTTCACCTAACCATACTCTCCTCTTTTCTTAGAATTCATTTAAATTATGGATATTTTCCAGCCATATATGATCAGTTCAAAAAATATTCCTAAGATAGCACCATTTTGCATCTAAGCAACCTTAAATTAACAAAATTTTCTCAAAGGGGAGGGGGGAGGGGGTGTACACCCCTCCCCTTAGACCCCTCACCCAGGTCAGCACCTTTATGAAGTGACAAAGGAAAGATTGTAACTACTGTATACTATCGCAGGTACCCATAAATAGGTGCAATTTATGCAGACCTGGGGGAAAACTGAGTTGGCATTTGGACGTCATCTGTGGTGCCCCCCCCCATCACCAAATCTTGGTGGCGCCACTGCTCAAGAGGACAATTTCCCTTAAAAGAACCCAAAATTTTCGGCACGCTAGGGGCGCGGTAGGGTCACTCCAGTTTCTTCAGTACTTCCATTCTACATTGCTAGATAGCACAAGACCTGTGAAACTTAACAAGTAACATGTAGGTAGAGTACACAGTTTATGTAGAGGTCGTTAATTCCATCCCATATCGCAAAGTTTACTTGCTGTTGTCTTGTGTGTGTCATGCGGTACGGTCAGTTGGTGAGCGACTCAAGGAGAAAAGTTTGGGTATTTCATAGGGTAGTCCAGGTGGTTTCGATAAAATGTATGTTATCCCTGATATGGTCTACAACCCCTACAGTTTTTCTTTTTCTTTTTGTTCTTAATGATTACATATATGTTTTTATGCAAAAAAAAAAAAAATTCGCGCGCTTCGCGCGCTTTGCAATTTTACGTTTCAGATTCAAAAGTACACTATCAGTGCGCAACTCTACTCATGAAGTATTCAGTGATATTATGCAAAATATGCCCTGCAATGACTTGGAATATTTAGGCTCCTTCATATCTCCTCCTTACCACCCCTTCGACATAGGGGCTGTCGGAACTTCGGGTTACTGCATGATCAGGCCCCCTGTCGGAAAAATGCTGTCGCTACCGACCTGGTCGGTTTACTTATTTTGGCTTTCAAAAGGGTCATTTCTGCTATAAAATCCAAAATTTTCGGTCCACTTTTCCCACTCTTCCTCAGTTCCGTTACTAATAGCTAAATATAGTGCAATATAGTTCAAGTAACTTAATATAAGTAGAATACATGGATTTATGTAAATGTCGGTCATTTCATCTTATTTTGCTAAACCTAGTTAATGTTCTCTTGTGTCTGTCGTGCGGTACTACTAGTGACTCGAGGAGGGAAGTTCAGCGTAGGTTATGCCCGATATGGCCCAACTGCCTTGACAATTGACCCATATATATATGCTTCAAATAAGTACAGATTCCTTTAGTGTAGGCCTATCCCAAACATTTCGCGCGCTTCGCGCGCTTTGAAATTTCACAGTTCAGATTCTAGGAAAAACGATAAATCAGGGCGGAAATATATATCTCTAGTATATACAAATATTATGAAATATATGCCCCGCATTGTTATAATCTAATACACAAGTTTTCTTCAAATCCTTCCTCACCAATTCCTCGACTACAGTCATGGCTGTCGGGGCTTCGGGTCGCTGGCCCGCCGTCGGGGAGTCTGTCCCCCCCTCCGTCGGGCAAATCCTGGCACCACCCCTGGCGCCGCGCCAACCGATGGTCGCGCTCCGCTTAGATAACGAGACAACCAAAAATCCCATGCATGCAATTAAGCCTACCAGTTTAATTTTAAGGCCCCATACCAAAATACTTTCAGAAGATTTCAAAAAGAGAAACCAAGTTTTCTTTATTGAGCACAAGCGAGCAACTTAGAGTGAGTCACTGTGAGTGCCTAGAGAGAGCACAACAAATGACTGAATGCTCCGAACTCCTCACGCCCAAGATCGTGATCGGGCTGTATAGCAGACAACTTTCTGACAGGACATTTATCATAAAATTTCTGACACAGGGAATTTCAATGAAAGCTTGTTTTTATACGGATCAAAGAGCCTAGGAAACGCATGGGAAATGCCATTTCCTGCAATCTGGGGGTCTTCTGGACCAAAAATTTTCTCTGTACGCTTCGCGCCAACCCATGGTGGCGCTCCGCTTAGATAGTAACTATATCGCAAAACCCCCCCTTTAGTCAAAACCTGCATCCGCCCCTGATATATATATATATACATATATATATATATATATATATATATATATATATATATATATATATATATATATATATATATATATAGACAGACAGACAGATAGAATACATACATGTACTTATACCTTTAGTATGTGTGTACAAACTTTGCTGCCTTATTCAGGAAAATAGTTTTCCATTTTCAAGAAAGTTGAAATTGTGTTTTCTCTTTTTTCACGCTTTTTATACTCACTTATACTCACAATTATACATTTGCCTTATACTGAAAGAGGGTATTAGATGAATGGAAAACTTACTAGCCCTTTGGTCAGGAGGGGGACTCGAACCAGTGACCTTCCCGGACCGTGCAGAATGCACTACCACTGAGCTATCAGGGCTCATGTGAAAGAGCGCGGTCAACTGAGCTTAGTACCACCCGGTTAAGCCTTTCATCATTAGGTCACAGGAGATCGTCTCCTTTAGTATATATATGACTTAATATGTCTGTGGATATTGTATTTAAACCACTCACAATCTGGATTGTATTCGCCGTCAATTGGGAGAGTGGGTTGATCAATACGGTCAATGCCCCATGAAGCTGTTTCCATAGCGTACATCAAAGAATCTTCTTCCACAAATTCGACTAGTGGATGGCTTCGAACCTTTAGAAGAGAAACGGTTGGATCTGATAAAAACTAAAGCATCCATTGTCCTAGGCTGCGGTATGTAAATTAGCATAAATTAATTGCTGTGATTACAATTGTGAGCACGAGTTCTACGTCGTAGGTACAAGAAATAAGACCACATTTGCCAATTGTGAGAGTTCTCGTTCGAGTCAGACTCGAACAGGAAATACGAATACTATCTGAACAATTCAGTACAATTACCTCATTTTCAAGTATACTGAGTACGACACAATGGTGGTAGTACGAGTACCCACTCAAGTGATAAAAGTCAGGGCTGTATACTACATTAATTAGTAATATTACATATGCAAAATATTATAAGCACGAGATACGTCTTACTTTTCACTGGAATATTCAAGTTTGCAATATTTCAGTTTAAAACTCACATTGTTAGAAAGTTTAAAATTGATTAAGGTCGAACATATAACTAGAGTAATGAATTCTCTCAAACTGTTAAATTCCGATGGTTGATTGTCGCCTTTAATAGACAGCAACACAAAATAACACTAATTGAGAAAATTTTCTCCAGGTTGGATACGTATAAATGTATACTCGTTTGTTGGGTGAGAAGGAACCGGATTGTAACAAAGAAGTCAGTCGAAGGTCAAACAGTCCCCATTCTCGATATACATGTATTTTCTAAGTCCAAACGCCTACGAGGGGGGGGGGGACGTCCCCATGCTCCTATTTTTGTTGTTTGATCTTAGAAGTGAGCTTAGGAAGAAAATAGTACTATTATTTCTAGTTTCTCATGTATCAAAAATTTACTATGATATTAGTGAATGGGGTTGATATTTTTATAGTCATGATTCGAAATTCAGAATTTAACTAAGCATCTTGAAAATGAACTAAATTTTCCTATACCACGTGATTACTATGGTAGAACCTTAGTAACACAATGGTTCTTTTTGTGTAAGGATTGGCTTCAAAACGTTGCCATTTTCTTAAGATAAGTGACTGTGTGCCAATGACTGACGAAGGTACATTATCTGGTAGAATTTATCATATGCTTTTACTAACCTCTACAGCAACCTTACTGACACGTAATGATGTCACATCAGAAGCATGTAACCTAGCTATTATCGACTTAAAGTAAAGCATAATATAAATCCATCATGTAATCAGAAAATGTAAACAAGAACAAAACCTTGAATTTCCGGCTAAAAGATTTCACACAAATAAAGGCAATTGGTTGGTGACTACATTTGATGCTTTCAAAAATGTGGAACAATTGTCTGTTATTAAAAGGTAAAAACGGCATCTCAGTAGCAAGTAGTGTTTGGAAGATACTGATATCAAAGATATATTTTTCCAGAGGTGCAGTGCATGATGGGAAATTTTTGACGTCATCCCGGTACATTGATTAGACATTGTATTGCAATTCTGAATGAGTTTGACACTATTTAAAAACTGCTGGCTTGGTTACGCATACCTCTTGCTAAACTGTTGAATAAAAAAATTGTACCTAACTTGGTTTCAGAAGTACCCATTGCTTGGTAAAGTTTTACCCAATGAGGTTAACTTACTTGGGTGTTTTTTACCCAACAGTTCAGCAGAATGCAAACGTAACTAACCTGGGTAAAAGTTTACCCAAGAGTTTTTAGAATGAGACTTGTATGACACTTTTAATAATTTCGTTTACTCTGACCTACATCTGTGCATTCAGTAACAGAAAAGAACAAGAGGACCCTAGAGCAACGGGCCCACTTTACGTCACATTCTGTGAAACTGAGAAGTAGTGGAAATATCTTTTACCAAATGTAAAGAATCTTTAAAATTGGATGTCTTCAGTTATGAATAAAATATTGCTATGAGGCTTGACGAATATGCTAACGTTTTGCTATTTTACACATCCCTTCTGATATGTCACTTAAAATGCCTTCTGTTTTACACATCCCCTTTGATATGTCACTGAAGATGCCTTTAATAACAAAAGCAAGTAGAGAATTCAAAGCAATTCGCAAAAGTGCTATAATTTCAATAAAACCGAAGATAAACTCACCAGCCTTAAAGCCTTTTCTCCAAGCACCGCATAAAAGGCATCTAGTGCCCTGAATTTGTCGATGACCTTACCACCAAGCTCTTCAAAGAAACTCATCTTCAATGTGTTGATAACACTATCAACATTAGTACTCCTCTGTGTAGATTACAGTAGAAATCGTTTGTTGATGAAAAACAATTTCCATCATGATTTTTCGTTTCTCATTTTTCCCAAATTATTTTCAAACATTCGTGAAAGACTCATCACTATTAATGAAGATTTCTGTATTATCAAGTATATTCATCCCCTTAATAGTCAAGATAGCAAAATTATTCAAGTTTCAAGTCGATTAGAATCTTATTGAAATCACAAAAAATTGTTTTTCATGGAAACATAAAAAATCAAAAGCTAATTCAAGGAACAAAAGTACAAAATTACAAGAATACAATCACAAATAATATCAGAAAAAGCATAATACATGTAGTAATTACAAAAGTATAAAAACTATTAAAATTATAAAAACTGAGAAACAGTCATATATGGTATAAAAGGAATACTGCAGAGTGAAGGCAAAAATTGTGACAGAGAGACTTTAAGGAGTTTATTCATATTTTGAAGAAAGAAAGTTGCTTGGTTAGTCTTGAAGCATTAACGAGAATGAAGGTGTGGAACCCTTTTGGCCCGTTCCTATAAAGACATCTTACTGTGTGGATGAGCAATTGTTAAAAACTTCCATGCAAAAGTCAACCCGAAAAACGCTTTAACCTAAAGGTCCAACAAAGCATATGTTTCCAATTGTTTTTTTTTTTTTTTTTTGTTTCTTTTTGTCTTTTAAAGTATTTCATTTAAAACAACCAATTAAAAGCAAAAATTCTAGCAAAGCAGTCTCAATAATTTTTTCGGTTTCAAGAGGTCTCCTTTACGTCTCCTTTCTTCACTTCACATTTTAGTGTAAAATTATTCACTATTGTGATCAAATTGTTGGTTTAGAAAAATGGTTTGTACGAACCTTCAACTGAACAACATATCTGCCATCCACTCTGTCCTCAGCGGCTTTTGTAATGAGCGGGGCGAATCGTGACGTCATTGCCCGAGCAGCGACGGCTGCGAGCAACACAAGTAGGAGACGCATTTTAACGTAAAATGGTGAGATCTACTCGAGATAACTGATTCTGTGGGATAAATATGCAGGAACAGTTGACATAACGCTGACGTCATCTTGAAATATGCACATAAAAATTAAAAGTACACTTCATACCTACGCTTCCTGTAACCACAGTGGAAAAGCTCAGAATAGCTTGATTAATCATTTAAAAGAGGTTGTATAAAAATAATACATTGGCATTTAATCGTCCGAATTATGGCAACACAAGAATTCTCTTGACGAATAACATCATTTTTGCAACAACATGCATTGTTGAGCAAAACCCACTTTGATACACAATAATAGTGCAGTGTCGTGTCGGGGTAGTTTTAAAATGCGTCATGTTTACTTATGAGATCATTATAACAATGATTAATCGCGGTGTTCTCGAAGAAATCCCGAAAACACGTCAATTGACTTCCTATGGGATTTCAAGATACCCGCCTAAAAACTAAGTGATTGCAAAGTTAAACTTTTAAAGTTGTCCATTAAAATATATCTGCTTATTAAAATTAATAAAAGTTTCAATGATTATATTGGTTATTATTATGACTGTTTATCAGTATAAATGACGTCATTGCTGACAGGGAGATGACCGCAAATAGTAATGTTACATTAACAATTATAGACTTTATTTACTAGGTGGTTAATGAAGGGTTGGTAAAAGTAGTAAACATATGTGACAACGTCCTTCGGTCTTCCTTCAATAATTTTTGTAACCCTTCCTCGTGATAAGTGCGGACGACAGAGATGTAGCTCAAGGCCAGTAGCCAGACAAAGTACTGAAGGGGGGAGAGATAAGTTTTCTTAGTGAGCTATATAATGCTAAAATACAAAAATGCAATAGTAAGTTTTCATTTTCTTGGGGAGAAAATATTTGTTAGGCGCCCCTCCCCCTTTCGGCCACGGGCCTCTGTATCTCTGTCCCTGTCTCTTACGCTAAGCCAGTATTGTTATGGAACCTTATCTATTGTCAAATAATATCTCCAGTACTTTCAGTAAATTGCTGGAGTTTTACCTGTCAGTAAATTTTCGTGTACAGACCACCAGGATACCAAATTCAGGGGATCGACATAACGTGAACAAATCGTAAGTTTGACACTCACAACCACAAAGCACGGAATATTCTCAAAATTTTGAAAAACATTTCTTTCTGTCTCACATAGCATATATATACAACTCCTACTATAGCTGCCACATTATTAACCCGAACACAGTTTTTCGTTAATGTCTACGAAACAGCATATCGTGTGCCTGAAGCTAAACAGAACAGCTACACAAGCTAAAAATATGACTTGCTCGTATTAAGAACTTACAGCAAAAAGTAGGCCAAGCTTACTTCTTAAAAGTAGACAAAATGTTTCCAATCTTCTCTGATTTTCCTTACAAATATCTTTTATAAAACTTCACAATGTACGACTAACAAATTAAAGCTAAAACACGATGATGACAGAATATTTTCACATTATTTAATAGAGCCAAATATGAATCAATATTTAAGTTATTTTTATAATTTATTTTTTAACTTTCCAAAAGGGTAAACTCAGTTTACCCAAGCTAATCTTTCCTTACCCAGTCCATCAAATACTTTTTTTTTTATAGAAACATAAAAATCATTTACAAGTGGTAACACGGCATGTGTAAGAAAGTTAGGCAATTGAAAGAAGGTGGGAAAATTTAAGTATGAACAGATGAAATGGAAAAAAAATTGTATTTTAATTCAAATAAGGACAACTGTATTTGTCCTTTAAGTTTATTTGCATATTTTTATTGTATTTCCACTGTTCATCAACCAGCGAACAAATGTTCCATACGTTTCAAGGTTTGAAGAGTCGCACACTTTACTTACACTTAGCAACTCCCCTGCATTAAACTCCTTAACACACTGGAAGTATGAAAGAATACGTGTGGTGTAATTTGAAACAGTTCACAAGAATCACTACTGCCTTGCAAATGAAAATTATGTCGAAAGTAATTTTAACAACGAAAAGCATTGTAGCGACAGTGAAGCATCATCACACGAATAAATCAATAGCACACCTATGTAAGTAATCATTTAAAAGACAACATTTGTAATATTCTTAGTAATTTAATGTTAAAAAATGAATTTTCTTACCCGTTTTAGTTTCACTAATGTTACTAGTAGCAGTAATCTTTCCAATGGTCCTATCCTAAGTGGCAGCAGTATGGATATGTCTAACAGGCCTTTGACCGTGCGACTCACAACATATGTGGTGCTTTGGTTCCTGTTATTACGAAATCAAACTAGGGTCATGACGATATGCAAATATTCGTTTCGACAGACGGCGAGGAACGATGTTTACTCGAAGATGAAACTCAGATTATAATCTTTTACGTTTACAAGTTTGTCATAATTTTTCATTAAACTCGAAAGTACCCTTTGAACAGTAACAGGGATAACCAGCAGGTTATGAATTGCATGCAATACTGTGATACTCTACAGTTTTGAAATACTGTAGTGTGGTTTACACATATTGCATATAATGTTCATGACAAGAGATAAAAAGTTGAAAGCATCATCAAAATGAAAACATTTTGTTTCTTAAAAGTATATATTTGATTGAACGAGAAATACCTTCAACGCTAGAATGGTCCTGCAAATTATATATCCGCGGAGGGGACTCTTTGCGTCGTCCCTTTAAGATTTTCCTAAACAAATCGAAATATGCTTAGATTTTAATTAGGCAAAAAAAAAAAAAGAGAGAAAAATTCCGACCCCATTTATCATGCCGCATCTTCCTATCAGGCTTGGTTGGAGAGGTGTCTTGGTTCATATGAGCGGTGGTTTTCTTCAAATTTTGTAGTACCCTGGTTCTTAAATGGCCGCCTTCGGGCAAAATCCGGCCCTTCAAAGTGTTCCAGTCCGGCCTGCTAAGCAAAATGCGACCGAAAAATAGGGCTGAAAATGCGCCTGCGTGCGTCACTTATCTTATTTAAATGGCGAGGCATTTTACCTTGTAAATGTAATAGCGTAAAGGGAAGAAAAACAAATATCTTTAAAGCCCATTTTAGGGGAAGATGGTGCACACCTGTCATAGTTAGTCATGTCATTGTATGGCATGTCAAAAGCTACCATATGTGCATTTATTGTTCTGAAGGATGTCTGTAGAGGCGTGCCTCACCCCTCCCATCTTAGTGAATTGCGCAGTATGGCTAGTTTCTAGATAGAAGTAGGAAAGTCTGAATTTTTGACTGACGCACTCTAAATTTCCAACTGTAGGCCTAGTCATTAATTCTTGTGACAGAAAAACTTTGGTTCAGGGAAATGGAAATTCCTACTGCCAAAATCATGTAAAAATCGAAAGCTTTGCCCTCAATCGTGCCCCTCTAATTGGTCATATGGTTTTGCCCTATTTATGTCAAACATAAACGTCGTTAGGCCCTTGGGGATGGTTAGGGCATAGCTTACCTTCACAGCAGGTGCTGATTATGTACGGTCCCTCTCTCCACGTACATATTGCGAGTGCAGTCAGGAGCAATACACGTCCGCCGGGCGGGCAAGGGCATAGCTGATGTAGGCATACTATCATGGGCAGCGATCCTGGGGGATGGGGGATATATCCCCCATGTAATTGGGAAATACTTCTGACAGTTGTCATAGTATGACGTTGCAAAGCCTGGAAAGGGCCAGTTCTGGTGATTTTAGGGGTATTTTGGCCAACATTTTCTTTGTGCCCTCCCAGCCAATTGATGGTGGCGCTCTGCTTAGATAGTGTCATTGACTATATCCTCCTCCCTCTTTCAAAGGCGGATCGCCGTCCATGCCTCCTATACAGTTTGTCTGAAGCGCTGCAACATTAATTCTTTCGTTTCCTTTCTTACTTCGTATAGGCAGGAATTGACGATTAGTTTAGTTGGAAAATCGGTGAAGACGGGAGAGCTGCGGCTGGAGGGAGGTTGGGTGTTTTTCGGATGATCGATCTTTTAACATTTTCTTTTATTAATTGTTGTAAACTGTCAAAATTTCCCTGTGCTCGTTGTGCTGCCCATTTAGCTTTCAGTTGCATAACCTTGGATCTAGGAGGGAGGCTTAATCGGCTTAAGTGCCTCCCCTCTTTTTGCAGACCCCTTCAGTTTTATTGCTGACGAAAATGCGTGAGAGCATCTTCCTTTCGAATGGGCCCTGCAAACCTTCAAACCCAGTTTCCGCCCCTAAAAAGGGGCGCATTGGAGATAAAAATTTGCGCCCCAAACAATTGTGCCGACAACACATCAGTTTTGGAAGTGAGTTATCTGACTTCATCTTGCTTAAATTGAATTACGACTGGCGGGTATAGACTGCGGCAGTTGGAATTCTCAGTCTTCAAAACCCACATTGAACTTTATCTCCTACATCCCATCAGAAAATTGATAGAGATAATTCCTTGGTCCCATCACCAAGCCTTTTGCTACATCTCTAAGTCCAAACTATACCATCATGCATAATCCTCCCCGACCCACATACCCACTTCGCAATGTAATACTCTGGCTGTTCGTCTGATTTAAGTAAGCCGGTGGTGGTGAGGGGGGAGATAGGTACCCCAGTTGGAAGGAACTCACGAAACTTGAAGAGACCCTATTGAATGAAACATAAATAGACCGGATATTGATTCTTTTACTTGCCTGATCTCATTTGAAAGGTGGATTCTAAATCATGACATTTCAAAATAAAGAATAAGGTATCTAGATCAGGGACGTAGCCAGGGGGGGAGCAGGGGGAGCGGTCGCTCCCCCCCTTTGAAAGTCGAAAAAAAATGTTAAACCTGTGATGATTTTAACTTTTTGCAGGGTATTTTGTCAGTGCTCTTTCATCTTAAATTCTCGGCAGTGCTGATAACTCCTTCCCTTCATAATCGTTGTAACATTCAGGCCTGAAAGCCTGACTGAGCTAATTACCTCATGCGTCACCCTAACTAGTCTTGAAAGGACCACAACACTCATGTTCGTATGATTTGTTGCTTATGAAGCTAAGCTAGCGCTCGTAGGCCTATAGCAGTCGTACGTGATATGCGCTCCTCTGAATAATTATTATACAGCTATCACACTGCGATGAGAGTATTTGTACTGTCCATGACGTCATGGACAGTACCTAGGCACGCTGCTCATTTTTGAGAAGCAGTTCTTTCGCAAGAGGAAGGATCATGAAGCGGACAGGTATGAAGTAAGATAACTTATGGGTACCTAGGCTTAGTTCACACGTCCACTTCGTTCCCTGAACTAGGCCTAGAATCTCGCCGTACATCCTTTTCCCGGATTTTACTGTGAGAGTAACATTTTTCGCGTGCGTTGTGAATGAGTTGCTACAGTGACTGTTGTCTAAAAATGCTCGTGCCTGTATAGCAAACCTATCAAACACATGGGCCTGCGTCATGAATTTACATGTTGTAATACTGTAGTGCGTGTACTGTAGGCCTAGCTAGTATGTCGTCACAATAGATTTTTGTACAGGTCGGCCCCGTCTAAGTCTGATGACTGCATACGGGCGCGTGCGATGTCTATAGCGTGCGTAGGCCTACACTATGCCTATGTCCCATTTTTGTCAATAGCAAGATTTCTGATCTAGTAATGGAAGCACAAGGCGACCAAAATACTAGGTCAACAGACTGCGGACTAGAAGTAGGCTATGTGGCAAAGACTATTTATTCCTAGGTCTAGCCTATCATTAGTATCAATGACATTTCAGATACCCTCAGCATAGAGAGTGTGCTGTATCGTTGCAAAAACATTAATATTCTGCTGGCACAGTACTGATTTAGTAATAGAAGATTTATGTATAAATATATATCATGAGATGTGAAATTTTCTTGTTAACGAGAGATGGGGTCTCATTGCTCAAACCCATAATACTAAGCCAGTAAATAGGCTGTACTTTATCTTTCTGCGTTTTTAAGCTTTGCCGTCCGATTTTTATCTTTCGCTACCCATGTCACCCAGGGACCCCGGGTCCTCTCGTTGTGACGCGACTGGCGCCTTCCCTGCCCATCTCTCTCTGGTTACTGACACAAAGCGCCACTGAATGATTGTCCCTTTTATCTATCATCAATTAACAGAGTCAACGGTAGATCCCAACCGTTCAGAAGAGGAAGTATCAGGTGACTGTGCTGACAAAACACCACCAAATAAAAAAGGGAGACTGAAACAAACAACACTTAGTTTCACAGGATTACCAAGGAGGGTGAAACCATGTGAGACTGCTGAACCTACTCAATCGTCAACTGAAACACAACCAGAAAGAACAGTTGCTTCTAACGAGAAAGGAACATCGTCCTCAAATCCAAATACATCAGCCAATCAAGCGCCTTCTACTTCCTTTGTTTCATCATGTTCAGGTAGTGGAATTATTGAGAAACCGTCACAACCAATAGGCCCAATGGATGCTTCTAGACCTGCCAAACCTGTCAGCTCGAGCATGTCACCTGATTATGATGTTGGTGAATTTTTATTAGGCAAAACTAAAGCTACAGATTTTGAAAAAGCGTACATATTGAAAACAAAGTGGAAAGGACAAGCAGGATTCGAGTGGCCATTCTCCTGCAGGAAAGATGGCACCAAACGCTATTTGCGCCAAAGTCATCTTGATAAGTTTTCTGATTTTGCATATAGTAAAACAGTTGGTGGAATTCTTTGTAAAGCCTGTGTTTTAGTTGGGTTACAAGAGACCCACTTCCGTACGGATGCTACTCTTGGTAAATTAGTAACGAAACCTTTAAACAGGTATGATAGACTTATTGGTGCTACAGGTGATCTCACTAAACACGTTAATACCGAATATCACAAATCTGCGGCAAGTAGATGTCATGAGTTTCACTCAAATTACCAAAAGAACACAAATGTTTATAAGTCGATAAATTCCCATCATGAGGAGGTATGTAAGCAGAATAGAAAGCGACTCGAACCCCTTGTTAAAACAGTGATTTTCTGTGGTCAGAACAACATAGCTCTCAGAGGTAGAGATGATAGCGGGCCTATGGATGTTGAAAACACGAAAGACGGGGAAGGTATTTTCCGGCGTCTCTTAAGGTACCGAATTGAATCTGGGGATAGGGAACTAAGAGAGCAAATTGTTAGCGCGCCGAGAAACGCCTGTTATACATCTGGAGATATCCAGAATCAAATAATTAGTTGTGTTGGAGCAGAAATTAAAGAGAAAATCATAAACCGTGTAAAAGAATCCGGTTTTTACACCATAATGGCGGATGAAACAACCGATGTATCTTCAACTGAACAGCTGTCGGTATGTCTAAGGTATTACCACAAAGAGAGTAATACAATAAAGGAAGATTTCATATCGTTTATTGAGGTACTCGAACATGAACATAGTGAAAAAAACAAAGAGGAATGTTCAGTCGTCATAGAACAAAGTGCACCCAAAACGATGGAAGAATATTTGGAAAGCTGCTATAAAGTAAATGAAGCAACACACACTCTCGAAGAGCCAAGACTTACTGGAAACGTCATTGGTAAAGCAATCGTCAGTGAGATCGAAACCAGTGGTTTATCTCCTGAAGCTGCGATCGCGCAAAGCTATGACGGAGCAAGTGTGATGAGCTCGGAATCTATCGGTACATGCGCATATGTAAAGAATCACTGCCCATATGCAGAGTACTATCACTGTTCTGCGCATGCCCTCAATTTGACCCTGGTTCATGCTTCAAAAATCCCTGCGGTTCGCAACATGATCAGTACAGTAAAAGAGATAACAAATTTCTTCTCAACTAGCAATAAAAAGAAAATAACACTAAAAATGACTCATGATCTATCGCAAAAAAGTCAGGGAGGCGCCCTTCAGTCATTATGTGAGACTAGATGGGTTGAACGCATAACTGCTCTTGAGAATTTTGCATCTAACTACGTAACAATAGTACGGGCTCTAATGGCCATCAGTCAGTGGAAAGACGTATCTGCAAAATCAAAGGCAGTGTGGCTAATCAAATCAATTACCGACAGCACATTTATAGTCACTTTGTTCACTTGTGTTGTAGTCACATCCAATATTGATCAACTATCCAAAAAGCTACAACAGAAAAACACGTGCTTGTCGAGTGCCATGGGTAATGTAAACAATATTCTGGCTGTCCTGGAGGATGACCGAAAGAACAGTATTCATAGATTTGAATCAATTATGCAATTGATTAACGATACCATCTCTCCACTCAAGCTTAACATCGAACGTCCTCGAATCGCTAAGCGGTCAACACTAAGATCCAATCCTGACCTGGATACAGCAACAGACTATTTTCGAGTTACTATTTTTACACCGTTCTTAGACACGGTAATAGAGCAAATGCATTTTCGATTCAACGACAAAACCCAGTTCTTGGGAACATTCGACATCTTACTGCCATCAAAATGCTGCAAGGACGATATGAAGGAAGAGCAATTTGCACAGCTCTGGAAAAAATATGCTGCAACTCTTCACGCAAACCAAATTCAGCCTGATGACACAGCAGGCGTACATGCGTTCACTCAGTACAGACAATGGGTGATGAAATGGAAAACGGAAGTTTCTGATAGAGTGCCCTCTGATCACATGACTGCATTACAACACTGTGATGTTGACATGTTTCCTTGCATTTATGCCTTACTCACAATTGCCATCATCTTGCCTGTCTCCACGGCAACTGTTGAGCGATCTTTTTCATCCCTCAGGCTGCTCAAAACGTACCTTCGTAACAGATCATGTGAAACCCGATTGAATGGTTTGGCAATGATGTATGTTCACCCTAATGAGAAGATTGACATTGAACGCGTAATTGAACGTTTTGCTAGTGACGGCAACCGTCGCTTATTATTGTTATAACTTAAGACTGGTGGCAAATGGCTGGCAACTAGATATAATACCATACAGACATGTTACTCGACCACATTTTTAGGTATGGCGTAGGCACTGGACAATATAGTAGTGATAATGTAGGAAATAAAAACTATGTACATATGTAGGCTATATGATATATACGCAAACTAGCACTTTGGGGGACTTTTTTTTTCTTTTGGGGTGTCTCCCGTCTTTGAATGGTTTGTCGCATTGCATGTACCAACAAATGCCTCCGTAAATGTGTTATATATGTTATTCTTTTTATAATAGGGCTTACTGTTTGTATACGGGCAATTGTTTTCAATAAATACTCCCAACGTTTTTCTCATCCTATGCAGATATCTGCCAATTCAAATCAGTAACGATCAGGTCCAATCCCTCCCACTTTGAATGAGCTCTGCAAGTTTATTTTCTCATCAAATATTGATTTTTCCCAAATCTAATCTATTGTGGGTAACTTAGGACCAGCCCTGCTTAGGACTAAGTACTTTGTAAACATGGGTTGCCTCAACTTGCCTAGATGATCACATTAGTCTTTCTTAATCCTTCGTCACGGAATTTCAAGGACAAAAGAACATGAAAAAGGAGAAATGTTTTGCCAGTTTTTCATTATCATGTGATATCATATTACAAAGTAGTTTTTTTCCTGTTTGAATCTTTTAACATGTTCTTAATTCAAACAGGAAAGAATCTACTGATAATATGGTATAAAATAATGATGAAATTTGCAAAAGATTGCACCAAATTACATCTAAAGACCTTCGATTGTTCAAAAAGTTTTCAAAGGGCAAAGGGGAGGGGGACACCCTTCAACTTAGACCCCTCCACCATATCAGTCACAAATGTGCTCCCCCCCTTGCAAATTCCTGGCTACGTCGCTGATCTAGATACAACTTTAACAGCCTTTTAAATTCCACTCAAGGCAACTAGGGGCACTTTTGTCAGAAATATTCGTGGAACGCATGATACGAGTCAACGGATGGTAACGCTCCGCTCAGATAAAGTCACGTCAAAATCACCTTTTCCCCTCTCACCCCATTTCCATATAGATTTGCGCCACTTAATCTAGCATGATCTACTTATGACCAACTCTGCCAGGCCTGGGTTGAGGCTGACATATTGCAAAATAATGGTTATATTGCGATACTTATGATCGTCTATTGAGTGCGTATTTACATGTCATTTAGAGATAGATAAATGTTCAGTTCAATATCAACAAGTTTATAAGTACCCCAGTCTCAGGCGCCCGTCGTATATATTCCACCCCGCGCTGCTCTGAACCCGTCGGCCCTACGAAAGACCATAGATACCAGGCCCAAACTTAAAATCCTACGTACGCCCCTCTCTGTGGCCAGCGAGGTTTTCCTAATGGAAAATGTGGCCAATCAGCGAAAATAATTAAGAGCCCCTGTTATAGTATTGGCAGCCCTTGGGAATTTTTCCAAGTTCCTGGGAATTTGGGAATTGAACCAGTGATATGGAGAATCCTTATCGACATTCAATCAGGACACTCTAGTCATTTTTGTCGTTTCTTTTGTCAATTCTAACAATCAGCTGAAGCTTTCTTTTGTCATCTCTGCAATCAGCTGACGCTATGGAGTCGGTGAAACGTCACTTCTCCATGGCAACAATGCGATGAAGTGAAAACAATGCATTGTATACTCTTCACGTAGTGTAATCCAGGGATTGTTTTCACCCCAGCAGTGTAGCGCGTTAAATGTTCCCATATGGTCATACTGCAGTCAGTTGTTGTTTTCACTCCAAAGTTGCTAGGGTAACGGAAAGACACGGATGACCGACCGACCCCATAGTGACCTGCATAGACCTTATGCATATGATGTCACAACGCAGAAAGTGCTCCCTCGTTTGGAGGAAAATGACGTATCATTGCAAGTTTCACCAACAAATGCAGACAGCTGATTTGTCAACCAATCGTATGCGCGCGTAAGTCTACTACACGTGTGCGCGAAATTTACGCCGTTAGTGCACGTGTGCTTCATTGTTTTCCTCCAAAATGACACCAAGGTGACGTCAATGCATAAGGTCTATTCTTTTTTGTACTTTCTACTTCATCTACCACCGGGCGTATCGTATTTGGTATTTTTATTCTATAGAGGGGTTTCAACGACGTCACGTGATCGACGTCCCATTCGTTTTGGAGGACACGCGTTTATTGTGTCACAGTATTATCTATGGTTATGCTGTGCGCTTGTGCTGTAAATACACATACTGCGTGTGTGTTTTGCCTTCAGTGTCTGGCAATCCTACTCGCCTGACGTCATATGAAATCCCTCTATAGCCCTCTTATACATGAATGACTGAAACGGTGTTCTGTGACATTGTTCAAAGATCTGAAGCGTATTTGGAGAGCGCAGCTGATGAAGCACAGAAACTAATTTCTGTCTTTCATCAGTGATGGACTGGGGGGGGGGGGGGGCGGAAACAAGAAGTTTCAGACAGAAGAATACATGTTCATGAAACAGAAATCATCATAGCATATCGAAGGTTAACGTTTGGCATTCTGACAACCCAGCAGCCTTCTACGAAAATTTCTTTCTTACCCCCACCCTTGGTCTGTCTTTTTATGGACGCAGGGAAAGGTGATCGGTTTTCTTTACCAGTAAAACAAAGTTGTGTGTTTCACACCTTTATTCAAATGTACTTGCTATAAGTTTGCACAAAAGTCGAATGCAGAGAAAAACCAATCCTGGGGAAGGGTCAAACAGACTTCCAACTTGTGTCTTCCAAAGTCCACCCTCGCTATAGCTCAGGACACAATGGTTTATATCGCCGTTCTTCATTCTGACTAAGCAATTTCTTTCAGTTATCAGTTTGAAATATCTAAATTCAACGAAAACTCTAAGGTCTTAATCAATTGATTGATAGCAAAACGGTGAGAGAATAACATATGTTGAGGCCGAACAAACCGCTAAGGGTGTTGTATGCTGAACTCACCAAAAGCAGAACACACACTGAGAGAATTATTCACTACAATATCATTGAGAAAATCAGGTACTGTGCTTTCTTTCTCATTTTATACATCTTGGAAAATTAACTTCATATTTAGAGGTCAGGAGTAATTAGACAATACTAAGTTTTAATTAAGAAGGCAATTATTGACGAATCAAACATTTTCTTTAACACTTCTAGTTATTCAAAAAGTTAATAACTGTTACAAAGCTCATCATACTACAATTTTTCTAATGTATGAGTATTTTTACCAGGTTATTGGTACATTTTTACCAGGATATTGGTTTATTTTTACCAGGATATTGGTAAATTCTTACCAGGATATACTTTTCAAACTGTTAATGAAGGCAATTTGAATGTAGCCTATTTGAGAAAGAAACTATACAGCTACATACAGTAAGTTTATTAATTATTAAGCATCTGTTTCAAACGTTAAATACTAGATATTTCTTTCCTCAAAGATTTAGTAGTCTCTTTGACCATAAATAATGACTTCTGTGAGTCCATTGTACTGAGCGTGACGGTTTTTAAAAGAACTATGAGATCCTAGCATTACCGTGGCGAAACGCTTTAACAATTTTCATTTTCATGTTTGATGCGCATTTTTACGGCTTCAGAAAACCAGATAGAAATTCATAACTTTATGAATAATTACATCATAGTAGGGCTAATCTTAATTTATATTCACATAGAAACAATTCTTGCTAATTTTATCAAAGGGGGAAATCTAAAGAATAATATGGAATGATACGTGAGTGTCGTAGAAAAGAGTGAAATGTTTGAAATATTTCCGCATTTTGCTATACGCTTACAGCTACGAAGTCGTGTATTTGCAATTAATGTTACGCACACAATTCTTAGACCCTGCCACGACAACCCACAACACGACGGCGACCACCCCGCGTCGGCTGTGGTCGTCGCGGTATGACCGGTTCCACGACTAGAGTTCCGTCACGTCGTAAGCCGATTGAACATTATCAATAGTAGTTGGATGCAGTCGGTGCACCAGAATGTCTACGATTTATGCAAATTGTCTACGACGGAAAGTCGCAGGTAGTCGTGGCGGTGTGACCCGGGCTTTACTCTTATGGGATTAAAGCCCGGGTCACACCGCCACGACTACCTGCGACTCTCGACCTGTGTTCCTCATCCTTTTGTCAACTCATCGCCTTTGTAGGGTCTTTGGGTTGCTGGCCCCCCGTCGGGGAGCATGGCCCTCCTCTCGGGCAAATCCTGGCGCTACCCCTGTGGCCTTGTAAACGGTGGTTGTTGTGAGGCATTTTCCTTCAAAGGGAGAGGAAACTTTGGCACTGCAATTAAATCCATGATTTAGGGCTGACAGAGCTTTCTTAGAGAGCACCTTAAGTTATAACCCTGTACAACGGATTTCATGTTTTTCATACATCTGTAGCTGACTTTAGAGGGTCAGCAGTCGTCCCAAGTTAATTTTCCAAACTCTGCTAAATCTTACCCCTCTAGTTTTGCTCACAAGTATCTTTCATTATGTTTCTGTACATAGACATTGATTATTTAAGGTAGCGTAAATCAAGGAGTTATTGTGCATAAATTTAACTAATAAGTAACAAAAAATATTGTCACGTGATTGAAAGGAGCCATTCCTGAATTAGAATGACGAAGTAAACAAATTCAATTTGGGGAAACTGCATTACAATCTGGTACACACATGCGATGTATGCATTCTAGTCATACAAATTTTGTGAAATTTTCATACCCTTAAAATTGGTAAATAAGAATAAGTCATGACATCACACCCGCTTGCTTTAAGTTCATTTTCGATTGGAAGTATGATAACATTAACTGCTAATATCTTGAGAACCGAACTGAATGAAAGTTTTTATCGGAATGCTGAGATTAATTTGCCCTTTGACTTATAAGAAACCGGGTCTGGGTTGTTCTTTCAACAACCGTCAACTGTCAACCGGAGGTAAAACTATTCCCATTTTATAAGCCTGAACCCGTTTTCTTCACATTAAAAGATTATTAGTTTTATAGTGGAGCCCATAGCAAACGGATTATTTAAATGTGTGATTTGGAAAATACTCTACTTAAATTTCAGGTCAAAGAAGATACGTTAAAGCAATCAATCCCAAGATGCGTTTACTAACCCTACTCGTGTTTGTGGTGGCTGTAAACAGCGCCACAATTAGGGCTCCGTTGTATCGCAAGCAGGAAAATATTCCTGGGAAGTACATTGTCAAACTGAAGGTAAGATAGTGTCGTATTTATTTTTAAGTTTTGCAAGATCTTTTAGATACACCACTTGCTCATAGGAAATTCGCTTATCGTGTCAAACGAAAGGTTAAGCACGCGCCTTTCAAGCCCTCCCCGGCTCTCTCCCACCAAGCTACACTTTTCTAGTTTTGGTTTACTGGTTGCTAAGTTGACTATTATTCAGGAAAGCTGCTAAGTTGAGGATAAATTGATATAAAACATCTTTGCAAGCCTAGCCTAAATGTGAGTAACTGTACATGAGGTACAAAGTTTCCCTTCAATAATAAAGCAGCTTGACTGGTTAATAGTGTTTCGGAGGTAGTGAATAGAAAATCCTCACTACCTCTAAAAAGCAGTTAAAATAAAGCAGAAAATTGATTCCTTCACCCCTCTCCAAGCCTGGCAGGCATGTTGTGTGCTTATTTCTTCTTTTCCTTTCCTTTTTTCTCTTTTCTTCTTTTTTTTTCTTTTTGCAGTTTGAGGTGATGTTGCCAAAGAAGTCATTAAAATACAGTATGACATGCGAAAAGAAAAAATCATTCTATAGATTCAATAATTTATTTTTTCCATTAATTTCACACATTCTCTTATTTAGTAATTTCTTTCATCAAATTTTACAAATATTCAAACACGGCTCTTGAAAAATTTTAACATTGGTGAAACCTTTTGTGAAATAAATGTTAATTCTCTATTTCATAAAAGGACGAGTTTGATGTTGATAAAGTGGTAGCTGATCTAGAGAGTTCATTTCTCGAATACCTCGGAGGTAAAATTGAGTCTAAGTATCACACCGTGAAGGGATTTAGTGCAGAACTGTCGGAAAGGGCACTTGATTTGGTGAGTTATGCATCTAAGCATACAGATTTTAACCCAACTCATCTATGATCATGTTTTCCATAGCAACGCGAGACGCAACTGTTCATATTTTCACTCTACAAAGTGTTGGAATTGAAAGTTTTCCTAAACACTTTTCGGTCTCACCTTAGAAACATGTTTCAATACTAAACACACATGTAAAATTCCTAAAGGTTTCTTCTTGGTTAATGCCCTTTCCCATAAGGTGTTTTGAAAATTAAAAGGAGGAATATTTTCAGGAATTTTTTGGTTGATTTAGAAGAATATTCTCTGTGAGAACCTATATATCATTGGAAAGAGCAAAGATGGGGGATTTGAATGCACATTTTATTTTTGTAAAATAATCTCATTATGTATGCAAATATGCAAATTAGATGACGTCATAGGTTTGTCATAGAAAATCATACAAAACCCATACGTATCACTATTATTTTGTAATTTAAGGTGCAGGAGATTGTTTAGCTTCCTTTTCTCTTTCATTTGATACCAAATTTGAGGAAATTGGACCAAAAATGAGGAAGATATGCCCATTTTACTTTTAGTATACAGCCCACACTGAACTAACACACACTGACCTTATGTGACCTCCACACAGAACTGTATGGCTCAGTGCATGCACTGTGCACAGTGGAATGTAAACAACTTTGGATGTAAACAGAGCTCTGTGAGCTTTGTAGGGTAGCTCTAAATGGCCATTTTATTGAGTAGAAAAGTCGGAGGGGTGTTGTGGGTTAGGATTTTTGATATTGGGAGGGGATTTTTGGGTCAGAAATGCATGTTTTGGGTCAAAATTTACGCATTTTTGAAAACTGAGTATGTCTGGACCTTTGAACCTCTCTAACTCCCCCTACCCTTGTCATTTAGGCATATATGTTGGTATTTTTATGTAAGGAATCTTGTAAAGAACATTTTGGCGTTTGAATGAAAAAGATTGGACTTCCCGTTGTTGAGCTAGTTTTCAAATGGGGGTGGGTTTTCGGGCCTAAAATGTCGATTTTTGACCAAAAATGACGCATTTTTCGAATTTCTACTTGAAATATCTCTGAATTCCCTAAACCTGGCATCTAATCACCTCTCATGATGTTTCTCTAGGGTCTAAGGTATTCAGAGAAAGTATAGGGAGTAAGGTGACCCTTTTCTAGGGTCCTGAAATGACTCCTTGAAAAATTTAGGGCGTTTTTACCAATTTTTGCATTTTTTGGGGCATTTTTTGAATGTAAACAACTCTTTTTTGGTATTTTGTGGAAAATTTTCAGTATACAACCCCCCCCCCCCAAAAAAAATGGTGGCATTTGATAGATCTATTTGTTGGCTTTATTTTGGTGGTTAAATGAAGGCTGGTGGACGTTGCAAGACGAAGTTATGAACACCTGAAACTGCCAACTCGATTTGCGTGACACAGTCACGCTACTTCATTTCTAAGTAGTAGGGTGCAGTTGCAAGACACTTTTATTTCAGTGTACACCACGTGACCAATCAACAGGGGTAAGGTAATACAGCAACCCTCTCAGAACAGTTAAAAAAGCTCCAGACGTTTTAAGTAAAAACTTTACACATAATAAATGTAGAAATTGCCTTTTTGTGTAAATGCTGGAGAAAAGTATAAGGTCTACATTATTTGAATGCGTAATTTTACTTAATTGCACAAGACATTTGTAATTTTTGCTGTAACAGTTGCGTATACAACTTTTTACTTAAAAGTATTTTGAGTTCTTTTTTTACTTAACCTGTGTAAGCGTGTTTCTGTACGTCCCATTCTGATATTACAAAGTATAAACACACTACTGCAAGTTCATAGATGCAGGCAGACGTAACAGCTCCGTAATAGCAGGGAGCTGTCCCTTTACAGCTCCAAGGTAATAGGATTGTAAGTCTCACAGCTCCCTGGTCTGCACAAACGACAAGCTCATGTACTTCTCCAACATGGCGGCGTAAACAAATCATGACGTCACGTGACTTTGCGTTTGATAGAGTATACCATCATCACCTCACAGCCTATTTCATTCAGAAATAGGAAGAAAAAATTGGTGTACACTTGCCTTACCTTTCTAGCCAGGGAATTCCGTTGTAACATTAGGGGGGTTTGAAGTGCGTGGTATGTACACTTGCATAAAGATAGCATTGTCATAGCAGTCATAACACACCGTTTCGAAAGTTTAATCCGAACATGATATCATGCATGATAACAAGTCTCGAGACTTTTAGTGCTAACCTTACCTCATGTCTCTCTCTAACCTTAACGCCCCCTGTGGGCTGGGGGTTGTAGAATATGCCCACGGTATTTCCAGCCTATAAGAGGCGACTAAAGGGAAGGACTTGCACCGTGTTTGAGCTGTATTTGAACCTAAACTTGAACTTTTACCTTTTTATCTAGTTGACACTATGTAACAACACATTCGTGTTGGTGTGTCGTTAAATCTTATCTAACTGTCTAACCTTAACCTAACCTGGAGACATGATATCAGGCATAATATGCATGTCTCGAGACACAAACGGGATACCTTATAAAACAAACGTAAGGATTTAGTGGTTTTGAAGATATCTGACATACTTGATTTTAATATTGCTGTATTTACTTTAAAGGCTTGGAACAGGTTATTACCGGATACGTATCATAACTTCATTAGTAGCAATATTCTTGTTCATGGTCATGAAACCAGACATGCTAACTTTGCTCATCGATGCGATGGTAATTTCGTTCGAATATTGGATCAATCACCTTGAACAATCGTAATACCAAAATGTGGCACACCCTTACAGATAGAGTGAAAACTACTCCCTGTCTGTGTATAAGAAGGCAGCTATCAATGAAATTATTGGTAATAATTAAGCATACAAAGTACGTTAGTGAATGTACATTAGTACGGTACATACTTAGGTCCCATTGGTAAGGATGGTGAAGAGGTAGGGTACAGGAGTGAGTTATCCACTTTTACAAACTGGTGGAATAAGAATAAGTTAATGTGAACGTTTTCTAAAACAAAAGGAGCTCTAGAGGTAAACCTAGTCCAGCAGGCATTTAAATTGTGAAACAGTTCAGTAAGTCTAATCTTATAAGAACCTGGGGCCGACGATTACTAATGTTTCATATTTTATATTTGTAGTTTTTGACTAAGTGTTTAATTGTGTTTTGATGTGTTTTAAGTGTTTTCATGTGTTTTATGAGATATGGAGTTTTTGCTGTATGTTTTTCCTGTACGATCAGGGCACGTTAAGTCTAGCTAATTTGCAGATTTTCCCCACCATGCCAAGCCCGTTGTGGCTTTCTGTCTAGAGGTCTCCCTTCTACCTTGTATTTATTCATGTGATAAAACAAATAAATCAATGCAAATCAAATCTTTAGTTTATACTTCTGGATTCGTTTTCTTCTTTTACCTATTAGATGAAAGAAATTTTTCCACGTCCGTTTGCTGCACGGGGAAAGACTTGCATGGCAATGCCTTAAACTCTCAATCGCGATTCCATCTTGTCTTAACTATTTCCATAACCAATTGACAGTATACATATCACTTTCCTCTCGTGTCACAAACTTGTTCACCCATCAGTTGCTTATACGAGCTGGCTACTAAGCTTCGCCGTTTGTGCCATATCATAAAGCCGTCAAGAGTTCTTAAGCTGCCAAAATCCATTCCGTTATCAAACTCAAAAATCGTTCAAATGTCCTTATGCCACTACGAACTACTGATTAACTAGACACACGTTAACCGCCGAAAAGAAAATATTACTTAGCGTATGAGGTGCCTATAGAAATCTAAAATTAACTATACCTTTATTTCAAAGTAATCCATCTTTTAAATATCTCGTTGTTTTAAAGGTTCGTCATTCCAAAGCCGTTAGCTACGTTGAAGAGGATTCTCTGGTTTACGCTCAACAAGTAGCATCCTGGGGCCTGGATAGGATCGACAGTCCTAGACTTCCAATGGACAATGTATATGATCCTATGTGTGAGTAAAATGTGATTTATCTTTATGATCAAATCGTAAATATCCTTTTGTAACTTGATTCTTGGGAAATGGTTTCTTGGAGATATTACACATGTCCCTGGTGTAAAGTAAAAATAACCTTCCTTTTAAGCATGAAACTGTAATAAGAAACGCGATTTTACTGTAGTGAAACAACAGAAATCTTAGCCAATGTCTTTCTTTGCTATTTAGACGACGGAACGGGTGTTAATATTTACATCATTGATACTGGGGTAAGTCCCTATCATGATGACGTCGTTGGCCGATGTGAAGTGTTTTACGACGCCGAACCAATCCAAGGAAACGTAAGTGCCAAGAGAGAGCGAGAGAGAGATACTGATACGTCTGAGATTTCAAATAATGATAAAATGACCTTACTACTTCTTCGGATATTAAATAAGAACGAAGTCGAATACCCACCAAATTGACTGTCTTCGCTCTCTCACTTTTTACGTTGTAGGACGGCATTGATTGTCACGGCCATGGTTCTCACTGTTCGGGAACTGCTGCTGGCACAATGTACGGCGTCGCTAAAAACGCCAGAATATACGGTGTACGTGTACTCAGTTGTGTCGGATGGGGAAGTGACAGTGACGTCATTGAAGGTAAGAAAACACTCGAGATGTTCAGAAATACACCGGTGTAAAAGTAGACTTGTTCCAAGTCTCTCACCTTATTCTCTCTTCCACCTCTCGTTTTCTGCCTCTTCCTACTCTCACAGTGACTCCATTACATTGTACCTCTATACAACAACAATCTCAGCCTGCGTCTTACTATGGAGCTATTATAGCTCCATGTTCTTACTTTCCCTTGCTGCAGCTACCACGCGCTAGCGCTATAGCACTTGTTTCCAATGGTTCTTGTGCTCCCACACGTACATAGCCTATTGTTACTGGACTAGAAACTGGTGAGAAGCTGAGCCGTAAAACCTCATCTAACTCTGGAGCGGACTGTTCAATAGAGTGGCTGGCCGTGAGAGACTTGTACCTTTTGGTTCTGTTGACATCATCATTTTAAACTTGTTTGTTTTAGTCATCCAGAATTAAGGATGAATACATTTGAAGACAATTAATATCGGTATATTATAACATAATTAATTCACTAGAAATGCAACTATTCTCCAAAAATTTGAATGCAGTAACCTACAAAAAAGTCTTGAAGCGAGGTAAGACACAGGAAATCTACAAAATTTCAAAAGCAGCACCGTATCTTGTACCATAACGTTGTGCGCCTATTTCTATTAATTTAACATCTCAAACTGCATGCAAAGTGGTTCATTAAAGTGTCATAATAGAACTCTCTATTTTGTGTTACGAGTCTTGGAGCAGAGTATCTGTTGGGAGTTGGTGATGAGATTCATTTCCCCAATTTTGTAATATTTCAGTTGAAGTGTGGCTGTAAAACATCGATTTTGTTTCTGTGTTCCTTGAAAAGCGTTTTGCGCTAAATACGGTTTACACATTCATGCGCAATGACAAATGTCTACTTGCCGATACTAAATTATGATCCACTCTCTGAAATGGGCGTCAATAGATGAGGAGGGAGGAAATGCCCCTGTTATTTGCTTCTCAAAGGGGGCTATCATATGGCTTGCCCCACTGCACAAATGCACACTATTTTCCAGAACCTTATATAAACCATATTAAGCATTTAAGCATTTCCTCTGTTCTGTAGCTTATAAAAGCTGATCCAATAGACCTTATGCATTGACATCACACTGACGTTATTTTGGGTGCAAACAATGGAGTACACGTGCACTCACGGCGTAGATTTCGCTACACGTGTAGTAGACTTACGCGCGTATACGACTGGTTGACAAATCAGCTATATTTATTGGTATAACTTGCAATGATACGCGCTTTTCCTCCATCTTCCTCCAAAGGAGGGAGAACTTTCCCCTTTGTGACATCATGTGCATAAGGTCTATAAAACATTCATACACACCGTCCATGTAACATGAAGGTCTGAACCATTGCCATGTATGCTTACTAGGTCGGGGATTGGCAAATTTACTAGGATCACACCACTGTACATCTACGATGCAAATTTCCCGCCACACCTTTAGGGTTTCTGGTTCGCATTAGTTCTGCCCAATGTCATGTGTCCTCCATTTTTGAAAAGCTGTTGACGCTCGTATTCTTTGGTAATGTTATGCAGGTATGGACCAAGTTGCAGCTCACGCCGAACTTCCCGCAGTTGCATCCATGTCTCTCGGTGGGAGGTTCAGTCAAGCCAATAACGACGCTGTGCAGAAAATGGTAGACAGAGGTATCGTTGTAGCCGTGGCTGCGGGTAACTCTAATGAAGATGCGTGCAACTCATCACCTTCAAGTGCCGAAGCTGTGAGTGTATTTATGCTAGTAAAGTTTCAAATAGAGACCTCTACGTAGTGGATATGACGTCACTGATGGTTAAACGCCACGTTGGACGGCAACGGCTATGTATTTCATACAAAACCTATGCTGGATATAGGCCTTATCTAGTACTGACAAGCGCAAATTCATTTCAATGTTATACACACGAACGTTATGTCCTAATGTGTACGTACCCTAAGCTATATTGCGCTGTTGTAACTGTGACTGTGAGTGTTAATGTAATCACCAGCGGGGATACCGTCCAACGTTCTTATATAAACAAAATCCATTACTTGACTGTACGTATTCTAAATTTGAGGCACATACCAACACAGGACTATGATAAGAAACGTTGTTGTGTCACTATAGCCTGCCTTCAATATACAGTGGCTTCTGTTTCGTACCTAGGCACGTAGCCAAACAAAGTACTGAAAGAGATAGATATTACTTCCTGGGAGCGAAATATTTTTAGGTGGTTAGATATGCAAATATGTATTACAGCGGTTTCCAAGGGGCGAATTTTGGGGGGCTTCCCCTGCCCCCTCCCCCTTAGCAACGGGCCTGTTCCGTACTCATCACTGTATCGGCCTACCCGGAAAGTTGTTTTTCTTTTTCATATCATGAAACTATTCCCAGTTGGAGGAGATCGGCACATTTGTAAGAAAAGCATGTCATCACAAGTTTGCCCGAAAAAGAGCGTCCCACAAAAGAGAATTTTTGTCCGAACAGGAGCCTCTTGGAAAATTGCAACCCCAGCCGCCCTCCCCGACCCACCCACCACCTTCGTATGCTTCTGTTTATTGCAATGTGCTCAGTTTATCAAGTTCCAATGGTCAGGGCGTGGGCAAGCAAATGAAAAGCGGTCTATGGGCCTTGCAATCAATAAACTTAAGTGCCATTGCTAGTGTTATGCAAATTCGTCATGGATATTGTCTCTGGGTCAACATGGACGGAAATTTACACTATTCTTGTAGCATACTTGTTTGTTACAATAAGACTATGAGAAAGATAAATGTACAATGACACAATGGACTCATATATGCCGAAGTGTTTACTTCCCTTTCCCCCTTTGTTTACCTAACAGGCTATCACTGTAGCTGCTAGTGATAGTTCCGATGTTCGAGCTTCATTTTCCAACTTCGGCCCATGTGTAGACATATACGCCCCTGGAGTGGCCATCACGTCTATCTGGATCGGGTCCAATACCACAAGCACCACGATCTCGGGTACCTCCATGGCATGCCCCCATGTCGCAGGTAAGTCAAAAAGGCATCATTTGTGAGGGGAGGGGGTGAAAAACGCAATATTTCAACAAAGTTGGTCATTTGGCTTTTCACCAACTTTTAAAATAAGTTTTCGGAAAAAGAAGTATTCTAACCGATGGACGTTGTTAAGTTTTCAGCTTAACAACGAACTCGATTTTCCATAATTTACTGAAGAAGAAAGAAAAACATTATGACCCATCCTATCTTCAGAATTGGACATTGGGATCGACCGAGGGTATTCAAGTACATCAGCAACATAGTGTGTACACCCCCTCCCTCCAACCAACTCTGTTGCAACAAACTCTGATTTCACTCTTCTGAGAGAAAAAGCCTACAGTCTTCAATCCCTGTCTGGTGAATTAAGTTTCCCTCTCCACCAAAGAGACACGGTCTGATCACAGGTCAGTCAGGTCAGGAAGGACAACTTCCTGGTGAGGCCAATAAGTGTGAATGACCTCTTCGATTACTCAAAGTTGCTATCAGAGTCTGTGACGTAACATATATAATCAGTTCACACTGTGCCAGTCTGAGCGAAAAATAAGAACCTTGAACAATCAGTACTGAAGTTTGAAAAATTGTTACCCCAATCCATATATCTTACATCTGTTTGCTGTTTCCTGTAAAGCGGTTTAGGACCAGGCGCGGATCCAAGGGGGGCCTTTCCCGGGCTCAGCCCCCCCCCCCCTTTTTCGCCACATCAACAATAACAAATACGCGAAAATAAGCATAATCTTAATCTAGGAGAATATTCAAGGGGGCTTTCAGCCCCCCCCCCCCTTTTCAAAATTTCTGAATCCGTGCCTGAGGACGATGTACATACTATGATACATCGGATCAGCAAACCGTTTTTCTATTTACCGATATACCGATGTTGAAAAAAGAGTAGCCTAACTCATTTTGCAGCGTATTATGTGATGTCAAATTCCCATCACTACACTGTGTACTATATCAGAATAGACGAGTTGGGAAATTAGATTTGGCTGTACCATGTAATACCACAGATCAAGTCTAAGGACATTTTCGCACAGATACAAATGCTTCGAGCGATAGTGTTTTTGACTTCCCCGTGTCTTCCACAATTTAAGGTCATGCTGAATAACCTTTTCGGTCCAAGTTAAGGAGATTAACTTCTAAAAGAACTTTACATCAACAGAAAATTCTCTGTGACCAGTACTTGTTGTCTACAGAACCATACTTTTAAACTCGAAAATTGTGCGTGATTATACAAAATGTCTATCTTGCACATGCAGTCTCTGTTGTGGTACATTTTCCTTCCCAGCATGCATTGTACATCGCAGTTTTCCAACTCGTCTATTATACAAACAAGCAATGCCTATAAACTTAGTACTAGTCTTAACAGACTGATGACCTAATACTCATTTCTCTACAATTTTATGCAATCCTAATTGACAGAAACCATCCCATTGGCATGTACTTTAGTCTATACAATATCAAATAACAGCAGAATTCTCAAATTTCAAAATAGTGAAAACTTCGGAATCGCCTCGAACATCGACCAATATTGTGTAAAAACATCCATGTCGGACCAGCTAAAAGTAGTCATAAAATATTTGCTATCGCATTGCTCCATGAGGAGGATAAGATATTTAAGTTCTTTTGCCATTTGAGCTACATACAGCAATGCGAGTTGAAATAGCAATAGTTGCCTTGGTAAAAGTTAAGGTTCCCATGTTTCTAGTTTGAGGGTCTAATCCATGGAGGGGTTTCTAAGGGTGAGCGGAAGTCTATGACTGAGGGAGGGGACAAAATGGGTCCGCGTGATTGTGTCGGAGTGTTGGCCTGTGTGTCCAATTTAGTTTCACAAATTTTTTGCTAAGGGAGAAGACAGATGTTTTTCAAACTTAGTGGGAAGGTACCCTACGTAGAACCCGTGCGTTCGGGGTACTACAGGAAGTAAAGGTCAAAGGTCGGATATCAAAGCTCAAATCTTGTGACGATAATGTAGGCTTTAAACTTTCAGTAAGATATTATGCAAATGTTATCTTCCTTACCTGTGCTTGATTTCTCGGTAAGAATTGTATTCAACGAAAGAGTTACATTGTTCTGGTTCAAGAGAAACTAGCTGCTACTAACATTTTTCATCGGCTTCAGATTCACAACCTTATGGGTATTCAGAATTAGTGAGTGTTCTTATCCCTGATTGGTCCGCCAAGTGTTTTCTTTTTTCTTTTTTTGTTGAGGTGAGTTTCTTGCCGTTTTCCCCATGACGTGGAGGGATAAGTGAAAAGACCAAATTTAAACTCTTTCCCTCGTGACAGGGTTACCCTGGCAACTTACTAATGAGAATACTTTCATTAAACGGCTCAGATGCTCTACACCTACATTTTAAAATGGTATGCCAAAGCGGTTACGTCTTTAGATAGTCTAAAATTACTCTTAATAATGGCAACGTCATTTCTCACGTTTCCAATATTTTTTCCTGCCAATAAAGGTGCAGCTGCATTGGTACTGGAAGAATTTCCTGACTATTCTCCTGCTGAGGTGACGGCAACATTACTGAACAGCGCCGTCAATGATCAATTAACCGATATTGGAGAAGGAACGCCAAAGAACAAACTGCTACAAGTCAAATCAAATACTAATTAGAAGTTGATAATAATGTGATCGGGTATCTTGATATGTATCGTTCGAGAATACCGTGAAACCATTGATTTGATAAAAATGTCATGCGATGGTTCACTTATAGAATTGATAAGGATTCTTACAAAATCTCTCGACGATCATGAGTGTACTTATTTTAAGAAACCGTGAATGGTAAATGGGTGACGCAGTTTAGCCAAACAACTTTTCTTTTTTCAATTTGATCGTTTGCATGTTATTATGATCTCTTAATAACAGCACGAGATATGTCCAGGAGAAAATTATAACAGCAAACGTTCTATACCGGCGCATAAGCAAACTCAACTTCATTTTAGCCAACAACGAATACTATAGACATGGCCTAAATATACATTAAGATCGCCCTTCTGAGTTTTGACTTAAGTCTTCCAGAAAGGTAGACACACATTAGCAGCTCCATAAACAACCATGATTGACATTTTAATTAGTAAACAATATTGATACGTAATTTATCCTTTGTTATCTTCCTCTGGATGTTAACAGGGTAGAGACCATGTATTAATTACGTTGAACTTGATAGAGACAGTCATGGGAAACACATGCTGCGATAAATAATATAGGCTTTGGAAACATTGCAAGCATGATGTCTGTATGTATAATTCTGAGTCCATGGATTAAAACTGAATCATTATATAGACTTCTATCTACCGTTTCTTTTATGGGTGTCATTTATGGTGGAACAGTAAACTTTTCCTCGAGTTCTCCGCCAATTTTAAGTTTGAGGATAGAATACGCATATGCTCCTATAAAGGCGTTTCACCGACGTCACGTGATAACGCGTTTCTTTGGTTTTGAAGGGCAAGATCGCGCGTCTCTTAGATTTTGAAGGGCAAGCGTCCATTATGTCACAGTGGTATCTATATGGTTATGCCGTGCGCGTGTGCTGTAAATACGGTTACAGCGTGTGTGTTTTGCCCTTCAGTGCCTGGCAATCCCACTCTCGTGATGTCACATGAAATTCCTCTATAGTACTTTTGATATTTCGTTAGTAATGCTCCCTCCTTTCCTTGTCATTTTTTCAATATTAACTGCACTCGAACACTTCATTCAATACTGCAAACGTCGACCTACAGTAGTAAAGATTGTTAAGAAGAGTTCTAATTAAACTTGCCTATATTTGGTAGTTGAACCATGTAGTTAACCACCTTCGATGTGGTAACTCCATGGTTGAACACGTTCTTGTGTCAAAAAACGTGTTTTATTGCGAACCTTATACTGTAACCACGAAGTAAGCGACTTACGCACATCCTTTCCCTTCAGTTATAGCACTTTTTGTGTTCTCCCCTCAAATATCCAGTTGTAGGACCGGTTCGATAAGGTCCTTCAACTACTTTTTGGCGAACTCACTGTTTTAAATCATATTTCACTTGCGGTCGACGGAAAATTAATTAAATAAATACTTTCTTTATTATTTGCATACATTTTTTCAACTATTTGAAAGTTGTACATCAAAATACATTAACCTGAGAGATTTTCCTATAGTACACTGCAGGCTAGCAATGGGTCCACTAAGCTACTAGGCGAACCCCTGGACCCTTTGTCACAAAGCAGGAGTAACGTGATCGAAGACAAAACTAACACGATGTGTAAAGTGCTGGTGAATACCACGCATGCGTCTATTCCATGTTAACATTCCAATTCGTCGACAGGTGGGGGACGCGGGAAATACCCCGTTCTCCCTTTTGAAAGTCGTTAGTCCATACCCCCTCCCTCAATTTTTCCAAAATCCCGACGAACATAGCTGATTTAGCTGATTTAATTAAAACAAACTTGAAAATTGTGTAAACATTTCTGATAAAAATCCACAGATGGTACAGCATGGATTATTTGGGGGAAAAAAGTTCTCCGGGGCTCTTCAGCTGGCCCCGGATTTCACGCTACTGTGACTTTACCATTCGCGCTTAAATTAGTTCTTTTCAAGTAATGTTCTCTTCTTTCGAGAAGCTGATGACTTTTTGTAATGGTTTATGTACCATATCGTCTATTCACACGTTATAATCCACACTCTGATTTACATCAAATGAGCAGTAACATAAAAACATAACATATAAAGACTAATAGCAAGTGGTCAGCTACGTACAAACAATATCTTTCTTTGAAACTGAAGTAAAGATTCCTGGAAAGGGCTTCCAATAGTTCTAGTCTGAAACATCAATTATACAGTACCGATAAGCAAGCATCAGATAAGTATTTTACGAATTTTTATAGGTATGAAAGGTCATTCGCAATGCAACGGTACCTCGACACTGTACTGGATGAGTAATTTATTTCCCAGGACGAATGAGTCCAACTAAAATTTTCTACACTAACCCTCACCCTGACCCTAATTGGAGCATTATTTTACATTCATGATTTGTATGGAAATTTCAAAAACCGGTCCCATTTGTCATGGAAAAAGAAACGCGTACTGGATAATATAAAAGAACCAGGACGTGATTGCTTAATGTGACTGGTCACATGAAAAACAGCTTTATCATCATAAACATGCATTGAACTGGTATCCAAAAGCTGGAGTGTCTGGAGGCGTTGTGCCGAAACAAGTGCTAACAACATTACTAATTTAAGCGTAAGTTCCTTTGAAGTAATAACATCCAAAGGATGAAGAGATCTCAAATAATTCAGCACAAGTGAAATATCCCAAATTGTTTTGTACCTGGGTAGAGGAGGTCTTAATTCATAAACTCCTTTAAGAAATCTTCCAACAAGGGGGTGTCCCCCAATGGTGCTTTCAGATTCGGGGTTTACCAACGTAGATAACGCCGATCTGGCACTAGAAGAAGAGCTGCTTCGTTTGTATGGTCAGAATTTGTTCACCAGTCTGAGAATTTAGTCATTTAAAATTCTTGCTGTAGGACCAGAGTAGGGAACTGGAAGACTCCCTGACCAGAGGGACACGAATCCGAAACCTGTAGATTGTTAGTTGAAAAGAATGCAAATTTTTGGTGATCGGTTTCCTCAAGCACTGAGGCAGCTTGTGGAGGTTAAGCTTAAGCTATAACATCAGTTGTCAATTTCTTCCTCATCCACTTCCAAGAGACGGCCAAGGGTGCAAATCTCGCTTTGAGTTGTGGGAAGGAAAGCGGAATGTTGTGACGACTAAACGCACCCAAGGAGACGTGGCAGCGCTACTGGCGTGGGCTTAAGGGACCAGGCTCCTTACAGGTTCTATAATCTCGCCTTAGACAGTAAAAACACCTGTTTAGAACAGGCTCATACCAGACGTGGTAATGAAGGGGGCGAGACTGCTTCCAGGGGAAATATTTTTAGAGGGCAAAATATACTAAAATGCATTGAGGCAATGTTAATTTTTTTTTTATTTACCCGAAGGGGCGGCCCCATGACCCCCTTTGGCTAAGGGTTTGGTCTAGTACAGCTCCCAAAGTTACTAGGCCTATAGTAGCTTGTGCTGAGTTTAAAAGGCCACATCAACACACTACGGTGTTAGTTACTGGGGACACAACTGACTGCACTCGTCATCATCGACCAACCAGAGTGATACTAGTATTATTTAAATTAATGTCAATCACAGATTGTATTTAGAGATATAATCATATTCCTAAATATGTTTGGGTGATACAATAACCCCTCTAATTAGGGCCCCTGGTACGTACAGGGGAGAAGCCCCAGGAGTTGTGGGCTTTAGAATAAAACATTTACCAGATGTGTACTAAACAAACCACAACAATCAAAGTTTTAACACTCTTTACTCAGACCAACTTGCGAACTCGGGTGGACTTCATGATGCAGCCGAAGTTGAGGAAGGGCTTTTCATTCATGAAGAGGGTGTTTCCCAGTCAGATCAGGTGCAAAATCTTTGTGTGATTTTTGATAGCCCATGCAATATTATAGTCAGAGGGGGGCAGGGAGAAACTGCATGCTCCCTTTTCACTGAGAACAAATTGGAGATAAATCGGGATGGCTGCAAAAACGAAAAAGAGGGAATGAAAAGAAAAGTAAGAGAAGAAGAGAAAAAAGGAAAAGGAAGAAAAGAAAAGAAAAAGGGAAGAAAGAAAAATGGGAGTAAAAGAAAAAAGAAACGATAACGAAAAGAAAGAAGTATTAAGAGCAGGGATAATTGATGAATGAAGGGAAGGAGGAAAGAAGGAGATAAACTTGATAAAGAAGGGTAATAGTGAGGAGACGGGTTCATTGGTATCGTCGGATTTACCAAAATATCGGGGAAAACTCTAGGTTACAGGCCCCCGATATTTTGACTTTGCCCCCCTTCCCCAAAAATTTCTATAAAAGAATAGCCAAGCTTTTTGGCTTAGCTTTCACATCTTCGTCTGAGTTAAAACAGAAATCCTGTACTGATTTCTACCTATCAAAAATAGAATCTGCAGCACGAGTCTTATTCCTCTAATCTCTAATGTATAGTATGGGTAATTTCGTTATTTTGAAATTACTGATAAGATCGGGCGCGTAGCCAGACCATTCGGTCCGGGGGTGGGGAAATTAAAATTATCGTCCGGATTCCTTGGTTTCCAAATTAATTGTGGAGGTAGTGCTTTCCCCTCCCCTAGTGTTTTGGGTCCAAATCACCACCCCTTGGGAGCCTCGCGAAGCCGGGGAAGCTCTGCGGTATTAACAAAATTGTGAGAATTAGAATGAAGCATTTAATATTCAAATGACCTTATCTTATGCGAACTTAACAAGCACAATGATCACAATTCAAACATCTTTTATAACAACCGAACCTCGGACAAAATGACGTTCTCTTTGAGGACGCCGGGGTGGCTTGTTGGTGGGGAGCCTACGGAAGATCTGAGAATTTTCTAAGAGGAGTCCATGGCCTTTCCTCAGAGGGACCTTCGAGACATTATCTAAGCGGTGCGCCACCACCAGTTGCCGCATACTGAAGCACCAAGAAAATGTTTGGCCAAAATGCCTCTCAGAACGCACTTCCCAGGCGTTGTGAGCTGCACCTACGTTACTAAATACTTTTTTTCAGATCTCAGGGGGATTGTTGCCAAAGGCGGCCACACCAGGGGTCACCTGAAAAGAAATTAAAATCTAAGTGCACTGATATAAGATTTATTACTTTCTGTCTCAATTGGGAAGGCAAAATATGGTTGGAGCTTGTGTATGTTTTAGGGTATGGGCTTACCTTTGTGACCCAGCGAACCTGAACGAAGTATTTAAAGAGGGATTTGCATCACCCCAAGTATGAATTTTACTTGGTGGTAAGCCTCGCCCACAATTGTCTTTACTGCTTCTCCTTGTGCAGACACAAACAGTTCACTGCTCAAGGCCACACCCTGGTGAGCATTAAAGAACCCATGTGTAATCAAAACATTCTCTGTGCATGCTGTGTAATATGAGCTGCCCTGCATTTTTTGAATTTTGTAACTCTGTCAATCAAAGAGTAGTCAACAACTGAGACTTTTGCTTACCCCCAACTAAAAGTCATACTTAGAGTGATGCAAATCTGTCTTCAACTATTTCAAATGAATTGGATGCATACTAAATAGACTACAAAATCACAATTTGATCTTTTTATTATTATAATAACCTAACTTGGACTATCGGCCGGTCGATTTGATAGTGTAAGGTGTAGGGTGAGTGTAGGTGAAGGAGGATGGATTATGGCAAGGATTGCACACAGTGGCGGAACGTCATTATAGTCAGGGGGTCGTCCACGGACTCAAATCGCATACCGGCGTCCTTTTCAGGGGCCGATTTCACTAACATCAATTTTAGCGATCATCGCTAAGTCGCTCGCTAACTAGAAATCTTCTCTAGTAGCGATAGCGATGGATTTTTGGTTTCACTAAACCCATCGCTATTAGCGATGTAAAAAAAAAATAAAACTTCCTCGACGAACGAGGCTGATCGCTAAAATTGACTGCAGCCTTTGACCTTGAGATGCAAACAATGTCACAAATTGCGCACGATATCGGGAAGCAGACGACGCTACAGGAAATATGGCAAGTGTAGACTGAATGAGAAGAAAGCTGAATAGGCATGAAAGATGCAAATAGTCTAGATAAAATGCGCATAAAATCAGGGAAAGTTTCAGTGGCGGATCCAGGATTTGGCAGAAGGGGGGGCCCAGGTCATAGTGGTTTGTATAATAGTCCGATCTGGGGGAGGGATCTAAGGGGGGGAGGCGGTGCGCCAGGGGCGGTGCCAGGGTATTTTGATAGGAGGTAAAGTATGTGATGAGTGATCACCGTCCTGGGGGAGGGGTCAAAGGGGAGGGGTGTCCCCTCCCCTTTGAGAAATTTTTTTTTTTAGTTTGCTCAGATGCAAAATGGTGATGTCTTTGGTATATTTTTTGGACTGATCATACATGGCTGGAAAGTGTTCATAATTGAGGCAATTTTAATTTTTGGTTGGGTGGAAGATACTTTTCTGGGGAGGGGTCTAAGAGGAGGGGTGTCCCCTCCCATTTAAAAAAATTTTTGTTAACTTAAGATTGCTTAGATGCAAAATGGTGATGTCTTTAGTATATTTTTGAAACTGATCATATATGGCTGGAAAATGCTCATAATTTAGTGAAATTTAAATTTTTGGTTGGGTGCAACATGCTTCTCTGCGGAGGGGTCTAAGGGGAGGGGTGTCCCCTCCCCTTTGAGAAAATTTTTGTTAATTTAAGATTGCTTAGATGCAAAATGGTGATGTCTTTAGTATATTTTTGAGACTGATCATATATGGCTGGAAAATGCTCAGAATTCAGTGAAATTTAAATTTTGGTTGATTGAAAGAGGAGAGTAAGTAGCCTTTGTTGTCCACATATTAGGATGGCAGTTTCCCGAATTGAAGTCTTCTTTTCCCTTATATTACCCTAAATTCGAAGTACATTTCATTAAAGTAAATTACAGAGCTTAAAGAAGATGCTCATGTTGCAGCAAGTTATAGTTAAAAGCCTGAGGTTGTTGAAAATATTCCTCTAAATATTAAAGAAATTCCCTTGAAAGTAGAAGCAGTGTTCCCAATGATGTGGGCCCGGCCGGTAATAGAATGAAGTCACTTAGCAGTCCAATGCAGCGCTCATTGGTAACCCCTTGCAATGCCCGGGAAAAGTTATTGTGACCAATATAAGCCAAAATGTTATCAGCCGGAGGTCAGTAACAGAATTATTAACATAAGACTGAGTTTCTGAGGTAGAAATTTAATGAACAAATTTGAATTTCATTCTGACACATCACAAAGGCCTATTTAATTGGAATAGGGCCTAGTCATTTGTTTTATGACGTTGAAAAAAACTTCAACAATTTTTGGAAGGGGGGGCCCGGGCCCCCTGGCCCCCCCTAAATCCGCCTATGAGCTTGAAACTCGACGGGACGTTATTTCATTGGTGTTTAAAGATACAATAAATGAGCAGCCAGGGTGGTATATACGGTCGCAACTTTCTTGTGGACAGGCAGTGGCGGCACCTGCAGCATTTTAAAAGTGGGGGGGGGGATGGAGGGCACCAGAAATGTTGGGGGGAAGCTCTGAGGTTTTAGCATATCTCTGGGAGAAAAATTAATTCTCAGAAAGGATATATTTTGGTTCATAATGCATCATTTAATGCAAAGATTCCAAATATATTTACTGTATTTGGCTATTCCTCCCGTCATGCTACTTTACTTCAGGAGCTGATTTGGGAGCATCTGGAGGGGGGGGGGCAAAGCTTCTGACTGGGGAAAGGGGAAAATTTACCCCAATCCCAACATAGGGCCCCCACAGAGGACCGGAATAAAACCACATGTGTTCTTGAAAGGTATAAGCAGCGGTGCTTTGCCAAAGGCGGTCACACCAGGGGTCACCTGAAAAGAAATTAAAATCTAAGTGCACTGATATAAGATTTATTACTTTCTGTCTCAATTGGGAAGGCAAAATATGGTTGGAGCTTGTGTATGTTTTAGGGTATGGGCTTACCTTTGTGACCCAGCGAACCTGAACGAAGTATTTAAAGAGGGATTTGCATCACCCCAAGTATGAATTTTACTTGGTGGTAAGCCTCGCCCACAATTGTCTTTACTGCTTCTCCTTGTGCAGACACAAACAGTTCACTGCTCAAGGCCACACCCTGGTGAGCATTAAAGAACCCATGTGTAATCAAAACTTCTCTGTGCATGCTGTGTAATATGAGCTGCTCTGCATTTTTTTAATTTTGTAACTCTGTCAATCAAAGAGTAGTCACCAACTGAGACTTTTGCTTACCCCCAACTAAAAGTCATACTTAGAGTGATGCAAATCTGTCTTCAACTATTTCAAATGAATTGGATGCATACTAAATAGACTACAAAATCACAATTTGATCTTTTTATTATTATAATAACCTAACTTGGACTATCGGCCGGTCGATTTGATAGTGTAAGGTGTAGGGTGAGTGTAGGTGAAGGAGGATGGATTATGGCAAGGGTTGCACACAGTGGCGGAACGTCATTATAGTCAGGGGGTCGTCCACGGACTCAAATCGCATACCGGCGTCCTTTTCAGGGGCCGATTTCACTAACATCAATTTTAGCGATCATCGCTAAGTCGCTCGCTAACTAGAAATCTTCTCTAGTAGCGAAAACGATGGATTTTTGGTTTCACTAAACCCATCGCTATTAGCGATGTAAAAAAAAATAAAACATCCTCGACGAACGAGGCTGATCGCTAAAATTGACTGCAGCCTTTGACCTTGAGATGCAAACAATGTCACAAATTGCGCACGATATCGGGAAGCAGACGACGCTACAGGAAATATGGCAAGTGTAGACTGCATGAGAAGAAAGCTGAATAGGCATGAAAGAGTCAAATAGTCTAGATAAAATGCGCATAAAATCAGGGGAAGCTTGAAACTCGACGGGACGTTATTTCATTGGTGTTTAAAGATACAATAAATGAGCAGCCAGGGTGGTATATACGGTCGCAACTTTCTTGTGGACAGGCAGTGGCGGCACCTGCAGGATTTTAAAAGTGGGGGGATGGAGGGCAACAGAAATGTTGGGGGGAAGCTCTGAGGTTTTAGCATATCTCTGGGAGAAAAATTAATTTTCAGAAAGGATATATTTTGGTTCACAATGCATCATTTAATGCAAAGATTCCAAATATATTTACTGTATTTGGCTATTCCTTCCGTCAGGCCACTTTACTTCAGGAGCTGATTTGGGAGCATCTGGAGGGGGGGGGGGGCAAAGCTTCTGACTGGGGAAAGGGGAAAATGTCCCCCAATTCCTCCTTAGGGCCGCCACTGAGGACAGGAATAAAACACGATGTGTTCTTGAGAGCATGTATAAAGCATCAGTAGCATGCACAAATAGGGAAGGGGCGAATGGCTCCCCACCTCTTTAGGTAGTCGGGGGAAATCAGAAAGTCAGGGAAAATCACTCGGAAGCAGTCTCACTGACTGATACTCCCCGCATACCAGGGAAATTGCCCTGGTCCAGTGGCGGTTCCATATGGGGGACAGAAGCGCGCCCCTATTGGCCATCATTCGAGTTTAGATATGCTTCAAAATGTTTCAAATATATTAATATATTACGCGTCTTGCCCCCTTCCGAAGAGGCAGGGGACCCTCCTCTTGGTCCCTCGCTCATGTCAGTGAGGGAAATTTACTGTCCGGCCCCCGTCTCACAATTCCTGCGCACGTCACTGTCAAGCATAATAGAAAAATAGACTAAATGGCGCGAAAATATAATGATGTGTCCTTGCGTGTGACAATGTTTAGGGATAGATTTACCTTTTGCGTCTACTAAACAGTCATCGCTAAAACTCATCGCTAACGACACAATTTAGCGATGAGAAATTGATCGCTAAGGTTTAGTGAAATCGATTGCAAAAGTCGATCGCTAAATTGCGATGGATTTATAGTTTAGCGATGGATATTGGCATTAGCGATGATCGCTAAACGTTAGTGAAATCGGCCCCAGATTTTTACCGTACTTTACTATTGCAACATCTTTGACATTGCTTCCAATTAACATGATTTAATAGCGTTTCATCATAGTTAATAGACACATCCCTGGTTGGGAAACTCAGTCGGCGAACTGCACTGTCTATGTTGAGATCCTGATTTTCAGTAGTCACGTGACGCTAACCGTGCACAAGGCTGGTTGATTAGCTCTACTACACGTGCGTACTCGTAGCACAAGGCGTTACATACACCACTATGGAAGTACTACCTACCTACCTCCAAAGTAGTAGCATGGTTGCCCCGAAATTGACGCACCCAAGCATTTCCAAACCGATATTTAGAATAAAATAAATCCAAACACTCTCCTGTTTGCCTTTTCCAAATGTGTAGTAACTTACGGATGCATTGCTACCCACACTTTTCATACTCCCATCCAGAAATTAGTAAAAGAAAGCTTGATTTGACCAGAAATTTCTTCGATGTCAGTCTTAACAAGACCCGAAAGTGGCGCATTTTCCATATGTGTAGTGTGCAACAATTTTCATTGACTTTGTACAGTTACGTACAGATGCCTACGTAGCAAGCTGTATTGCGTAGTCCTTGTAGTAGCGGTGCTGAGCAACAGAGTCCGCCTCGCGGATAAGGCGCTTAGTTGCTTCACATACAGTATCATGCAAAACTTGTATTAACTTGCTGACCTAACCTGCCTAGAAAGACGGGAAATTTGGTCAAGTTACAAACAGAGTATAATAACCTTATAACCTAGCTTATGCACTCAGCACACAGTGCATGCATAAATACGTCAGATGAAGCAGTACTTTGGGACAGTGCACACCAGGGCGAGGTAATTTTCGTTGTTTTTAGAGAGTATTGTTTCTAGATATTAAAAGTACACACAAGTGTGGGAGGCAGTTATAAAATGCTTGAAAAGTAATCATATTAAGGTATGCATGTACCTGAAATGGATTCATTATCGTGAAAAACAAAACACCTCATATGTTCAGAAACGTTAGGCTCTCTAGAGTAATTAACGTTGCTACAGTGATAGCTAGTAATTTTTGAAGGTGCGTCAATTTTGGGTGTGCGCCAATGTCGGGTGTGCGCCAATTTCGGGGTCTCTACTATACTTCTGTAGTACTACTTGTGAACCTTTATCAAACGGTAATTATGATTTTTTTTTTTTTTTTGTAAAAGTTTGGTTTTGTTACTTTTCAGTCTTAAAACCCTCCAAACACCGAACGGTATTTGCGGCTGGAGTTAGGCCTACTAGCTATAGTTAGTAGCCTACATACACTGCCAACTTTACCGATAAAACCTCCGCAATTGTCAACAGACCAAAATAGGGAAATCTACATTTGCAGGGCAAAAAATTGCCAGATTAATGGGAAATTAGGGAGATTGGAAGATTTTCATCTAAATGTAGCCTTATAACCAACTCAATCGATCGTACGGTCGTATATGCCGCGTTATTCGCTAATGCACAGTGAAAGTTGCCCTTGTATTTCCACGTTCGTTGCAGCTACTCGTACGCCGTGTTGTATGCATAAGTCACTGCCGCGAGGTGTCGGCGTGCGAACTACCGGAGTCTCCGGTAAAACCGGGGGAGAAGTTGGCAGGTCTATGATGTCAGTTTGAGAACGACTCACTTTCTTCCTAAAGAGTGGAATTTAGTGCTTATATCAAGTATATATCATGATTGGGTATTTTCCCTAAAAATATAACAGTTAACCGACTTGGTAACGTCAGATAGTGAACCGTCTTTTACTTTCACACGTGATAGTATTTAGCTAACGCTATACATCAATGCAAAATTGCAGAGCACGGTAGTTTAATTCTACTCAAACAAGAAACGTGGGGGTTGTGGGCCATGGTTTTCTTCGTTTATTTGAACGTTCACAAATAATTACTGATTCGAAAGCTTCCTGAAACCCTTCCAACCCTTTAATCAACTTCAATATATTTCCATGAATGACTGAACAACACAACACTCAATGTAGCCATATCGCTACTCGATCGATCGTGGGCACGGTCAATGTCACGGCTTGTACGTGATGTGTATAGGGTGTACGTAAAGTTTCCTAACCAGGGATGTGTCTATTAAAGGTGATCGGTCGTCTTGAAATATTGTTTGTGACGTCAGCCTTTTCTTGACATGTTCTGTAGTCGTAACTGTTGAACGGATACACCATACAAGTAGCTATGATGACATCGGTATACCTAGTAGGTATGCAGCTACATGCCGTCTCGTCTTGCTTACCGATTAGCTATACCACGCTTGTACGGTGTATCTGTTGAACAGTGACGCCTCAGAAACATGTCAAGAAAAGGCTGACGTCACAAACAATATTTCAAGACGACCGATCACCTTTAACTATGGTTTCATTTAGACCCAGATAACAAATGCCCAAACAGCAGCCATTATCTGTACTATATTCTAAATAGAAGGGTCATCTTTTGTGATCTAGGGGAAAGGTTTAGCCCAAACTCGTATACACGCTATACGCACTAATGTATAGTGGAGCTTTGCCTACGTAGCATGCTGTACTGCATATTTCTTTCCTTGTTCAGCCGTCTGGCCATATGTTTGGGAAGCCTTAAAAAGACTGGCCGAGCATACACAGTTCACTCCTCAGGGTAGGTGCAGCTTTCCGTAGGTCATTGCTTCCCAACCGGAACTGGTAGACCTAATAAACGTGCACAAAATACACGTAGTGACTTCAATTCACCCTTACGGTCCCCCCCCCCCCCAAAGAGAGGAGGGCGCAAAAATAATTGTTGCCAAGTAGCCCTGGTGTCCGCTTAGATAACTGCATGTCAACATGAACAATAAAAATAGTCTACGCAGATCCCAAAATAGGTCCCCAAAACTGTTTCCCAAAACATATGAAAGGAATCTTTTGGTTACAATAAACATTCATCTCCCTAGAATAAAATAAAATTGTGTTCCCGGTTGGAATGGCGTCGGAGCTCTGGGCCCATATCTGATGAGCAGCTTCGTTTTTGCTTTCCTTCAAGTGATCATTTTCAAGGGCACATGGGCATGACAACCGGCTCGCTTACTCCGTAAATGCAGAGTGGTCATCTGACACTGCATGATAATGCCACAGAAATGCTTTTACCTGTACTTTCTTTGTTTTCAAATGCCAGGAAATTACATAGAAGAAAGTTTGCTTTCATTTTTCATGAAGAAGGTTCTCTAGAGGGCCATGTAGACCTTCCGTCTTGGCCATTTCCAACAATGCACTTAATTACTGGCTATTTCAATTAAAATTATAATTATTTCAAATTAAACGTTATGGTTCTTTGTGTTCTTATCTTAATTTCCAGATGCCAAATATTTACATCTAACCAGTGATTATGGCTGTGTTTAAGGGATTCTTTCCTTTGCCTCTAGCAAATTTAATCTTTACCCTCACAAAATAAGACCCTTTTTAGACCTGAAAAAGACCTGAACATTAAGTGAACTATAATGGTCATTTTTATACTAGTATGTGGAAGGAAGGGATTGAAAATGAAAAATGTTGTAATAGAATTACTTAGAAAAAACAGTTTTCTATACCAGGTGAAGAAATTTAAAAGAAAAGTTTGTAAAGCCATGAATTAGCTGATCGTTTTGAGGCATAGGGTATCTACCTACTCCAAAGCACCCCACAGCCACAGGTCATTCTCACCCCTTCTGACTGAATTCCGTATTTCCGCCACAGGTTGCACAGGGCTTTGAAAGAATTGATTCATTCAAGTTTTCCTACAAGAAGACGTAATGAGGAGACATTCATGCACGTACGCCGAAAACGAACACTTTTTTAAGATAGCGCTCCTACCGAATCATTGTTTTTCTTAAATTCATTAAATATCTTCCTTATTTTCTCTGTTCTCCTTTCCTTCCCTATCCTTTTCTGCTTTATTTTTCAATATTCTTTTTTCATTTTTTCTGCCGAAAAGAGATGGGTTCAGTAACCTCTGGATCCATGCATGAGGCTTTGAAAAAATGCTGCTCAAACTTTCCTGTAAAACACAGTAACGATAGTTTACAATTACGACGATAAATGAGCTCGAAGCGCACTGAGAATGCCTTTAGTATGAATTTCTTGCCTCATTTTACATTGCAACAGTTATCCATTATATTCAAATTCACTCTTTATTTCTCTTTACATCACATTGGGGTTCGGATGCCAAACCACATTCCATGGTCGCAACTGGCTCTTTTCCACGTTGTATGTCTATTGAAGAAAATCTTCACGGGGATTGTAATTTAAAGTGTCCTTTTACTGATAGTGATGGAAAATAAAGATCAGGACAATAGCTGCCTCTCCTCTCTCTCCCAAACTTCCAGCCTCACTTTATCATTTGTTCCTTCCTCCTTTCCGTCCTTATCTTTCTCTTCCTAAACTCTGCCTGCCTCCGTTCTGGTCCCTCCTTCCCGACCGAGCTTTCTAACGCTCCCTTCTCTTTTCCAGTTCCCTCATCCTTTCCTCTTTCTCATGGAAAGTCTGCCTGGCTTCATTCTTCTTCCCCGTTCCGGCCTTCCCGACCCTTCACTTTCTTCCACCCCTCCCACTTTCGTCTTCCCCACCGTCCCTAGCCCTGCCTATCTCAGTACTCGTCCCATCGATATTTAAACCCATCTATTACTTTATCAAGTTCACTTTCTTCTCTCCATCCTTCCCTCCCATCAGCAATAATCCCCATTCTTATTATTTCTTTTCCTTTCATTTTTTCTCTCCTTTTCTTTCCGTTTTTCTTTTCTCCCTTTTCCTTCTCTGTCTCTTTCGTTTTTCTTTCATATTTCTGTCCTCCCGATTTTTATCCAATGTTTTTCTCCGGGGTGGGAGTTTGTCCCTTTTGCCCTCCTGGCTACTCTACTGGATAAGATATGCCAAGGGAGATATAATACTGGCATGTCGTGTGGGTAATAATACTTGGTAAACTCGTCGTAGGGTCATACTAGAACAATTTATACTCAGTGGGACATGGTCTCATGAGTGCCCTAAAGGCCTGTGCTCATGGCTTTAACATGTCCACAAAGCCCTCACTTTACGTGCAACACTGTATATTTCTGTATATTTTTGTTAATTCTCTTTTTTTCGTAATTCTTTCCAAGAGTCTTAAAGGAATTTTCCAGTGGCATTTCACAAGGGTCCCATGTGAACGAGAAAAAAGTTTCAGTTCATGCCCCCTAAACCCCGTGGCAATACTCTTTTCCTAACTCGAGATATATAATATTAAGGACTACTTATTTTGTCAAAAAATACTTCCAGTTCTCTCATGAAGTTCACAGAATGGTATATAAAGTGGGTACATTTCCTCAGATTTCTTTTGGTTTCCTTTATAATTGAATGTCCTGTTGTCCTTGAAATTTGATACCGTTGGAATGTTTGAATATCTTTTCATGTAGGTTTAGCATAAATTTTCACCATATGTACGGCATAACAAACAATGTTGCTAAATATTCCCTACAACGGTGTCAATATCATACAGAAATCCAATGCTTTGTCACATTAATGTGCCGCGATGACATCACGGATTTCCCATAATGCACTTTATCTGGAGAAAAAATTGCATTTCTTTGAAAATTAGTATCTTTCAAACGCTACAAGCTATTGGGATGCGGTTTTCACCTCCCAGAAGAGAAAAATTCCCTGTAATTTTTGAAGTCATTGATTTTTGTCACTGGCAAATCCCTTTAAGGGCGAATACAAACTATTGTCCAAGACGACTTGAGACTTCCTGCAGGGTTCCTCTCATTGCAGGCGAAATAGTGGACAAGTTAAGAACGGTGAAAGATAATTGAAACTGATCTTTAATAAGGGGATTTTATTCTTTTAACAAGTGAAAACAGCTCTTTTAGGTGGCATGTCACCATATCTTTAAGGATACTACAGTGTCCAGAATAACTCGACTTTACGAAATTAAACGGGCAATGGCACCCCTCCATACCTTTTTAGGAATAGCCTATAGTTCTAAATTCAACACTGGTGACTGCAGCATGCACTTTGATTACATTCTTTCAAACAATACCTCCACTCAGATTCATCAATGATGACTTGTAAAGTCAGTTGTGTTCCCAGTTAGGCTCACAAGCAATTGTGTGTCACTGTGGCCTCGAGCAATTGAAGCCCGCTGCAGGCTACTGTGGCTCTGTCTTGGAGGTGTATATGACTGGAGTTTTTGTTTAAATTGTAGGAGGGGCTACAAGCAAACTTAGTCGGAAGAATTTTCACTGTCTGGGGTGAGATTCTTTCTCTGGATAATGAGGGGCAATCAAGCAGGTAGTGGTATTTGTCTCCTAGTTTACCCTGATACATAACATGATAATTGATTCACTGAAATTTATATCACGGATTTCTCACTCACTATCGAGATTTTACCTTAGTACAACGGAGCCTGCAAAGATTTAGCTCATTCTATAAAGGAGAAAGGTAATGCTATTTTTCACTTTTACGTCCTTTATAAAACTCTTTCAACTCAGGAAATTGTTACATTTACTTCAGTGAATTCTTGTGCGTATCATTTCATCTTAAACTAATTCTTTTATTGAGCCAATTTGTAAAACTCTTAGGAATTTATTACATGATACCTGTCAGCTTATATATAGATGGTCAGTATGCTATAATTCTGCATCGTATGATGAGCCACATTTTACATATAGATCCCTTTCTCAATAGCAATTACAAAGGATTAGGGGATAGAGTTTTAGTGTGAGTCGTTTTTCCCCGTGGTAAATTGCCATTGACAAAAACGACAGGTACCAAAGCTCTATTCCACAATCCTTTGAAATTGCTGTTAGGAAAAGATTCTATTGTAATGCATTTCGTATTTTCCTCCTCTAGCGACTTTTATTGTGGTATGGGATGACTGTAACAAAACTTCACAGTACCCGGTGAAAATAATTTGTACATCACTTAAGACATTTTTTACAAATTAAACGATAGCAAGTCAACACTTTTCGTTATCAGTCTTAAATATTTAAATTCGTAGGAACCTGTTGGTTCTTATCTTATGTAATTTGTTAGCACTTCGGTGAGAAAGCAACATATGTCGGGGTGTCCAAAGTTTAACTCTCCAGGCTGGTTTACACTTAAGGGTAGAATTTTCTCATTCAAGAACAAGGAATATCCTGTGAGATTGAATTGGATATTACACTATCAGGTAATTTCTACAAATTCATTTGTCAGCTTCTTTCAATTCTCTCCTTTTTATCTGAGGGAAATTTATAACAATTTCTAAACCATCATTGAACGTTATTTAGGCTACGACAAGCCATAAAAATAGCGTCATTATTACGTATCTAAATTTATGTTCATTAGACTGTAATGCAATTTTCCGCAAGATATATCGTTTGATCGTCAGCTATAGAGCAGACAGGACGTTGTCAAAGGGATTCGATGGGTTTGAACGAGCTCGCCTTTCCCCACCCCCTAGAGGTTTATTAGCATTTTAAATAATATGTGGGGTTGTACAGAAAGCCATCACGTTATATTAGACACTTTCTAGGCTAGAAAAATTCACACAGGTTTCTTTTTTCTTTTCTTCTTTTTGGGGGGACAAGGAATCATTGGGAGGAGTGAAAAAGTACACGGTCCCTTATCTCACAATTTCTTCACTCGAATTTGAGAATTTGGTGCAAAAATTATTTGTTAGATATTTGATCGTATTGTGCAGTGTGTACACACAAAGTATATGCAATCACGTTTTTACAGTCACAAATCTTGGCAAAGTGCATCCCGGCGATGGTATTGTAGGGCGTAATTTTCATATATTTAGTATATTTTGTGGTTTCTTCTTTTAGAACTTTCATTTCATTATTTTTGAATGACTGTCAAACTGATTTTGATCTGTTCATTCAGAGTTGAAAGGAAACATCGTTATTTCTCCTGTTCATCTTTTCTTTTTGTTTCAGATTGAAGAATTCTTACGTCAAGATGCGTCTGCTTATCATTTTCTTTCTCGTGGTGGCAGCAAACAGTGCTACTATTAAAGCACCTCTACGTCACATGAAAGATAACATCCCGGGGAGGTATATTGTGAAGCTGAAGGTAAGAGGGGGAGGCTAAAATTGGGGTAAAAGGATAAATTTTAGTGGGAATCAGACTGAGACTTATGTTTGAAATATATTTTTAAATCAATATTAACTGTTCACCTTGCTTCATCCCCGCCCCCGTTCCCACCCCCCCCCCCTTCCAACAGGTCTCTCCGCCGGTACCTAGTATGATCTTGGTTCCAGTAAGATGACTAACTGGTAATGGTCAAAACATAATTGTAACCTGCGAAAAATTTTTACCAACCTTAAAAGAAACTGACTGATTTAACTGATTTTAACAGGATAATTACGGCGATTGATAAACCGGAATCATGTCAAACTTTACAGACGACTGAGTGCGGTTTAAGAAGACTTTCTTTCACAATTTAACAAGCAGATTCAACTTGTGTTCAAATTCAGATGTATTTAAGTCATTCTAATTACGATATCTAGATAAGTCTTAATTGGAAAAGGGAAGTACTCTAATCTTCATCTTAACTTATTGTGTAACTTTTGACCTCCAAATTGCCACAACTGTAGATGTCATCTTATCCGTTTAGACGAAACTTTTTTATCTAAATTTTTATTGTATTTTCGTAAGTTATACTAACTTGTCCTACAAAGTAATAAAGAAACTCTCTGTCATTGCAAAATTACATTCTTTTTACCTCACATTTGGTAACATTTCCATCTTAGGATGAATTTGATGTTGACACAGCTATAGCTGACCTAGAGAACTCATTTCTGGAGTATCTTGGAGGAAAAATCGATGCCAGGTACCACACTGTTAAGGGATTCAGTGCAGAACTGTCTGACAGGGCTCTGGATTTGGTATGTCATCTTATTGGGTAATGGGCAATCTACTTTACATATAATGAAGCTCCAAAGATTCACTAGCGCTGAAGAATTGAAACCAAACTTTAAACTGATGTGTGTTTTACTAAGGGTACTAATTTCTAACAAGCTATTATCTCTCTCAAGACAGAAAAATTATCTCTATTAAGTTAATTTTTACCCCTCCTGCAATTTAAGACAACACCCAAGCCCGTAGCCAAAGGGGCCAGGGGCGAATTTTCCCCCAAGATCAAAACCTCAGTCTGCCTCAATGCATATAGTGTATTACGCATCCCCTGAAAAACTTTGCTCCCGGAAGCTATCTTGCCCCCTTTTCTTCCTCGTCTGGCTAGGGGGCCGGAAGCACCAAGTGTAGTGCAGCCCCTTAACAAAGTTACAGTAGCTTGTAATGAGTTTAATTTGCTCAAGGCCACATCCTTACAATACTGTGTGTAAAGTTAACTGAGAACACAGCTAACTGCAAAGTTACAACCAGATTTTGAATATATGTCAATTAGAGTGCAGTCAATTCAGTTTCAGTTTATTTTCTATATCGCCTTAAGAGGCACAAAAGACTTAAAAAGTAGATGAACAAATGAACAAATACTTAATATATAGTCAATTGAATTTAGGGATATGATCATATTCTTAAATATGTTTTGGATAATGCGATAGCCCCTTTAGGATTTTCTCAATTTATATGTCCCTGATGAGCCGAATTTTGATCCTTGCTTGCTTGTGGATTTTTTAATTTGTTTTAAGGTTTCCAGTGTTTTATCGCAGTCTGTTTTATTGTAAGTAAAGGAACCAAATGGATATAAGTACTCTGCTGGAAAACTTTTTGTGTAATCCAACATGGAGTGTCTTCTTAGTGGAGGAGCTAGGAAATCTGGTCAGAGGGGGCGAAAATGGCCTGTAGGGACGCTTTGAAGTAGGTAGATACCCTATGCCTCAATACGGTAAAAACCTAAAAAGGGTGCAGACAGGCGATTTGAGTCCGTCCCTGATTATATGGACGCTCTGCTACTGTGTCTTCTGCTATTTTTAGTAATTTAGTGCGAAATAAGTCAATTCAAATATTTAATGACAAATCTTCCCGATTGAAATTTTTAAATAGGTAAGCTACACATTCACACTGTCAGACTGCTTGCTATAGAAAGCGACCCCATATAGATACTACGTTATCCGACAGGTTCGGCAATGCGTTGATACAGACGAAAATGATCCTCTCCTCTTTTACCGATGCGTTCTACAAAAGGTTTATTCAGAAAATTGAATTAATGCATGCGACCCATGTTAAAACATATGAACTAATACTGATCCGTCCCCAGGGGCGTATATTCTTGAATTTGCAGGGAGTGTAAACTTTTGGGACCGACTACATTTCTTGGAGACCGACTCCCATTGCCATAGTTGTACGATCCGAAATTCTGAAGACTTTTCTTTTTTTTTTTTTTGCTTTTCGGGCAATTTGAGACCGACTTTTGATTTTCACGTTGACATAGTAGTACGATCCGGATTGATTTTTGTAGACCTTTTTTTCCTTTCCGGGCAGACTTTCAACTTCAAATGTTGTTCATGTCTGGTCTACTGTTACAACGCCATACTGAACTGGCTTTGAGACCGACTTTTTGGAGCTCAGAGACCGACTTTTGATTTTCGCGGGGAGGGGGTGTCATACCTCCCTGTGACCGTCAAGTTATATATCCAACCGCCACATAGGCAAATTTGCTCTCACAAATCGAAAACGCCCCTGTACTTGTTAGCCTATTCTACACTTACCAACACCGTTATCTGAACTTCCATTCCGTCACTACAGCAGACCTGGTATTAAACAGACTTTAGATGAATCCTGATCTTCTAACCATGGAATCAAATCCCGGGGTACTGGGGCCAGTTCCAATTATGCAGAGTGGGGTGTCCCCGTGTTTAGAAATTGCAGAAAGTACCATTTCCATAGGCAAACTCGATCGTAGCGAAATAGAAACTCCCTTCATTTGGACCGCTTCCACATTCTCCTGGATATCTCAGGCAGAATTTGTACCTATGTTTTACCATTTTATATGCATCCATAACATCTAACAGATTTGAGATATTTAACTTGCGTGTCACCTCACCTTCATTTTTCATATGCATTAATTTTGTTGTTATTAAAGACAGGTACTCATCACCCTAAACATGACTTTTACTTGGGGGTAAGGAAAAGTCTCAGTCAGGCGCGGATCCAGAAATTTTGAGGGGAGGGGGCCAAGACGGAAAACTTCATGTGCACAGAAGGTGCACCACGAGAGCGAAGCGCGAGTCCCTACGCGTGGGGTCCAGGGGTCCGCGTTAGGGCCCCTGGCAGGGTCCAGAGGCGGAGCCCCGGTGGGGGTCCAGGGGGCGAAGCCCCCGGAAGCTCTCGCAATATTGCATTTTAAGAGCACAGAAATCGGCTCCAGTTCTTATGTCAGTGAGATTTTATACCTTTTCATGTTGCATGGAATTTGATGTGTATGGCTCAGTATAAGTTACTATATGTACCTGCAGAAGTTACGGAGAATCTAAGTTATCTTAAAACTTACACGCCAACATTATGAGCCCGTGTAGGTAACTTGAAATGATTTTTGCCATAATGAGTGTTTTATTTTCGTTATACGGTATTCGGGTATAGGACGTCAGATGAAACAATTGCGCGCGAAGCGCGCCGAAAATTTGAATTTACATGTAAAAACATTGCTATGACTAACGGTGTCAATTCCCTTTATGTGTGTCTATCAATTAGAAGGCTCGATACTAAGTTTTCAGTTCTCATAAGAAGAGGACGGTGAAAAAATGAATATCAGTTGTTTTCCATCCTTACAATGCTGACTCTGAAATCACGTTCATACACACTAATAATTGGCTTATGGTAGAACCCCACCGATGAGTAATGCGAATACGTTTGGGACCTAATTGATAGTAAAAGGAGCAATTCGAGGCTAACAGTGCGCAGATCAAGCAAAAATCAAGAAATATTGAGAAGACTTTGCAAAAATCGTGAAGATTCCAAATGATATTTGGTAAAAAGTGATAAAAATAAATCCATCACTCAATAAAAACGTACCTCTCTCCGTGAGGGTAAACAATTGCGCGCAAAGCGCGCCGAAAATTTTCGGTATAGAGCCTCCCGGGAGCTCTGCATTAGTTTTACACTGAAAAGGGGGACCGACAGGACTCTCACAACCTTACATCCTTATGGGAGGAGAGATGATATATCACCTTCTTTATGGACTTCTGAAGGGTATACTCTTCAGAAATCTATGACCGATGGTGCCGGCGGGAGTTGGTAATTGCGGGATCCGCAGATAACTGCTAAACCGTGCCTTTTAAGGCAGTGGAATTTTGTATACGCTATAAACAAGAGTGGGAGAGCCTTTTCTTATTAGTACGTGAGAGTGCAATCCCAGGAAGGGGTTTACCCTCCCCTTTGAGAAATTTTTGTTAATTTTAGGGGGCCTTTATGCAAAATGGTGGTATCTTTGGGTCATTCTAAAGTGATTGTATGTTTAGAAAATGTCCACAATTTAGTGATTTCTAACTTTTGTTCGGGTGAAAGAGGGGAGTACGAGACGGTTAACATATTGTCTTCAAACCTCCTTAAGTCCCAGGAAAAATCATGGGCGTGGATTCATCTCCAAAAGTGTGTGTGTGTGTGGGGGGGGGGGCTTTCTCACATTTGTGAATCGCCGTCCTGGTGGCGTGGAAGAAGCAGTTGGTTGTAGCCAGAATTGCGTCACGGGGAGGCAATAAGTTTTGTGATCTTTGGCATGGGGGAGGGGTCTAAGGGAAATTTTTCTATAACTGAATGCCCTCAGATGCGATTTGGTGCAACAAAAGTGTACGATTTTTAGGTTGTTTTTCTTCTAAAATTTCGTTTTCCTAGGCATAATTGCAGTCTGTTCCATCATTTTTGAAAAAGTCAGGGGGACTTTTCGAAGATGTCCCCCCTTCCAAAAAGTGAAGAGGAGGCGTCCCCCGTCCCCCATGATCCTCGCCCATGGGAAAATTGTACACGCAATTATACCTGCCTGTAGTCCACAGAAACATTCTTGGACTATAATAAAAAATTTTCCTTTACATTTTAAAAGGATATCCAAGGTTGACAGAGAACAGTATAGAGTCTCCCGGGAGCTCTAAATTAGTTACAGTATACAAAAGAGGGACCAACGGGATTCTCACTACCCGACATCCATATGGGAGGAGATATGATATATCACCTTCTTTTTAGGTATAGCAAGAGGAATGGTGGTCAGGCAAAATTCGTTTCAGAAAAGATTTTCGTCATTATTGAACGTCGCGGTAAGATGTTTGGAAAACAAGCAACAGCAATTACGTACTTTCAATCTTTCAAATCATGTGCTAGACTAGATTAGTCAAAGATCCCATAATGATGACAGCCCTACAGAGAAGGAGATGTACTTTTTAGAAAAATGTTGCATTGGAATAATTTCTTGCGTCATAGATTTGTCAATGGTATATGAAATCGGGTGTAAACCCTGTCGTATGCGCGCGAAGCGCGCCGAAATTTTGAATAAAATATTAGTTCATGACAAAACCTGCATTTCAGAACCTGCATCGGACACTGTCACTGTCCCACCAACCTATGCTATTCAAAAACGAATCTTCTGACTGAGAATTCTAAAACAGCACTTTTGCTCCTTTGTTCCCCCGTGAGTAGTTACCGAAAGCTATTGATAATAAGGACAACTCTGACACAAGGCTTGACCCTAGCGGAGCGTGCGAAAATTTGGAATTTGTCAAGAATTTCCAAAACTTATGATAGTTTGAGAACAGTTTGTGAAAGAAAATGGTTAGAACAAATAAACCAGTCATCAAAAATACATCTCACCCTACACCCTCCACAGAAATCTGTAGCTTAAACGACTTTTGGGACCATTTTAAAAATTTTCAATAATCGATGGGGAGGGGGCCACACGTCACCCATTGCCCACTGTGCCGATGCCACTGTCTGTAGCTTAAAGGCCTTTTGAGTTCATTTTAAACTTTCCAGACAGTTTCGAAATCGAATAGGTATGCACGCCGCTACTTTACCTGCAACAGCTGGTGCCACTGTGCACAAAAGCACGTCACCTGACTTCTGTATTCATTCTGCAAGGTCTGTATGGCGAAAACGTTGCCTCTCAATCCCTCTAGATTACAAAAAATTTCACTCTTTAACACAAAATTGTTACTAAATTTCAGTGCAGCTAGCCGAGCCCATACTACATATGTCACGATGTTTACTTACTTAGATCTTAAGTCAAGGATCATTACTCAGCTATTCACCTGTTTTCGAACATTGTAGCGCTCCTTTCGTCGCCAACCACTCTGAAAGATATATAAAGAGATAATCCAGCGATACCTCTACCTAACCCCTACAGAAATATATACTTTGAATACTTTCTTAGACACTTTTATTCATTTTTTGCTCTTAATTTTTCTTTCTCCTTTTCGTTTTTTTCTTTTTCTTCTTTTTTTCTCCTTTCGTTTTTTTTTTCGTGGCGAGGGGGGGGGGCGGGCCCCCAGGACCCCCTGGATCCGCGCCTGGTCTCAGTTGCTAACTACTCTTTGATTGACATCAGAGTTAACAAAATTAAAAAGATGCAGAGTAGCTCATATTACACAGCATGCACAGAAAGTGTTTTGATTACTCATTAGCCCCTATAAAGGCAGTTGTGGGCGGAATTAGAAGTAACGTAGTTGGGAGAACTGGAACAGTCTCGGATGATGAGTATCTGTCTTTGATCTGTTTATTGATGTTTGATGTTTATCCTGTTCTTCAAACCTATGTAGGTTCGTCATTCCAAAGCCGTTAGTTACGTTGAGGAAGATTCTCTCGTTTACGTTCAACAAGTAGCATCCTGGGGTTTGGACAGAATCGACAGTTCCAGCCTACCAATGGACGATGTATATGATCCTATGTGTGGGTAACATTTAAGTTAATATGTTGGTCACTTGGGTTTTTACACTGTTATAACCACAGTGCAAACACTCGACCATTTCTACTCTTGTTCTCAAGATCCTTACCCTAGTAAGACACCGTTAAAGTTAATGAGAACTAATATGAATACGCCCTGTATTTTGTTCACTTTCGTCTTTATGTCTGTATGTGGAGAGAATAATCGAACATGTTAATTCAGTTGATTAGCTCCCTCATTTTATCCGTAAGTGAGTTAAATGAGTACATTTTTTAATGTCTTGACGAAGCTAATTTATTCCCAGTTCTTGTCAGTGATAGTCTCTTGTGTATCTGGCTTGAGACATAGTTATTTAAAACACTGTATTCGGAGTTAAATTCAATGCTTGGGTAGGAAAAAGTGCACCTGACTGATTTTATCACATACTGAAACGACCCATAGTAAAATGAGTATAATTTAACAATACTACAGGAGAGAATAAAAAGGGACCCCTTCTCTTCATCAAGGAAGGACTTATGGCAAATTGTGTCAAAATAGGCATGACTTCTTGCAAAATGTCTGGCTTGTTGCACTGAGATCCTTTGTAACTTTAAGGTATACTGCAAAGTTACTCCACATTAATTTTGATATGTTTTACAGGAATTTAATCTATGCCTTAATTCTGGTGAAAAACTCGTTCAGTTCCAATGTTTTATTGTCGAGATATTAGGCCTAGAAGTTATGGTTATTTCACTTTCTACCAGAAGTGAACTTGAAGCAAGCTGATGTGATGTCACGGCTCCACAATAGTGAAAAATGTTTTGTTTTCATCTAATTTTACATAACGTGATACTCTGATGCATTTACACTATGAATACATTCTACTCATTGATATTTTGTAATCTTTACATAAATGTTGGACAAACTTACAACCCTAACCTTTTGACCTTAGCAATGAGTTACGTAAGTCCACATGCAAACACAGGTGTCTGGGAGCTTGCCCTCTATCCTTAAATCCCGCTCTACATGGTTTCTGTGCAAACGTAGCGTTCTTCAATTCGAAATAGGCCTATAGCCTTAACGTGCGTAAGGATCGGAACGGCGTTCGGCAGAGTTTATACATATTTTTAGTTCCTGTGTTAAGACCAGAGGTTTTTGTCGGGTTGTGCCCAAAATGATGTAGACTCGAGTCAATTCAAGTCTCTGTGGGTATACAGACTCGAGCCCAGTGGAGTGGAGTTCCGAGACTCGAGTCACGTCGAGTCATTGCCATTGATGACTAGAGTCGAGTCGATTCTTTTGAATTTAGGATTCAAGTCAGATCTGCATCTTTAAAATCGGGACTCGAGTCGGACTCGAGTCACATCATTGACACGAGTCTTGACAACACTGCCTAATTCTCACCTAGTTTTCACTTATTGATTCTTTATATTTTTGATGTTTTGGCAAGGATTTCGCTCTCTCAAGCCCCAAAGAGATTTGTTCGCAACGCGTGCAACATTGCTTACTTTCTCTTTATTAATGAATGGAGGAGCCTTTTCAACTCATTAATCGTTTAATGTGATTTTAATGTCATTTTCATTAGATGATGGGTCAGGTGTAAATATATACATCATCGATACTGGGGTAAGCCCAAACCACGATGACGTCATCGGTCGATGTGCGGTGTTTTACGAGGCTACAACAATCCGAGGAAACGTAAGTGCCAAGAGAGCGAGGGAGGGGGACAACAGTGATACGTCTGAGATTGCAAATGATGATAAAATGGCTATATCACTACTTCGGATGATAAAAAAAAACAAAGTAGAATACCCCAAAAATTTTATATCTTTGCTCTCTCGTTTTTCTTTTCACGTTATAGAACGGCATTGATTGTCACGGCCATGGTTCTCACTGTTCGGGAACTGCTGCTGGCACAATGCACGGAGTGGCAAAAAACGCCAGAATATACGGTGTACGTGTAATCAACTGTTTCGGATGGGGAAGTACCAGTGGCATCATTGAAGGTAAACGATTACACGTGTACCTCCAACATGACCGTGTAAACAAACATCACGTCATGTGAAACGCACGGAAGCCGAGAACATCGCGGTGGTGTGAAATCTGACATGCCAGTTTTCCCACCCCTTTCTTCCGTAAATATGGGAAGGAGAAATCAAGATACGATTTCTCTTTACCATTATCCACCGATAATGTGGAATGGAGAAAACCAAAGTTAGTGAGGGGGTATTTCAAGAAAGGATAATTACAAGGTGTCTATTTTCGAACACCCTATCCATAAATGGACTATGTCCATCGATCCTCTTTTCAATTAAAGTAACATAGCTCGCTCGTCTACGATTTCTCCGTACCACGATGGGATCATCCCACGTTGGTAATGATATAACCAAAGTTATATAACGCCAATCCGTGTCATGTGCAGGCGCGTCCGTTTATGGACAGCGTGTTCGAAAATAGACACTGTGTAATGGTCCTTTCTTGAAGTACCTCCTCACTAACTTTGGTTTTCTCCATTCCACATTATCAGTGGATATTGGCAAGGAGAAATCGTATCTTGATTTCTCCTTCCCATGTTTACCGAAAAAAAAGGGGTGGGAAAACTGGCATGTCAGATTTCACACCACCGCGATGTTCTCGGCTTCCGTAGAAACGGGTGTATTATCCACTGTCGGTAGGTGAAATCTACACAGTGACGGATAAATAAATAATGTTGATACAGAACACAAAATTAAAGAACTGTGTGTATGGGCTCTACTTTTATGTACAGGGAATATATAAGCTTTGCAAGGGTGCCTCCAACATAGCAGCAGTGTAAACAAAACATGACGTAGTGTGAAATGGATCTATTTTATACTGTCTCTAGTTGATATCTTCACCGTGACGGATGAATGATGTTGATTCAGAGGACAACATAAAAGAGGCATAAAATTTTGAAAAACACGTACTTACCTTGGTGAATTTGACACCGCATGTAGTTATTGATCTTGAGTTTTGTTTTTGTTTCTCAATTTTTTATATGACTAGGTATGGACAAAGTTGCAGCCGACGCCACACTTCCTGCGGTGGCATCTATGTCTCTTGGCGGAGGTTTCAGTCTTTTAACTAACGAAGCTGTAGACAGAATGGTAGAGAAAGGTGTAGTAGTAGCTGTATCTGCTGGTAATTCTAATACGGATGCGTGCTCACAGTCTCCAGCTGCTGCCGAAAGAGTGAGTCTTTCTTCATTAACGTGCCAGTACTTCAAGGGAATTCCTACGCTGAGAGTGTTACCTGACAACTTAGTCCATAAAAATTTTGGTGGACTAGGTGTAAACCACTTTTCTGAAGAGATTTGCTTGACTTGTGAATAATTATATATATATATATATATATATATATATATATATGGGGGGGGGGGGGGTAAGTGTATTGTGATTTCCTTGGGCGAAATGAATGGACGTACTCATTATGCAAAAATCAGGAACTACAAATTGAAGACATTTTAGGCACTTTTTGTTTACACCTTCAAATTTGAAAGGGAAACAGCAACTTGTTGGAGGAAGTCTATCATAGCTCAAATATCAATAACCATGACTTACGAATTTGAAAATAGGTTAAAAGGCCTATTTGTGAGCTTGGCAAGTATCTGTTGAAAAAAATATCTTCAGGATCTAGAGCCCACAAAATTGATCATTTCAATGATTATTCTTATTCTAATAGAGAGACAAGAATGATTCAGATTTCATAATGAGTAAAGAAAGAAAAGGCTTGCCGCAAGTCGAAAATTAGTGTCGCAGATTTAAATTTGGTTATATGTTTAGTATATCATCATCTTTTCTTAACTGTCAGGCCATCACTGTCGCAGCCAGTGACAGATATGATACCAGGGCGTCGTTCTCCAACTACGGCCCATGTGTAGACATATACGCCCCTGGGGTGGCCATCACTTCCATCTGGGTGGGGTCCGATACCGCAACTAACACCATCTCGGGTACCTCCATGTCGTGCCCTCACGTCGCAGGTAAGTTTCAATAATAAATACTAAAGAAGTGATGGCGCTCAACATATAAAGCAGATGTGAAAGTATAAGTATGTGTAAGCAGGATTATGGTGGCTTTAATCTGTATATTAGTGGTACTAACGGTATATTTATGGAAATAAATGACTCGGCCAACAGATTGTGCGAAGTCATTTCACTCGGGTGCTTTGACAATCTTCGGGGTGTCGGGTGTACAGTAGGATTTGATCATTAAATCGATATAAATAAGCTTTTGGTTGTTCCTATACTATGAATCGATTTCGATTGATCAAATATGGCATGTACAATTAAGATCACCGTAAGTATATTTTTATTCCTGGCATTTGCGTGGAATAGATAAACTTATCACCCTAAATTTCAGACGGGGATCCAAACATTTCAAAATGGGGGGGGGGGGCCGGATCAAAGCTCCGGGCCCTTGAATATTCTCCTAGATTAACATTATGCTAATTTTCGCGTATTTATTATTGTTGATGTGGCAAAAAGGGGGGCTGTGGCCGGGAAAGCCGCCCCCCCCCCATGGATCCACGCCTGAATCTGTTACAAAATTTATGTAGTCATACAAAGTTAATAAGACAGGAAAGATTAGTCAAACTGTTGAAAACTTCTTTTTGTTTTCCATGAATGTTTGGAGTTAGGCATTTGAATATTTGAATATTAAATTGCCAGGGGGCAAGTCTGAGATAAGACTCAATGCTGGACTCCGATCCGCTTTCTATTGGAATTGGCATGAGCCCTGCATGGGAGGTTTCGGAATTGGAAAATTAACCGGGCCCGGCCGCACAGAAGCAACTTGACAGCACTATCAGCGGCACTAGCATTACTGATAGCAAATTTTAAGAACACCGAAGCTCACAGTTAGACGGATTAGCTTTCAGTGCTGATAGCTTATCAATGAAAGGCGGTACAGAAACTTTTACCAGTAGTAGTGTTCTATCAACTTACTGACCAATGCACCGAAAGGGACTTCAGGAGCACAAGATTTCCTTCGTAATGGAGGAAAATGTGGCGCAAAGCCTCAACAAGTACTGTTTATGTCATTAAAACTGTCCTTTCAAATTTAATCTCAGTTCAACAAAGTGGTTTCAGTAAAGGTAAATTTGTTACGAAATAGTATTAGGACAATTTATGATGTCAGGTTTGTTTCCAGGAAGATCAATTACCCAGTGTTCCTTTTTATTTGTATTTGTACCGAATCAATTCAGCATGTTCTTTCATTGCAACATCTCCCCCAAAATCTGGTGGTATTTATTTAAATGTTTTCAAGAGGTTGGGCATTCAAAAAGATTTAAAGGACATTTTTGTTGTTTTTTGGGAATGATTGTGCTCGTGAAGTATATTAAATTTTTATTTTGCTAAAATGACAGTCACTGCCTAAATTTTATTGCAAGAAAGGTGACGCTATCCCCAACGTTCTTTGATTTTTTCAGAGGAGTTCATTACTTTGCAAAACTATATTGCACAAAAAATTACAAGAAGGTACCTGGGAGAAATACTGGCTCCTCTGTTTTAATTAACTTCACTTCTGATTTAGGTTATTTTACATTATTTGTTGAAGTTCATTAATATAATCAATTATTAAACATATTTTTATAATGTCAAGAGCATGAAAGAGCAAAATAAAAAAACGCTTGCCCGAACAGAATTCCTGTCGAATATTTGACTAGATTTGGTTAAAAAGTGACCAGATTTGTTTGAAAAATATACCAAAACGGTTCATTCTTAACCAAATTTACAATTTGACAAGATTCCGATTCGTGCCTCGATTGATTAAACTCTTTCCAAATTTACCTAATAGCCTATAGGAAGTTTGAAGCTCTTTAGAGAGAAGGAATCTTGAAAACAAGGCTGGGAAAGTGTAATATGCTCAACGTAACTGTTTTCATTTCGGAAAGTAGCCTACCGTACATATAACTTGTTTTTAGTGTAATTATCATACCATACCCTTAAAGGATCCCTGGCATCTCACTTCAAACCGTTTTCGTCAGATCTATGAAAAAATACGATCAATTTCCATCGCCCTCAATTAAAGGAAATTTCAATATTTTTCCATCCAAGTTACATCAGAAGGACTACATTAGGTGTTTTGACAGTTTGTAAGGTGCCTCATGTTGACTTTGATCATTTTATAGAAGAAAATTAAACTATGTAGTTACGATGATTCGACTTGTACGTTGCTGTGCGTCTAATCCACAGGCAGTTTACATATTTATGTTGTTATGTCTATACAGGTGCAGCTGCCTTGGTTTTGGACGAAAACCCGAACTATTCCCCATATGAGGTGACCGCGACACTACTCAACAGCGCCGCCAATGACAAAATAAGTGATGTCGGGGCTGGAACACCGAAGAATAAGTTACTGCAAGTAAAACGTGCCGGTGAAACTGTTTAACACAGTGAAGTGCGCATTCAGTAGCGAGGAGTATACAATTAATGTAGAATGTTAAGATGAACTAGAAGTCGATTTCTGGATAAAATATTCATTTCTTTAATTCTGCATGAAATTTCTTGCATGATTATATAGACTTAAGTCTTAAGTTCGGGCCATCCATGGAACACTGAATTACCAGAGATTGTAAGCATGCTATTTACGTCACAAGTATACCAAGATCAGCACTGTAGTCACCACACTATGATTAGGGTGTACCCTAACATGAAGAAGCTACTTCAATATAAAACGTCATTGCCTGAAGTTTTTTCTTCCATGTAAGGCGAGTTTAAACAAACTCATTGAGTGATACATTACGTGAATAGCCTATGTAATGATAAGGTAATCCATGTCAGAACCAAACACCCATTTCGGTATTCACACCATCGTAACACTTACACATTCTGCAGGTGCCCCAACAAGTTGCGCAGAGGCAGAAGAGGAACTCCAAAATTTTATCGGATCTTCAAAAACGGATGCGGGATTTTTCATACCCTTGGCGCTTCCAGTGGAGTAGGTGTGCCCGACTTTTGTGGGACGCAAACCCTTACAGGTTCCCCAGCTACGTGATTGACCCATTCGTCACGGCAAATTACTTAAGAATTTTAAAGGGCCACTTATCTCGTCCCAGAAAACTAAATCCTTCTAACTAAGCAAACTTCTAGCCCTTCCTCAAATTTACAGTAAAATGGTGCAGCTACAGTTTCCTGCACTGAGATTTAGTTCAAGTCATTTTCTACTAAGTACACTACTGTGTTTAACATGTCCACTATGGAATGCACTCTAAAAAACCCCGATTCAAATTTGAACCGATTCCGATCAAATGGGCATTGAAGAGAAATCTGTTCAAATATTTGTGAAGATTTGGTTCATTTTGAACCGAAAATGGTTAGTTTTGAACCGAAACTAGTGAAATATTTGATCGTTTTTAGAATGTGGGCTACACTCTTTATCCCATTTCACTGACCTGCTTAAGTCATTCACAATTCAGAGTGGAGTTATTGTTCGAATTTGTGTCAATCAAACTGCAGTCGCCTGTTGTAAACAGAGGTGCGGGAAGCCTAATTTTTTTCCCACGAGGTTATGGGCAAATTTGATTTTCAAAATTTTTCAAATGTGTTTCAAAATCATAGTTAGGGTTATATTTAGGGTTAGGGTTACGTGGCAAAGGGTTATTTGGCCTGTTCTTTCATAATCCGGTGTCAGAATTACAATAAAAGGGTCGGAAAGCTGTCATTTTGGAACTAGGGGTGTGGCCTATTTCCAAGAAGCTGATTGGTCCATTGGCATGATTTGCTCATAACCTCGTGGGAAAAAATTGCGCATGCGGGAAGGGGGTCTAAATATATTTGGAATGATGCAGAGTAGCCCGTTTAGGATAGACTTTCAAGGAATTTGTAGTAGACTGTATGGCTGATCACTGTATGCACTCTGGAACTTAGACATGTCCTCAATGCAAAGTGGGTCCACCATATAACCATCATACCACCACGGACGACGACGACACAAAATAAGGAATTGCCCGTTATGTGGGTTAGATCAAATTACTTTCATTTAGTTCCTGAGTGACATAGTTTTAGTCAATTTTGCACTTTTATTTTAATACTAGAACATAAATCAGAAGTGATTGGGGCTCGGCCGGCGGACGTCCATTATTCATGCCCCCATAAAACAGGGATTTGTAATAACGGAGCAAAAAAAACAAACAAACAAACAAAGCCTGCTATAAAAGTTAACGTGGGTGTTGTAATTAGATAGCACACCACTAGTTCAAGAGAATTAAAGGTATTATCTTACAAATTTGCCACCCTAAACAAGGTGGCACAGAAAAGACCATGTTACCCTATGGTGATGTGTTTCAATTTGTGATATGGATGCGGTAGGAGAAGCATTGAAGTACTCGTTATGTAAAAATTATATCCTTCTGCGATGCAAAGTGGCATTTTGAATGAAGTGAAAAGTTCAAAATCTCATTAGACATGGTTCACAAATTTAAAATTAGTGGGAAAGAACTTCTTAAGAGCTTTTATGAGGGTAGCTTTTACCCTTTGAAAACTTCTACAAGGGTCCGGAAGCAACGAAACGGATTGCCCGCCCGACGAACGTGTATTACTCTTGCACCCACACTGACTGCACTCGCAATACCAACTAGAGTATGTACGCGAAAGAGGAGTACATATTCGACACCTGCTATGAAGGTAACGAAACGGACGAAAATAAATGTGTATTCAGTTAATGATGGAATGATCACTGGCGTGCTACCAGTTTAGAGAAAGATCGCCATTGCACAGACTAGAGTTGTATAGCTTATAAACCAGCCATTTGTATTCACTGAGAAAACCGAAATTCTTATAAAATATCCTTCCACGATTATCTTGATTTATGATAAAGGTTTCTGGACGTTGAGATAGCAGACAGATGAAGAACTGAGGGCGCATGACTAGTCGTGGGGGGGGGGGTTGCCTCAAGTTAACAAAAGACTGCGTGCCAGATATAGTGTAAATATACCACTGGAACTTGAAGAGAGAGCTACTTATGAAGTAAACTTATCTCTACAAGAAATGTAGAAAGAAACGATACAAACTAACCTATGTCCAATGGTGCAAGTTCCTTTTCCAAACTTACATTAGTAAGACCATTTTCGTATTTCTTTCTTGGTGGTATTGTCTTATTTATGGGGCACATCACACACCCATTTTTCTCTGGTCGCCAAATATATTCAAACATTGTCCAAAATAACTAAAAATGTAACGAATGTAAGTTGTTCTGCTGGCTTTTATTCAGAGATTCAAAGAATCAAAAACAGAACTTTCTTTCGGTTAACTCCGTATGTTATTGAAGTTGCATTTAAGTCCTGTCAATCCACTTTCTCTAGATTTTACGGTCGGAATTCTCAGATTGTTCATCTTGATAGTCGTTGAAGAAATCAGAGTGCTTACTCAGACTCGTTTCACCTGCAGGAGTTTATTGGGAGTATCTGGGCCTGCATCTTCAATCTTATCACTAACGGCCGTGTTGACGAGGGCGGCCTTAACGACACTAGGGCTGAAATCAGGGTTCTCTTCAAGAATGAGGGCAGCAGCACCTTTAAAAATAGCAGAAAAAGAGAATTGTCCTCAAAAAGTGAAAATAAACTTGAGGATACTATTGAAAAAAATGGCTTTGAATGGTCATAGACTCAAAGGTGGTTAAAAACTTTTTCTTCAAAACTTCAGATCGTTACGCAACACCACGCACTTTCAGGGTTTACTCCGAATCCTTTTTTTGAAGATTAATATCGACTAAAATCATAAGTTTCAGTCAAATGGGGAGTACTTCTACATGCCCTGGGCCAGATAAAGAACTGATTTTGAAACAAAATATCAAGTGATATTTTTCATCCGTGTCTAAACCTTTCCATCATATTCACAGGGCAATTAGGCATATTGTATAATAGACAAAAAGTCTATGGCAAAAAAAAAAGGAAAACGAAGGTGAAAAATATTTTTCACAATGCCATTGTGGGCTTAATTTTTCCCAGGGGCTGTGGCTGGAGCTCTCGAAGCACCTATTTAATTAGACCCTAATACATAATTAACTTTGCTTGCTGTATCTGATATGTAACAAGTTTTGTGCAATCCCCCCCTCCCACTGTCCAAGAAGAGGATATTCCATAACGTCATGCTGCCTTTGGCACAGGGCGCAGAACTGAGAGGGGTTTTGACTATATGGGGGTAAGGTTTTTGATCAATGGGTTTTCTTGAAACATACTTCGATAATTATCCAGGAGTGTGTCTTCCAGTTACCTTTACAGAGGTCTTTTGTCAAAAGTAAAGTAAGGAAAACATTCTGTGACGAATAAAGCTTAGCAAACGGGAGGTTGTTGCTCGATACCGGTCGGGTAGTTAGTAGCATTTTTAAAAGCAATTCATGATTTGATCATCCCAGTAGCCTAAATTTAAAGGAATCCAAATAAGAGCTACAATTTTGAGATGGCATACCTCTCGAACTGAAACTGTCATTTATGGCGCCCTCACAAGATTCTCCAAACTTTTACTGCCCAGTTTAGCCAGAATTGTATTAAATTTGTAACTTCTGGCTGATTAACTCAAGATAGGTAGAATTGTCTACCGCCCCCACTTTATTCCCTACCCCATGTTGGGCTATTAAGTCAATTTTCTATTGCTTTGACAATTACCTGCCACGTGGGGACAGGCCATTGAGGTTCCACTGATAGTATTGGTACTGTTGTCAGTGTTGAACCAAATTGATGTTATAAGCACACCAGGAGCATAAATGTCAGAGCAGGATCCATAATTGGAGAAGAAAGCCCTTTGATCATTAATATCACTCGCTGATACAGTGATGGCCTGTAAAAGATACGGTAAGAAGGTGAACATCAAGATACAACCTTACGAAATACAAACAGTATGAACAATGATATATGATGGAAACTTTTTCTAAATGTATTGAAAGTAACAAATTCCATGTCAACTTACCATTCGTGGAACAAACGCCGTCTTTCCAAAAAAAAAAAAGAATTAGAATTTCATGGTTTCAAACTTATAACACTGGATCAAGTGCCTAACAAGCCTGTGCTAGGGCTAAGTCAACTATGTCTCAGGTTTTTGTGCTGTCTTTCCAACAAGTAAATGAGTAAGTGATCTTGCCTCTTTGTTAACACTAGATCAAAATTTTGCAGATTTTCATGAAATTTGATTCATATTTACACGTTCCTAAGAGTACCTAGACTCTTAATTGTCGGTCACTCATGTTGAAATAACATCTCCATGCAATTACTTTTCCAAAGAACGTGACACCACCCTCTCTCACTTTCCTCCCCTCCCAAGAGAAGACCTGGTTTGATCCCGATCGACACAGATCACAGTATGGGTGAAAATTCGGCGTTAGACGCATATTTGTGAGAGTCGATATAAGTTACGAGAGAAAAGGGTATAAATCAATGCGCTAAAACGACTTGGCAAAGTCTGCAACAGGGTCCTAAACAACAGACGAACCATTTAAAGGGATAGTTCTCCCAACTAGTTACTTCCAGGCTTTGAGTTCTGGCACATTCGAAACCAAGGCCTGTATAGTTTAAATTATTGCTCAATGCTATACATACATACATACTGACTTTTATATAGCGAAATTCCATATGATCAATGCGCTTACCAAAACAAGAAAAATCGATGCCAACAAAATATCAGTCAATTAAATGTCGGTCACTCATGTTGAAATAACATCTCCATGCAATTACTTTTCCAAAGACCGTGACACCACCCTCTCTCACTTTCCTCCCCTCCCAAGAGAAGACCTGGTTTGATCCCGATCGACAGAAGTCTATGTTCTATTGAGTACACCCGTATGATGTACAATGCAAGCTGCATAATACACTTCACTGACCTGCACAAGTCATTATTAACCAATCAGAGCAACTTATTTTTCAAAAGGGTAGTTTGATTTCATGTTAATCAAAATAAAGTCACAATTGTAAATTAAGACACATCGGGTTACTGAATACATAAGGGGTGGGTGCAAGGGTACTTTCAAAAACTATTTTTTTTTTGTAATTTTGTAAAACAAACCGTTTCTTCTCGGGCTGGAGACGACAAACAGGCGTCTTCGTTGGAATTTCCTGCGGCAACTACTGACGTCACTCCGTTCCTCACCATAGCAACAATTCCGGCATCCATAGCTTCACTGGCACCGCCTCCCAAAGAAAGGGAAGCAACCGCGGGCAGGATGGCATCACTCGCAACCTTCTCACATCCTACCAGTAACATAAATTCAGAACATAAAAATATCCGTCGTTTTCCATTTTCATGAGACTAACTTTCATGTTAAGAACAAAAATGCAAAGAAAGACTACAAAACAAGGTTTTTTCAATGAATGTTCAATTGACTGTACATGCAGTTTGATGCCTCAATCGGTGCCCGTGCTCGTATATGAGGAAAATTTTGTAAATTCATTCTTACATAATGCTTTATAAAAGTTAAGTACTCAAAGCTGATATAAAAGTAAATATGGGAGATGCAGTTTTATCGATTTGAGTAGACACTTCCTTACACCGAGGGTTCTTAACTATTTTCGTTAGCGGGCCACATCTTCCATCCTAAAAATCTTGCGGGCCACATACAGACGCGTAACCAACGTTTCGTCTTTTGGGTCTCATTTTGAAATGACTACACGACGTCGAGGTAGTGCGGGACGTTCCCGCGACATCGAGGGTATGGTTGGGGTCCAGGACAACGCCCTGTGGAATGTAGAGGGCAACCACTCCTGAAGGTCTGGGGTATTTTAAAAATTGTGGACATAAGAGTGAAACATTTAGCTATCCCTATATGGCATTTTACGTCACACTTAACAGATACTCACAGGTGTAACAGTTTGACTATTATTTTGTCGTAACCTGAATACAGGCTTGGTAGAGCTGGTACTAAGCCCACGCCAGATTCAGTGGGGACATCTACTTTGAAAAGTATGTGGGTGGGGCGGGGTGATTCTGACGTGATATCATTTAAGCGGAACGTCACCATAGGTTGCGGCGCCCGGATTTTCAAGGCTATTTTGTCACAAATGTGTCCTAGAGTGCCGTTAGTGGCATTTACTAGGTTTTCGCAGTCGTATGTAAATGTTCTTTCTTTTAAATATCACGATTTAGAAATGCGCACTTCATCTAGGAAAAGGCAGAGAAGAAATTCTCTCAAAGGGGAGAGGCCCTCTCAAATTTTGTCAGTCCCTGTCAACTGCCCTACCTGGCACTTCTACCCTCACCTCCACGATCAGGCGTACCTATGTGGGACTAACGGCCATTTCATAGCCAGGAAATTCCAACTGCCTCAGTCTACACCTGTCAATCATACCTTTAGTTTGACCAAAATTAAGTCACATCCCTTACCTCTGGCGCACCCACTTTTACTCCAAAACTGATGTATTGTCGTCACAATAACAATGGCAGGAATATAACAGCACCAGAAAGCGCGTAGTCAGAATTCTGGAGCGCGACAGTCGCTAATTTCGACTTTCGAACTCCGACTTTCTGAGTAGACCTAAGCCTATTGTAAAATTTACCATCTGGATAAAGGGGGGACCTCCCTCCTTGCACGACGCTGCGGAACAATAACTGCACCTAAGCTGTCCTACTCGAAGTAATAGAGAGATGACTTACAACGATAGTGGGGGCCCGCCCGCCGAAAAAATGGGTTTTCTAGACATTTTATTCATGTTTGAGGCTACTTCATTTTACATTAAAACGGTAACACATAAGCGTACACTAAAATACCCATGATTAATTACGATTGCTAGCGTATTTGGTTTTTTTAATCCTCAAGATGATCTTTTCGATCTCAGTTTGCTTGGCGGGTCGGACTGGAACATCTCGCTGGGCGGATGAGGCCCACGGGCCGCCATTTAAGAACCCAGGCCTTATACACTATGGGCTCTTTTTCATTATGTGGCAATATTTTGGGTGTGAAATTGTTAAACACATTTAAGTTAAGAAGCGTACGAGGTGGAGATCTGGAATGTTGAGTTCAAGGCCAGAAACGTCGATATTAGGGCTCATGTCATGGTTGTTTGTAAATCAAGCGAATTTTCAGGGAAAACATTTTCCGACCCCAGAGCCCGCCATTAATTGGGCTATTGGATAGCTCTCCCTAGAAAATCCTTCTCCCGTTATAAATTTTGAGACTAAAATTTATTACGGCGTTATTTACATCCATCTTAAATTCATTTTTAAATAATTTTCTCCCCCCCCCCCTTGTGTCTCGTGTTTATGAATTACTTGTTATAAAATTTAAGGATGTAAAGTGCTTTACTAGAAACAACGACCTTTACATTCAGCTCCAAATCAGATATGTAGAGCAATTATGCCGTTTGACTCGAGTTTGTTCATTTAAAGGTTTCGAGCTATAAAATGAAGTGATAATAAAAAGTATTTTACCGGAAACAACGCCCTCTGTACTCCCGAAACCGATGCAGGAAAGCACACGCACGCCGTAGATGTGGGCTTTTTTGGCCACCCCGTAGGTTGTGCCAGCTACTGTACCGGCGCAGTGTGAGCCATGACCATTGCAATCCACTCCCTGTTTGACGGAAGGAATTGTACATTTGTACACTCTAAAAACGTCTGGATAAAATTTGAACTTTTCCGTATCAGAGGGGCACCGACCCAAGTTCGTTGTTTTCAGTAATCAGATTTAGATAGAAATGATCCAATCCGGGTCATATTTACCAAACTCTGATGAAATAAATGATCCGGATATGGGGTCAGTGCCACTCTGATCAGGAACTTTTTAGAGGGTAAAGCTACTACAGTCTGCTGACTATACGTTCGTTCCAGTCGGTTTAAATAACCCACTGCTAGTTCTACGTTGCACTTTTATCCTTATAGATGGGGTTCTGCAGTAAAGATAGTAATGCTTTGATAAACGATAGGGTGAAATTATTCATTTCCATCTTAGTTCCACTACCATATCTTTAAAAACTGATCTTCAAGAGAATGTATTAAGGAACGCTATGTATCTAGTCGTATTGCCTATTCAGATCAGTACGGTGGCACGTGACTGTTATGGAACAGAATCTCTATGGATTATTGAAGATCATATTAGATCTTTAAGTTACAAAGAGCTTTTTTATCACTGGCAAGCCTGTAGCCAAGGAATCAGGAAACTCGATCCATCCCTAAGAAAAATTTCCGCCACGAGAAAATAGGAAGTTACTAATAACCTTAACGTATTTTAGCGTAGGCTGTCCGTCCCCTAAAACTATTTTCGCCCCCACCTCGACAGTTTCTTATCTGGCTTCGAGCCAGTGATAAATTGGTAGGCTTTGTGAACGCAGTAACGTTCAATTTAGATCAAGGGCAACCTTAATAAGATGAATTAAGTTAACGGTCAATGTATGTGGAGCATACTCACATATTCCGTTAAACCAACGGGGTAAGCATCGTAAAAAGGATCGCATCTTCCAGCGAGATCTATGTGTGTTGGGTTAACACCAGTGTCTATGACGTAAACACTTACGCCCTCTCCGTTGACTACAAAAAAGAAAACGACATTCATCTATTCCTTTGGATAAGAATAACAGCTTATTGTGGTAATTTCAGGCAATGAGAAAAGAACATTTCCCTTAAAGACTAATCGCAAACCTTTCCACTACTAATTATTGCTTACCTTTGGATGAAAGATTATCCCTTCTCCATGGCAAGCCTGTTAAATTATACCCAAGCTGGGTAAAGGTTTACCAAAAAAGAGTAGTTTGAACTGTAATATAGTCATTTCTTATATCCTAGAGTTTTATGCGTAAGTACTTGGTATGTGGCAGGCGTAGAAAACCTTGGACGATAATTGACTCATCGTTTTTAGATGCGAGAAGTCAAGAAAGGCATATAAATATTCCTTCTAATATCGAGTAATTTTTTAATGATTTCTTTAAACTTCAACTTACTGTAACTGAATGTACAGTATTTTCCGAGTCTTTAAACTTGCATTGTTCGTGTTTTCTTGTCTTTCCTCGATTTCAGTTGTTCGTGTGTATGTATGTATATTTGTTTGTTCAGAATGCTCAGTTGGATAATTGACTTTGTAATACACACATATCACAACTTTCCGCCATATAGCCACCCCTCTCCTCATCATTTGTAATTGACGAGGTCTCTTCTGCAGCAGATTGTTACGAGTTTTAAAGTGTAACCAACCACAATACACTGATAAATAAATTACATTAATTTAATAGCCGTAACCTTGTCAACAATAATGCTAATAGGCGTATTTAAACAATGTAATACAATATTTTAATGCACTTGAATGACATAACGCTCTGGTGTAAGTTAAATTAAGAAAATCATACATTTTGGTTGATATTCTCCATCCATTGCCGATAGCTCTGGCATGTCAATTCTGTCTAGACCCCAAGAACCAACTTCCATTGTATGGACAATACCAACCTCTTCAACGAACTCGACAAAGCCGAAGCGACGTACCTAACAACAAAGGTGAAAAATCATGTAAACAGGAGTACGACGTACAATCTTCAATCGTTTGGGTCAGTTTGACCCACACAACAGCCATATAGGAACTCCCTTAAATTTTCGAGTCAACTAATAATCCAAATTTACTTGAAATTGATTTAACTGGGGTCAAAAATTGACTCAGAAATGAAGAAAGTTCTCTCGTGACCAAGTTCTTTTTAGAGTGCATGAGTCGGTACGAAAATATTCGTTTTGACTGAAAATAGATGTCAGAAAAGCTAAGAAATTTAAGACATTTAAATTTTAAGTCGACGAAAGTTATTATTCATTTTGTATGTTTGTTGGATCCTGACTCATAAAATGTCACAAGCTTTATATCATCTTTGAAATGAATACTAGGATTACCGATTGGTATATAAATTTAAGAAAGGCGATGTCTTTTTATGAAACTAGGTGATGGATTAACCATGGAGCTACTACGTATGGAGTAAAGTAGCTTACAACCCTCTGAGGTTATTATCAGTCCCAACATTCCGAAGCTAAAAGGCCCTCATTTGTCTTATTAGCTGTTATAAAGGACTATAACCAGGTATTACCAAGATATAGGGACATTTGCAGGCAAGATCGCTTCCTATCTTGTCAATCCTAGCACGGCCCGAATGGTTTTTCGTAGTAATTTTAAGTTAAACCACTGAAGTAACTAAAGTAATTTCCTGGAAAACACATTTTCCGTCAATTTCATCAATTTATTAAAAGCTGAGCTTTAGCGTAAGCTAAGTTTTGTTATTAGGATGGATCCAGAAAGGGGGAACTTTACTTAAAAATTTTTCTTATGATGCATAGCTTTAGAAACATTTTCAATGAGCAATTGATGATATCGGATGATACCGCTGGAAACGACTGCTACTTTTTCTTTATTTTTGGGACGTTTTGTAGCTGTTGAGGTATCTGTAGACCTGTTCATACTGAATAAACTGCGAGTTCATCAACTGCACGATCTTCTTTCGAAAAATTTATCGATATCTCGTAATGAGTAACTAGGAAAACAATCGTTCTTTTCACACAAACAAAGTTTTGGACTCTTGTTTGCCAGAACATATAAAAGAAGTTTAAAGGGATTACTTGGGATAATGAGACAAAAATGTAAGGGTTTCTGAAACTTCTATCGCTTGTGCGGGAGGTTAGAATGAGACTTGAAGGGTAGCAATAAGGGTTAAGCAATAACACCAAGCAACAAAACCCGTGCTTTTACTGCCCGCTTGGCGGACGTGTATTACCAACGTGTATAACTCCTGCACCTATATCGACAGCACTCGTAATACGGACGTCCGCGAACCTTCGCAAGAATTTTTCGTCGAACTGTGTAAAAACTGTACGCTATTAACTATTCATTTTTACGATCTCAATACACAACAAACACAAATTTGAAATATTCAACGAAAAATCGACTGAAGCAAGTCTGACAAGACGACAAAGTCAATGGGTTTTCAGTGTGTGATTTTTCCCACATAAAGCTCACACGATGAAAAAGTCCAATTGACTAATTGTGTAAAAGTGAGTAGGTCGCAGAACAACGTTACAGTTGAAGCCTCGTCGTGCAATATGAATATTCATATATCTAGGTAAGTGCTTTTACTGCCACCCCTAATCGGAAACATGGTAGCAAAACATATGACAGAAAATAAATTTTCATCACATGCCCTTTAAACCCCATACTGACCATAGCTTGTTCATGACTCAATATATTCCTGTCTGAATATGACTTATTCTTGTAAAGATCAGGCTTCCAGTTGCTTCAAGGTTAGAAAATGTTATGTAATACCCTGAGACAGCTTCCCAAATCTTTTGTTGTTCTTTATAAAATTGCAGTGTTTGATTCTACCTTAAAACTAGACAGCAGTGAAACATTGAATGGCATCCACTGACGACTTAGTTTCAACTCTGAAAGTGTCAATCATATTTCATTTTAATGCCGTATGTCATGATTATAAAAAAGTACCAAAGATGTTCAATTAATCTAATTCCTCACAAATTTCCCATAATGCAATGCTCTGTTTTGAAGTGAGTACTTATACTGAGATTTCATAACTTCTAAACACATCATGCTATTGAGATGAATCTGCACCGAGAAAAACAGAAAAAGTTCCAGATTTTAAGAAACTCGCATTTTTTCATCGGAATATGCCTTTCATTATTCATTTTAATCACCCTGATAGGTTTCAACTTTTCATCACATCCATGTTGAAAAGCTGTTTGTATCATCTGATCCCACGCTTTCTCTAACTTTACTTACAAATAAAGTCCCCCATTTATTAGACTGTATATACATAGTTATGTAGTAAACTCAATTTGACAATCAGGAAGTTAAGTATAAGAATTTTTATAACATACATGACACCACTTACGAAGTCTAAGGCATTACTTGACAAAATGGCGCTAAACGCTTTCACTTTTGGAAAGCGGAGATTGATTTTACCACCTAGAAGCTCAAAGATCGGAGAATCTACCGACTCCAAAACCTCATGAACTTCAAAATCATCCTGAAAAAGACGAGAAGAGTTACGTGAATTATCTGCAGATTTGGTAAGGTGAGCGGAAAGTCATAAAATAAATACACACTGCATTTATATCACTCAAAAAATGTTGGGTAAAAATTTCATCAACACTGGGCACGTATGTGAAAATACAAAAAAATGGGTAAAGTTTGCCCAATAATTGTTGGCTAAAGGGTGTACCGAGAGGCTGGTTCACACTTAGCTGGGAAACTAACCTCTCCGAAAACCAATTAGTCAACAATTATTGGGCAAAATCTTTACCCAGTTTCATTTTTTTTTCACATACGTGCCCAGTGTAGGTGCAAATTTTTTCCAACTTTTTTTTAAATATAATGCTCTTATATCAGTTTGTTTCATCCCGTCTCCTGCATCAAAGCTAATCAGAAAAACCATGGGAATATATTCTCCAGCAAGTGGTGACCGTTACTACAATGATTTTGTAGAAAGTTTTTCATTTTTTCAAAGACCCGACACAAAATATCTTTTAAGAAGAAGAAACCTTTCATAAGCAAAGAATTTATATACGGATGAACATACAAGCTCAAATCTTGAAGTCTTTGCGCACGAGGCGATAAAAGTTGAAAATAAATAAAATCTTTATAGCAAAACTAGGGACTGCGTACACATTCTTTTCCTTCCCCATACCATTAAAATTCGAAATTGAAATACTGTTGTTCTCAAAGGTCGCTATTGCGCTTGTAGTACACAAAACTGCCATACCTACACAAGATGTATAGTATGTAAGCTATATATAGAATGATAGATAATTCAAAATAAGGTAGCTGGGTTACTTTATTTTCAAGAAATAAGGTTTTAACATAAAATCATTCACTGTTTTGTAGCTCATTAGTAATTATTTCACCCCAACTTTCAAATTTAGAAATGACGAAACAATCAGAATTCTTGTATTGAGCAATTCTGGATGAAAATTAATACTTCTGTCACAATTTTTGTTTATAGTGAATGTTTCTATAGTGATAAAATATATTTCCTAATGATACATTAATGTGAATAAAATATGCTCCTTTCAGTTTACGGCTGTTTGGTACATTGTGACAACGATATCACGGCGATAACTATTAAAGGAAAATTAGGACCGAGCTTCAAAAGCTTGTATCACTTGTTGGGGTAAAAAAAAAAAAAACCCACAGAACGGTATCCAATGTGGTGTTAGTGGACCGTATAACAATATTGACTTAATAAGTTTACATATACTTTACTTTTATCTTGACGATGTAACGATGATCGATTTTTTCTTTCATTTGATAAAGAGGAGCAAGTATGCTTGCTGTGCTGACAGCAACCAGGGAGAGAAGTAGTAAAGCGTGGCAACGCATTGTGACGTAATGCTGGATCTTCCTGCGTAAAATGATACAAGTATTTATCGATTCACTCCGAAAACGGTTGGAAAATTTTTCACCCTTCTTGGTTATGCGTGACGAAGAGTGAGACTTAATGTCTGTTGGATAAAGAAGTACTCAGTGAAGTTTTCCACGTGACTTCAGCGCGTTTCGTATTATTTTGATGACCATTACAGCTCATGCGCAAAATGTTTACCATACGCGCTCAACCAGCAACATCTTAAATACAATTGTAACACAATGAATGCCTGGCGGTCAAAACAAATTGTGTAGAAAAACAGACGGGCGAAGCAGTGACGTCTGTCAGAATCGTCAATTGTAAAATGGTATGAAAGTAAGTTGCCAAATCTAAAATCACTGACTAGTTCTGAAAACAATAGGAAAGTCCGAAAATTAACGAATACCAATGGTAATGAAGTATCGTCGCAAATGATACAGACTGCATAGCACTGTCAAATAGATGGTTCTGTAGGTTTGAATGACTCTATTTATCCTATAGGGAACGAGATTTTAGACTCATGAATATATACTCATTGCTGGTAGCCCCTTAGAGTTCCCGCTGAACGAAAACAACGAAATAAGCCTACAAAGGACCGTTTCATAGCTCCAAAGACAACTAAAATTAAAGTTTTAATTATTTTCCCCGTCCACCTTAAAAATGTCACACTCTGGCACCTTCCAAACAATTATTTAAGTTCTGTTGTCTAAATTTAATGCGCAATGTTTATTCTGCTGAGTACACTTGTCTATTGTGTTCAATACAGGCTACATTTTACCTGCTTTTACATGTTTTCAATGCACAATTGCAATGGATTAAGTTTCAACGGGGGAAGTAAGAATTCAGTCCTAGCTCAGTGTCCAGCTGTGACTCTTAAACTAGGAAACTGTTCGGACAACTTCCTACTCAAACCAGGGAGTTGGTAGCGACAACTCTCTGCTTAAACCAGGAACCACCTCCCCGCTTAAACATATTAGGGTGATACAAGCGCTACCTAAGGAAGAAGGTGTAGGTAAAGCAAATGGGTAAATGTTCTTTCAAATATTAAAAGATGCAAGGGCTGAGGAAGAGGGGGCTGGGGCGTAAGCTCAGATCAAAATGTGGTGGGGCGGAAGCACACTTCCGCCCCTACCCCTTCAATTCAAGAACGAAAACCCCTTATTTGTGTCCTCAGTCTATAAAAATTGTCAAAAATTTGCAGTAATTTTCTTTAAAATTACTCAAATATTGCATCAAAACACCCCCTCTCCTTAGACCCCTTTCAAAGACGGCGGTATGAAACAACATTCAGCCCCCCCCCCTCCGTCGAGGACAGCTTCCTACGCCTTTGAAAAAATGCACATCTTAAAGACATCTTAGCTTACACCTCCGAAAGTCAGAAGTCAATTTAAAGAGTGAAGAAAGACTTTGATGAGAATTTAGTGAAATTTACAACAATTTGCTAAACATGAATAAATCAAATAACTATATGATGAGAGAATGAAACTGTTATGACACCCAAACATTGACAGAAAGATTGTTTTTGCGAAAACTTGCAAGATAATAAAACTTGTCAACATACCTGGATTCCCTTGTAACTGAGAAGCACAAGACGTCTTTCTTGTTGATGTATTTTTGGAACACTGAGAAATAACTTTCATAAGCTGAGTACTTTATGTTTTAAGCAACAGATGGTCCTCTGTTAGTTTACTCTCAATAGTTAATCCGAGATACCAATAATGAGATTACTGATAAAGTGCTTCCTCTAATCCCTATACAAGCATGCTTAAAGTAAGTAATCATTTTTGGTGGTAGCATAAGACCCATCAAAATTACAAATTAAGGGGTATATCCATTTTGAGAGCTAAATCAATGGAGCTGGTCTCTTTAATTCTTAGTATCTTAACATCATTTTGTAACACCCCCGTGCACCCTCTCCCGTAAAGAAATTTGTTGACTTTGATATCGAATAAGTATGGGCATATCGTCAAGTATATCCACGGGACAATTGATTTGTGTGTCTGTAGATTAAACGTTGCGTCCGCAAGTTTGTTTTCTGTCGTACACAGCATATGCGCTTGAAGAAGCTTATTTACAGGCGTGCTCTAGGGGAAACATGCGATGATGTGACATAACGTATGTTTCACGAGCAGCATGTTCGACAAGAAGAAAGATGCATGACGCAGTGACGTCAGTGAACTCCTCTAAAATGTACCTTACATACCGTGGGCACCATAGACACTACACAGAAAACAGAATTACTAAGCTTACTAGTTCAAATTATTAGGCTAATGCAATTAAAGCTATGAGCGACTTGGATTTGTTTATCTTATGGTTACACATATACATTTTTGTGGATATATATAAAACGGAACTCTAAGGCATCACGCATGGAAGTTTGGGGAAGATGCACTGGAATCCACTTGCAAGTCACTTCTCAAAATTTTAATGCACAGCACTGTAGTATATTGCTTCTTAAAGAAAACAGACATTAGTAAAGCAGGATCCTGTGTAAGGTGTCCATATGTTTAGTGAGACCTGCGTATAAGCATGGAAGTACTATATCTCGGAGGATAGTTCATTACTTCCATGGTATAATGGTGTTTCAAAGACGTCACTGCGTATCGCTTTCTCTGTTTGTCGGATATTTTTCGCGACAAGCGTTGGGCCTGCTACGTGCTGATATTTTAAACACTGTGCCCGATATACGAAATGCGCTAGCATAACATGAAAAACCTTTATAGTGTGCATGTATAAACACAAAGCACAGAGACCTGCTATCAGTGATCATATTAAGGCATTCGATGTCATGTTTCTGAAATTTAATGATTATATTTGACATTCGATGCAAAATTTGTTCTTTCAGTTCTTCTTTGTCACTTACTTCATAATGTGTCATACATTCAGGCCTTTTCATAGACCTAGATGTGGCTCTTTGGTGGAGATTTGCTTACGGTACTGATTGTCCATGACGTCACTATTCTCCGAAATTACGTAGTTATTTACAAGTTTGGCAGCTTTTCATACTGAATTCCTTTTTTTTTTTTCGATTAAAGCGAAATGTGTATTGAATAATTTTATACTTCCATGAGAGCCCTTCACTACACGGCCACGGGTTTGATACTAGACCATCTATTCATTGCAAACACTGTTTACCTAACAATCAAAATTGAGTGCAGGGCACTGTTTGATTTTGTTATGGAAGAAGCAGTTTATCAAGGCGTCCTTCCTTTGAACTCGCCAAATTAAGATAACGTTTCGCTGCAGATGGCACTCTCCCACTCTCTTACATCGTGAACTTTGTTCTTTGAACAATTTCATGGCTGAAAGTACGAAAGATGAATCTTCTTGTGAAAATATCCCCAAGATTGAGTCCTTACATGTACATTTCTTTTTTAGCACCTTTTAGTCACCACAATTACATCTAAATTGACTGAAATTTTTTAAAAGTCTACTTGCTATATCAGGGATGACACAAGGCTCCTGGACAAGGCTCCTGGACGTCCCTCCTCCGCAAGGAAGCCCGCCCCCCCTCCCCCGCCGTGGGTTAAACTTTCCAGTTCCTGCTGGAAACCTTGCTGGATATGGTAAGGTATGTCGTCCCTACAATTTACTAGGGGTTTTTTTTTTTTGCTCTTAATGAATGCAGATTCTTCAACAAAATCAAGAAATCCTTAAATTTTCTTCTTAAAGACCCTTAAATTTCAAATTCTCTTAAACAAAATATCACCAATTCCCAATTTTATGAATTTAAATAAAATCCCAGCATTTTCAAATTTTCTTCAAAAAAAATCAAAATTTCTTAGTATGCAACACGCCCTTTGCTGAGAAAAAGAGGTTTCAACGCCCCACCGGCAACTCGTTGCCGTTGTCGGTGCTTTAGGCTGTTGCCCACCCCTCCCTTCACTTTTGGGGAGCTTGTCCCAAACTTGTCCAAATCTTGGGGCCTCCACTTCACACCAGCTGGTCCCTATACGGTACCTGTGAAAGCCGCTTCGCAGGCTAAATATCGTCTCACAATTAACTGAGACCCACATAGGCTCAAGGTGAAACGTTCAAGTTAAAGAGGACACAATTTCGTGCAAGGGAATACACAGTACCCGATAGGTCCATCTGTTAAATTCTACAATATGGTCTAAAAACCACGCTAAGGTTAGAATATTTTTTAAGCAATTGCTGCTGTCAAAAACAAAAAAGTTCTTGGATTTATGCGTTCAACTTTTATAGTTTAATTTTTTGTCTCAAACTAACTCTTTTTCGGTATAAGCATATGGGACCATCTGGCTTGGGGGGCACACTTTTTGCTTGAAGATCCGAGCTTTTTTAAAAAAAATTACCGTATGCTCTAATTCCTACACTCCAGATACTGCCCGAATTTTGGGACTGACCAAAATTTTTGGAGGTACAGTTCCCCTTGCCTTTCCCCTCATACGCCTATGTTTCTAAACTTAAAGTTATGAATATCACTAGTTGAGAACTACAACCACCCCTGAGACTTCATCATGCATCCCTCCGTGTCCTGTCTCTCAGTATTCTACCCCTCTCTTTCCAAATATTTCTTCTCATGTACTCCATATCAGGCGCGGATCCAGAAATTTTGAGGGGGGCCCAAGATGGAAAATCCCATGTGCACCGAAGGTGCACCACGAGCGCGAAGCGCGAGTCCCTACGCGTGGGGTCCAGGGGCCCGCGTTAGGGCCCCTGGCGGGGTCCAGGGGCGGAGCCCCGGTGGGGGTCCAGGGGACGAAGCCCCCGGAAGCTCTCGCAATATTGCATTTTTAAGAGCACAGAAATCGGCTCCAGTTCTTATGTCAGGGAGATTTTATACCTTTTCATGTTGCATGGAATTTGATGTGTATGGCTCAGAATAAGTTACTATATGTACCTGCAGAAGTTCCGGAGAATCTAAGTTATCTTAAAACTTGAACTTGAAATGATTTTTGCCATAATGAGTGTTTTATTTTCGTTATACGGTATTCGGGTATAGGAAGTCAGATGAAACAATTGCGCGCGAAGCGCGCCGAAAATTTGAATTTACATTTAAAACCATTGCTATGGCTAAAGGTGTCAGTTCCCTTTTGTGATCAATCAGAAGGTGGGTTCGATACTAAGTTTTCAGTTCTCATAAGAAGAGGAGGTGAAAAAATGAATATCAGTTGCTTCACATCCTTACAATACTGGCTCCTCTGAAATCACGTTTGTGCACACGAATAATTGGCTTATGGTAGAACCCCACCGATGAGTAATGCGAATACGTTTGGGACCTTATTGATAGTAAAAGAAGCAATTCAAGGCTAAAAGTGCGCAGATCAAGCGAAAATCAAGAAACATTGAGAAGACTTTGCAAAAATCGTGAAAGATTTCAAATGACTTTTTGTAAAAAGTGATGAAAATAAATCCATCACTCAATACAAACGTACCTTTCTCCGTAAGCGTAAACAATTGCGCGCGAAGCGCGCCGAAAATTTTCGGTATAGAGCCTCCCGAGAGCTCTGCATTAATTGTACACTGAAAAGGGGGGGGGGGGCAACAGGACTCTCACAACCTAACATCCATATGAGAGGAGAGATGATATATTACCTTTTTTATGAATTACTGAAGGGTAGACCCTCCAGAAATCTATGACCGATGGTGCCGGCGGGAGTGGGTGATTGGGGGAACCGCAGATAACTGCTTAACCGTGCCTTTTTAGGCAGTGGGATTTTGTATAAGCTATATACAAGAGTGGGAGAGCCTTTTCTTGTTAGTACATGAGAGTTTAATCCCAGAAAGGGGTTTAACCTCCCCTTTGAAAAATTTTTGTTAATTTAGGGGGCCTATATGCAAAATGGTAGTATCTTTGGGTCATTCTAAAGTCTGTGATTGTTTGTTTAAAAATGTCCACAGTTTAGTGAATTCTAACTTTTGTTCGGGTGAAAAAGGGAAGTAAGAGACGGTCAATATATTGTCTTCAAACCTTAAAGTCCCAGGAAAAATCATGCGCGTGGATCCATCTCCAAAAGTGGGGTGGGGGGGGGGGGACTTTTTTACATTTGTGAATCGCCGTCCTGGTGGAAGAAGCAGTGGTGGTAGCCAGAATTTGCGTCAAGGGGAGGCAATACGTTTTGTGATCATCGGCATGGGGGAGGGTCTAAGGAAAATTTTTCTAGAACTGAATGTCCTCAGATGCGATTTGGTGCAACAAAAGTGTAGGATTTTTAGGTTATTTTCCTTCTAAAAAATTCGTTCTCCTAGGTATAATTACAGTCTCTTCCATCCTTTTTGAAAAATTGAGGGGAACTTTTTGACGATGTCCCCCCTTCCAAAAAAGTGAAGGGGACGCGTCCCCCGTCCCCCCATGAACCACGCCCATGGGAAAATTGTACACGCAATTATACCTGCGTGGAGTCCACGGAAACATTCTTGGACTATAATAAAATTTTTCCTTTACACTTTAAAAGGATATCCAAGGTTGACAGAGAACAGTATAGCGCCTCCCGGGAGCTCTGAATGGGGCTGCCCAGCCGAGTAAAAATTAGCAAAGGGCGCTCTCATATGGTTCCTACCGGTTGCGCGAAACGTAAGCGCGACCGCGAAGTTTGCTTACAAAACTTCATCGCTCATTACGTCTAGGCCTACGTACTCGCTCATAAGTTGCTTTTGAAGCTGAATATTAACGAACTCCCATGTTTTAGTACGCCGCAAAGCAGTGTTCCTGGGCAGTACCCAAAGCTAAACAAGGAATTAACAGGAGTGTTAACATATATACCCAGAAGAATAGAAGACTACATCCCTAGTATGGACCTATCAGTACCGGCCTAGTAGCTAACTCACTGCAGCCCGAGTCAAAGATGGTTGCTCGGCCATAGCCCGGTAGTTGTACTAAGAAGCATCATTCCTCAATAAATTCCACTTACATGGAACACTTTTCTCTTCTTCCAGGCTTTCCATATAAGTACTTTTGAATATGAACACACAGTGACTGGTTAGAAGTTCATGGACCAACTGATTGGTCTGTTTCTATGGTATCTTCACTAGCGCACTTTAAAATACGTGCATTTAAATTCTTACGCGGCTACGCGCTAACAACGAAAAATCAACCAAAGCGTTCGTTTTCCAAGAGCGCAGTAGTGTGAGTCAATTATACCGGACAAAACACAGATAAATGTATTATGCGCGTATAGAACGCTTTGTTAATGTGCACGCACGTCAACTCTTTTAACAATGGAATTTTCTATAACGCGTCCTTAGATTTGTACGCAGATCACTGAATAGAACGACGCACATATCAAATCCACACTTCCGCCCCGGTAATTGAACCTCAGGCAGAGTCAGGCGCGCCTTACAGTGTAGGTATAGGAGTTTAATATGGTATCTATGCACCAAATCATTACGTTTTGTGCCGTTTTTAAACAAATTCGCGTCTCGAGACTTGCATCTCATGCATAATATAACTTTTTTTTACATGATATACTGTCCGGATTGGGTGATCTATGTTTGTAATATCTTTGTAGGAACTAGGGTTCCTACATAGTATATCGTATAAAGGGACTCTAGTAGGAACCATATGAGAGCGCCCTCTGTCGGTAAGACGAAAACGCCGGGCAGCCCCATTAGTTACAGTATACAAAAGAGGAACCAACGGGATTCTCACTGTCTACCCGATATCCATATGGGAGGAGATGTGATGTATCACCTTCTTTTTAGGTATAGCAAGAGGGATGGTGGACAGGCAAAATTCGTTTCAGAAAAGATTTTCGTCGTTATTGAACGTCTCGGTAAAATGTTTGGAAAATAAGCAACGGCAATTACGTACTTTCAATCTTTCAAATCATGTGCTAGACTAGATTAGTCAAAGATCCCATAATGATGAGAGCCCTGCAGAGAACGAGATGTACGTTTTAGAGAAAAATGTTTGCATTGGAATAACTTCTTGCGTCATAGCTTTGTCAATGTTATATAAAATCGGGTGAAAACCCTTTCGAATGCGCGCGAAGCGCGCCGAAATTTTGAATAAAATATTAGTCCATGACAAAACCTGCTATTTAGAAACGAATCTTGTGACTGAGAATTCTTGAAAGGCACTTTTGCTCCTTTGTTCCTTCGTGAGTAGTTACCGAAAGCTACTGATAATAAGGACAACTCAGACACAAGGCTTGACGCTAGCGGCGTGTGCGAAAATTTGGAATTTGTCAAGAATTTCCAAAGCTTATGATAGTTTGAGAACAGTACGGTATGTGAAAGAAAATGGTTAGAACAAATAAACCAATCATCAAAAATGCATTTCACCCTACACCCCCACAGAAATCTGTAGCTTAAACGACTTTTGGGACCATTTAAAAAAAAATTCAAGAATCGATGGGGGAGGGGGACACACCGCACCCATTGCCCACTGTGCCGACGCAACTGTCTGTAGCGTAGAAGCCTTTTGAGTTCATTTTTAAACTTTTCAGAGTTTCGAAATCGAATAGGATATGCACGCCGCTACTTTGTCTGCAACAGCTGGTGCCACTGTGCACAATAGCACGTCACCTGACAGCTTGTCTTCTGTATTCATTCTGCAAGGTCTGTATGGAGAAAACTTTGCCTCTTAATCCCTCTAGATTACAAAAAATTTCACTCTTTTACACAAAATTGTTACTAAATTTCAGTGCAGCTAGCCTCTTTTACACAAAATTGTTACTAAATTTCAGTGCAGCTAGCCGGGCCCATACTGCATATGCCACGATGTTTACTTATTTAGATCTTAATTCAAGGATCATTACTCAGCTATTCACCTGTTTTCGAACATTGCAGCTCTCCTTTCTTCGCCAACCACTTGAAAAGATATCTAAAGAGATAATCCAGCTATAGCGCCACCCAACCCCTACAGAAATATATACTTTGAATACGTTCTAAGACTCATTTATTCATTTTTTGCTCTTAATTTTCTTTCTCCTTTTCTTTTTTTTTTCTTTTTCTTCCTTTTTTTCTCCTTTCGTTTTTTTTTCATGGCGAGGGGGGGCCGGGCCCCCCAGGCCCCTCCTGGATCCGCGCCTGCTCCATATTCCCGGAATGTCTGGTCCAATTTTTTCTAATACCGTGCAACCAGAGAATTAGACAAGAGCCACAAGGCAAGTAGAAAAGGTGTTCAGGAGTGCGGCAGAACTCCTTGATAAGGGTTCAAGCTCCCCGATAGGGGGGGGGAGGGAGGGTACAGCAACCCATGGTCCTACATAGAGCGGCTATCGAAAGGATGAAAAATCCCAAACTTTGGCGTGTGAAGTGAGCCCGATATTTTGGGTTTCTATTGCAAAACGTGGAAATTGTACAGTTTTTCAAAGGAAATTTGAAAATTTTGGACATTTATGGAGAAACATTGGAACAATGGGCGTAATATCAAGTAAATTGTCTGGGCGACTGGGATTACATGTTTTATCTTATGCATTAAGATTCATTGACGAAATGAGAACACTGGGCAGAGGAGGGGTGGGCTCTTCCCCGACCTGGGCCCTGCCGTTCTCTCTGTCCCTTGGTTGCATTCCTTCGTATAAAATTTAATTCAACAGCTGAATAAACTGATCTTTTCATTACTAAGTGTTGCTAAGAGGCTATTACGGTGTAAGTTCGCTTTTATTAAACAGAATTATTAACCCCCATATAGAGATAATTTAACAAGTGAAACCTTACGTTCATCCCCCGATATCAAGTAAAACAAAAACAACTCTCTTCTATCGAACAATTGCCGACTCCCGGCTGCGAAACAGCAGCTTTCGGTGCAAAGACTGAGCTATTTAAAACCAGAGGGCAAAAAACCCAGTTACCCGAACTTGAATTTGTATGTCTTCCCCACTTATGCTCAATAATTTATGGCCTTTTTAATACGCAAATTTTATGTGTCATTAATCGTTTTTCTTTCCTTCTAATCGAGGCAGGATACCCTTCTTAGTGGTATACTGAACTATAATATTGTCAAATAGTAGGCACATAAGGGAAGATTTGATAGATAAGAAGCGAGTGCCCAAAAGTCAGGTTGACTATGTTGTTTACGCCTTTTAATTCAGCCCCTCTACTTGAGTGATGGCGCTGTACAATAATGCGGTAGTGACAATAAAGAACATAAAACGCACTGATGTTCACAGTTACACATTTATTTATAGGTCGTATATTAATTGCTGAAGCTTTATGCTTCAATAAATCCAGGCCTTGAAGGGCCGTTGTTTTACGACGGGAAAAGTCTGTAATGCTTATAAATTACAACCTCACATGTCGGGTGGCTAACCAGCTTAACAATTTAGATCAAATTTGGTTTATTTTGAAAGGCCAGTTTAGATGGGAAAAATGTAGGTTGCTCTTGATAAAAAACCCATCTTACTTTGACCCGGCCGGGGATCAAATCCAAACCTCCCAGTTGGTAAGCTCCATCGCTTCAAATGCCACTGCCTATATCCACTCGGCCATGGCACCAATCAAATCAACCTGTCTATGTTACCAGTTACATGTTTTTATTCGAGCCCCGATTAATTTTGTTGCGCAGTGATTAACCACAACGTGCTGTCGTAGCACATTAACTTTCTGTGTTCCACTTACTGAACATGTTGTCAAGGTGACAGATGCACAGTATGGAGATATAAGACCCATTCGTAAAAGAGAGGCCCTCACATACTAAGAACATACTAAGAGTCTTAAAGGGACAAATCGAGTTCATAAATTCATGAATTTTTGTCACACCTGTTGAGTTTTACTCACGTCCTGATGGTTAATGGTCAAACTACGGGATTCTGCACATCTAACACACTACTTAAACGGTAAAGACAGGGTAAGTGACCATTAAAACCATTCATGAAAAAAATCACGACCAGACACTTTAAAATTAAGTATTAACCATACGCAGCCCTTGTTCACAGACAACCAATTAGTGAAACCTACAAACTTGATTGACAGGCTCACAACTTCTCTTATGAACAAATGTTGTGATCAGAGCTTCAGCTGTACCTATACGTTGTATATTGAAAACAGGCGGGTATATCAAAGGCTTGGTCGAGCAACACAAACTACAAGCTCGCAAGCTCGTAAAAACTACAAGTTTTCACATTTTCGATAATTGTAGGAAGTGATACATGACTTATAAGGCTAATTAGAAGCACTGTCATGTTTTCGTTTGAACTCTTCATAAAATAATCATAATCGATATCAAATCAATGAGCCCCTTTAAGGACTGGATTACAGAGCATCCCTCAGAGAAATGGACCAAAAGCCCTGATATGCGATTTCTAGAGTTTTGAGTGGCCGACAACTGTAGCCAGGCAACAGAACTTTCTGCCTTTTCATCAGTAAATGAGCAAAGGAACGTCTGCAAAAACTCACAGCCAAACACAAGGGCTTCTTGAGTCCCCATTTGAGGCTGAGACTATATTTTCTCCTGGAACATGCATCCAGTAAAATGATGCAGTAGGGAATAACACGAAACTACACCATATCATGATGCATCATACGGTTATTCAAAACTATGGGCACATTGTGAAGTCACAAAACATTAAAAAAAAATCTTACTTATTTAAGCTTATATAGACCCCAACATTGGCAACACAAAGCCACAACACCATCACATTGTGATAAGACACCATCTTACCACCACGGCATAACATAGTAAAATACCAAAGCACCATATACCCTCATGTACTTTGCACAAACTTAATTGTAAATGAATCAAGTAAATAACAACCGTCTCATGACTTTAATACCAGCTTTTTTAACGTAGCAAAGATTACCCCTACACCATAATTTGTGAATAATGTTCATTTCTGTTTATTATAAAATTTTGTCCATATAACTGGACATTGGAAACATTGCTAAGGCATTGACAGAGATCGTGGAACTGACCAAAAGCTGATGCAGATGCACAGCTGATGTACCTGATAATTATGTCTAATGACTGTCTTTGATGAGACGAGGAACCTAATTATACCTGAGCAGTGGAGGAAAGGAGTGGCGTATTTAGTGTTTTGTGGACATGTAAACGTCATACCTGCCTACTTAAATTATAAATAAATGAATCAAGAGTAAAGAACAACCATGTCATGAATTTAATGCTAATTTTGTTTGACGTAGCAAAGATTACCCCAGCAGAACAATTTTGTAAAATAATGTTCATTTCTGTTTACTTTAAAATTTTGTCCATATACCTCTGTTCATTTGGACATGAGAAATATTGCCAAGGCATTCACAGAGAGGCTGGAACTGACCAAAGATTTGCACAGCTGATGTACCTGATATGTCTAATGACAGTCTTTGATGAGACGAGGAACCCAATTATACCTGAGCAGCTTAGGAAAGGTGTGGCGTTAAGGTAATTAAAGTTCTGTGGACATGTAAATTTCATACCAACCTTTTTGATGTAAAAAGCATTAAAACGTTAAAAGTAATGGCAGTTTCCAACAAAATCCATCAAACATTGGCCATTTTATAAGGCAATTTCTGTTTTTGAGTGAACTTACAACATGAATAAACATGAGCTACATATGCAATTTTCTGACGTGAAAATAAGGAATAACGAGAAAATCGCATGTTATCCTTTGTCTATTTCACATTCTTTCCAAGGACGGTTGTAATTTTGGAATACCCTGAGAAATTTATTTCGGAGGTATCTATTGACTACTTTTGAAAATGTTCACATTATACCAAACAAGAATCTAGGTGGCAAATAACAAATAGTTAACAATGATTAACAAAAGAAATACAGACCTTGCGCCAACACTCCTCATCACAATTTCTGCATAGCAAATGTGAAATCCCTGAAATGGTCAAACTTTGAAGAGGTATAAATTGAGAACGGTACAGCACATTCAAATTATTGAAAGGCTTTTTCATCAGCAGATCAGGGAATGTTAATCTATCATTATCGAGTAAAAAGCTGTGTTGGTTACATGTCTACAAACCTTTAAAAGAAGAGTCTGAGCTCAAATCAAATTTTAATATGTTAGAGGGATAATTATTGTACGAATTTTGGTGAAGTTTGCATCGAAACCCGATATGTGGTTCTCAAGATATTAGCAGTTACAGATGTCACATTTTCAACACAAAGTGAACTTAAAGCAAGCACATATGACATCATAGCCTCACATTAATGAGCAGTCTTTTGTTTTTCTTTAAAGTTTACAATCAATTTTCTCCTCCGCAATCCCATGTGATCGGAATGTGATTACATGAGAAGCATGGAAATTTTCGGACTTTACATTCCCCATGACGAGGTCCAATCCCTATTAACTTCAAGGTCAGCAAACAGACTGAAAAAACAAAGGAAACAAAGCATTTCTCTTCGATGTAAGGAAGTGATATAACCCCTGCTTGCCTCAAGCTCACTTTGGGTCCCAAATGTACCGTAACTTCATTTGCTGATATCTCGAAAATTACATGTGCGACTTGAATGAAAATTTTACTAAATTGCGTAGATTAAGTTCCTCTTTTACATAAGAAGGTTAAATTTTTTAAAGCCTTCCTTAAAAGGTCAGCGCTGGAGTCCATTGCCTTTCTCGTATATTGTAGACTCAGGACTGTGGATGTGACGTTACGACTTTTTTGCGTATGAACTGAAGGCTGCTAATTATAGCCGATGTGAGTGCTTATAATTCAAGATATAAGAAGATATGAGGCCGTACCCTCGAACATCGTAAAGAGAAGGGATCTATACTCTTAATTTAACACTGAGCGCCGGGACTCGACTCCACTCAACGTACAGAATGCGCTACCGATAAAGCTTCAGAAATTGAAAGCTGGTCAACTGACCTTAAATCCCGAATGGGACAGGTCCCATTATGACGTCACAAGTGCCCACTGCTAGCTTGTCAGTACTTGTCTATTGTACTGTGAGTGTGACGTTGCGACTTTTGTGTATGAACTGGAGAATGAGAATTATTTTAGTAGATATAGTCGCATTTGCACGACCATAGTCGCATATACGAATATAGCCGCTAACAATGTCTCATTCTTCAGAGCACGACTTCCTGCAATCTTTTGTGTTTTTACTCCACCACTTAAGAAAAAGACCATGCAGCATTCACTGTCTGCATATAGCTCCTTTCTTTTGTTCCGTTTTGCTTTTTAAGCACTTTAAAAGAATGAAAGGGATATGGCGCCCCCAAACCAGGGAGTTGCTAGCACCTCTCTGCCCAGACATATTTAGAAAATATCCCCAGAGTTCTATATGCAAGTGATAACTGCACTTTGATTGACATTCATTCAAACAATACAGTTTCACTTTAGTTGGTCAACAATGACTTGAACAATCTGTTGTGTTCCCAATTAAGCTCAAACACTGTGTTGGACAATATTGCCTTGAGCAATTTAAGCTCAGTGCAGGCTACTGTGGCTCTGTCTTAGAGGTATACTACACAGGAGGGCTAGAAGTTAACTTAAAGGGAAATATTGCGTTTTTCTGGCTTTTTATTGAATCTATCCTCGTTTCCTTGCAATCGGGTCCCTTAAAGAAAGGTAACTAGGAAAAACATTCTACCCTCCGAGGACTAATTAAAGAGTACTTAACCTTTCTGTAACAACTAATAGATTTGTTCACCCAAACAATTATGCATGCAAAACCACACCTTCATCACCCCTAATTTGAAATCCACCAAATAATAAAACCAAAGTTATATAGCGTCAATCCGTGTCATGTGCGGGCGCGTCCATTTATGGACACTGTGTAATGGTCCTTTCTTGAAGTACCCCCTCGCTAACTTTGGTTTTCTCCATTCCCCATTATCGGTGGGTAATGGTAAGGAGAAATCGTATCTTGATTTCTCCTTCCCATGTTTACCAAAGAAAGGGGTGGGGAAACTGGCATGTCAGATTTCATACCACCGCGATGTTCTCGGCTTCCGTAAATATCCTGTACAGCACGGGACGGTACAGAAACTGTTGTGGTAGTTTGTTGTGAGCAGGGTCGTTGGAATTACGGTATGCAAGGTCAACAGGTATTGCGCAGTCCGAACGTTGCATAGTGTGGGCGAGGCTCATCATTCTGTAATTAGCCCATTAGATACAAAAATTGCTGGTTCTTTCTTTCCATATTTAGTGAGATTAGTGTTAATCTGCTGCAAGTTTTTTGTGTTCCATGTTTGGAAAAGGTAAAAGACCACAATGGGATTAAATTAGAGTCACGTCGTGGTATTTTTTCAAACGCAATATTTACTTTTAAGGAGAGAAAATTGTTACCGTCTGGGGTGAGCTTAGGGAGCCTTTAAAACAAATGGTTGAGGCGTGATTCCCCTTATTACCCCCTCAGTATATGGATATTTCCCGGTCCGATAACAGTAAATACAACAATACTCTGCTTAGTTAAGAACTTTAGTCATCGTGCATCCATTATCAGAGAAAGCTAGCGAATCTCAACAGTGGCCTGAAATCCTTCTAGTGTACCCATGGATCGCTTGTTGTAAGCTATCCACACGAACTCAGAGACAATTGTGAACGGCCCACCAGTGGAAGTTACCGTAGTGCGTAATGTTGCAGGGTCTTCGGGATCCGTGCCCGTACCTATCGTCAAAGATCCGCTGGCTATGGGCAGGTTAAACGCTGTTACAGTCACAAGAACACTTGTGGACTGGGCCCTGAACAACCATGCACGGTCCACAAAGTTTGTAATTGCAGACCCAAACTTAGGTGAACTGATGGTTATAGTGGTCCCCAAGTTACGAGCAGCTATGGAGAAATTGAAATATTCGTATATTACTTTATTTCTGTTAAACATTTATCTAACATATTACGGTATCAAATTAGCAGAAAAAACAGATATCTCACATCCGAATTAGCTTGCTTTAATGCCATTAGTCTAGGTGCAAGGATGGTAAACGTTTTGCTCATGAGAGGCCATTTTGATTGTCATAATACCACTCGCAAGCCAACTCTGCTACATTGGCAAAGAGAACGCAAAACCCTCCCTGTATACAGCATGGTCCCCAATCGCCACATAACGGGCCTCATTGGGGTCAGGTGAAACACCTCCGAAAACACTGTAGTATTTGCAAAATTGCCTGGATTAAATTAAGCTGTTCAATTGAAGCATCTCTCCATCTTTAAATGACATTAAATGCATGAGGCTAAACAGATCACAAGTTGAACACTTGTTTTAACAACATATGTACGCTCGGACTAACGGCAGGTTGGTTTGATGATAAATGACGTTATATCGGACAAGCAGCTAAAATAGGGCCTCGAAGCCATTTAATGAATGTTTGATATTCGCTTTACATAGCAACATTTCAAGTTTTCAACCCATTCATGGCAAGTATTAGAGGTCACTGGAATCCACCGAAACTCCACGAAAAGTTAACCTTTTTGTCCCCGCTTTCCGACTATCTGCAGTAGACGTGGTAGTACAGTGACATTTGGCCTATGATCCACGCAAAGCTATAACGTTGTACTTCCGGGAGAATTAGTGCACTGGGGTACGGTGCTAAAGTAGTAATTGTATTACGCCACGTATTTATCTAAGCAGGATAAAATGTGGGTTAGAAATTATGATAAGTTAAATCTCATGTCTTCCTGAACTACATTTATCAGCTCCTCGGGGCCGGATTAAATGGTGCCGAGTGCCGTGTCTAGAAAGCGGGCTGGAGGTTCCCAAGCCCTAGGTCTAGGGAATGACGACACACCATACTTTCATTCTAATGAGTCATCGATAAGGGTTGATTGACAGAGCTTCGGGCCCGTTTACATAAAAGCAGTCAGAGTAACTCAAATATAAGCTTTAGTCGAACGCACATTGAAGTCAGAAAACACGAAACACCAAACATTTTTTTTTTTGCACTTGTTTCGCGTTTTCGTCCGTGAAAGCTCACACGGTGAAAAATCAACGAAAACAAAAACAAGGTGTGAAACAAAATTCAGCTGTTCAGAGAGTAACTTTCTAGTTGTCCTAGTTGTTACTCGTAGTGGAGATGTTAACCTCCTTGAGAAAATGCCAAAAAGCCCTCGTGGTAGGGGTGGCTTTAGATATGAGACAGGAGCCATACCCCGCCCGGCCTCCGTCTTTCCGAGCCTTTGTCGATACGGTTGGGTATAAATTAGCCCCGATAGCAGCCAGTCACCCGATGGTCAACCTGTTTTTACTCTCAATGGGGCAGTTTCAGGGGTGGTGCTAGGTGGGGGAAGGAGTAATGCCCCCTGGGGGAAGACTACCCTCTTTCGTCGGAGAAATTTTTCAGTTTCCTTCATGAGTCTTAACGAGTAGGCCTACCAGAAAATTTTTAGTCCCCAACGACCGCTAGTTTCTTTGATTTCGCTATAAAGAAGAGTAGAATCTTCAATAGAAAACCCCATATTTTCCAATTCCCTCGCTAAAAACGCAATTGTGTCAAATTTTTTGGCGCTCTTCGAGAGTCGAAATTTACGTTTGAAATCCTGTCGGCAACCCGTCGCCTTGGCCAAGGCTTTGAGTTTCAGCCCCTCCCCCTGTCGGGGAGCCTTACCCCTGTCAGACAAACCTAGCGCCGCCCCTTTGCAGTTTCTGCTATATAAAAAAAAATTTCGACTTTTCGTGCGACGTTTTGGTTGATTCAGTTTTTTCCATAGTTCCGTTCCATGTGGCTTAATAGCTCAAATTTTTCCTCCTTTCCAAGTAACCTTCAGGTACCCTACACAGTTTTATGTAAAGGTCGGGAAAATTTCGGCATCCCACATCGCATAGCCTAGTCAATTTTATCTTGTGTTTGACACCCGTACGATAAGCGACTTGCCAGGAGAGGTTTTGACTATATCATCGAACAGACGGTTTAAATACGGTACACAATGTAGCTTACTATTTTTGTTCTAAATGATTGAGTACAGAGTCTTTTATGTGTACCCCAAAATTTTTACCCGCTAAGCATTTCCAGAATTCAAATTTTTCGGCTAAACACTACATTAGCAGGCAAATTATCCAAGTATAAACGGATACTGTGCAAAATAGGCTCTGCAAGGAGATGGTGTTGTGCAAAGGCTTTCATTGCCTAATCAGTCCCTGACGACATGGTTCCCACAACCCGTCGCCCCTGTCTGAATGCTGGGTCGCTGATTTGTTGCTACCTCCCCTGACCCGTAGCCAGACAAGGAACTGAAGGGAGTGAAATAGCCCCCAGAGGGACGAAAAAAATTTCAGGTTGGACAAATTTACCAAAAGGTATTAAGGAAATGGTAATTTTTGATCTTCTGGGGGGAGAAATTTCGGGGGCTCCCCATTGGCTAAGGACCGTCCCCCACGTCGGGAGCCTTGTCTCTTGTCGGCTGTTCTGCCGTCGAAAACCTACTGTGTGTAAGCCTGTAGCCAAGGGGAGGGGACGCCACCATCTAAAAATTTTGTCCCCAGAGAGTAAAATAATACTATTTCCTTAATACATTTAGTAAAATAGTATAGCCTAGTATATTTCGCCCCTATAAATATTTCCCCCAAAGCTATCTACCCTTCTCAGTACCACACCTCGCTATGGGCCTGACTGTGTAGATGTGACCTCGGTAAGGGCGTCAGTAAAGACAAAGGGGAGGGGTTCTGGCACGGGAAGTGTAACAAGGATCCTGAAATGTGAGAAATTATTTTTTTTTTAATTTTTGTCAAAGACCGCCCCGGCCATCAGAAAAAAGACACAGAGTATGCCCCCGCAGGAAGACTGACCGTTACACTCATATTTTTATTGGCAACAGGTACGGTTCTAATTTACCTCTACGGAAAGGGGAGGGTAATCCGAACCAGAGGGGCGGGCCAACTCCGTACAAGCCACCGTGCCCAATTATAGAAAAATCCATTGGTTAGGACGGTCTTTCTCAAGATTTTGTTACTCGAGGCCCAGATTTGATTGTGGACATTACCCGAGGACCGCTTTTCACAAGTAACTGAAAAATGAAGTTCACCTTCTATTTCTATCTGAACCATATGAGAAAAGCTTCAACACAAAGCAACGTATACTGCCTAAATTTGCTCTGTGTCGGGTTGAATAAAACTATTAAATATCACAGAAAAAAAAAACATTTATCCCCTTTTTTCAAGCCTATTTCTGCCGCCCGCCATTCGGCGCTCCGCCTCCCACCGGTTGAAAAACGTGGCTTTGGGCTATAATAAACAGTAAACAATGATAGTCAATTTCCCTTTTTGAAGTGCTGTGCCTGTCTCCTTTACCATTCCTGGCCACGGGCCGGGAACTGAAGTCTGTGGGAAATACATGTTTTTGGAGAGCATTCGAAATTCTTTCACTGCCTTCTTCAATCATTTTCTTGTTCGAATACTTTGGGTAAGAAACAACGAGTGCGCATGTTCTGCCTATATTTCAAATAACAAAATTTCTGCATCAGGTGGCCAAGACCGTCTCCATGTAGGTCGTCATTTTGTAATCATGTGAACCAAACCTCGTATGTGACTCGCTACTTGTTTCGCGAAACGCAAAAACGGGCAACGCACACGGGAGCAGTGGTTTCGGTACAGACATGTTTCGCGAAACAAGCACTGTTTGTTTCATGGAATCCAACGCATATGGAAGTTAAAAGACCACACGTGTTTTCTGTTTCGTGTTTCGCGTTTTCTGACGTCCGTGCAGGGAGCTGCCACTCTAAAAACAGCTCCTTGGTCCGTGTGTGTTTGGCTTTAACCCACACGGCAGGGTTACGCTAACTGCAACAAAATAACAATTATACCACTTTCTTCGATGGGTAAAAAGGTATGGTTTCGATAAATGAGTGTCTGACAGAGATACTGACATCATCCAAAGCCGAATTTCTTTAACCCCTCTAGTAGAGAAATTTCGTTTTGTTGTGTATCGTAAGTCTCACAAATGCGAATTAAAGTAATGTAGTGTTTGGGAAAATAAGTATATATGGTATTAGAATGCTCTTTGAAATATTGATGCAGGGAGATGATTCAGGAAGAGGATGAAGTGCATTTAGGGAATTAAAACTTTATTACAACGAATTAAAACTTACGGCAACCGGTTTCATCATCAGCATCTGGGCAGTCTATCACGTAGTTACAAATCTGAGATCTAAAGGCGATCCCAGGTCCAGCACAGTCGAAAAATTCTACAATGAAAATCGAAAATACAAAATTTAACCAGTGGAGATTCTACAAAAGGTTTTCAAAACGCGAAAACATTACTGTCAAACCTACTGTTTTCTGAAAGGGTATCATAATTGTAACGTAAGCATTTTCAGCTACCGGTTACAATCATGTTATTTCTATTGCTATCCTTCTTTATGTATTTAGTAATTATATAAACATCCTAGCCTGATATGACATTTGTCACATAGAATTTGCTTTCTACTTCACACTTAAGAGTTTATGTCAGATTTCATTTCACTGGTTGGGGGATTAGGAGGTTTTTGCATACCGTGCTCAGTCGTTGATGCCATGAAAAAGTTGGTGTTAACTTGTGATCCCATCTCTATCCTATGAAATGCGTCATCATTGCAGAAACCATTAGCAGTAACGGCCACCAACGTACGCCTTCCGGACTCGACGCAGTGGAATGGCGCACCCGTATCTTCCTGTAATGAATGAAACCAGATGAAAGGTAGATGGGCTTTGTGATTGCTTTTATTAAATGGGCTTTTTCAAGTAATAGCTTTCTAAAAAGAACCTGATTAATCCCATCATAATTTTCACTGCAATAACTTTCCGTTGCTAGTCGTTGTGAAAAAAATATGAATTTTTACACTTTTGTCGCTATTGGTGGCAATAAATCTAATTTCAGTTAACTTCAGTGAAGACACTGGACACAACTTACATTCGAGTATTTACTTAAATGATGACGAAATTTGTCTAAATTGAAGGGAATGATTTAGGCTTGAATAAAGTTTAAAGCAGACGACGCATTAAATTCTTATTGACACAAAGGAAGTACATGATTTAAATGCTTGGTCCTCGTCGTTAACAAACCTCACAACAAAGCACGTCTGAACAAAGGCAAGATTACCTGGGTGTGAAAGAGGCAGATCTTCACTGGGATGAGGAAGTCAAAAGTGCTTAACAATAGGATCAAAAAGACTGTCAGTCAAATTTTGAGACCTGAAAGGGATTAAATCATTCTCAAGTACCTCTTGTCTGACAGACTTAGTTGCTGTGTCTCCTTCCTAACACCTCTGTGATCTGTACCATGTGTATAAAGTTGATACATTGAGTTTTTGGTTTTCCACCGATTTAATGACAAGAGCATCGACACCACACGCTTTACTAAACGTAGTTTCAAATGGCAGGAACCCTGTGGAATTTTGTAATGCACTAGTGCTCAGACTTAAAGAAACCTTCATTTGTTGTCGAGGTTTAATTCCGCTTAAATTACTGCAAAATCCGGAGCCGAATCCAGAGCCAAATCCAGAATTTCATTTCAAGACCACAAGAAGGTTCCATTTGTGTAATGATGTTGCTTAATTGATATACTTTCATGCCTTCGTGCAGCCATTTCTGAAGATTTTGCAGCAACTTACTCAAAACTGAAAACATTTAAACTTGCTATTTTCTAGTGTCAATCTGTTATCAACGTAATAAGTTAAGTATCTTTCCCATGGGCGTGGATCATGGGGGGGGGACGGGGGTCACGTCCCCCTCTTTTTTGGAAGAGGGACAGATCGCCAATTAGTCCCCCACTTTTTCAATAATATAACATAGATTATGAATTGACACTACATTTTAAAAGCTAAATTGCGCCCAAATTTGGCACAATTTGCCATAGTGACACCTTCCAATTTCCATTTTTTCAAAGAGGAGGGGGAATCCCTCCCATTAGGCCCCTCCCCCAGGACGGCGATTCGCAAATGGTAAAAAGTCCCCCCCCCCCCACACACACACCTTTGGAGATGGATCCACGCCCTTGAAATTTCCCCAATATTGCAACTAAGTAGGGCTTATCCTATTTACTTCTCGGGGTATTTTTTTAGATAGACTTTTCACCTAGGTGTGTCTTTCAAGAACCTGTGTATACTACATTTTATTCTCAACTTACATAGCAAGGAACAAAAAGACCCAAGTCTTGGTTTACAAAGCATCTGTTTATCCCAGAATCGATTACAGCAAATGGATTTATCGTACGCGCACAATCAGTTGGTACAGCCTGGGAGAAATCGTTTGTCTGGAGTAGTTCTGCTACAACTGCAAGAAGTAATCATAAATCGGCATCAGAGTTAATCCTTGGTGGTCAGCTTTGCAAACTCTCTCCTCTCTCCAAGTACGAATAGAATGTTTCCCAATCTCCAATTTTTTCCAGCCAAGATCGCAGTATCAATACAAGTACATTGCATTTGGTTATGCGTAGAAATACAAGTGTAAATATATTTGTAAATACATTTTTTCATTGGTACCAATGCTTAGCTTTCAAAAATAAAAGTACAAGTGTACGTGTGAATACATTCTCAATGGTACAAGTACATACAATTGTGAAAGCAAGAGTCTGTTGTGGCCTTTCCTTTCTTTCTAAACTTATTACAAACTCTCTATTTCGGTTTTCCTGTTTCGACTAAACTAGAATCTCTTGTGCATTTGGCAAAAGGGGATTACCTTTTGATTTAGGAGCATAAAAATACACTCTAAAAACGGTCGGTTCAAAAATTTGACTAGATTTTGTTCAAATTTACACCAACTTGGTTCAATTTCGAACCAAATCTAGTCAAATATTTGAGCAGATTTCGGCTAGTTGCCCCTCCGACTCGGGTTGGTTTAAATTTGAACCGACCGTTTTTAGAGTGTACAGAATCAGTTCCAACAATCATTTTCTCTGACACAAATTTTCATGAATTAGATAAGTTGAAACGTAATAAAAATTCAATATCGATGAAGAGCAAAAGTGGAAACATGCTTATTCATTCATTCATAACCGTAATATGCTAGACTTTCTCCATTAAAGTTTAACTTATTAAAATCCAGAGCATGCCATTTTATCTACAATTCCAGCCTTTGTGCATTCTTTTTCATTTCATTTCATTTATTTATTTCCCCAACATTGTAAGATTATTAACTGATGTAAAATATACAGAAAATGGTGGAGGAAGCCTGAAAAAGCAGAATGCTGATACTTAGCAGGCCACCTTTACACCTTTCATGTAGTAAGGAGGTCCTTGTCTTGATTTTCACACCTCTCTCCAAAACTTAATAAGGAGCCAGAATAAGGCCAGCAGCCAGACAAGGTACCGAAGGGGAGCGACATAGCTTCCAGAGGGGGGTTAAAATTTTCCGGGGAAAGATTTGTAAAATCGTGCTAAGCCAATGCAACTTAAGTTTTCTGGGGGATCTCTAGGAACTTCGCCCCTTGCCCCCCCCCCCCAGCTACAGTTCGGCCGGATTCAGTGTAAGTGTCACTAGAGAAATAGTCAAAATTTCGTTTCTTTATCAAAATAAGCAGATATGTAAATCGTCGTGGGTCATTGAACATGTATGCATATGTACGAGTATAAGTTCAGAGCTTTATGGCTCAATTATTGTTTTGAGATTAACTTACCTTCTTCAAATGACCCCCAGCTTGATGAAAAGCAGTTACCGGTAACGAACTCCGATGTATGGACACACATCGGATTAACCATATTGTTGAACGTTACAGGTTCATCGAGAAGTAAAAGAGCGACATCATTTCTGCTCGAAGTGACATCAAATCGAGGATGGGGAAAGAAAGTAAACTCCTGTACTTGAGCTGGAGGCAAAGGGTTCTCGCTATAAGCGTCTGTTCCAAACACGGCCCTGTTCGCCCACCTGGTATGAGGAGAGTACATTGCATTCCTTATTCGGACTCCTGTATAACTTTGTTGTTTCAGGGAACTGTTATTCAGCTTCCTGATCCAGGGCAGTCGGAGCCGGAGACTAGGCTGCAGCAGCCCTCTGCCTCAGTAATATTCAGTTTGAAGTCTTAATTAAGTTTGCCTTAAAAGGTCAAATATTACTTTAAAAATTTTTCAAAACTTAAAGTTAAATAGATCATCCCCACCCACCTCCCACCAACCTTGGACGCCTTCCAACGGCACTCTTAAATCTGCTTTGAGGATGTAAGTAAAGATCCATCACTGAGATGATATTTCAGCAAATGCAAGCTCGAAACGTTTAATGTACAGACTTTTTACGGCACGCGATGACATTTTGGAGGCAATATAATGAAGCACACTGCACGCACAACTTAGATTTTGCACGCGCGTATAGTAAAATGACACGCGTATCCGACTGGTTGCCAAATCAGCTGTCTGCATTTATTGGTGCAATTTGCAATGGTAACGCTCTTGCCTCTAAATGAGGGAGCGCTTTCTGCTCTGTGACGTCATATGCGTTAGATAAATTGACTTCAGGTGAAATTGGAATGGAAAATGGAAATATTACTGCACTTTGAAACATTCGGATGCTTCTGTGGAATCGTAGGGGTGTAATGTGTAGAAGACTGTGGCATATACAACAGCAGCTGTCTTACCCGAGCAAATTATTCATTTGCTTGAGTGTGTTAAGACCAAAGATCAATACGACATTCTCCGGATTGAAAATAGCATGATGCTTCGTAATTTGAGTGCTCAGAAGAGAAGGGGTTAAGCTTAATGAGAAATAATTTGGAAACCAGTTCAATGAGAATTCAGCATGCTTATGCGTATCACAGGGAAAACGAAGTCACACCAATTTGAATTACATACACTCTAAAACTCTTGGGTCACGAAAAAACTAAATCAACGTTTTGGGGCAAATTTTCCACCAATTTGGGTCAAACGAATCCCCATGTGGTTTGATCATTATTTGACCTAATTATTTTGGTCGGTTCCCTTTGAAAAACTGTTTCAAGGGGCTGTTACATTGCCTTAGACATCATACTTAGGAATATCCCCATGTCTTTATAGAGAGGTTTCACCGACATCAGGTGATCGCGCGTCTCTTTGGTTTTGAAGGGCACGCGTCCATTGTGTCACAAAAGTATCTATGGTTATGCTGTGCGCTTGTGCTGTAAATACCCTTGCTGCGTGTGTGTTTTGCCCTTCAGTGCTTGGGAATCCCACACGCGTGACGTCACATCAAATCCCTCTATTGACACTTATTCACTTCAATTTGACTGACATAAATTTAAAAAATAGCATGATTCCTATTGGTCAAAGCTGTCTTGTAAAAATCGCACGGTACAGTATGTGACACAGCTCACATACGGTGGTGTATCTATAAGTCACTGAGCAAGTTAAATTCAAAAGAGTCCATGATGGATGTACCCCGCGTAGCGGACTCTGTTTGTTCAGCTCCTCAGCTTTCCAAACCACCTGACTGATCAGGGAATATGCCGTACAACCTGCTACGTAGGCAATGATGGAGGCGTGTACTAGACGGATGTTTTCCTTTTAAAATTAAGGAGGGGCTATAGTAAACGAAGTCGGAAGATTTCTTTCTGTCTGAGAAGAGATTTCGTGTCCTCTATATGTTTCTATTTGTAATGTTGTTATGACATTTTTGAACTAAATTGTCACGATTATGTCACACAACTCATTGGTTTAAGTTTGTCAAAAAAAAACGCAAAAGATACTTGTAAAGGTACAAGAAAGATTTGAAAGAGTTTTAAAGGCATATCATTACTCACCCACATGTTGCTGAAGTCACAGCCCATTTTGCATTAATCAAGGTCGCAACACACCGCCTCGGGTCAGGGGTTGGACCGAGCAGATATCCTACGGACGACTGCCGCCCCGCTCCGATCGTACCACAAACGTTATTGTCTCTTGATGCTGAAAGGAATGAGTTTGTTGCAAATTAGGCTAGGAAGTCGTGACATTCTGACATATTTTTGTTTGTTTATCAAATTATCACTAACAGACATTGTATCAGAAGAATGTCCCTCCAAGTTAATGGGATGTTCTACTGTTATACGTCCCTTGAGTAGATAGTCCTCAAAGTCAGTGTAAATCATCCCCTAGATGTATGTACTGCTGAGTGAGTCTTCCACAAAGATTGATTGCATCTCAGGTGGCCAGGTGGTGATTGAAACTGGACTCCTATACTTTAAAAGATTTTCCACTTATTACTATTAATTGGACACTTTCTTTGAATTCCCTCCTGTTGCTTTCGTAGCTTAACTTATTTACTTAAAAAGGGTCTTTCTTTTCGTCATTTTGACATGAATGTAGAATGGCTATTGGCCATTTGTTAAAATTTAAAAGGGTCAAATTTATGTATGACGGAAGAAGGTTATTGTATGGATAGATCATTAGCGTCTGCCATTGCAGTGACGGATGTGTAAAAAAATATTATGTCGGTTCACTCAAAATTTGGAAACCGATAACCATAACCTGTCCCAGTGGTCACATCTGCCATAAGCACCGACTTTTCGGATATTACATTTACTTTTCTCATTAGTTAAGGTTAAAACTGACACCTTATACAAAAATTTATTTTGATAATGTTCCCTTCAAAGTGCTAAATTCGGACAACAGAATCTTGCAATGGGCATTTTGCTTCTTTTATGAATGGAAATCATATTCAGTTCCATTGTAATCCTATAAAAGTTTTGACCCTTGTTTTCTAGTGAGCTCAGGCTTTTCAAGGTATTTGAGGATTTTCATAAACCAGTGATCGTTAACTGGTTAATGTAACGTTTTACACTGACACGTCAGGGGCGGATCCAAGGGGGGGTTTTAGGGGTTTAAACCCCCCCTTTGATTTTCGAGGATTTTTTTTTTTCATTTTGTATAATATATTGTTTATTTTCCCCGGTATGTTTTGAAGGTTATTTTCAGTTACAACAATGCAATTAACATGCCATTATTAAGTTTGCTGACAGCGTATTTTTCCTTCTATCGTCCCGATTCTCTCTCATTCAAAATCCTTATAGGGTCAGTGAGTCCTTCAAGAGGAGGTCCAGCTCTAATCTTGGTTCCCATATGCAATGAAATCGCATCCAGTAGTGCCTAACTCTGTTTTAAAAAATGGGAACGCGACTCCAGCTTTTCCCTTGTACTCTCGCTGAAAAACTCAAATATTGTGTTGACTGAAAGTGGTTGTCGTTGAATTGGAATCACTTAATATAATCAGAAATCGAGAAGGCTAATCATACTTTGGACATCCGTTGGATGTTAAGACGTTCAGGGAAAATTAGACTGTTTAGTTGGAACATACATCTAAAGAAGTTACCATTGTTCTGGAAGGTATTATAATCCAAAATTCGCTTATATACTGAATCCCTTTCATTTGTAACACAAGATATATTCCTTTTTTATCCAAGAGTACGTTATGACCAAGATCACGTTTAAACATTATTCCATGCAAAAGAGTGGGTGTTTGCCTGGAGTTTCTTGCACATGGGAAGTGCCAGTGACCTGTAGGCCGTATTTTAGCATATTTTCCTTCGTGCCTGTAGACCAGCGCTTCTCAACCTTTTTAAATTCGAGGACCACTTTGACTCTCAGAATTTTTCTGAGGCCCACCTTACAAAAAGTTTATTCTTTTTCTTTTTATTTTTTTATGGCGAATCTCGCGGCCCACCTGGGAGAGCTTCGGGGCCCACCGGTTGAGAAGCGCTGCTCTAGACGACATGGTTGTGTGTACATCAAGGGAGGGTATCAAACAAACGGAATGTTTCCATGGAAATGACAAACATACAAAGCATGAAACATGAAGATGGCCTAAGTATAGATTGTAAGGTCTGAGAAGGGTCAATTTTTCTTGGTTCACGCCACGCAGTGATGGCGCAAGGTGGGGGAGAGGGGGGCCATGGCCCCCCATCGGGGAAGTTTTACAGTTTTTACAGTCGGGGAGTCTTAGTTGATACGGTAAAGTGTGTAGTCCCCAACGGCGACAAGTCGCCCCGACGGTTTACCTGTTTTTTGCTCTCAAGAGCAGTGGCGCCGGCACGGGGGGGGATGGGGTGCGCGTGCCCCCCATTCGATTTCAGAAATTTTTTTTTGAAAATTTTAAAATGATCTCAAGAGGCGTTTAAGCTATAGATTTCCGTAGGGGGTAGGATGAGGTGTGTTTTCCGCCGAGTGATGGATCTGTGGTTATCATTTTTAATCACAAATGGTTCTCAAACTATCAGAATTATCCCAAATCTTTCGCAAACTATCAAAATTTTCGCGCGCTTCGCGCGCTCCAAACCTTACCTCAGTCATATCCTTGTCAATAATTTCCGGTAGCAACTCCCGTAGAAACACAGTAACAAAAGTTGAAGGCTGTTTACGAATTCTCAGTAAAAGATTGGCTTTGTGATTGGCATATAGGTTTGTTGAGGAATTGAAAGTGTTTCGATGCAGAGGATCATGAATGCAGGTTTTGTCATTGTAATCTTATTTAATGAAAAATTTCGGCGCGCTTCGCGCGCATTCGTCACGGTTTGCACCCCATCTTATGGCCATTATTAAGGTTATAACACATGCAACTATTCTGATCACACTTTTCCGAGAAACATAAGTACATCTCCAACCTCTGTAGGCCTATGGGATCTTTCAGTCTAATTTGTAGCATGATCTGGAAGGTTGAAAGTACGTATTTGCCGTCGGCTATACATTTTTTCAAATGCAGCCATTGCCGGTAGGCCTATAGATGGCGATTGTTAATACACTTACGACGAAAAAGCATTTTGAAATGCGCTTTTTAGTCCTACACCCCTTTTGCTATACCTAGAAGGTGTTCGTCTGGTTTTTCGTTCAAACTTAGTTAACATACGACAGTTGCAAAGTGCTCGGCATCATACTCTATAGTATCATTTGGATGTCAGGTAATAAGCATCATGTCAGTGCCCCATTTGATATAATTAATCCAGAGCTTCCAGGAGGCCCTATACCGCTACCTGCCAGCCTTAGAAATACCCTTTCATAATGCACAATGAAGCAAAGGAAAATTTTCGTAACAGTCCAAGAATGTTTCCGTGGACTCAACGCACGTATTTTTAAGTAAAAACTGTCCCCGAATAGAAGGCATTAAAGGGGAATTTTCATCATCCCAGACAGTTCCAATTCTCCCAACTATGCAAATTCTAGCTCCTCCCATAACTGTATGAAGCTGCTCCTTGTGCAGGAATAAACCTGTTTTATTGCTTAAGGCCATGCCCTGGTGAGCATACAAGGCTATAAAATGTAATAAAAGCACTCTCTCTGCCTTGTGTGGAATGTGAGCTACTGTGCATCTTTCAAATTTTCAAACTTTGATGTCAATCAAAGAGCAGTCACCAACTGAGAATTTTCATACCCCTACACTAAAATATACTTTGGGGTGATGACTGTCTGTCTTTAATTAAAGTAGCCAAAAGTGGGACTTCAGGAGATTTGCTGACAACATACCCTTCTGTTGGACAACATACTCCCCTCTTTCACCTTACCAAAAAATAGAATTCACTAATGTTTGGATATTTTCCAGCCATATATGATCAGTTCCAAACGTATCCCAAAGATAGCACCATTTTGCATCTAAGCAACCTTAAATTAACAAAATTTTCTCAAAGGGGAGGGCCCCTCCCCTTAGACCCCTCACCCACGTCAGCACCTTCATGAAGTGACAAAGGAAAGATTATCACTGCTGTATACTATCGCAGGGACGCATACTCTCCTCTTTCACCTAACCATACTCTCCTCTTTTGCTTAACCAAAACTTAGAATTCATTTAAATTATGGATATTTTCCAGCCATATATGATCAGTTCAAAAAATATCCCAAAGATAGCACCATTTTGCATATAAACAACCTTAAATTAACAAAATTTTCTCAAAGGGGAGGGGGTGTACACCCCCTCCCCTTAGACCCCTCACCCAGGTCAGCACCTTTATGAAGTGACAAAGGAAAGACTATCACTGCTGTATACTATCGCAGGTACCCATAAATAGGTACAATTTATGCAGACCTGGGGAAAAACTGAGGTGGCATTTGGACGTCATCTGTGGTGCCCCCCATCACTAAATCCTGGCGGCGCCACTGCTCAAGAGGACAATTTCCCTTAAAAGAACCCAAAATTTTCGGTGCGCTAGGCCCGCTGTAGAGTCACTCCAGTTTCTTCAGTACTTCCATTCTACATTGCTAGATAGCACATGACCTGTCAAACTTAACAAGTTAGGTTAGGTTAGATGAGGTTTAACGTCCCAGTTTCCAACCAATTGGTTCAAGTCGAGACCACCACGGCCTTTTTTCCAGTTGTGGCTCACTGGCTTGTTTTCCCTACTCCATTGTTTATGCTGAGCACCAAGCACAAAGGCAGTAGGTTCCATTTTTAAAGTCTTTGGTATGATCCGGCCAGGATTTGAACCCTAGACCTTCCGGCTGCAAGTCGGATGCTCTAACCACTTGACCACTGCAGTCGGTTGTCAAACTTAACAAGTAACATGTAGGTAGAGTACACAGTTTATCATGTAGAGGTCGTTAATTCCATCCCATATCGCAAAGTCTACTTGCTGTTGTCTTGTATGTGTCATGCGGTACGGTCAGTTGGTGAGCGACTCAAGGAGAAAAGTTTGGGTATTTCATAGGGTAGTCCAGGTGGTTTCGATAAAATGTATGTTATCCCTGATATGGTCTAAAACCCCTACAGTTTTTCTTTTTGTTCTTAATGATTACATATATTTTTTGTGTAAACCCCCCCCCCCCCAAAAAAAAAAAAAAATTCGCGCGCTTTGCAATTTTACGTTTCAGATTCAAAAGTACACTATCAGTGCGCAACTCGGCTCATGAAGTATTCAGTGATATTATGCAAAATATGCCCTGCAATGACTTGGAATATTTAGGCTCCTTCATATCCCCTCCTTACCACCCCTTCGACATAGGGGCTGTCGGGTCACTGCATGATCCGGCCCCCTGTCGGGAAAATGCTGTCGCTACCGACCTGGTCAGTTTACTTATTTTGGCTTTCAAAAGGGTCATTTCTGCGATAAAATTTTCGGTCCACTTTGCCCACTCTTCCTCAGTTCCGTTACTAATAGCTAAATATAGTACAAACCCTTTCCACCTTTTCAAGTAACTTAATATAAGTAGAATACATGGATTTATGTAAATGTCGGTCATTTCATCTTATTTTGCTAAACCTAGTTACTGTTCTCTTGTGTCTGTCGTGCGGTACTGCTAGTGACTCGAGGGCGGAAGTTCAGCGTAGGTTATGCCCAATATGGCCCAACTGCCTTGACAATTGACCCATATATATATATATATGCTTCAAATAAGTACAGATTCTTTTTAGTGTAGGCCTATCCAAAACATTTCGCGCGCTTCGCGCGCTTTGAAATTTCACAGTTTAGATTCTAGGAAAAACGATGATTCAGGGCGGAAATATATATCTCTAGTATATATAAATATTATGAAATATATGCCCCGCAATGTAATAATCTAATAAACAAGTTTTCTTCAAATCCTTCCTCACCAATTCCTCGACGACAGTCATGGCTGTCGAGGCTTCGGGTGGCTGGCCCGCCGTCGGGGAGTCTGCCTCCCCGTCGGGCAAATCCTGGCACCACCCCTGGCTCCGCGCCAACCGATGGTCGCGCTCCGCTTAGATAAGAAGACAACCAAAAATTCCATGCATGCGATTAAGCCTACTAGTTTAATTTTAAGGCCCCATACCAAAATACTTTCAGAAGATTTTAAAAAGAGAAACCAAGTTTTCTTTATTGAGCACAAGCGAGCAACTTTGAGTGAGTCACTGTGAGTGCCTAGAGAGAGCACAACAAATGACTAAATGCTCCGAAGTCCTGACGCCCAAGATCGTTATCGGGCTGTATAGTATGCATCTTTCACAAGGAGGGAGGCAACTTTCTGACAGGACATTTATCATAAAATTTCTGACACAGGGAATTTCAATGGAAAGCTTGTTTTTATACGGATCAAAGAGCCTTGGAAACTCGTGGGAAACGCCATTTCCTGCAATCTGGGGGTCTTCTGGACCAAAAATTTTCTCTGTACGCTTCGCGCCAACCATGGTGGCGCTCCGCTTAGATTGTAACTATATCGCAAAACCCCCCCTTTAGTCAAAACCTGCATCCGCCCCTGCACGTGATACAAAACTGATGACATCATCTTATCTCATCAGTATGGGTGATAAAGTTCCAGTCCCACCATCACGACTTTGGGCGGCAAATGGCTACGAATGCAGAAATCGTGGGCATTTCTCCTAATTCTTACTGGGTTCTTGTTGGAGTCCTGGTGATTCGGGGCGGTTCTCCTCTATTCGTGGGAGTGGGGCCACGGCAGTTTTGAAATGGTCAAAACATTCGTGGTCAAGTCACAATTTAACTGTGTTTATACTGCATTCTTACTGTGTTCCTACTAGTGCGTACTTGCATTCTTCCCCTATCGTAGCAATTCGTGCTGGTGGCTGTCAATCATTTTCCTACGCGCTATAGGCAGAATGTAGTACGCACTGTACGCTATACTACGAACTACTTCGCATCCAGTGCGAAACCAGTACGAACCTAGTACGAATCACGAAGAACGCAGTACGCATATGACATGAACTGGGAATAACTGGAATGGCACGAATCCCCTACACATGAGAACCACCATGAACCGTCCACGGCACCAGTACGAGTGCGCCACGAATGTGACACGCATGCATCAAGTGTCAGGGCGAACCGAAAACCGACTGTTGCAGACTATATAAACCCCCTACATTTCAAGCACGACACAGTTCCCTTTTCGCTTTCCGAGAAAGAGAGCAGCACAGAATTTTGCTATTTTCTTTCAAAACTTGATTTGTATTAAGTTAAACCTGAATACAAAATCCACAAACTTGCCGCCAAGGCAGAGGAGCAAGGCAATGGGCGAGAAGGTAGTTAGAAAAACATCACCCTAAGTTCTGAGAAGGAGGCATCAGAGGAAGAGCCCCAGCCCCAGCCCTACACCCGACAATCAGACCCAGAATTTCAAGATGAATATGATGCAGCTCTGACCAGTGAAAACCGTCCAGTCCCTCACACAGTCCCCATCCCATTCCCAAGCTGGGGAAGCACCAGTTTTTATACTGTCAGACAAAAAAATGGACAGACATTGTTTATTTCGGAAGCGTCTCTACAGGATTCTTGGGAATTCGCCTGTGTTCGTATCACTTTCGTGTCGTAATCGTGACGCGAATGTAGAGTTAGCAGTGGTTTATACTGATTAGTGGACATTCATATAGCGTTCTTACTGCGATTCTAGTGAGTTCGTGTGGGTTCGCACTGTTTCTGCTTAATTCTTGTTGGGAGCGTACCGCATTCTCACTGCATGCTTGTGGCATTCGTACCGATGCGAACAACATGGGTACGGCATGCGTGGGGAACTCTTTAAACGGTCAGTGCATGGGGAACCTACCACGACTTTTTCATTGTTCCCTACTTGCTGGCATTCGTGCCCAAAGTCGTGATGGTGGGACTGGGCCTCAAGGACCCAAGACTTTGTTCAAAGTTAGATAAGGCAGTTCAAGAAATAGCGTGAGTAATAAAATAAAGAAACGAAATTTGATATAAACTAGCAAATGTTAAATAAGAATCAGCATAATTACCGTGTCGTTGGCAAACGAACTGAGCAGCAGTGTTGCAAGGCAAATCTTCCCACGATAAGCCTGAGGGAGTAACAGTTCGCACAAACACACAGTCTTGGTTGTTAAGGCCACCTGCAGGCTCTCCGGGCGCCCATGCGCTTGAATTTATATAAAAGAAGCGAAGATGAAATGCATGGTAACATGGACTTAACTTGCTCACCCCTCAGTCGCGATCACAACAATCACATAACATATTGTATGCTCTGCTATGCTACGCTACACTACACTACGCTACACTACACTACACTACACTGTCCTGCACTGTACTATACAGCATCCAGTCTTAATTTAACATGTTTTTGCGTTTATTACATACGAACTGGTTAAGTTATATCCTTATAGAATGAGTCTCCATGTCCGCCCAGTTGCTTCCAAATTCCCTCAAAATGTTCATTCTTAGCCCTCTTCTTGTCTCTCAAACTTTCTTTGTCACCATCCATAACTCAGTTACACCGAAACTAGGTGTTTTGCCGACACTTAAGCTTCGCATTGTCTGTTTCCTGAAATACCTCTAACACTTAGGGGGATTAGGCAGTAAAGACTATTGTTCTTGTCGTCTGCTGCATCTGAGAGAGTTCATAGGATGATTTTCCCCATTGATATTACGTTGCCAGCCGTCAAGAAGAGCAAAATTTATTTCAACTTGTGCCGTCAGGTGCCGCGTTGTAAAAGGGTATAGTGCATCTTTTTATTACTTTTTGAACATAGATACATTGTTCGCTATTTCAGGAACGAGCCGGAAACGTTTGAAATGTCGTCATCAAAATTTAGACTCCTATTGGTTTTCAGACAGGTATATTCCTTTCTTAATGCTGAAATTAGAATAATAATGGAGTTGTGGAACTTAAGAGTGGATGAACAGTCGTTTTGATCAAAAACGGTGAAAACGTTTCACATTTATCGGCTGCGCAGTTATCTTCAAAAGAACATCTTTACAATGGTCTTTGTCACAGGATTACTGCCCTTTGAAAGAGGGAGCTCATCATTAAGAAGGAAAGTCAACAAAAATCAAACAATAAGAACAAAGACACCTGTCAATCAAATTGGCTGCCTGAAAAGGATTAAATTATTCTCAAGAACATATTGTCTGACAGATTTGGTCGATGTTTCTCCATCTCTCACACCTCCCTGGTTACACTGCCTACAAATAATTCTCTACGCTTAAAACACTACAGTTAGCTTGTCAAGACTTCACAAAATAAGTTCTGTATGCACTGCTATAATTTGAGAATCTTGAGGAGTAATTACCTGTGTGCTGTTTGCATAATCAGGGAGCTTCCCTGGTATAATGCTGAATATATTTCATAAATCTGCACTTGGGTAGTTTACTTTTATTTGGAGGTATTCTGTAGTTTATTATATATAAATTGGAAATAATCCGTTCCAGCGAAAGCAACCTTAACAAAAGGACAGAGCTCGTCTCCACGTGTCGACACGGTAACGCATACAAAGGAAAACCACCGAACCGTGCTTTAAGAAAGAGATAGCTTTTGTAGTGTTGAACTGTACAAGGAGTTTGTTACAGTCATTTGCCTGATGATCGCCATACAGAGTGCGTGAAACTCAAGAGTAGCAAAAAGCTGTAATTACATCGTGTGTACTATATTGTACTAGCTGTACTTCGGTATTGAGCACTGTCGTAGTCAGTAGTGACCAACCTTGTGTAATATATATATATATATATATATATATATATATATATATATATATATATATATTCATTTATAATTGTAAAGTATGGTACACGATAAGCAGAGAAACCATCTGACTTCTAACCGGAGAGGTCCCCTGCTTGATAAACGTCTGAGTAAATTGCTTTTCAAAGTAATTCTAGATTTGCTTTTAGTTATTTTAGATTGATAGAACGTTGGGCGTTCGATGGAGTTTACCCAGGGACTCGACAGTATTATTCCTGTCGGCCTGTTAGGGCGTTGTTCATGAGCGAGTACGGAGCGGAAACGGACTCAGGCTACAACTGGTAGGTGGGCAACAAATTTTGTCACACAGAAAGAGATGGGCTCTATGGTTTGCGTGCATTGCGTGTGCATTTAACGAAGTGTTCCTACTCAAATTCGGTAACAGAATGTCATCTCGAATCAATTAAAACTCTAACGAAGACTAGACCTAATTATAACAAAAATAACGGATGCAAAACTCACATACATACACCTGCATACAAACAGCTGGCTCAGTGCAACAATAAATGAAATAGTTAACTAAGCAACTCATATCGGACAATTAAAAACATTTACTTACGCTCTTGCATTGACACTGTATTACGTAACCAAGGCAGAACTTCTAGCAAGTTACGTTTGAAACAAGCAATCATTTGCATTCCACATCCATACTTTTGGAATTTGCCTTAATTTTGGCAAAATAAACATGTCTTCTTGTCATAAAAATGTGAAAGCGGAACATTTTACTCACGTTTGGGTTGGAGTAGTTCCGTCAATCCAGCGGAAAACGCCCTCTGTCAAAATGTCGTCAAGTCCGATGGCGAAAAGCTGATTCGTACCAAGTGGAAATAGCTGATTCCAAAGAAACTGGATTGAGTGGGAAAGTTTGATCAAAGATTATTGGCAATGGGTTTGGAGTGTGAGCACCTGTTGTTACAACCGACAATGTAACAATTTCCCGATAATGTAACAATCGATAATGCAACAGGAAATTTACCGATAAAGTAGTATCCACACCTTACCGATAGTGTAGTAAAAATTTACCGACAATGTAACATATTTTGTTAAACAATTACGTACTAAAAAAATATCGATACCATAAAAACATTATGTTAACGCACATAACCTGTTCTTACATTCAAATTTCACGTACGTGTGAATGTACCTTATACGTATATTTGCATATGAGTACGAATGTGCGTATAAATGCGGTATGCATACTCATATGCATTTACATTTATACCTTCGCGAGCACTCGCCTTGAGTTCGAACATATGTACGCATATATTGATATATGTGTATGTCTGGGTGTGCGTGTGTGTGTGTGGAAACAAGGAATCGACGCAAGTCAATTCGAAATAGTAAGATCCATTGATATTTTTTAGCAAAAGGTGAGGTTGGGTAGCCTAAATATTCCACAAATGAAGATTTCAGACTGCATAAGGCCTCCTTTCAGAAATACATGTCTGGAAATATGAAAAAACAAATTGTGTGTGAAGTCACTAGGCCATGGCAACCCCTCAAGCTACGGAGTGCCTCTTTATGACGTGTGCATACCTATACTACGTATTCTTCTTTTGAGTCAAGTCGGCCCTTAACCGACTCGCCTCAACCAACTCGGCCCCTGACCAAGTCGAACCCCAGACCAACTCGGCCCCTAGCCAACTAAAAGTCAAAAAGCACATGTTACTTCAAGAAAGAAAAAATATTAATGAACGTGTTCTTACAACCAACTTTTAACTGAAAGTAGTACACCTAGCCTTTTGCAGCGCTATGGGCCGACAAGTGAACTGGCTATGTAACCATTCACCACACATTCCCCAGTCTGCTACAAAAATCACGTCTCTTGAAACAAGTGCTACCGTAGACTTACAGTTGTACCGTGACAGAACTGCAGCAAGTAAATTGGGAAGTGAAAACTGTTTCTAAAACCAAACAAAACAGAAAAAAAAAATCATACAATTCTTCCAATTCTCCCAAATATTCAGTGTGATACTACTCAGATAGAAGCCTAAGACTTTTTAATGGGGAACTCTGGTAAGGGGAGAGCACGTTTGTTCAAGAGACACAGTGCAGGGAGCGTTTTGACTGTCCCCATATTATACATGTGGATGCTCACTTACATAGCTACCAAGTGTGCCTACATACATATTTATACATACATACAAAAACACCCATCTTACTTCAGTAATTCATATTTCAAGAAAGGTGATTGCTGAAAGTAATACAGGTTGATATCTTTGGTTGTGAAACATTCTCTCAGTTTCAAATCTTTTTAAAAGTGTTTCGATGGATCTTCGTATTTTCAATTCGGTTTGAATGTAAGGACAGGTTATGTGCGTTAATATAATGTTTTTGCATTATCGGTAAATTTTTCCCACGTTATTGGTTAACAAAAAAAAATCGGTAATATTTTGCTACACTATAAGGTAAAGTGTAGTAACAACTTTATCGGTAAATTTTCTATGATATTATTGGTTGTTTTTACATTATGGGTAAATTTTTATTACATTATCGGTTGTTGTTACATTATCCGTAAATAGTACATCTTGATCAGCCTGTGTGCATAACCACTGGCACGTATAAACATACATTCGAAGACGCATTAGAGTTGTGTCTACAAAATGAAGGCTCTAAGGTATCGTACACTGGAGGTATGATGTTTATTATCTGTCATTTGAATTCAACATACAAAAAAGGTTCGGCAGTATTTCATTGTATGATGACTCAACATTATACAGTTGACCATTCCTGCTTCGTAAAAGGATGTGAAAATCTTACTTTAAACTGAGCAAACTTCTTTTTATTAGCAAAATCATTTTGTTCTTAATATCTGATGGGAATTTAGAATGACAAAAAATGTGAATTGATAAAAAAAAATTTCGAATCATTACTCTGGCCCAAAATATCAATGGCGAGAATTTTGCCAACATTACTGGCTCAGTGTCTTTTTAGTGAAATAGGACAATCACCATTGTTAGCTTTAAGCGAGAAATGGACTCTGTGGCTGGATTTTGCCTCGCAAATTACTTTTTACAAGCCCACTGAAGATCAAAGTTAATAGTTAAGTATAATAAGTTTTGTGCATTGGATAATATTGGAACGCAGCTTATTAAAATCGTAACTAAATATTTTGTTTTTTCTACAGGCCGTAATTTCTTTTTTACTATTACCTCACCAAACAAGAACTAAATCAGAACAATATTTTGGTAACATCCGAGGCTGGTAGATAACTTTCATAGACAGGTGTTTCGCCCCTGTTGTGCCTACGGTAGTGGCATTACTCAGAATAGACGAGTTGGGAAATGTTTCCACGCAATGCAATATAGGAATGGGTCAAAGGTGAAGTGTACCACGCTTACGGTGTCCCAGCGCGGGTGTTGCATGCCGAGTATGCAGACCTTAACACGTTGCCGTTGTCATGGTACACTTGACCTTGTGACCCGACCGGAAGTACCGAATTTCCCAACACGTCTATTTACTGGATTTTTACGGGCGTAAACTGACTAGCTTTTTTGAGCGTACTCCAGGGGAAATGTTATTGGTCACCTCCAAGGTATTACACCAAAGAGTATGCTGATGTAACGCTAACGGTAAGTTTGTGTTTCCTATAAATGACATTTCACACCCATGCAAACATAGCTAAGGTTTCAAAAGTACATTAAGAAGGGTGTTAGTTTACTTCCATTTTAATTTATTGAATTTTGTTGCTGTGAAGATGTTGTGCTCTGCCCTCTATTTCTCAGTGTGCATGAACGTTTTTTGATAACATGTAGACCTAGGATAAAGGGAGCATTACGTAATATTCTCGATGGGAGCCCATATTTCCAGAATTAATGTTGATTAATGATTAAATATCTCCCACAGGGTTATTACATACTATTCGGTTAGAACACGTGAAGTGGTCATTATGCCCTATAGTGATCTAACGGTTGCAACTCCATAATTATGAACAATTAAAAGACAAAGTTACACTCTAAAACAGTTAGATATAAAACTTTTAACCAAGTTGTGGATGTATGCCTAAAATGCTGGATAAAAAATGCTGGGTGAAAATACTCATTGTTGGTTAAGAAGTACTCATGCTGGGTGAATTTTCACCAAGTAAAGGGTTATTTTGTAACCAGCTTAGGTAGTGTCCTTACCCAACACTCTAAAAAACAAATAGTCAATTGGGGCACGAACCGAAATCTTTCAAATATTTGATAAGATTTGTTTCAAAATTGTCTAGAAATGGTTCAAAATGAAACTATTCGTTTCATTTATGAGCCGAATCTAGTCAAAGATTTGACAAGATTCCGGTTCGTGCCCCTATTGATTAGATTCTATTCAATTCGACTAGGACATTTTTAGCGTCAACAGTTAAGGAGGTGGCATACGAGCCCAACTGTTTTTAGAGCACCGTCTCTAATCAATGGTCATGTCAAAGATATAAAAGGAGGCATGACAGGGACAGAATTTGTGGGATAATAACAGGGGATGGAACGGTGCACTCTGAAAACAGTATATTAATTATTATATAATCAGATTATAATGAAGAAACGCATCCATCATATATTATAACCTTGACTTACCAAGTTTGAATTGAAGGGTTCAAGGATGGCTAGGTTACCTTGAAAGTATTGGCAAACCTGTCTTCTACCAGCATAGTCTGCTGAAAATTCTACTCCTTCACTAGACAGAGCCCCATCACTAAATATGCGATAACACTGGCCACTTAAGTAGGTCCACCCTTCAGGACAAGTACTAACAGGAGGAACTGTAAGAAAAGTTTCAGTTTATTACTCAGGAACTGACCGTACTATGTAGAGTAGTTTCTATAATACAGATACGTAACAATCTATAAAAATTTTGGGCACCACAGCTCAATGTCTGAAGGTCGTTTGAATGATTCCGCTACAAGGGTTTGGCTGTTCGTTGTAGGAAAAGTAGGACTGATTGATTAAGTATCCCTCAATAATTGAGGGATACTTAATCAATGTTTCTGATTACTTCCGCTTGCAGTACATCTCTGTCCTATACGTATAATGGAACCCCATAAAACAGAATTGTTGGCAGAATTATGAGCTAAGCAATAGACTGTGTGACATTACTTAAAGGATCCGTTTAAGTCCCAATTCCATCTAACAGCCAACTTGTATTATTAGATGAAGTAACCACTAAAATATTTTCTGCGAAACAGAGTGCCGAATAATAATCTCTTTATTGTATTGTTCGGATAGATTCAGTGTGCAGTTGTTTGGAACTAAATACAAAAAGCTAACGTTTGTATGCTACATCTTGAAAAGAACATTGGGTATTTTTGCTATTGCTTTTACATTGCCAGTCGCTGAACATGCGGTATTAACTGTGCTAAAAAGTTGTTCTTTCATACCCCACCATTCTATTGTCTATGTGGGGTATATAATGTAACAAATCCTGTCACCAAAGGCTGTTACAACTGCAGGGAGCTCTCGAATGGGTATTTGTGGAAGATGCTTGTGGCAATAAAATGTGTCTTTGCAATGGCATCTTCACCTGAACTGTAAAGTCGTTAGTAAATCTATAAGAAAATGACAGTTGATCATTGTAGAGAGACCGATTATTCATCATGAGCCGCCGATTAGTATCTTTCGACGCGTTTGACGCTTTTAACAAATAGCAATTTTGTATCTGTGTCACATGTGCATGGGCACACCTTCAATTTGTGAAAGAATGCAAAAATTGATCAAAAGTTAATGGCAAAGTTAAGTCTTACTCATCTTTTGCACATTTGCACATAATGTTAGTTATTGCCAGCATCTCTTCCTTCGATAAAAAGTCGTTTTGAATTTTAAAGAAGAGTGTATCGTACTTGGCGTCGGAAACCAACATCGAAAGCATTATTCAATGTCATTGCCAGCAGTAGCGGCACCAGGGGGGAGCATGGGGCATTTGCCCCCAGTCAGAAGCTCTGCCCCTCAGCGGATGCTCCCAGCTCCTGAAGTAATGAAAGTGATCTGACGGGAGGAATAGCCTAATACATTAAAACTATTTGGAATCTTTGCATTTGCTGATGCATTATGAACCAAAATATATCCATCCTGAGATTAAGTTTTCACCCACAGATAAGCTAAAGCCTCAAAGCCTCCAGGGGCTTCTCCCCCAGATCTCCACCAGGGGCCCTAGGGCGAGCCCCTGGACCCCACCCGCTAAAGTTTCGCGCTCGATTTCGCCCTACGCGCGAAAATTCTTTTGCCCCCAACATTTTCTTTTGCCCTCCATCCCCCCTCCCTCCAGTTTTAAAACCCTGGTGCCGCCACTGTTTGTCAGGGTAGTATAGAGAGTTTAAATGAAGTAAGGCAAGGTTGGGCCCAGAGAATTGAATGCCCTTAAATCCAATGATTATTCATTAAAAAATACTCTCCTCACGCTTTGCTACATCTTACAGGATTAGCACAGATAGGTTTCAGTCAGATATCCATCTATAACATCTTGGTAGGAAGCATCAAATCGTTGCCGTCCTAAGATACTTTTTACAGTTACCTCCACGTGTGTGAATTTTTGAGCATTCCCTCGGGAGTATCATTTGAGATTCTATACCCATCCTGGCGAGCAGTACTACGCAGTGCAAAAGTGGTATGATCACGCCATGGAGCTATTACTTAGTTCAGGTAGTAGCTCCATGATCACGCAGTACTGGCTTCACAAATCCACCAGTCTGCCGGACTTTAAAGTAATCATAGTTTGTTGATTTCCCTTACTACTTTAGAACAAACTGCAGACCCTAGTAATGTATGGGAACTCAAAGGCTACAACGTTTATTCTTCCGTAATAAGTCAAGGCACCAGTTTTTTTGGACTGGGCTATTTCTCTCAAAGGAGTGAAGTCAGATTTCTACTGTAACAGTAGTAGGGGAATGTGCACCCTATGTTTGCTTATACGCTAAAAACGCCTGGTTCAGATTTGAACCGAATCCGTTCAAAGGGGCACTGAACCGAAATATGGTCAAATATTTGAATAAATTTGGTTCATTTTGAACAAAAATTGGTTAGATTTGAACCCAAACTAGACCAATCCCTGAATCTTTTTCGGTTAAGTGGCCATTTGATCCGGTTTGGTTCAATTTGAACTAGACGTTTTTAGAGTGTGACTCTCACGTTGGTTAACAAGTTTCACAATTTAAATTGGAAGCTATCTATTGGGGTACCATTTCACCAATTTGGGTACACTCTTAAAAAGGTCTGATCAGAGGGGCACCGAACAGGAATCTGGTAAAACATTTTAGTAGATCCGGTTCAAAAATGAACCAATTCTGATCACTTCTGAACCAAATCTAGTCAAATAATTGATCAGATATCTGTTCGGTGCCCCTCTGATCAGATTCGGTTCAAATTGTTGACCAGAACTTTTTAGAGTGTAGTTTTTTGTCCAGCTAGATGTTATTTAACATGTGTATCCAGTTTGGGTGATACCTTATCCAACGCTTTTTAGAATGTAACGTTTTTAGACTGCTATTTTATTCCTTGTTGAAAGATGTCGCTTAATGAAAGAATAACAGAGAGCGATATTAATCTCAATGTCATCAAAGAATATTGCAGATGACACTACACTGGCTCCAAAAAGGAGAAATGTTTCTAAGGAAGCAGGCCGTGTTATCGTTTTCTTAGCAACTTATATCACAAAACGTATTCAAAAATACCTTCGCCACTTAGTTGGGTAACAAACTTCTCCGTACACTAGTAGTTGGAAAAACGCAAGCCAGTTTCCTTATTTCCATATACGTACCTAGTCTGCCGTGCTGGTGAAAGCTTTAACCCCCACCCCTTCTTTATTGAACGTGCGGCAAGAAAAGCTATGCAGGCGCCCACTGGCCAGTGTAACTCCAGTGCTCCTGCCCTCCCCCTTTCTTTTACTACGAATACTGTACCTCTGAGGCCTACATTTGACTAGATTGTAATTAAATCAATTCCATTCTTTGTAAAAGCAATGTAGTAGTTACAAGCAATGTTATCATGAGTAAAGCTATTCTTGAACGGTGCATTATGCATATGAACACAGCCATTTACTTGCGCTTGTACAGTACTTAACTTTCAAAGCAAATCATGATTTGAAGGAAACTGAAGATAGACAGAATATTTTAAGGAAGCCTACATGATTTTACAGATGTCTGGGGCAACTATTGAAATAGAGCAAATTCTGTTAACTGTTATGGTTATCTACAATGATGGCCTGTTATTCACATTCCCATAGACATTACATACATTTACCTAACCATAGGTAAACTGGAAAAAAGGCCGTGGTCGTCTCGACTTGAACCAATTGGTTGGAAACTGGGACGTTAAACCTCATCTAACCTAACCTAACCTAACCTAACCATAGGGAAGCATTAAAAGCATGATAGTGCACAGAGTAAAGAAAATAACAATAATGTAATCTGTTAGACGATTATGTCCATTTAATTGTGACCTAAAATTCTGAGAAAAAACATGTTGCAAAGTATCTGACCATTGAAGTATTTTACAGGTGTCTATATGCCCTTTCTGACACAGTTTTTTGTGACCTCCTGCCAAAACTATTTAACCTAAGGAAAACAGCTTCTGCTTGCTTTGTGGAAGCACTGAACCTGTCAGCAAGCGCCAATTGGCATTAGTCCCCCTTGATATTTGTACCATTGACTTCACAGTTATAGAATACAGACCACAAAGAAAAGGCATCGTGTAAAGCTGACATTCTAAAGATTTTAAAAGGAATAAAAAACTCAGATTTACCCAGAGGATCGCTTGAGTGCTTAGGTGATATGCTGTGAACTCCTTGTTACAGATTACTTTTTGTAAAGTTTAGTTTGAATGCCTACAGATATTTATAACTAAACTGAACCCTTGCACAGCACTTATACGGATGTTTTGCACTGAAATAACACCAACGTATTATAGACAGAAACCAGTTGTAATCATTACTGAACAGTCTCACCAATGCACTCTACCAAAAGCTTTTCTTCTTTTTAATACTAAGCATTACAAGGGTTGTTATATGAATCGCTTTCAAATTTTAAAGTTAGGTTGCACAATTTATTCATGACTTACAAAGCAGTGAATCCGTGACGTCTGTGAAAAACTTGTTTTTGGAACATGCTCAGATGATCCCACAGAACTGACTGTCGTAAGAGTTGGTAATGAATTGGGAAAGTCTGGCAACGGATTGGGAGATATGCCCTTCACTGCTTCTTTATTTTATGGACTTCCCAAGGTTGACTGGTACTGGGTATATTATGACAGGGGTTTCTTAAGAACAACTTTGTCAATAATATTATTGCAAAAATCAGATTTAATGGAAAATTTACACCTTCTCCGATCTACATTTTGTCAAATTCAAGCCCCCAGAACATTATAAATGATGAAAGAAAAGTAAGCAAGAAATCGTAATAACTTAACACTTCTTCGACAGCTATTTTAACTTACTCCCTGCCGTTAAAAGAGTTGGCACCACAGAATTCTGTGGTTGCAAACGACTTGGTAAATAAAATGGAATATTGAAAAACGATTTGTTATATAGGTCAATAAAACTCAAGTGAGGGAGTAGGTGCAGCTAGAGAACGCCTCCTTTATGTGTTTTGCTTTATGACTAGCTACATTTTAGGCTGACGGGTATTTTATTGATTTGTACGACTGTGTTTTCTGTGGGATTATCTTCTCATGAGTTACCCAGCCATTTTGAATTGCTTATCATTCTCTGTCTATTTATGATGGTTTTAAAGATATGAAACTTTCAGTACCACAAACGGATTATTCCCCTTATTTCCCTACAAGGGTGGCGCCGGCGGGGGGGGGGGGGGGGCCATGGGGCCATGGCCATCGTCGGGGGAGGCTGGCCCCCGTCGGGGAAATTTTCCACTTTCGCCGGGGGAGCCTTAAGCGGCGGTCACACTACAACGAATTCGGATCGGATTCCGATCCGATTTTTGTGAGTTTTTATTAAAATCTTCTCCATCTCTGTTCAGAAAGAGTCCAAAATTTGCCAGCCAGTGTAAATATATGATTTGCATCAGAGGTCTATGAAAATAAAATGTTAACTGATTTTTTCGTGACGTCACACCGACAAACAGCTTTTATCGGACACGCGTAGTCCGATAAAAGCTCTCTATCGATGTGACGTCACGAAATAATTCGTATAAATTTAATTTAAGTAGTCCTGCGATAAAAATCATATAATTACACAGGTTGGCAAATTTTGGGTTCTTTCCGACCCGAAATGGAGAAGATTTTAATAAAAACTCACAAAAATCGGATCGGAATCCGATCCGAATTCGTTGTAGTGTGACCGCGGCTTTAATCCGTACGATAAAATGTCATGTAATCCCAATAACTTTCAGTCGCCCAGACGATCTGCTTGATTTTGCTCATGGAGGGCAGATTCTTCAATAAACACCCCAAATTTTCCAACTTTCCTTGAAAAAACCCCCATTTCTCAAATTTTCTGCTACAGAAATCCAAATTTTTCAAAATTTCTTCAATGAGACCCCAAATTTTCAATTGTGTTTAAAAATAGGCAAATATTTTTGCACGTACCGCGGGCCAAAATTTTGTGATCCTCATCTTTTTGTCAATTCATCGCCTTTGTCTGGGCTTTGAGTTGCTCATGGTCCCCCCGTTGCGGAGCTTGACCCCCTGTAGGGCAAATCCTGGCGCCACCCCTGTTTCCATGTGAAAGCATTCCTCTTGGCTATCTCCTACCGCAGGGTGAAACCTGAAACCAGTTGCTTATGATGAGGTACAATCCAGGAAGGACACAATTACGTAATAAGCCCCAGACAGCTCTTTTAAATTTCACGCAGGATCTATCTTGACTGGCCCGGCATAAAGCTTACTGGGTAAGGGTATAAAAGAACGTGTGAGTGGTATAAACCATTGACGTATGCTCTGTTGTAAGTACATTATTGTAGAAATTTATTTGGATGCCCAAATTAAGTAATTATTGAATACCAACTTGTACAGTTATGTATTCCAAACGGCACAATACTCTACGTCATAGGTTCTACACAGGTTGTGCACTGCCACATGGTATGGTGTACCAGGGAGTTGTTCCGTAACAAATCCCTGGGTGAACATGCTTCTATTTTGGCGGCTACTGACTTATAACCGGGCTGTGCGTAATTGCACGAGAAGGCAAAGAGCAAAAACAACGAAGGAGATACTTAGGATCCATTGCGGGGTAGCACTTGCCTTCGTTAATCTTCCACCCTCTAGTCGTGGTTGAAACCAACAACTATCAAGTAACTATTTTGGAGTCCTCAGATCTAACTTGTTTGTTACGATCCTATTCTAAAATTAAAAAATATGATTGACGTACTGATGTTTGCGTTTCTGTGTAAGTTAATTTGTTTTCTTTGCGAGATTCTTCAAAATAGAGGGAATAATAACGAACATAATGCACTTGTTTTTTATTATGAGATTGTAAATTACGAAGGCTTTTGTACCTATTAGTTTATTACTTAAAATTTTCACCTCACACAGTTCTGCTGTGGAATTTATTTTGGGCCTTAACCATACCGTCCCATAAATTGAACAGCGTAGAATGCTTAATTCTAAAGAGAAGAAGATTCATACCAGTGTTTAGGCTACAGGTAGGAGGGGACGGTGACCAGAATGGATCACCTCCGGGGACTGGATTCTCTGTACAGGTTGTCGTGTCAGATCCGATGAGATTGTATCCCTCGACACAAGAGTATATTGCAGTGTCTCCAATCAAACTCCCCAATACGGTAACCCGTCGAACAAGGGTGTCAGACAGGACCGGACAATTCACTGCATACGAAGAGGAAAGTGATTGCCTCATTAAGCTAAAACGACTACACCGAGGAGCTAAATTGTCAGAATTTTTGTAAAATTGTGTGTGATCTATTGGTTGAAGGTCGAAACAAGACAAGCATTGTTACGTAAGAAATATGTGATGCAAGGTTGAGAGCTTTCACGCGATTGGTGAAATAGGCAGGTTAAAGCATTAAACATCTAATTGGATAATGCCTTAAACTCATATGATCCATGTTAAGGCATCCAATGAGCAGAATAGAGTATGTCAAGAGTAGTATATTTTAAACCTTCACGACAGACATAGGGACTATACCATCAATATGGAGGGACTCAGGTACGTACTGTTCAAGACTTAGCGGATATGGGGTGGAATCAATTACCACTACAACGCATACCACATTTTCACATCTCATGAAAGACAAAACGTCGGACAATTATTTGTGTCCACTGCTTTCTAAATTTAAGGCGACTTACCCTGCAGCGCAAAGTTGCCAACATATGTTCGATTGCAATAAAAAATTGACCTATATTTTCAACAAATAATAAGATGCAAATATTAGACACCCCATCAGTGCGTAATCATGCTTAAAGAAACCATACATTTCTTGTAACATAACCAAAGGAATACCTTCCACAGCATTGATCTCTTCTACATCCCCATCAAAATCCACGACTGCGTCTATTGTTGCCTGGGCTATTGTCTGCATACCGGTTGCCAGGAAATCGAACTCGCAGAAGACGTTACCTTCGCATATGATGGCTAACTGCAGAGGAGAAACTTCTGGATTTGTCGGCGTTAGGATAGGATTAAAGTCGGGAAACGAAAAAGGGGGCGTCGCACTAGGTTGACGAAAGAAAAGGGCTTCTTGCTCGTCAACAATCCCTGGAATGTTTAACATAGACAATAATTACACTTTTTTCAATACGATGAATATTTTTTGTAAGTTTACGGGAGCTTCCTTTTGAATTCCTCCCTCATTTCCTTACTTGAGGATACATTTTAAAAAGTTTGCGTAACGACACAATGGCAAACTATTCTGCACTCGTGTTCATAAATTATGCATAATTTGGTGCTCGAAGTTTGCAATCATTTTTCGAAAAAAATATATTTATTGTGAAACATTAAAGGCTTAATGTATCGCATAATCAGAAATCAGGAATCAGATATTTACCTACTATCAAGTCCTTCAAACGTAACTTAACTAATTACTATTTAAATACTTATTAACTTTTTACATTAATGAACTTCTTGAATGCTGCTATGTTTTCTTGTTCTTTGTATTTTCTTTTTTCTTTCTTTCTATGTACCCAGGGAGAGTTACTACTAGTCAAGCCTACAAAGGTTTCTTAGAGCACTTCCTTTCACATTGTTATTGAAGATTTAAATCTGTATAGTAATAACCTGTAATATCATTGACACATTGTGAAGACACAAAAATAAATGAAATGAAATGAAATCATACACCCAAACTCTTTCTTATGCCGTTGCTAGAAAGTATCAGAAAGTCATAAATATTAACCTACATGACAGGCCAAACTGGTAAATCTCTTCATTTGTATTGCTTCGAATGACCCCATTTCTGTCTCTTAAATCATCAGCCCCATTTCCATTCCAAGGTCCAAGAAGCCCCAGGGATGGTCCAGGTAGATCAATTAATTCTTCAGGCAGTAGCAGTCTGAGGATCAACATCCCTTCTTCATCTCTTACTCGGAGGGCAATAGCATCTGAAAACTGTGCAACAACAGTTGATTCCCCTTCGAATATTTCTTGGTATATGAACAAATCTGCGAAATAGTCACATTAGACTGGCACAATTAAAACTAGAAACAAGTAAGCGTGTGGATGACATTGCACAAGGTGAGATAGAGAGGTTGTCCGGCATTGTATACGGATGAATGAAGAGAACCAACTGATATATTCATCATGAAATATGGCGGTCAGTAAGAGTAGTTCAATCATTTCACCTTGTGGCGCAATTATAACTACCCACATACAATAGGTGCGATGGCCACACAGTATAGTGGATTCAACAAGCATGCAATCATAATTTGAAGTAGTTTGGCAACCTCTGTGATCAGAAAATGAAAAGAGTAAAATAGTGACCGATGTATCCAGTAATGCTGTTATTCCCAGAATCCAACAGACTTCTCACTAGTTATGGCTTCTAGAAAAGTTACATGTTACATTTTCAAACCTTGTCCTCCCTTGCCCCCCCCCCCTCCCTTTTGATGCCTCTCTTACTTGAAGCTACAACTTTAGACATGCCAGGAAAGAAGCCAACTCAAAAATCGAAGAGAAAGTGTGATTTAAATGAACTAATCACAAGACAAGCTACTCATTACGCAAAGGTCTTTGATACGAAGGCTAATGAAGGAGAAGGGGAAATGCAGTTACCCCAGTTTGGATAAGTGTACCCAGATATCCTATTTTATGAATGGCTCTTGAGAATAATGTGACAACATTTTCTTACCAAATTGTGAAATTCACACAGTGACTCCTTGGTTTACTTGGAATATGCAATGCTTATGGCCTGAAGAATCATGAGGATCATGAAAGATACTTAAAGGGAAATCGGAGGATATTCTTGAGATTTAGCTGTTGTTTCAAAGTAAGTTTGGGGCGACTGCTTAAGCACTTTAAGAGGATAATGTAGATGGCCGAGAGCTTTCCAATTAGAAAACCTTTTAAGGACAGAAATCATACGCTACCGCTGTGTTTTGTAGGTGACATGCCTTTAAATCACCCTAACTTATCAATTTACAAGGATAACCAAAATTAAATCATCCGAAGGATAGTAAGTTTGTGGTATCTACTTACTGTTTCCGTTCCACTCGTTGTTCATTTCAAAGTCCACGCCTATATCTTCATCTTCCGTCAAGATTCGAACCTCAACGTTACCGTTTGGCAATACTTCCATATGAAAGGTGTCGCTGTCTTGATGCTTGGCAGCTACGGCGGTTATGACTGTTGCATTAATGCCTATGTAGCACGAAAGGAATTTGCAACGCGTCACGTTTTACAATATTTACCTGTTATACTCTTAAGCACTGCTCTTACCAAACCAAGTATAAGTATCGGTACTTTCAAAAGAAAGAATTGTAAACGAAAAGTTCACAAGTCTAGATTAATTACACCGGAGGCGTGATAATAAGGTGGATTTTTCTTCTTTTTAATTTAGGTAAACTAAGTTTGAATTAAGTTGTTGAATTGCAAACAAGTCAGGCGATTTGTAACTTAAACGAGTACTGGGAATTCCTCCCCATTGGAAGACACAAAAACCTCTCTTGAATGGGAGGAAACTTCTGCAAAACAATAATGGACTTGATACCTAGTAGAGACAAGGTTTAGTAAGAGCGAAGAACACTCAAGAACCTACTTCTTTCCAAACCGTTAACCGGGGATGTGAACCACTAATTAGGACGTAGCTTTTCGGTAGCTATGACGATACCCCTACTGTTATGCAATTAATGACATTACATTAGACCAGTAAACTTTACAAAGGGGGTTCCAAAAACAATTCGCTACTGAATGTGTACACACAGTCTACAAGTATGGGCAAAATATGCTTAACTTATGAACAATTTTACTCCAGATAGAGGAAATTGGATTCTCTCAAAAGGTGAAATAATAATAATAAAAGTAATAACATTGTATGCTTTTATAGCGCTTTCTGATCAACATCAAAGAGCTTTTTACATTTCTATCAAAATCTTGTCATTCCTAGACGTTCTCAAGCCCCTGAAAATAACTATACTGAGCTGTGCAACCAATGCGGTGCTACCTGTCAAATTTTTTCACACATGTAATATCACACCTGTTCCTATCTCTTGTAATGAGCACCAAGTAAGAAGACAACAGGCCCCATATTTCAAGTCTTTGGAAAGACCCGACTGCCGGGATTTGAACCCCGGTCTCCCGGCTGAAAGGCGGACGCTCTAACCACTGGGCTATCCATTCAGCTGGAATCTGAGCTCCTGAACTGTGAAAATGCCTTGTGGAATCCTTTCACATCATTCTGTGGTAGCTAATTTACGTCGTTAAATAGCTGCCCTTTTAAGGCAAGGGATACAAATCTGGAGGAATGCCAATTTAAAAGGTGATATTTTCCCCTTATTCAATACTCTGTGTATTTGTAACGTTACAAATATTGTCTTAGATATAAAAACCCACCTTCAGATACAAGACCGGTCCGTATGTGAACAATGAACAAACCATTGCCGATATCAGTGAAAAGAAACTCTCCCAATCCGTTGAAAGTGTAAGTAAGACTGTCCAGCGACACGAAGTGAGGATCTCCACCAGCCCATCCTGTGAAGCACAAAAGGGTCACTCAAAATAATTGGCAGATGATCATATGGTTGGTTCAAAGCATGCGCATATCATTTATATGTAAGAGAAATCCACAAGGCCTTGTCAGATTTTGTAGAATCAGACACTGCACGAGTTAATGCTGGTGCTCCCCCACATAGCAAATACATGAACCTAAATTACTCATCCGTTGTAAATAAAATAGAAAAAATAGGCCTATACTAATTTAAAGACGAGCAGTCATTACCGCAAAGTACATTTTGCGTGTAAGGCTATCAAAGTTCTCAATTGGTTACCGCTCTTTGACTGACATCAACGATTGAAAATTCAAATGACGCAGAGTACCTCACATTCCACACAGCAGAGAGAGTGTTTGGATTACAGATTACAGCAACCAGGGTGACTTGACCTGAATTTTAAAGCAATAAAATAGTATGTGTCTGCATCAGTGTTGTAACGAGTCACTCAATTTTGCAGTCGAGTCAAATCATTTACTACTTGCAGTGTGACTCGAGTCGAGTCAGTGACTCGAGTCACTGTATCATTTCTATGAGGAAAATTATGAAACAATTGCTCGAGTCATTTTCCTTTTGAAAATTAGCGACTCGAGTCATGACTCGTTACAACACTGGTCTGCACAAGGAGGAGCTTTATACAGTTATGGGAGAAGCTAAAAGTTGCTTAAATGAGAGAATTGGAACCGTCTGGAATGACGAGAATTACCCTTTAATTTCAACAAGTATTACATATTTATTTAGAACTTTATGATTGTTGGTAATCGTACTATTTGAGTTGAAATAACTGAACCTGCATTTAAAGTTATTTTCTTTTTCTGTCCTTGCGAATACTGAAATTACGCACTAATGGTTGAGTGTAGTGCGACGCACAACATTCTACAACGTGTATCGATGCAAATACGTTTGAAAGTATACAGTTCAAAGTTAACGTGGTACTGTTACATGAAAGATTTTATATCTTGTATGGCAAAAACTTTGCAATGCGACGAAGGTCGATCGATTTTGCAATGATCAATGCTAGCAACAAGAAGATTTCAATAGTCAAGCTTAGTAAAACGTTTAAAAGGATTACTCATTGGATACACTTTAAAACGTAAAAAACAAAGCAACATTTACTGATTCTAGGTCCTATGTATCCATTGCACATCTGAGATGGTCGAACTTCTCTGAATAAATCGCATGACAGCCCAGTACCCAACGGACAACAGTGAAACCAGGGTAATATATCTTCCAGGAAATTTGAGAAGAAGGGAACGAGGGCGGTGTGATGAACACGATGAGCAAATCCACCTCCGTCATTATTTTTGAAGTTCAAAAGTTGACCGTCGGCATCGTAGCAACATTCTTGACCACCTCCAGCAGGGCTGATCGGAGGATGTAAATAACAGAAGAAAACGACTTACATTATGTGCAATTCAAATTGGAATATCCCTCACAGTTAACACAGTGGCCGCGTAGGCTATACCATTGCATGAAAATAAACGTACATGAAAGATGAGCTTAGGAATTAACATATTCGAAATTTTTCCTTCAATCGTTTAAGTCTTGGGATGAAGCACATCAATGTCATACTGTGTTATCAAATTCCCCCTCAGAGCTATACCGTAGAAGTTCCTATTTTTCATAGAGTCCAGGTTCATAGAGAAATGAGGTAATGACTGAACCATTCACAAAATATAGGTATCATATGATACGCTTGGCCTTTGTGAATAATGAAAGGGCCGTCGGAAGGCTTCTGAGACTGGGGCGGGGGGATCAGGCCGCAGAGTTCCGCTTATTATGTTTTTTCTAAGAAAAAAATCAAAGTGAAAATAATCGGGACCATGGCTCCTCAATGCACCCCCTTCCCTCTGGCTCCGACGACCCTAATGATAATGTGGAACCTAATGGCACTTACAAATTTTACCAATTTAGAAGATAAAAGTAAGAGATACTGGAACCCACCTAGGGAAACGAGCTCTCACACAATGAAATGCACCGGGTTTTCTGTAACAGTTCAACGGAAATAAGTTTTGTCGATTACAAAAAGGGTCTGGACTGAAACGACATGAATCTATCAGAGCAGCTCGCAAGGTGCATGGACAAGCTTGCGTAGATTGTACAAAATCAAGACCAATCATATACTGCCCTATTAGCCAGGGGTAGCAAAAACGTCTAGAATTATTTATTCTGAAGATATACTCCGCTACGTGCACATCACTCCATAAGGAAACTGGAGGCCTACAAAAATGGAAAGAGAAACTCAAGATGAGGAATGATCACAAAATATTGTGAATACTTTCATACATAGCGAATAAGCGTTTGCAACAGGAGTACCTCAAGTAATATATTTGACGATGAAGGTATATCATTGGTCATTACTATCAGTGATTTATCATTCATCTTCACAAACTAGTATGTACTTGTGCACGTCATACATAAAATCCCGTTGACCATCTTGCACAACACAATTTTGGACAAGATTTGCTACATGCCTATGTGTACCTGTTATGTGAAAAGGAGTCACAAGCTCTAAATACTCTCCTTAAGAAACTTCAAAACTCAATGTGCCTAACCGTGTCAACTGTCGTTGCTAACTGTCCCTCTTTCAGTTTAAACGTGACTTTCCATGTAGGATTTTTTTTTTTGCGTGTCAAGTGTACCAAAGATTGACATGGCTTCTCAGTCTTCTTGTTCCTTACATGCTGTATTGAACCCGTTACAATGTTAAATTTCCGACCCCCAAAAATTGGACTTTCGTGGGGTAGGATTATATGTCACTTTCTAACGCCCGAGGCTATCTCCATTGCAGAGCCAATTAATTATCTCTTTCCAACAAGCTGTATCACATGTCATGATCTGGACAAACGCAATGTCCAGCCTTGAGGCAATTGGTGTAATAGAGATGGGGAAAAAGATTTTTAGTTGTTTTAAGGAGACCAATACCTCATGAAACCTAATCTCGCAGTGCATTTTAGCATTTCTATCCCTCATAATGGCTGTGGTGGTGTATGAATAAACGTTTTTTTTTCATAATATCCATCAACGGGTGCTGGGAATTTAGAGCTTTTCTGATTTAATGGTTGTAGGTTTAAAATATCTTAAAGGTAACACTCAAAGAAGAATTGCACAATAGTTGGAAATCAGATTTAGAAAAGGAAGAATATTAAGGCCGAAGACGTTCTACCACTAGGATATTATTACAAACAGCGGTCCTAGTGTCGTAAATTTATTAACTCACAAAGTTATTTATTAACGCTAATTCTCAAAGATGAATGTTATAACCTGACAACTGAAGGTGGAAGTATCTCAACTACACGAATTACACTGGCTATTGCTCCATTAAAGCGTAGTCTAGGAACACCAAATTGAGCATTTCCATCGTTGGTTTCTCCCTCAGCTAAGACGAGCTCTCGTGAAAACGTTGGAGAACCTGGTGTATCTTCTCTGTATGTCCACAATTCAACATTTACTTCCGAAGAGCCAATCAAATCGCTATCCCACATAATTTGAAATTGCGTCTGTCCTTCTGTGTTCCAGTTTTCACGATCAACACGAATGACGCCATCGGAAACCTGGTCTGGTCGCACTGCAAATAATTAAGAACATCAATAATGATAATGATGATGATGATGATGATGATGATGATGATGATGATGATGATGATGATGATGATGATGATGATGATGATGATGATGATGATGAAACGCTTTTCAATAAAACTCAAAGCGCTGTACAATTAAAAGATTGTAAGGTTAATCACTACCATTATTCCTTGCTGTAATTATCATTACATTATTCTAATTTTTAAGCAGCAGGTTTAACAGTTTAACAGCTTTGACATGTCTGCATGTTTCAATTTTACTATTTTTTAGGTGAACATATCGATTTTGTCCAACATCGTGTCTAATTTGCGTGTCTCCGCGAATAAAACAATATAAAATTCAAATGCGACTTCTACTTTGGGGGTTGTAGGCCCATCTCAGCAACTATTGTTCTTGTTCCACAAACACATTCACAGTATGTGAGTGTTCGTGCCATTTCAATAAAGTATATCATCTTGGTTTTGAGTGGTGGCTTTAATCATAATAAACTCCAATGAATTTGGAAGCACTTGTTTGTGAAACAGCACCGATATTTTTAGAATGTCGTTAAGAAGATAACATGATCAGATTCAGGGGCGTAGCGAGCCCCCGGAGCCCGGGTGGGCGAGGTTACGAACATTTCCCCAAACTTTAATTATCAAAGCGCGCATATAGCACAATCTAAGCGAAGCGCCACCATAGGTTTGCACGTAGCGTACAGAGAAATTTTTGGTTAAAAAATATACATCCTAGATCACCGGAAATGACACCAGTCACTTCCCAGGCCTTGCAATGTTGCAGATAAAATTAGATAAATAAAATTTTTATGACCCTTTGTGACAGCTATGGTCATATAAACTTCGTGAATATCATGCACTGGGTGGAATGACTGGATGCCTGATCTGAAGAATGTATTACTTGCGCAAAAGAATGTATTACTTGCGCAATAGTAGAATGTAGCCTGATAATGAGGATGCCGAGTTACGCAGCCTAATGGCCACGTTACTCTACATCGTGAATACTATAGAGAATAGACCTTATGCATATGATGTCACAAAGGAAAAAGTGCTCCCTCGTTTGGAGGATAATGGAGGAAAAGCGCGTGTCATTGCAAGTTACGGCATGTGTTAGATTCAAGGTGTCTCATTCCTAAGTAGGCGGTACAATGTTTAGATATCTGAAAGATGACGTAACACCAATAAATGCAGACAGCTGATTTGTCAACCTCTCGTATACTCCCGTAAGTCTACTACACGTGTGGCGAAATCCACGCCGTGCTGCATTGTTTTCACCTAATATGACAACCAGTTGGGACAAATCTGTTATGCTTCAAATCATGCTAGAATGTACAATTTTTCATGCTACGTAGCATCGGTTTTGCAGTTCCTAACCTAATTTGGGATATTAACATAAATTTAAATAATCTCGTACTACATCGTTCTGCAGTTTTTCATGCTTTGAAGCAAGAATTGAGAAAACAGAACAGAAAAAATGTCCCAATAACGTCAGTGTGATGTCAATGCATTAGGTCTATAATAAAGCTAGAGGACGAACTGAACGCACTCCGTTGTACGCGTTCCGATGTGAAGAAATATAGCCTGCTGAATTACTACAGCTGAAATACTTTTTGTCCTCCCGGCTTGTTGGTTGCGAATGTAGTCGTCAGACTGTTACCAAGCTGAAGCTAGCCCAAGATTTGCAACGCGAAACACGAAACAGAAAACACGTTTCGTGTTTTCCGACGTCCGTGTGCGTTCGACAAAAACAGAAAACAGCGTTTCGCGAAACAAGCACTGCTTGATTCGAGAAACAAGTGTTTATCTAAACAAGTGGTTCGCTATTTTTTGTTTTCGTCCAACGCACACGGACGTCAGCGTGAGAAAACACGAAACGTGTTTTCTGTTTCGTGTTTCGCGTTTTCTGTCGTCCGTGTGCGTTCTGCTTAAGGTAAGTCCTATCTTGGGCCCACGTATGCTAACAATTGAGAAAACTGTTGACTAGTGCATATAGAACACCTGTGTGTTATACCCAGAATGTTGTCACATCAACAGTCCATATGGGTCCCCAATAAATTTGGCAGCAGGTAAAACTAGACCTGGGATAGAACTGTACATTACGTCACATTGTAAAGACACACTACCCTCTACTTGTGCCTTGGTCATGAAGTGAAATACATAACCATCTGACCATGCTCGAGGGAAAGGTAAGCGGTGGTCCCATATTTCGTAAAACATGTGGGATCAGGGTGTAATGCTTTTGGTTCCAAGAAGCTACTAAAGGGCTTTGCTGGATATATGTAGGTTCTACGTAGGACTATCATGAGCCTTATTAACGGGATATACCTATGATGTTAACACAGGGATGCTAACATCAGGCACCCATTGACGGCTTTGGCTATTTTATCACAATATTTCGCAAAAGCTTTGAGGCAAAGGCTTTGAAACAGGTTTGCTTCTTGTTGCCATTAGTATCTATATTTCATCTTTGCTTCCCTTCACGTAGTAACCTCTCTCTCTCTCTCTGCACCCACTTTGGATTCCCATCTTAAACCTTACAATTTTTTTTCACGCAAAACCCACTTAAGTTCTAAATTCGACCCATGTAGGCAACTCATGTTAATCCTTTAAATTTCACCTATGTTCAGTCAACTCTTCGTATGTAAATGTGCCCACATGACACCTGCATTACGGTAATTTTATTGGACCGATGAAAAAATACTCTGTTTGCACTTGATTAGCCCATCTACATGTCATGTTTGGACCAATGTAATCTTATACTCATCCTATAAAAATTTTTTCATTAAAGCCCACAATTATCCTATATAAGACCCACTTAGACAACTTATGCTTATCCCATAATTTTTGTCATGTTGAACCCATTAACATCGTATGTTGAAACCATTATATTCTTTCAGAAAGCTTTCAATGCATATTTTAGGTATCTCCAACTATGATATCCGCACTGGGTTAAACCAACAAACGAATGCAAGAGTAACGAACCCACTAAGACTAAAATCAGTCCGGGAGTTTCTCCTGGTTGGAGAAAAGTGAATTCGCCTCTGACAATTTACGCAGAGAACACATAGAACTGTGGGTAAAGTAGGCAATATGGCGCTGTCCATTGACCAATTTTTCTTCCGATAGGGGTAAAACTAGATTCCCCCCCCCCAAAGGGGGAATATACCGAATTGATAATGCCGAAATATAAGATTTAAGCAACAGGGAAACAACATGAAGCCCTTCGTAGTCACAAGCAGATGACCATGGCCAAATTGTGGTAGTATGGTAAAGTGACGCGCCCTTGTGGAGTCTGATCAAAATTCTCAGCCATCATTTCAGTACACCGAGGAGCCAAAGGGTGGTGGAACATTTTGTAACTTTCTTGTTAGACATATAACAAACACAGGTTTACAGGCTTTGCATGTTGTAATGACTGAGTAAGAAACTGTTTTCCAAACCTCACCATTCTATCTGTAAAGTGTGGTACATTATGTTACCAACTTACCCCATAGCCCAAGACATTTTTTTATCACCACACTAAAGTTGCAAAATCTAATCACAATTAGTGAGAACAGTGCTAACCACCCTACTATACTTTACAATGACAACTAAGAGCAGTAGCAGTTTCCTGCCTGTAAATGTGAACAATTGCAACCACAAAACGCTCTGAAATGCATTTCCATGGAAACTCCATTGTGTGTGAAAATCAATTGAATCCTCGATTTGACTTTTTCATATGAACTGTTTGTCATTGCTTTGATTATAAATGTGCACTCATAGTCAATAGCTGGAAAGAACAAGGAAGTAAAATAGCTGACTATTTTCAGAGGGGCCAAATCTTCACAAGATAATAGCAACACCCATGATGTCACTTTTCAGAGCACCCACAAAAGGTAACGACATAATGCACTGCAGAACACACTCACGCCTTACTGACTAAAACAAACGTTCAATGATTACACTAAAGGATGACAAACCGCAGGGCCAACTATGGATATTGATCAAAATTTGCAGTACCTGGACTGAACTTCGGAAAACCATCCAGCATAATAGCGTTAGTCGATCTAGCCCAGGGATCCCTCCTAATAACTCCATGATCAACTTGAGGGATTTCTCTTAATCGTTCTTTTCTTCGTTTGGTTTTGTGGAAGGATAAGCTAATAGCCTATGCAAAACGAAGAAGCATTGAATCCAACCTTTCGACAGGGACCCTGGTCAGTATACTCGCCATTTTGTAGTAACAATTTACAGGAGATGAACCCAGTGGCAAATTAACTACAAGAGACCACTTACCCAGAACTGCATTGATATTTCGTTGCAATGTAAGAAGTCGTACTAGAAATTACGCAAATGGATCGTAACAATGCACTTGTAACAGCTTTCAAATAATTTTGCTTTTGAAAAACCTATTTTAGGGGTATAAAATTACTTGACTCAAAGCGCACTCATTGAGCTACAAAATAATACCTTTGAGAGGCCTAACAAAATTGAGCTACAATTCCGTCAGGTCTGCATAATTGTTCATTTTCCTTATCTTTGTTTGTTTTGACTAAGTACCCCTGTGCGAATGTACACAATGAACCAAAGTTCACAGTGTTATTAACTAGTCTAAGCGTTCAGGTTCATGTATTTCAAATTATTAGTGCTATAGTAGCACAAAAGGAAACTGTTTGTGGTAAAAGTATTCTTTATTGAAAAAAAAATGCATAAAAAGATCGTTGCCTTTCAACCGCTCGGAACCATATTGTTATGGTGACGAGTTTTGCTATGAAAACTTAGGTTGAGTGTGTCGACAGTGTACGTAGAACAAGCTAGCCTACTTGTATTGATGCACAATCACGTAATAGAAGAGTTAACGTTACGCAGAAGTAAATTTCCAACATTATTTGCAATTAAACAATTGCAATATGCTCTGAAAGCACTGTCCCGTTCCAGGCTCAGTGTGTATCTCTGGTGTAGTGTGTACTCCAGAAAAATGTTTTACATATGTACAAATAATAAGCCCATAGTAAAGCTTATTGCTCCTATACGTTTCTTCTCTGCAGCCTGGGGAAGGGAATCTTTTCCTTAAACAGTATGATATCACTCAATGCAGTGTATGTTAACCACGATTTACGTGCATTACGTGATTCGCTAAGGTAAGTGTTTATGTAGTATTTTTGAAGAAAACTGATTTACTGATTTACAGTGTTGCACAACGAACAAAGCAAGAAAAAGTTGTAGGGAGCATAGAAGAATCTCTTCTTGAAAGCTGGCACAAATAAAACCACAGCTTTAGATTTGTCGTCCTATGTTGGGGAAAACTGCATGTGTCGTATCTACTCAAGAGTCGTTTACTGCACCTTATGACTCATAGAAGGAAACAACCATGCAAGTAATAACGGATACACTGGAAGAAAACATGGAGGCGAAAAAAATGATGTGGAAACTCCACGAAATTTCAGCAAAGAGGGCTGAGGATGCACTAAAGTACGGCCAACAGAAAGCAGGATCCAGACGCCACCACCGGTAAAGGTGATAAAAATCCCGTCTTAACCCAACGGCTCTTTTAAAGTCCACCAGTTACATCAGAAAAAGCTGCTACTCCCCTCTGCAAACATACTTTTGTCTGTAAACGTTTTCTCTTAGGAACTTCACTTATGGTCAAAAACCCGTGCACCCCGCCTGAAGTGAAGGCAAACTTTTCAACCCAATCTATGTATAAAACTCTTGTGTCATTCGCTTGCCTTATTAGACTACATGCAGTAACAAATCATCGCCCATAACCTATCAAACGACGAAGAAAGAATTCAATAATAAAATTCATTGTTCAAAGCCAGATGGGAAACCGTTTGAGAACGTCGTTCCTACCCCCCCTTTAAAATTTTCAAGGAAATGCGGCCTTTGAGAACGACACTTTAAGTTTACTTAAATTACGAATGGGAACGTGTTTTTTGAGAAAGATTTTCTAAACCCCTTACAAATGTTACGGGAAGTAAAAAGACCGTCGCAAAGCCATACACCTCTTTTAAAGAGTTTCTCATTTAAACCAAAATTACTTTAGGAGGGAATATAAGGCACTTCTTTTCAAATCTCTTCAACGCAACTGAAAACAAAAGCGACCCTCGCCAAGACTTGTCACAATCCACGGCATTCACCCTACAAAACTATTTTTTAAACATGATATAAATTTTACCCTTGTTTGCCCTCTCACAAACATGTATTCTCCAACATCTTGTCACTGCTAACAGAAGGTGTCTGTGATAAGAGTTGGTTGCACTACTAGAGCGAAAACCAATGAGTATTACGTAAAGTTCCTCAGATGCTACTTTTCTTTTATTGTCCTATCAAAAGAAAATTTTAATTAATTACCCAAACAGCTTTTTAACGGTTCTCTACTGATGAAGGTGGGTCATCCTATGAACCAAAAGAACAAAAACCCAGTCTACCCTGGTCACAGAGACCAATCCACTTATAATTAACCCCTGCGGAAAATCTCTACAATAATGCCCATCAAGTCTTTCGCATGAAATCACAAACGATGATGTCGGGCCTTTCCTTCAAATCTGTAAGGTTCGCCACTACCCAAGTGGCTTCAGTTAGTGCACCGCCTACCCTTAACTAAACTGTAAAAGCTGCATATGTAAAATATTCTGCTTGATAGGGGGGGACTTACAATTTACTTAAATGAAACCCAACTGTAAAATTGTCTGTTATAAATTAAAGGAAATGGATGAAACTCTCCAACATGTTCAGGCCGAATTGCATAACATCATATGCAAAAGCAAGAGTTACCGTCTAACGTCTGGTAGAAGTCTGGTTACTGAACGAAATCGGCTATTACCCAACATGTCTCGAAAAATTGAAAAAAAAAATCAGCGAAATTGGAATCATCATTTTTCGACCGGAGCTAAACCTCCCACCTCGAGCTATTCTCCAGGGACAGGAAGCTATGATCTGCGAAAGGAAGGTATGGCTCTAGCTACGCAAGGAAGCTATGCCTTTGCGCTATGCGTTAAGTAAAAGTTAAGAAATAATAATTTTTCTAGACATAAATAGAATACATTTAAATTTATTGCTGCTTTTCCCTTAACTAAAAAACTACTCACTGTAAAGAAAATTTGACCTCGAGATTTCACCATCCACGTTGATTGTCAACGGGACCCGTCCTTCATCGAAATACGTAGGGGAGACGCACAAAATTACAGAGGTTGATAAAATTGCCGCAGGAAATACTGCACTAGTTCCGAATTGACAGGTTGCGGATGTCGCCCCGGTGAAGCTGCCGAACACACTGACTGCCGTTCCTCCTAACATCGTGCCAAACCTGGGAAAGGTGCTTATACCTCCTGTTGCCAAAACCAAAAATACGGGTACTCTTAAAAACGTTCCGTTTCGTACGGTATAAGAAGAAACTAGAAATATGTGCTTTGCTCTGTGTGGTGAAAACTTATTAACAGTTGAGAATTTTATGATGAGGATTTGCCATTAAGGATACGTTAAATATCGAAAAATCATCAATTAAATAGTAATTTGTCGTGGCATGTATTAAACGACACAGACTTACATACATATAAGATAATATCATGGTACAACATTTGATCCCCATCCTTAAGAGGATTCTTCCAGCAATGATGCACCTAAGGGAATGTTAAACGTGTGTGTGCCAATTCCTAAGTCCATTACTGTCTTAAAAAAAGTGATATTTACACTATTACATCAAGCAGATTTTAGTCTTTTAAGGTCTGCACAATACACCTGTGCAATCTGGTGTGCAAAAACTTGTTTTACCCTTTTCTTTTTAAATTACTTATGATGGTTATATCCTTAACCCACACTCTTAAAACTGTTGAGCACGTATCCCACCTGACAAAGTGTTGGGTAAAGAAAATACCCAGGTTGGTCAACAAATGCCCACGTTGGGTAAAATTTGGCCCAAAAGTACCCATGTTGAGCAAAACTTGCAAATGTTTTACCCAGCACTTTGTTAGGTGGCATACTTGCCTAACAGTTTTTAGAGTGAATGGTAGCTTTAACCTTCTGGTTAATAATAAGACCAGTGGCTAAACTTGAGTAACGATTATCAAAAGACTACACAAACTTACCAACGCTGGTACAGAAAGTTAAGAAGTCGGGACAGCAATCATCGAACTGCAGGAAGCACGCTTCATCGCAGAAACATCCAAGAAGTGTACAGCTGTCATCTCGTCCAGGGCAACAACCAATGTTTATACATTGACTTAAAACATTCGTGGGGAAGAAAGATCCGACAAGCAGCACTCCAAGGAGAAGAGCTCTTTCAGCCATTCTAGAAAAGTCGATTTATTTTTGGTTAGAATGTTCTCTTGTTGATCAGCATTTAAATTTTAAATGCAGACATTTGAACTAAATTACGTGATTATTTAACCATAAACCAGTGGTGGCAGATATTTCTGGAATCATCAAATGATTGCATGGATTATAAGTTATATTGCAATTACCGGTACTAAATGAAAGAACCCCTTTAGTAGCAGACTTGTTCTTAGACAAGTCATGTATGAAATCTTACATCGAAATATAATTATAGCATACTTACATGTTTCCTTCAAGTCAGAATATTCGAGTATGAAATGTTTGCCATATATATATATATATATATATATATATATATATATATATATATATATATATATATAAGTCAGGAAATATTTATATATATATATATATATATATATATATATATATATATATATATACCCCCAAAGAAGAAAATCCTTACAAAAAATATGTGGCGAAAGTTCCAATACCACACAAGAAATACTGTGGAAAACTGTGGAAAACTGTGGTGGAGTGTGACGAGTCGTGAATTTTCTGTGAATATTTGCATGACAATCTGTGTCATTAATAAACAATTGACACATATTTCCAAAGTGCCATGCATTGACCTGCATTTCCACAGGTTTGACATGAGGCAATGTGTGGAAAACCAAAAAACACGTTTTGACTTAGGTAACATGTGGCAAACTGGGGTAAAGTAGGTAAGGTGTGGAAATGTGTGGAGAGGTGTGGTGCCGAGTAAAGTAAATTCAATAATTCAATTTCTTTCACTGGCCTTGTTTGTCACACTTTTCCCTGGTTTGCCACATTTGTCAGCTTGACACAGCTTTCCCCACTTTGATCCAGATTTCAAGGTGTGACATTCATGCAGGGAAAAGCGTGGTCCTGTGTGTCAGATTGGTTCCAATACCACATGTGTCACCACGCATAACCACTCTTTTTCCTAATGCATTTTCATATGCCCTGCCACATGTGATTATGTGTGTTCATATGTAGCATGCCACACTTTTTTTGAAAGGGTACGTTCTGAAGGTTGTTAACTTCAACGAAACGAACTCCGGAATTTTGCCTTTGGACTTCGCAGAGTCTCATAAATGTGAATTCAAACTTACCAAATCCAGATTTGCTTTTTAAAGACTGGTTATTAGCCTGTAAAGTGGACTGGTTATCTTGGTCCCTAGGTAAATTTTTGCACTTGAAGGTTATTAGATAAATCAGAAGTCATGTTACTTAGTAGATTATACACTCATTCTAGTAGAACATTTTTTTTGGTATACGTAAGTACTCAGACAGTGTGGCAAAGGATATAACCTTTTAGTATCACTTCCTCCTTTCTTAACTTTTCACTTACCTAAATGCTGGACTATCAGACTGTGTACAGATTTCTCGTGCTTGCGGCAATCTGACCTTGCTTGAGTCTGTAGTGTTCACAGCAATAACGCTAAATGTTTGTCTGAACAGGTGGGATAAACAAAATTGTGCAAGATAAAGGAACCGTTCCGTTTCGAAAAGCATGAAAAGATACTTATCAACAATTCTGCTAATACGGACGTACTATTTCATTGTGGTAAGGAGGTAGCTATAATGTCTAGGTTGGAGTGTTAACGAGGTCACCTAAACCCAAAACTGCAGTCAGGAGAAGGATCTCCAGCTCATTGAGCAATGGGGAAGCAGCATTCTAATCAAGCTGGAGTCGTTTTACAATATTGATTGCTCGATCATGATAGATTTAAAAGAAGCTTACCACTACCAATTCTGTGTAGCACTTTTTACACAGCCATTTTGATGAAGCAAAAAAAAAAATTAAATTGGAATTGGAATGAGTTCTCGCTTCTTTTCCATTGAAGCCATAACTGTAAAAAGGGAACATATGATGAGTTGTGTGCTCTCCGATATGAATTTAAATCCTCCTTGAAGTACACTGACGAAGGTTAATGCATCGTTTGTTTAAATCGACTATCCTCCTGCCGAAAGTAGCCTCTTTTAGAACCCATGCAAGGCTAAGTGTAGATGGTGTCGTGACTTGCAGCATATGTCTATTATCAACCTTTTAAAATCATTAGAAAGTCTACTGTACTCTTTTTTATTACAAGCCAATTTGTCCTTCCTCTGGAGAGAATGACGTTGCTCTTTCGGCATACGTATTATTGCTTGGACCTGGATAAAGTCACAATTGCGGACAGCGACGTTACGCTGCAAACATTCCTTCTTAGATTATTAAAGATGAGCCGTTTTGTCGAGTATGCTTATCGTTTTTACATTACATTTACAGTGCTTTCAGCATCACCTGATATGAAATAAAGACCATTTCCCTCAGTAACGTAACCAGTAGGGGGCAGGGGCAAAGTGCCCTTACAGAAATTTTGGGGACTCGATGGGCGATGTTGAAAAAACGGAGAAAAAACGGCGAGAGGAGGTAGGGATGGGAAGTTGATGGGACGGAGTGGGGGTAGGGGCCTAGGAGGAGGGTAATTGGGAAATATTGGCTTGACAAGTGTTATCTTTTTATGATATTGAAAACTAAGACGAAACAGATTAACAGAACAATTGAAACAAGGTGTGAAATTATCGTTAATTCGAGTTTTCGATTGGCCATACGTGCGCCTGTTGCTTATACGCAGTCGAAAAAAAAACACGAGTATGCGGCTCGGGGATGAGTAATGACGATGGAATCCGCAGCAGAACGGACGCCATATTTATTTTATGCAGGACGCACTGGCAATAGGCATCCGAACAGTCAATCAAAACCTTGGATAATAGGCTAATGTTGTCATAACTTCTGGAAACAGTGTTCCCGATCTTTGCTATTTTGTTCAACAGATTATGCCTTGGGGACAGAACCTCGAACCCTAATACTGATTTTGAAACAAAATAAATAAATCCCTAAAAAGTATTGCTTGTCAATGCCACCTATTGCTATTGCCAAAGCTTCCTACAATAAATAAATACTACAATAAATAAATATATGCGAACAAACCCTAGGTCTAGGGCTGTCATTGCGTATATGACCTATTTACAACACTGCATACTCAATTGGATTATATCAAATTTCCTTCTCGCCTCTTAATAATGTCTCAAAATATCCTAGATATGACTGAGCAGTTCAAAAATCTCAAAGATTATAATTTCATTTTTGAGGGGCGGCCATTATTAGTAGGAGGGCCGCCCCTCTAAAAACCCGTGTGAGAACACTGGGATCTATATAAAAAGAAACAAAATATAGCACCATTTTGCTTCTAAGCCCTTCGAGACAGCAAAAAACACAAGGGGAGGAGGACCCTATACCCCTCCCCTAGGACGGTACCAGTCGAGAATTTGCCCCCTAACACCAAAATCTGGCTACACCCCTGATTTCCCCCTTACTAGCTGGTCGTTGTGAAACTCATTTCTTCCTTTGAATGCATTCTGGAATCACAACAAAGGCTTTTTCTCTTAATATTTATGAGAAAAGTTAGTTAAGTTAGGCCTACCATTTGTTCATGCAACAAACAAATTTGATTCTTTGAATCATTTTATGTGGAACCAGAAGACTTAACTTATTTAGCTTTTCAATATACAAGGGAATGACATATTACCTTCATAGCATGTGTCGAATATGTACTCTTCTTTTGACGTACATACTCTAACACTTGCGAACAATGACAGAGATCATCATATTTCGCTATATTCCTGAGCCTAATTTGATATCACCTCTCGACTCTTATGGTGTGTTGATTGATTTCATTACACATGAATATTCATATTGCGCGACGAAGGTTCAACTGAAACGTTGTTCTGCAACCTACTAACTTTACACAGCAAGTCAATGGGACGACTTCATTCTGAGAGCTTCAAGCGGGAGAAAACACACTAAAACCCGCTGACTTTTGTCGTCTGAACAGCATGGTAATCAGACTTGCTCTGCTCTGGTCGATTTTTCATTAAATATTTATGATTTGTGTTTGTTGTTTGTTCTGATCGTATACATGAATAGTTAATAGGGGTACAGTTTTTTAAGAGTTTGGCGAAGAAGCCCTGCAAAAGTTCACCGACGTTGGTAGAACGAGTACAACCAAGATAGGTGCAGGAGTAATACACGTCCGCCAAGCTGGCAACATGACATCTGGATATTATGTTTGGTCATTACGGGTAGTTAGTTAGTTAGTTAGTTAGTTAGTAAGTTAGTTAGTTAGTTAGTTAGTTAGTTAGTTAGTTAGTTAGTTAGTTAGTTAGTTAGTTAGTTAGTTAGTTACTTAGTTAGTTAGTTAGTTAGTTAGTTAGTTAGTTAGTTAGTTAGTTAATTAGTTAGTTAGTTAGTTAGTTAGATGAGGTTTTACGGCTCATTTTCTAATCAATTGGTTACGTTGGTAGCAGAAAGCTCAAGGTAACCTGAAATAAAAAAACAGTAGAGTCTCTTCCAGTCATTCAGTGGCGCCGCCAGGTTTTGGTGATTGGAGGGCACCACACATGACATGGTGTCCCCCTCCCCTTTGAGAAATTTTGTTATTTTAAGGTTGCTTAGATGCAAAATGGTGCTATCCTTAGGACATTTTTAGAACTGATCATATATGGCTGGAAAATATCCATAATTTAGTGAATTTAACTCTCGGTAAGATAATTAAGGAGAGTATGTTGTCTAAGAGAAGGGTATGTTGTCAACAAACCTGAAGCCCCCCCCCCTTTTTGGCTACTTTAATACCTTCTATTTCGGGAAAGGTTTTACGTAAAAATACGTGTGTGCATGGAGTCCACAGAAACATTCTTGGACTATTTCGAAAATTTTCTTTTGCTTCATTGTGTATAATTGAGGGAATCTAGAGATGGAAGGCACCGGTTTAGGGCCTCCTGGAAGCTCTGGATTAATTACATAAAATGGAGCACTGGCGTCATACCTAGTACCTGACATCCAAATGATGGGTATGATGTCGAACACTTTACAACTATCGTATATTTACTAAGTTTGAACGAAAATCTAGACAAACAGCTTCCAGCAATGGGGAATGGGAAGGAGAGTATAGGTGCAGGGAGGTGATATTAGACCTCCCTGGTAGGTATAGCAGAAGGGGTTGAGGACTTAAAAGCGCGTTTCAGAATGCTTTTTCGTCGTAAGTGTATTAACAATCGTCATCTATACCGGTAATGGCTGCGCGCGAAGCGCTGGGTAAAACTCTTTGAAAAATGTTCAACGGCAAATACGTACTTTATAACCTTCCAAAGAATGCTGCAAATTAGGTTGAAAGATCCCATAGCCCCTTACAGAGGTTGGAGATGTACTTCTCTTTTTCGGAAAAGTGTTGTGATCAGAATAGTTCCATTTATTAAAACGTTAATAATGGTCATCAGATGGAGTGCAAACCGTGACGAATGCTCGCGAAGCGCACCGAAATTTTTCATGAAGTAAGATTACCAGGACAAAACCTGCATTTATACTCTGCATCGAGACACTTGCAATTCCCCAATAAACCTATCTGCCAACCACAAAGTCAGTCTTTTACCTGGGAATTCGACTAAACAGCTTTCGACTTTTGTTGAGTTGCTACCGAAAATTATTGATAATAATGTCGAGGTAAGGTTGAAGAGCGCGGAGCGCGGAAAAATTGTGATAGTTTGCGAAGGATTTGCGACAATTCTGATAGTTTGAGAAGCATTTGTGATAGATAATGATTACAATAGATTCATCACTTGGTCAAAAACACACTTCACCCTACCCCCTACAGAAATCTATAGCTTAAACGCCTTTGGGGATTATTTTAAAATTTTCAAAAAAAAAATCTGAAATCGATGGGGGGCACGCGCCCCACTGCAGTCATAACTAACATTCCCATTAATTCTCCTACATGAAAGATGAAAGTAAATTATAGTAGCAAAAATTATGTTAAATTTTAACTTCATTTTAGTTTAATAATAGAGATGTTGTTAGGTATTTTGCAGTTTCGTTGATATTAAATTACCAAACCCAAAGGAGATCGGATCTTCCAACAAAAAATATCCATTAATAAGAGTTACTTAAATACTGCTCCCTTGAAGCTGAAGAAGAGACACATGTCTATAAGTGGTCTTTCTTATCTTTTCTCAGTTAATATTAATGACGTTTACCCCTCAAAGACGTAATAATTAACATAATTTAAATCTGTCCTCTTCTTATTAGGGAACGTTACTCTTATGTCACAAATAAACAATCATTGACATAAGTATTCAAGATGATTAACATATTGGAAACTAATTCCTAATTCTAACATTTGCCCATATCTCAACATGTGATTATTACATGTTGAGATGTGGGCACCAAACATTCCCACATTTCGAATTTGTTGTAAAAGTTCTTAAGTAATTTAAAGATAGCCCGGCCTGTATCTGTTTTCAGTAATAAGATGAATCGATTTAGAAACTTAGGCGTGAAGTATGCTGTTATTTGGTTTGCACAGGTGTACCTATTTACTTCAAAAATCTTTGTGCTAAATTTTCTACAAGGTATTGTACTACTTGATAGAGGAAAAGTCTTTTATGTGTAAATAACACCACAATACCACCAAATTGCCAGAGACTCTTCCCGTTCCATGGCTAGTGTCCATGCATGAGACAAGTAAGAATTCAATGCTATTTCAGCTTCCAAACTTCAAAATAGTTTCTCAAGGAGGTATAACACCTGCACTCTAAAAACGGTTGGGTAAACTTTTACCCATCGTTGGGTCCGTATGCCACCTCCTAAACAGATGTGTAAGAAACTACCCAAGTTGGTCAAAAACTATCATTTACTTGTGGAAAATTCACCTACCATGGGAGCCCTTTTGACCAACTTTGGGAAGTTTTTTACCCAACTTTTTAGGAGATGGCATACGGACCCAACCTTGGGTAAAAGTTTACCCAACTGTTTTTAGAGTGTACCTACAAGGAGGCAGGGCACTTTCTCCACACTATGAACAAAGTTGCAGCAAAGCACCTTGTTAGCAAAGTTCATGCTTAAAATACGTTCTAAAAATGTCCCAATGGAATTAAAATACAACCCGGATCAGATTGGATGGTTAATATGATCACGTTTGTTACTGCTAATTCATGAAACACTGTGCTGGTATCCATTCATATCATTGTTATTGACATGATAAGGTGATTTCGAAGAAAAGGAAAGTTTACAAGACAAAAACTTTGATCAGATGTGGATGAAAATCATTGAATCCGGATCACGTGTAATCCATTTATGATTACAAATGATCCAGATTCCCGGTCGATGCTCCTCTGATCCGGACGTTTTAAAAGTTCACGACAAAAACTGAAAAAGGAGGTGGGTTTCTTCAAAAGTGAATTGCATTCATCATTTTTATAAGGATTCTCTATGCATAAGCATTATTTTGGGTAGCAAGGTAGTAATAAATGAAAATTAGGAGTTTCTCTCCCTTGACGCGGTTCAGAGCCTAGTAATTACACATTGAACCATGCACAGTGGCCTTCGGGCTTCTCATCAAATCACACTCGATCTGAATGAAAGAGTTATGCTAATAATCTATTTTTTGCTATTACGAACGTCAATTACATTCAGTTTGAATTTGGCAAAAAAGGTTTGGGGAAAATGTACTGTCTCTGATCGTGTTTAACAGGTTACTCATACTTATGACCTGTGTAAAACATTCATCAAGCTTTAAAAGTAAACTGCATTCATCTTTATCAGGTTTCTCCATGTATAAGCTAAATTTTGGGTGGCTATAATAATTAAGAATCTTCTCCCCCCCCCCCCCCCACGTGGTTCCAGTGTCTAGTAATTAAAAGGTGAACCATGCACAGTGCGTGTCCTTCGTGCTTCTCATCAAATCAGACTAGATTTGAATGAAATAGTTATGCTAATAATCTACCTTTTTGCTGTTATGAAAGTCAATTACATTCAGTTTGAATTGGGAAAAAAAGGTATTGGGAAAGTGTACTGTCTCTGAGCGTGTTAAACAGTGTTACTTATACTTATAACCTATGTAACACATTCATCAAGCTGCTTAATTAACCGATGGTCATTATATGCCCGGTGGCTTCTAGTATGGACGGTGACCCTACTCTTACAAAAAGATGCTATGACAAACGTTCCTATACCAAACGTGAATTACTGTGTCAAACCAGGGAGTTGTCAGGAAAGAAGATCCAACATTTATATGTCCTTTGAGACTAGGTAGTTGCCGACATTAAACTGCCTATTGTCTTGGTCTTGAAACCTCTCTAAGACGTGAAAGATATTTTGGCACTGAAGATAATGGTTTGTGTCGTCTGCTACATCTCACAAACTCATCATGATGATTTGACCAAGTGGCATTACATTGCTAGTCGTCAAGGAAAAACTAGAAAATTTTAAGCTTTCGTCGTCGCAGTTAAAGTCATTTCAATTAACATCAATCAAGAACTTTTTAAAACCTTTGACAATGCTTGATACTAATGCGGAAATTTGCGAAAATTGTGATTATTTTTGTAGGCTTGAACAATGTGTCAAGTAGGCGACCCATCAAGGTCATAGTTAAACAAAGAAAGTATAGTAGTTAAATTTTTATTGACAGTCGTTTAACTTAAAATCTTTATTAAAGCTTAGATCTTGTCGGCAAAGAGGCTGCACTTCAAAGTAACGCGTTAACAGCAACCTTTCTTTCTGGATTACCTGGGTTTGAAAGGAGCAGACAATCATTAAGAAGTGTAAGTCAGAAAAGGCTAAACAATGGGAATAAAGGGACCTATCAATCAAATTTTGTTACTTTAAAAGGGTTAAATTAGTTTCAAGCACATATTATCTGACGGATTTAAGCGTTGGATCTCCTTCCCTGACAACTCCCTGGTCAAACTGTGGAAAACCATGGTGAGGTGGGAAGAGTTCTGAAGTTTCTGTGAATTTTTGCATGGCGATATGTGTATCTAATAAAAAGTTGACACACATTTTCAAAGTGCCATGCATTGACCTGCATTTCCACAAGCTGAACATTTGTGGAACACAAAAAAAAAACACGTTTTGACGCAGGTAATGTGTGGCAAACTGGGGAAAGAAGGTAATGTGTGGAAATGTGTGGAGAGGTGTAAATTCAATAGTGCCATTTCTTCACTAGCTTCGTTTGCCACACTTTGCCCTGTTTTGCCACATATCACAACTTGACACAGCTTTCCGCACTTCGACCCAAATTTTCAGGTGTGACAATCAGTCAGGAGAAAGTGTGGTCCTGCGTGTCAGATTGGTTCAAATACCACATGTGTCACTACTCAATACCACACTTTTTGCCTTATGCATTTTCATATGCTCTGTCACATGTGATTATGTGTGTTCACATGTGGCATGCCACATGTTGTTTGTAAGGGTATGCATTGACGTCCTATTGACGTTATGTCAGAAGACAAACAATGAAGCTACATTCTTGGACCAAATTATCTAGGACAAATCCACGCGTCCCACCTCAGTATAAATTTTGAAGGTGAATGAAATTTGCGCCTTGAAGCAAAAGCACGCCCTTCATTTTGTTAACATTGAATATCGGGTGGAGGGGAAGACATGCTGAAAATATGTGACAGGTCGGGATAATAATTCCGTCCCAGTATTTTTGTCCAGAATCTTACTCTCCGGCCTGTACAAAGGTACAGGAGAAATCTCGTGTGGAACATTAGAGCAATTTTGGCATCGGCACACGAGAAATCTGGTAGCTGGTTAAGTTAATTGTTATTGGCAAAAAGTGATAAGAGGCTTTGTGGATTGCTATATAGGAAAATTCTCTGACTTTTAACTTTGGCAGGAATACGTTAAATGGAAATAAAAGCAGTACAAGAGGATAGTGGTTATTTGGTCAGTAGGGCCGGGGAACTCCAAGGGAGATAGGTGCAGAGCCACTATCAGTTTAGTGTATTCGTTCCTTAAAATAACTATACGGACAAATACGTATGTTTTATGATCTACAGTAGGTGGCAAACTTCCGGCCCGTGGGCCTATGTGGCCCGAGAGACAATCCTATCCGGCCCGCAAGGCAATACATAAATACAAATTCAGAATCAATTGAAAAGCAATTATTTATCGAGCATATACCACACTCCGGGAATTTTAGGTAAAACTGCTGAGAAACATTATTTACCAGTTTGTTACTAAAATCCTAGTATACACAATGTAACATGCTCACTGTTTGCTGAGACATAAACCAGGTGCACAATCATTGCAATCATTAGCGGCTCGCCATAGGGGCACGGGGGGGGGGGCACGGGGGCACTTGCCCCCCAAAAGTTTGCAAAGCATGGTCTTTAATTTTCCAAAAAAATAATACATAAGTAAAACATGTAATTCGAGATGAGTTAGGCCCTCCCTTTCCTTAAATCGGCTTAAAATTAAAGAAGTGAATAACTTTTCAATGCAATGCGAAGGTTAAACATTAATAAAGTGCTTTCAAAACGACATTTTTTTCGGCGCGCTTAGCGCGCGTTGTCTTAGTTGCTTGTTTGCTACTATATGTACTTCAGAATCACAAATGTAACAGGCCTACCATTAGTGCGAGCGAAGGTAATCAAAACAAATGATCACGCTGTGATACTTGTAATCTGATAAGAATCTCATTTACAGAGGGTAACGTGCTAGAGTTAAATGCCCATAATTTTGCAGACGCGTCAGAGCTTTCGGGATCATTAGATTCACAACCAATTAGCCGTGTTGATTACCATCCACGACTAAAAGCAATTTTCCCCGGGTGTCACCTGGCCAGATTAGCACAGGTATCTGTCTACAAAAAGTTGTAACGGGCATGTATCCCAAAAGTATTGTGTTTCCCATGGAAGGAGAGGTTTCCCTTCCCTTGTCCAAACTGACAGCGCCGTTGGCTTACGAGCGGTCTTATGACTGTCAAATGGCATGTTATAAGCAAAAGGTTCTCCACCTCAGCCTGTGCTAAAGTAAACCGTTTCAGTTGATTTTAAGTAAACACACCAAACAGTCGATCACAGCTCAGTGCAGAGAGACTTTTTGGCCTAGCTATTTGTATATAGGATGAGACGTCGTTCTGAGTTAGGGGAATTCCCCTCCCTCTATAAAAAATTACGTTTTGGAACGGTACTGAGATCCAAAATAGTGTTATCATTTCATCGTTTTCAAGTGTCTTCAGTGAAATTTTCGTTAGTTTAAGAAAACAATCCAGAAAACCAACATTTTATGGCCTCTTGGCAAAGCTGAAACATATTGTGACACAATGAAAGAAAAACCAAATATTTAAAGGCGGGGCTCATTTTATACAAGTAGGTCAAACCGCTTTGCCCATTTCACCTGCCTCTTACTCCCCCCCCCCCTTCCCATGGAGTAGCGATCCGCTGATATGGTTGTATTTTTTTTTCAAAGTAGTCAGCTCATGACTGACTGCCTGAAATGATTTTTACAGAGCTCTTGAAAACTACATGGGGCATAGCTGAAATACATAATAATAATAACCATACTCCTATTGTACTGTCCGGAGCTGACCATTAATACTGCCGCGGGTCTTCCGAACGTCCCTGAATACCTACTTGAGTTTGCCCCCCCCCCCTTCAAACAAAATTTCTTAGAGCCGCCCATAATTGTGCTTCTGGTGGTGGCTACATAGAATTGACTACAGAATCAACTGTAGGCCCATAGGTCTTTCTATTATAGTACAAAACTCAGAAGGCACTGAACTTATTCCAGTAGATTCGGGAGGGGTATAGAACGTCCCTTCGAGGAGGGGACAACTAGACAATTTTGACCATAAACTCCCATTGGCTTACTTTGTAGTGGTCAAGGGTTAACCGATTAAGTCACTGGTCAATCGTGACGCCGCTTAGATTCTGTTAAGTGTCAGAATGCCAAAGATTTACTAAGAATAAAGGTAGGGTGCTTCGCCTCCATACTGCATTGCAAATGAATACCGTGCAGTCAGAAATTTACCCTATTAATTACAGTACTTGCAAATTATACTGTGGTTTTTGCTGTCGTTTTTAACAAGATATATCGCCATGTTTTTGTCTCAGACTTATCACAGTTATCCTAACTTTGCGCTCCCACTGATACGTATAAGATACATTATAGACAGCTCTGCAGGCACATTTTACGACTTACTTCAACTGGAAGTCGTAAAATGTACGACTTGCTTCAACTGGAGCCCTCTGTGGGCTGGGGGTGGTAGAATATGCCCACGATATTTCCCGCCTGTCGTAAGAGGCGACTAAAGGGAAGGACTTGCACCGTATTTAAGCTGTATTTGAAACCAAAATTGAACTTTAATCGTGTTTGAAACCGTATTTAAAGTTTACCTTTTTATCTAGTTGACACTATATGACACATTCGTGTTGGTGTGTCGTTAAATATTATCTAACTGTCTAACTACTTCAACTGGACTCAAGGTCCTATTCCGTGCAGCATTCCTTCCCCATGGACAGTGAACAGCTATGGTATTCTCTATCATACATCACGGGGTATTGCTAACTCTTACTCTCTTTCCTTTCTACGTTCCGCATAGAACATATGCCCCTTTCTACCCAAGTGAAAACATATTTTGAAAGCCACATGAGAAAGTGATTTCAGTCGATCAATTCAGGCATTTTTTCGTGTTTTACCCTTTCGTAAAATTAAGTGACGGAATCAAATATCCCGCGTGCTTCCTACATTTGCTTCGAGATTAAATCAAAACGTTTACTAATTTGTTTCTAATTATTCAGTGGCTCCATCCTAATCCCACACAACTGCTTTGTCTTTGAACAGAGCGTATGGAATTTTTACTATCATTACACTCTAAAAACAGTTGGGTAAACTTTTACCCAAGGTTGGGTTCGTATGCCACCTCCTAAAGTGTTGGGTAAGGAACTACCCAAGTTGGTTAAAAATTACCCTTTACTTGGGGAAAAATCACCAACCATGGGAATCCTTTTGACCAACTTTGGGCAGTTTTTTACCCAACTTTTTAGGAGGTGGTATACGGACCCAACCCTGGGTAAAAGTTTACCCAACTGCTTTTAGAGTGTATGTATGAAAAGTATATACCGATAATATGAGGCTTTTCTTAGAGAAAATCCTGTGGAGTCTCAGAAAAGTACAGGTTGTTTTTAGTGATGCAGCAATCACAAGACCTTTAACCTAGGAAAGGTTGCAGAAAGTGTATCAGCGACACAGTGTATCAATAACAACGGGAACCCACCCCCCATCCTTACCCCTTGTTAATTGTTCGGGATATATCCTCCGCCACCCTGCTATAGATCTACGCCAATAGGTATAATTGCAAAATTGTCTTATAGATAGTTCTCACATGACGTCATAGAAGCTTTTCACGTGTAGTATGTCAGCCATCTCATAGGGCAACCCCAGCATGTACGTACAAGCTTGCCCTATGACATGGCGGTTGCCAACCCCCAGTTGTGACGTCACTGAGAACTATCTATTGTAATTGAAAGGAACACAAGCCGAATTATTTAGGAGAAGGAAGCATTTAAAAAATCTGAGGTCAGAAGGGTTATTAAGTATTACTGTAAATCTTTTACAACACGTTACATCAAATGGAACCTACTGCCTTTGTGCTTGGTGCTTCAGCATAAACAATGGAGTAGGGAAAACAAGCCAGTGAGCCACAACTGGAAAAAAGGCCGTGGTCGTCTCGACCTGAACTAATTGGTTGGAAACTGGGACATTAAACCTCATCTAACCTAAACTAACACGTTACATCAAGAAGTTTAGAGCGGTTATTCTCCTTTACATTGCACCTGAAGATATTTAAACGACAAAAATAAAATAAAATCAATAAAATATTTTATATATTTAAAAGATAAAAAGATATTTAATTGATAACCGGCAAAGCAGCAATAACAAGTGGAAACGAACAAACTTACTACACTCAAAAGTTATAATGACGAACTTGAAACTTTTCTGTGACATAGCACCATGCTAATACAAATACCAAACACAGTTTAATCATTTTACGCCCGATAAGTTTCGTACTGGAACAACCCTGGCTCGGGCTTATCAAAGAATAGGTCAACCCTGTCTTTAGTCTTATTTTAAATCTTCTTTTTATGCCACTTTTTTAAATTAATCATGTATGACCACAGCCTTAAGAAAATGATATCCAAAATCAGCTGACCGCAAAAATATCCATTTGCTGAAAAGAAATTTATCCACCTTTTCAGTATTCCGTTTGATATGTCCCTTCAAGTGGTTGCTACTCTGAAGTGGTTTGTTCAACTCTGCAAGGCAAGTAACGGGATATATTTTAGAGAGAAAATTGCCGTGTAGTTTTACAGACTCTATCAACTATAGTTAATATTTAAACTTTTATACCGAATTTTACTTTTAATTTTATCGTATCTTAAATCATTTGCACTTCAAATTACAGATGGGAGTGAAGACTTTCTTGGTTCGATTATTCCTGGTTGGAGCATTCTTTCCAACAGCTTCACTTGGTCAATGTATAAATACAGGTTGCTGTCCCGGAAGAGATGATAACTGCATTTCCAGCGGTTGCTTTTGCGACGAAGCCTGCTTCTCTCAATTCAACGATTGCTGTCCTGACTTTGTAACTTTCTGCACCAGCACAGGTAAGTCCAGAGGCACAAAGGAGTATATCAGTTGTCTATGGAACACCTTTTGTCAAAAAAAATAATGAAAAATGACGACAATCACAATAAGTAAGTTAAGTCATAAAATGGCCTTGGCTATTTTTTGAATTTGTAAATTGTGCCACATAAGGGTTTTTCATCATTGCTATGTACGCACTTGAGGGTTGGTCGTCCATGGTGTCGATATCGTAAAACTACATGGAGGCTACACCACGTCACTTCCGCTCGTTTACACTGGACTCATGGTATGCACACCTCACCATCGCACTAAAGAGTAGGAACACTATGTCAAACAAATAACGCTAGAAATTTGAACATGTGTGAATTCTACGGACATTTTAAAAAGTCAACGCTAATCAGGGCCCAACATTGACCTGCGTAGCTTGAACACACACAACATTGACACAGCATTGTCACAACATTGACACAGCTTATTGTTCACCACTTTTGTCATTTAACACTACCTCAGCCTTGCACACCGAGGGCGGTGCATGGTGACACCAGGGAGCTGTAACGGTCACCTGGAATATAACGTGTAGCTGAAGACCAGAATCCCACAGCAATCTGGTATTCACACAGTGACGGGGTAGTTTTAACGGAACTATGCAGAAAGTTGTAAACATATAAACATGAAATTTAACTGAATAATTGAACTTTCTACCGTTGGGCTATCCAGAACTAACAAAGCTTTATATTGCAGCTCACCACTGGGTCTCCAAATTAGGCACTGAGATAGAGAAGTTGGGTCGCACTGTTCGGAAATCAGGTCTCAACTTGGGATTACATCATCAGACTAACTTGGACTTAGTTTCGAACTGGCCTCTCGACTACCACGTCTGGGTACATTGCCCCCATTAAACCTAGGCTACATTGAGTCATTCATTGTAAAAGTTCTCCGTCGGACGCTCAGGAGAAATACACCGACTCTTTTTCTAATATAATGTGTACTTTTTCCATTTTGAACCGTCAGATTCTATCAGCGTATTCCCAAGATTTGGCAATATGTTAGGGGGCACGTCAGTCTCAATTATTGGGAACTTCGCCGGTGCAACTGCTGCCACGTGCAAGTTTGGAAATTCAGAATTAACGGTTGCCACAATTCGGTCCTCTACCATTATCAGGTGTATCACACCCGTCAACTTCCAAGGTGGGCGTGTCCCTCTGACTCTTAACGTTGACGGCTCCATTGCAAGGACCAATTTTCTATTTTGTAAGTATTTGCAATGTTTCTTTTAACCATTACGGTGGCAGCAATTAAGATAGTTAACCCACACATGTCAGACCATTTAATGTATACGAGGGTGAACTCCAGTTTATACACTGTAAAAACACTTGGGTCACGAGGGAACTGAGCCAACATTTAGGGTCAAATTTTGACCCAATTTGGGTCAAAGAAGTCTTATTTGGGTCATTATTTGACCCAATAATTTTGATCGGTTCCCTCCTGACCCACTTTTGGGTCGAACTGACCCAATCGTTTTTACAGTGTAACCTTGCAATGTTACTCATCACCACATTGTTCATATCTACTGGCTTCTGCACCCAGGACTTTAGTAACCTTTAAACATCTTGACCGTATACCATGGTGTGTTAATACAATAGGTCGTGCGACACTGTGTAGCTTTTACAGCATTGTCAGGGCATATTTCGTGAAAAATGACTAGGCATATTTGTGAGGACTCAGCACAAATTCCTGCCTAGATGACGCAAAAAAGCAAAGTCGGGTATTTTCAATAAGTCCACCCCAAGTCATTTCAGTCAGACTTGCAACCGATTTCTGAGTCGATGGCAAAGTCTTTAACCGATTTGGGAGGCAAATTGTGCTGTGAAAGTCCGACACGCCTCAACTGGGATTCGAACAGAAAAAAAATGTGACTCACATTCATTTACGTTAATGCAAGGCGGCTCTTGTTCGCCTTTCGTAAAATATCAAGTTTTTGATAAGGTGAGGCACTTACATTGCCCAGAAACAAAACGACATTGACAAATTGGGGACTATACCCTAGAAACAGGCCATTATGGGGGGAGGGGGGGGAGAGGGTTACTACCCTTTCAAGCTGCACAGTAATTGAAACTTTTTCATCGTCACATGCTGCCATAAATAAGTTTCGTGCTTTTCTCTCGAGCTGGGGTCTGGGGAGTGGAATCACATGGAATGCAGCTAAGATAAAAATTAAATTGAAAGAAGTCTTTTCTCACTGAGAGTTTTCTCTCATCTTCCCTCTTTCTTCCCACCGAAACTAAAAGAATAAAGTACCACCTTCTTGATAAGTAAAATAAAACCCGATTACCAAAAGTCACTTCTTTGCATCCCCTATCCCAAATCTGAAAGCAATCTTCGGAAAAGTGCCCTACCAAAGTCGCTAGTACCCATCTTTATATCCTTATAAGGTGTATCATTTTCAAGTAGTTCAGAAAAATTAAGATAATTGCAAGCCATTATTCAATCCTCGTATTACCATTGTTTCGCATTATTAATGTAAATTTGCGTCATGCCGTACCCTTATTATCCTCATATCTTATGATACATAGTTAACCAAGACAAGGTACGTAATCTTCAGAATACGCTTATCTTCGTAAAACACTTCAGTGAAGAGGTTAGAAAGTTCGTAACATCTTTTCTTGTGGATACTGAGAACAGAAGTTTGTTATTTCATATGTCAACATTCACTTTTAATTTCGTTGGTAAAAACCTCAATCCTTCTTGAAAATATTTCCCTCGGGTCAAGTGTAAGTTGCACATTACACTTAAACAACGCCCCATTTCAATTTAAACAAAATCCAATCAGTTTTGGCTCAACTGGAATCTGACAAATAAGTGTCCAGAATAAACCAGGAAGGTGTTAGGCAACTCCCTGAATAAACAAACCGAACTGGTTTTTTTGGAACCGAATAAAGTCCATTGAACCAAACTAGTCCAACCCATTGAGCCAAATCTCATCAAATATTTGACAAGAATGCCATACTGACTAGGTCGTTTTTCGAGCGTGACTTTGCCCGTAAGGTGACGTACACGAAGTAAGTATACATCTAAAGATGTTCCTAACCGATGTCACGGCAGTGGGCGCCAATCTGTTGCGCACGTTTGGCCTTCAAGCGTACATTGTATCTTGTTTTATTGGACCATTTGTATTTATTGGGTTCTGCTGTGAGCCTGTACCTTTAAATTCACTTCTGCGCATGAGGTGTGACCACCAGTTTGGCATTCTGCAACATTCTGGTGTTACGTAGAACCGATGAAACCAATGTTAACTAGATCAGGGTGGCGCCAGGATTTGCCCGACAGGGGAGCTAAGCTCCCCATCGGGAGAGGGGCAGCAGCCCTAAGCCCCGACAAAGGCCAAAAGGACTAAAAACGCAAAATTTTTGGCTTTTTTTACAAAAAAAAATTGAAAATTTGGGAGTTTTATTGAAGAAAATTTGAAAAATTTGGATTTTTCATGGAAGAAAATCGAAAAATTTGGGGGGTTTTTGTAAGTAAAATTGGAAAATTTGGAGTCTTTATTGAAGAATCTGTCCTTCCTATTAGCAAAATCATTCAGATCGTCGGGGCGACTGAAGGTGGTTGGGACTATATATTTTATCGTTAAGGCTCCCCGACGAAACTTGAAATTTTCCATTCCCCCACCCCCCCCCCCCCCGCTGGCGCCTGCCCTAGCTAGATTAAATTCCCTTTTACGCGCCCTTCCACTTCAACTGTCCAAACTATGATGCTTTCTAATAAAATCTAGAGGTTCTCTGTCTCAAAGGGGAATTTTCATGATCCCAGACAGTTCCAATTCTCCCAACTATGCAACTTCTAGCTCCTCCCATAACTGTATGAAGCTCTTCCTTGTGCAGGAAGAAACCTGTTTTATTGCTTAAAGCCATGCCCTGGTGAGCATACAAGGCTATGAACTGTAATAAAAGCACTCTCTCTGCCTTGTGTGGAATGTGAGCTACTCTGCATCTTTCAAATTTTCAAACTTTGATGTTAATCAAAGAACAGTCACTAACTGAGAATTTTGATACTCCCACACTAAAAATATACTTTGGGGTGATGACTGTCTGTCTTTAACTTTCCTTCGTGGATTTCTTCGAAGTATAATCCTCTTCCGAAAATCTTTTCAAACGTCCTAAACCATATTCTTCCGAGTTCATGGGTCAGTGACTAAAAAGCCTTACTCACAGAAAAGTTTTTCAATTGTAATGCCGGGTTTTTTGGGGTAAGTCTTAGTTTGGTTACTGCTGGAGACTGGGATTGTTTTACTTGTTTGAAAAGCACAGTCAGTCAAGCAAATAACTGACCTCTAGAGGGCAAATAAAAATCTCAAAGTCATTGAAAGAACCTTAAATAAAATGAAGGGAGGGAGGTCATTTACTATCAAGTCTTGCAGTATTTCCTTTATCTGAAATTCACTATACTGTTGAATTGTCTCTTAGGAGGGTACCAATCTCAGGAAGAGAAGATTCAAGGGTATAGCTCGATCTTCGGAGATCAAAGGACTGAGATCCACTCATGATATCACTTTGGAATTCGTTAGTTTACTGATTGAGTTATATGCAGAAAATGAGGATGATTAATTTTAATTATACTGGCTGGTCATAATGAGAGAGACGAAAGATGAGGTAGCAACTGCTTCTCTACACTTTAGCGCTAAACGTGCTACATGCTTACTCCTAGAAGTCTGAGCCACGGGCACTAACATTGCTAGAGGGGAGAGGTGCAATTGCCAGAAAAAGACGAGCCTTCATAATCACTTTGTCCGAATTTTTTTCTTCCTTAAAATCTCTTGCAACGGGCGTCTGATTGTCATGGAGTACACAGTAGACCTTGCTTACACATTTCAAAAACCTGAGGTACATACAATTTATACGCTCAATAAAACATTTCGCAGGGCTCCATGCGCTTCCATTATACATAGGTGTACCAATATTACTGATTTCCGTTAGACAACTTGAGTGCAATCATTGCTCATTTGAAAGCCATGATTAGAACCTCTTCCACAATTTACTCTCTCTCTACCAACGAACACCCCTTTATCAACTCGACCATCAGTTAGTGTGTTGTAAAGGTGATACATTATAATCTGTGTGTGGGGGGGGGGGGGTGTGCTTTAACGAAGTCAATAGGATACAATTTTCCGTCAGCGACTAATCTGGAATTGTGATGGTGCTCCATTTAGCTTACACAAACCCTTCAAAAACCGTAACTGGTCAGTCATGCTCTGTACATAATATTTACTAAATACAATCATAAGCAAAAAGCAATATCCGCTTCGACAAGGGTGGGGCGGGAGAGGGGGGAATATGCTGCAAGCTGAAACGCTTGATCCATTCAGGAAAAATAAGACAGTAAAATGAATAATTATGCACCTTACAGTATAGGTTTAAAGGAGCTGAGTAGTGGCGTAGTTCGGAAATAAATACGTCATACTAAACGAGATGTTTACCCTCAGTGTAATACTAATATTGAAAATATTCCTCTTAATGCGTTTTGTATTCTCAGTTAAAATAATTTTTGCAATGTAATTCAGTAATGACTTTCGTGTTTTATTTCTTAGATTTTTTATTTTTTAATTGCTACATATTTAACAATTGGTTTTTTTCTTTAATTTTTAGTTCGTTACATTTTCTTCTGGCACGGGCAATTTTGTATCGTTTCAAGTTGTAACGGTTCTGATCGATGGATCAATTAGTCAATACATCGAGTTATCATGGCAGCTACGTTGGACAATTCCGATACCGTTTCCGCGAAAACTGATCATCTGGTTGCGTTAGCATTTTGTTATACTTGTAGTGCTTCTGGGCATTATTTTGGTTTCATTTTGAGTAATATAACCAGTTAGTTTCAAAATATTGGAGGGATAAAGTTTTCCTCTCGAGCTAGTGAAACCTCAACAGAAGCAGATGCTAGTGGTTATACTGCACAGAATCGTCTGTTTGCGTTTTCAAATCAACGTGTCAGTATAAGGGGTCTCGTAGCGGAGGCTGTCCGTGTAAAAGCACGAGCAACCTCCGCCAGTAGCTCTGTGTAAATGTGGGACCAGGAAACGAAAATGCTTGAACCAACCACCTCCGGTAAGCCTTAAACTTGTTGTTTTTGCAAACAATGAGTTTTCATTTCTTCCTCATAAAAGATTCGCTTTTACTAACCGCCACCATCAAACTCATTATAGGCTAACTTAGAAAATCGTAGGCCTAACTAAAGTTACGTTAGGTCTAAAAGTAAGCAGTATAGTACTAAAACATGCAACACTAATATACTGCACACGTACGTACGTTGTTAGTTGTGTGTACTAGATACAATGCATTTCGGATCGAATCGATAAACCAAGAAGCATAACCGGATATGACGTAACGAAGTCGGCGGGTCCGAGAATTTATTCTGTTTTGGCCACTACCCAGCTCCTTTAACGTTTCAGGAATAGGAATTCACTTGAGCTTATTTAGGGTTCCATTCAATTGTGGTGGCATATGAACACCAGTGATGGTTGCCTTCTCTTTTCGACTAGCTATCAAAGCTAATGAGCCAGGGATGGACAAATCGCTCCCAATCCTGCTGCCGGCCTGAAAGTATCCCCAGGCTCATGCCACTTTTCCAAAAGCCGATAGGGGTGGATAATCTGTGCCCTTTACCACTGCCCAGAAAATTGAAGTGAGTATGAACCGCACTTCGTCACGTTGGACAACCAAAAACCACATCACCACGAACTGCCAACAGGCAATTTTTTGAGCCACCGGAAAATGTCTATATAGTTTCGCTGGAATCAAATACGGGGACCTCTTGATTTGAGAGCAGTACACTCAATCGTCAAGCTACCTCCGGCGTTCTAAATTTTACTTGTCTTATTGCTAAATGATCAACATGATAAGCATCATTTGCATTTCAGCATGTACCTTTCGAAATATAATTTGTTTGAATTGAGAGGAAAACACCTCAGAGATGAGAATCGTCACTATACAAATAGGTTTGTTAGAAGTCTCACTACGGGGGTGATCAACTAGGCCTATGAAATTTTTATTTAAAAACAACCGATACAGTAACCTGGTTCAAAATTCTAACTTGCGGATTAATTGACTTTGTCCTCTCCCCAGAAATATTGCTCCATTCTCCTATGCAATATTTCTGCTTTATTAAATCTAGATGAATACTGGCTGATCAGACTCACACATGTCCTTGAAAGAGTAATCATCGCATTATACATTAATGTTCACATTTGCCTGGCAAGTATTGCATTTCAAAAGTAAGTATGCATAGCAACAAGCGACTTTCCTGATTCCCAGTTGCTTTATCATTTGGTTTGACAGGCTAAATGTTTTCTGATTTGCCTTCTTTTTGGAAAGGGATAATTGCTAACACATGATATCATAAAATAAGAAATGTTTATAAGCGAAAAAACCGTTTCCGCATCCTAGGATGCAGTTTTTCAAAAAGTGTTTTTGGTACGCTACGCCCCAGGAAATGGTGGCGCTCGGCTAAGACACTGTTACAAATATTAAATTAATGACCACTACTTTTCATTACATCGAACCTCCTTATTGAGAAAGCTGCATACTACGGAAGTGGAGAAGTTCGAAGTACGGGGAAAAGGCACATCGATTTCTCTGTACACCAGTCTAACGGATGATGTGAACAGAGAAAAATCCAAAACAAAAGAGGGGGCACTTCAAGAACGTTTCATTGAAGAATAAAAAGTATTGCATATCCTCAAAATAAATAGACGAGTCTCAATGTTATTAGAGAACAGAGCCGTCTGGACAAGATTAATGCATTCTGCTCCGCTCCGTTAATTCTAACGTTTATAGAATAAACATGAAAATGGAGAAATACAGGCAAAAGTATTTCGGTATTGGCAACTAATGCTTATGTCTGTTCCGGATATTTCGCTTGTTACCATTACCTGATTCAATTTTATAAACCTCTGCTTCTCGGGGTACTCCTATTAGTTACCATTAATTAAATAACTTGAATACATATGGTTATGTAAATGAATTTTTCGAGGCCATTGCACTGCGAGACTTCCATGATGTCCTGTGACTTATGGAACATGTTGCTTAAATCTGCCCTGGTTATTGGAATTAAATGTTCTTCATGGACCATATTAGTACGGTACAGAAAGGCATTTTACAAGGTCGAAAGTTGTTAGCACTAAAATTTCCTTCATGGGCAGGAGGGGATCTAGATGTGGCATACCATTCCCCCTCCCCACTCCCAATCATACACTTTTTGCAACCCAAATTTTGGAGACAGTTCCAAAGGTGCACTTAAAGTTTAGGTGTACTTATCTTGATTGTCAGATGCCAAGAAATCGAATTTAACAGTGTCTAATTTCAAAAATAAAATTCTGAGTGGATTCCAGACCCTCTTATGTTGCCCATTCAGAAGGGATAAATGCTCATTGATAGACAATGAGCCTGTTCCGAAATTGATCAATGATCAAACGACATTTTACTGCACAAGTCCGTATAAAGTTTCTTTTTATACTAAGAAGACAGGGGGCATTTTGCCACATTTTTTACGATTTGGCTGATAATCTTTTTTTCGAGATTCACTTCTAGAGGATCTAGAGGAAGGTTTTTCCTGTCCCAGACCTCCCCCACCCCCACGCGGAGCTCCAGTCACACATTTTTTCGACACAGTTTTCTGAGACAATTCCAAAGCTGCACTTCAAGTTTAGGTAATACTTATTTTGATTGTCAGGTACCATGAAATCGCATCTAACAGCGCTTTGTTTCAAAAATCCCTGAGCGGGGCCTAGAACCCCTTATGTTGCCCATTTTGAAGGAATATATGATCATTGATAGCCACTGTGCTCGTTCCAAATTGTTGAGTGGTCACACTGCATTATACTGCACAAGTCCGTATAAAGTTTCTTTGTATACTGAGAAGACAACGGGCATGTTGCAACATTTTCTTACGATTTGGCTGATAATTATTTTTTTTTTGGGGGGGGGGGTCACTATTACCTAAACTTAAACTTCTTATTTACAAGGGTACGAAATAACATGACCGGATTTCAAACGATCACAGATAAACACCCTGAACAAATGTGAGTGCGACTGAGTCTATTTACGGCAACATCCGGCAGTCTTTGATTTCAAAACTTTGTTACCAGACACAGCCTGCTTCCCCTTCTCTCACCTCGTATTTCGAAATTCAAGTGGTCACACTTCATAAGACCCGTGATGTACTACAATGATGTTTACTTGTGCACACACTTTGATTGCCAAATGCCAGAAAATACCATTTTACCCTGTCAGATTTCAAGATTTATTCCTAAACCCATTCCCCATCAAGACCGAAAGGTTGCAAATTCCCCTTTACAAAATTAGCCCCTCCCCCTCCTTCCCCCTCTCTCCTTTCGTAAAATCATGGATCCGTCCCTGTCGAATCTTGCCCTAAAAATGGGGCTTTTATTTGCTGGCAGGTGGGACTGCTGCCTTCCAGACACCTCTTCCCGATCTCCTACGCCTATATTACAGACTTCATTGTGTTGTGCGCTTCCTGAGGGTTGCATGCAGGGACCGCAGGGACGGGGGCAAAGGGGACTTTAGCCCCCGCACTTTTTCTCTGTGGGCATTTTGGGCCGCCTTAAACTGGGATGATAGTCTTTTATCTTCTTGAACATATTAGACCGCATGATTAGCCCCCTCCCCCATTTCAAAATTGGCTCCGAGTTCCCTGTGCCTGTTTTTCATTACATCACATTTGCATGTAGAGTCTGCCTTTAGCGTGTGCCGCTCACTCACCTTCTGCTCACGAGTGTCTGAATTTATGAGACTAGGTATCTGAATTTTCACTGAGGGACGCATTTGACCTCTACACAAAGGAGACAAAGTTAAGTCGGACAGCGGCAAACGCCGGTAAAAGAATAGACGAGTTGGGAAATGTTTCCACGCAATGCAATATGGGAATGGGTCAAAGGTGAATTGTACCCAGTTTACGGTGTCCTAGCGAGGGTGTTGCATGCTGAGCATGCAGAGCTACTCGCGTTGCCCGTTGTCATGGTACACTTGACCTTGTGACCCGACCGGAAGTACCGAATTTTCCAACACGTCTATTGATAATGAGGAGGGAAAGATCTATCTCATAAGATCAATATTTTGCTGCAGTTTTTCTCTCATATATTTAGTAAAATTTGAATCACGCATCCCCTACCCTTTCAGCCAATCTAGTCTCCTCTGATCACAATTGAGAGAGCAGAGACATAACAAATTTCCTCCTCCAGTTCAACCATCAATAAACAATTTAAAACTGCGGTTTTAGAGACCTCTGGAATTCAATGAACGCAATGCAACGTACTAACCTGCAAACCGGGAAGTATGGTCAGGCCTCAAATCACCTTGTCCCTGTATGAAGTCAAAAATTGTGAGCAAGCATTGCAGTTGCTTCTAACACTTAAGTTATTTTCCTCCATGCAGCCAAGGAGGATGCTATCATACTCAGAAGAGTGTGCAGATATAACCTGTCTGGTATTACGAGGAGTGCTGTCAGCAAGTACCGACACTGATTGCAATGCAGTATGGTGTCCGTGTTTGCTGACCTGTACAACAAGCAAAAACAACAGAATTAAAGGGCAATTTTCGTCATGCCTGACAGTTCCAGTATTCTCCCAATTAAGCAACTTGTAGCTCCTCCCATAACTGTATAAAGCTCCTCCTTGTGAAGACACAAACCCATATTTATTGCTTCAGGCCATGTTCTGGTGGGGATGCAAGGCTATGCTGTTTAATCCAAACACTCTCTGCATTGTGTGGAATGTGAGTTACTCTGCATTAGTTGAATTTTCAAGCTCTGATGTCAATCAAAGAGCAGTAACCAACTGAGAATTTTGATACCCCACACCAAAATTGTACTTTGGGGTGATGACTGTCTGTCGTTAATTGTAATGTTTTGAGAAGTTTTTTGTCCCATTTTTCGTGATTATATTACCACAAGTTGGAAAATATACACGTGCAGTCATGAAGCTACCTGAACTTTACAAATGCTATTGCAACAGGGGTTGTTAGGATAGGGATTCAACGTTCTATACACTCTTTGAAGCAATGTTCGTTTCCGACAGTTATCTTGCCTTTCTTCTCAAAATTCTTATCTCAATACCCACATCAACTAGGATCGAGATGAATTGTCCAAATGACAATGAGAGGACACATCTCTTACGTTGAACTCGTTAATTTTTTGCTGCCAGCCGTCATGCAAAAATATGAAATTTTAACCTTTCATCGTTATTCGTCACACTAAATATCATTTCATTTAAAGTCAGCAAGAATTTCTTTACAACATACTTTTCATGTATTATATATTTTTTAATGACGGGAAAATTTGCTAAAAAGTAAGAGAAATTTATAGGCTTGAACACTGTTTCCAGCAGGTGACGTAGTAAAATCGTGGGGACACAATTGAGGTACATTATTTAAGCGTTTGTTGCCAGTCGTTTTACGGAAAATCCTGTTTAAAATTTGTTCATTGGCGGAAACAAACCTTACTTCAAAGCATGTATAGACAGTGGCCTTTGTCTCGGGATTACTTGGAAAAGAAAGGGGAAAATCATCATTAAAAGGGTTTAGTTTAGTTCAGTTCAGTTGTTTATTTCTAGCAAATTTGTACACTATTTACAATGAGTGCAATTTATATATACATTTAACAGTTTAACAAGCGTATCTAAATAACTCGAAAAGGAGGAAAGAGAAGTCAAGACTTATGAGCATTTTCTCCCTTAAGATAATCTACTATACTATAACTACAGAATAACTACAAAATAAGTGATGACATTATGCTAGAAAAATAATAGATGTGACATGAGATATGAAGTATGAAATATGAAAAATGTGATGGTTGCATTGTCTATTCAGCAAATACAAACTTCTTAAAACTATATTTAAATGAACTTATACTTCTACTTTCTCTGATACTGAGTGCAATGGAATTCCAAACATTTACCCCACAATATGATATACAGAGCTTTTTTTTGGTTGTTTTAACACGATTTTGTCTAAGATTCACACTTTGCTTGGTGTTATAGTTGTTTGTCGAGATAGAGAAATAATTTTGAATGTTACTTGGCAATAAAGTATGACATGCCTTATGCATGAAGATACCCGTTTTATACTTAATTAACTCAAATAATGTCAAATAATGTCAACTCAAATAGTCAACAGAGACTTAACAATAGGAACAGAGAGACCTGTCAATCAAATAGTAGTGCCTGAAAAGAATTAAATCATTTTCAAGTACATATTGTTTGACAGATTTGGCTGTTGTATCTCCTTCCTAACGACTCCCTGATTACAATAGCACACAACTCCGAAGCTTTCCTTTTGGGGCAACAAAACAAGACCTAAAACCTATTGATCTATTCACTTTTACTGGAAAGTCAATGATCCATAGCATCTTGTTGTGATCATCTAATTTGCAACTTAGGTTGTCAAGGATTTCTACATTAGTGCCAAAATACCTTTATTCATACAGGCTGAATTCATACAATAAAGTGGAAGGAATTAAATTGTCATCTTTTACTGCTTCAATCTATCAATCGTATTAAACGACAATTCCTACTTCGAAGAGTCAGCCAGTTTCTTCTTTATGATTTTACTCTTCTAAGAAAACCCACTCAACCATAGTTGTGTTCGTAATTTGGCCATACGATACTTCTAGAGAGACTAGAGTGAAAACAAAGTATCTATGGAAATTGAGCAAAGATGCCCGGCTAGTTCTGCCGTTTATTTGAATATGCTCCAGTAAAATTACTAGCAGGAAATACTCCGTCTCCCAACCTTATCTGAAAGCTTGTGCACTCAGATCTTAAAATGTTTCGTTTGTTTTATTGTTTTTTTTTTTTGTTTTGTTTTGTTTTTTTTTTTTTTTTTGTTTTTTTTTGGTTTTTTTTTTGTCGTACTTAACAAGTAGAGCTCCAACGCTAGAGCCACTTCGCTAATTTTTCTTTATCCGTTACTAACTCTACATCAACGTTAATGTACTGAACTGTAATTCACATTGTGAACGCTCATGTTAAGACCCCAGTGTCGGAGACGCTAGGGCAATTTGCTAACGGTGCCTATTAATTACCTTTATTGCAATAGAATACGGTAACGCTAATCGTTAACTTGTGTTAACTTTGATTACACTAGCGTCCTCGTAGACAATCGCAGTATCTCAAACGACCTCCATCTGCTGAACAAGGAAAGGACCAAAACAGTTAATTTAGGTACCACCTGTAAGTTGTCAAGGTAATCAAGCAAACCTTCACAGAAAACTGAAGCAAGTTGTAAAAATTTAGACACATACTTTACACTCAAACTCCAAACACAACACGATAGAAAGGAAAAGGTCACTAACAGGGTGTTTTCTTTGTGTACCAGTGCAAAGTCGCTCTGCCAACACAACACCATCCTGCGGTCAGGTTCTTTGCGTGGGTCTGAGAGTGTACCACTGTCCGACAATGTCACGTTCAAGCAACGTTTCACAAAGTATTGAAATCATGCTTTATATATATATATATATATATATATATATATATATATATATATATATATATATATATATATATATATATATATATATATATCAGGAGAGAAAAAGTGAGTGCGGCAGTATTTGTACCTTGTTCTACGTCTAAAACCACAAGTGTCACAATGGCCAAGTGGTTAAGGCGTTCGCCCGGTACGCGAGAGACCCGGGTTCAATTCCTGGTTGTGATTTGATTTTTCTCTCTGAATTTATTTCTTCTGTACTTTCCCTTGTGTGAAAAGGCTATGCCAGCACGTGGGATTGATTTCAACTTCATGATCGAACACCAATCAACTTTCGACCTATATATATATATATATATATATATATATATATATATATATATATATATATATATATATATATATATATATATATATATATATATATATATATATATATATCAGTAGCAAACTTTCAGCTAGCTCTGGGCTTAAAATCCACAGAGGCATGGCCTGGAGCACAACACCTAATGACATTTCCCCATTTCCAAAAGCTAGCTGAGGGTCTGTTATCATCAGCCAGCTTTGAATACCCCCTGAGGTTTTGAACTCTCCTAACCTTCCTGTTTCTTTCAATCACTGTGGAAACAGCACCTTGTTTGCTCTGTACAACTTGTGAGACCAAATCTTTTGATTCATCAAGTGCCATAAAAAGAAAGCCAATGAGTACAGATATTAAGTGCGACTCAGGTGGGAATTTTCAATAGAGGGAGTGCAAGGTTTGATTGATCGCTGTCCTGAGGTAGGGGTACCCCTCCCCTTTGGAAAAGTTTTTGCTATTGGAAGAGGGCTGAGATGCAAAAATGGGCTATATTTGACACATTTTGAAGCATTTTCTTTTTTTTGGCCTCAACGTTTTCTTCACGCATGACGGCAATAGGGGAAGCGCCCGTCTGTTGCGCCTCCGCCTGGATCCGCCACTGCTACCATTCTCAACAAGCCGAAAAAGGATATATTAAACTTTACTGAGCAAATAATAAGAGGGACCCAACTCGGACAAAATTTAGCGAATCGTGTCCGCAGCCAGCCTAGCTTGCCAAACTGGGAGTGACTCAGTGTTTGCCTAAAGGGGATCAACTTGTTATGCGGGGAAATTTGTGCCATGGATCTAGACATAGGGGTACTTGACTGGAACCATATATTTGGAAGAAAACTTTGCATAAATAATCGAAATGGGAAAAAACGTTGCCCAGTATAGACATGTGGCTACAAGGCAGTAGAAAACACTGTTTTTCATTCTACGATCTTTATTTTTTTTTACTAAAATTAGTTACACCTGACCAAGTTCGTGATGGTGTCCTCCGTGTCAATAGGGATCAGTGGCAGTTTGGAACACAGGCTCAATTTGAAATCAGGTGGAGTGACTCACGAGTTGGTTCGTCAGAGGTGGATATTGAATTATGGTCATATCGAGAGACAGCTCCCGGACAACCTCTGTTTTCTAAAGTACTGACACTTGCCCAAGGGGTAGAAAATGACGGGGATTACCAGTTTGGCGTTCCAAATATGCCTGGTCTTGATGATATTGACGTCGGTGTTATACGAGTAGTGGAAAGACTTGAACCAGAAGATGAAAGGTTTGATGTTAAGTTTTTGGAGTTCTTGGTTTGATATTAAGTTCGATGGAGTTTTGACACCTCAGGCTGAGCAAGCGGGGCCACGTACCTAAAGTGATTTCATCTCGACAAACCAAATAGGATCAGTTTTACTAGAGTAGGTTGAGAGAATAAGCTGGTACAGTATCGGCCATCCTTCCCATGCATCGAGATCAAATTCACGGCCTTGTGTCTGTATGATTCAAACTAGTTCTGTGCTAAATATAGGGCTTTCACTTATACTATACACTGATCGTCATGGACAAACATCTCAGTTCATTTTGCCAACTTGAAATGTGGACTTACACGAAAGTCCCTCTACTCCCTTAACACTCAGTCCTGGTTACGCTATTGCTTGGGTACAGACAACATCTGTGTAAAGGAAAGACTGACATATTATTGATCGCAAGCTAGTTGTTTGGGTTCGTCAAATCAAGCTCCTACAGCTGCTGTTGGCTACACACCGTGCTAAGGGCTACTTCTTCATTCACCAATTATCGCTAAGCTGAGCTATAAATAACAGCACCTCATTGTGCCTTGTGTCTAGTAGGCCGTGATACTTATAAACAATTTCAGTTGTCAGAAATTGTTTCAGAACTTCAATATTAACACTAATCTGATATATTAAATTACTTCCTTAGGATCCCAGTATCATTATGGAGTGACGTACACGTGGTGGATTATTTGACTTTTGGCAATGCCTTGAGATACTGTATCCCTTGGCTCATAGGCGAAATAAGGAATGGCTTCGGCTTCTTGGACTCTAGACAGGCATGTCCGTGCACTTTAGGGGCTGCTTTAATCGACATTGGTCGATTCAGTCCAAACCCGTCTTGCAATCAACGTAGCGAAGACGACTTCAATTGTGAAGAAAAACCTGGAACAGAACACTGTGTCAGAGCTCGTTTTGAAAGGTAGTGTCAGTTCACTAAATGTTGATGTGATCTGTTGTCTCCAGTGCACAAAGGGAAAAACACTAAGTGTTACATTAAAGGGACAACAGTTGCTTTGTTTAGGAAAAGCTTTCCACAGTAGTGGTCATAATTTTATTTGTAAGGTCATTCCAGATATAAAGATCGATCATCTTTAAGGCTCCACAATCTTTCCCTAGACAGTAAAATTTTCAGAACTTGTTTGCTTTTAGTAACTCCTCCAATTAAGCGGTATCCTAATTCATGAACAGCTCGTTTTAATCATGGGACAATATTTTTGTCACTGAATTGTTAGATTCAGGGAGAAGTACTTCTAGCTTTACCTTCTGGTTGTAATATTTAAAGACAGATTTGCATCACCCCAAGTATGACTTTTACACAGGTAAGCAAAAGTCTCAATTGGTGACTACTCTTCGATTGACATCAGAGCTGCAAAATTCAAAAGATGCAGAGCAGCTCATATTACACAGCACGCACAGAGAATGTTTTGATTACACATGGGGTCTTTTATACCTGGTGAGCAGTGAACTATGTTTGTGTCTGCACAAGGAGAAGCAGTAAAGACAATTATGGGCGGGGCTTATCACTAAGTAAAAGTCATACCTGGGGTGATGCAAATCCCTCTTTAAGTTTAAAGGCAATAGACAGTCTCCTCAAAATAGCTTTGAAAAATCAGCAAACGCTTGCAAATCTCCTCTGCTTTGCCTTACAAGCAGTGGCTTAAAAAAAATGAAAAATTCGGAAATTTACGATAAAGTATTCATCCCCTGACGGCGACTAGTAGCCCCGATAGTTTACCTGTTTTTTGCTCTCAAGAGGACAATTTCTCTAATATGAACCCAAAATTTTCAGAGCGCTACGCGCACTGTATAGTTGGACCGGCGAAGATAAGAAATCCAGAAATTTTGGTACAACGTTTTAAATTGTATGATTGGAATGATTCCATTTATTTCTCTTGAAATGACTTCACTCCAGTTGTTTCATTCAATCTGGATACAAACAAATGATTAATCTTGGTTAAAAAGCTCAAAAAAGCTCGTAAGGCTATAACACAATGGATCAGCATGCAAAGTATGCTTTAAAACTCTTTGAATCAATCAATTGGGTTAAGCACAACAACATGGATGGAAAATCTACTGTACTGAGTCTGCATGCAATATATCCCTTTAACCTTAGTTACATCATGACGCTTTAACCTTGTAATGCCTCTCTGACAGTAGTAACATATGCTGTCATTATCTAAAACTCACTCTAATGAACGTAACGTTAAGAATATACAACTGTACAACAATGAAAATACCTGTACTGTACGATAAACTCTAGGCTATACTCTGAACAATAAAATACAAAGACTTTAGCGCAACTGATACCTACATCGCGCAGGGCTTCATCGTTTTACAAAAAACACGTGCTTTTAAGCGAAACAAACAATGTAAATTTCTTCATAGTTTCAAGTAACCTGCTTGAAAAAAACAACTACTCACTTCCTTGGCGCTATACCAAAACAAACTTGTTAATTAAACAGTCTGAATAACCAGTTTCTAACATCAAAACAGTGAATTATTCGCAGTCTGTAAACAACGCGACCAGACAAAAATGTCGCTGATGTTCCCCCTGACCAAACCGAAGTTAGTAGCAATGATAACAGAAACCCTTGGCTTTACATTGAACACAACAATAGTCACTCCAGTTTCTTCATTTAGTTCCATTGCACATAGCTAGACAACACAAGTCCTGCCCACCTTATACCAAGTAACATGTAGGCAGAGTACACCGTTTATGTAAACGTCGTAAATTTCGTCCCATATCGCAAAGCCTAGTTGCTGTTCTCTTGTGTGTGTCATGCTGTACGATCAGTTGGTGAGCGACTCACCGAGCAAAGTTTGGCCATTTCATCTGGTAGTCCAGGTGGCTCTATACTGTAACACAGGGCTGTAACCTCTCACGCATTCAGCGCATTCAGCGTAAGAGGTTCCTCACGCAATGTCTCAGTATGCTGAAAAAATTCCACTTACAACGCAAACGATGCGTCCGGTGTCGGTAAAACGCCAGATATCACACTACCTGAGTTCCTCCTCGTCCAACTGATCATAATCTGCAGTAAGCTGACAGTAGTGCATTATACAGTAATACATGCCGGTAAGCCCCAGAATTTCCAATTTTTCGAAGGCCTATTTATAACATGAACAAAATATCTCCTTAAAATTTTCCAGGAACATGAAACATCTGAAAACTGGCAAATCTGGGCATGCAGAATGAGGCACGGGAAGTGTCATTTCCTGTAATCTAGGGTATTTTAGGCAAAAAGTCCCCCTGGCGGGAAGTTCCGCGCGAACGGATGGTCGCGCTCCGCGTCAGTAGTCCCCCAGCAATTCTCACTCTCACCATTCACTAAAAGTTTACAGCCCTGTATGATACAGTGTAAGTTATCCCCGATACCGTCTACAACCCTTACATTTTTTTCTTTTTGTTCTTAATGATTACATATGTTTTTTGTGTAAGCCTACCAAAAATTTCGCGCGCTTTGCACTTTCACAATTCAGATTAAAAAGGACACTCTCAGTGAACAACACTTTTGTGTTTGGTATGTGTTACATGTACAGTAAGCCGTATCTTTGTAAGCTACATTGCAGAATGCAGAACGTACCCTAATGCAGCCTTTAAAAAAAAATCGGAAAATTTAGGTGCTTCCCCCCCCCCCCCTCCCGGAAAATCTCTAGCTACGCCACTGCTTACAAGTACCTCTGAAGATGTTTTTGAACATAACTATTACAAACAAAAGGTAAAGCAAGGAGTCATTCTCCATGAATTCAACACTTCAGTAACAAAATGGTTGTCACGTGATCAAAAAAGCTATTCATGAATTAGGATGACGGGTATACTAGTTCTGATTGGGGTGACTGGGTGACTGCACTTTCCCTTCGAAAACATCTTCATTCCTTTTTGTTTAGAAAATTAAGAAGAGATTTGTAAAGTCTGCTGATTTTTTAAAACGAATTTGGGGTGACTGCTTATTCCCTTTGAACAAAACACACCAGAACAGCTTCCAGATCAAGTTACGATAGCTCACTGTGAACTTAAATTGCTGAAGGCCACATTTACACAGTCCTGTGTGTGATTCTGATTGGAAGAGCAACCGATTGCACAAGTCACCATTGACCAACCAGAGTGAAACTACTGTTTGAATTAATGTCAATCAAAGAACGGTCTCCAATTGTATTTAGAGATATAAGCATACGCCTAAGTCTTGTCATTGGGACATTTAAGTTGTAATCGTACTCATACATGAAAGGCCTATTCTCATTTTTTTAGCTCTGACGGTGGTGGTCAAGAATGCTGCTACGATGCCAACGGACGACTTCTGAACATCGCTGACTCAAATGGCGGGGGCTACGCCCACCGAGTCCATCACAACACACGTGTTCCATTTTTCTCGAACTTTTTGTCTGATATAGTTCCGTTTGTTCGCTGCTGTGGGTCCCGAAATAACTCCGCAGAGTGCCTTGCTTTTAAGCAGCGGAGACCCTCACAGATGTGTTCGGGATACAGAGGACCTAGATTTAGTAAGTTGAACACCTGTGTATCTTTGTAATCTTATTCCCAAACAAGATTGGAGAGGAAATGGTTTTTGTTTTCAAACATTTAATATTCTTGTTACTTCCATTCGCATACTACGCTTAAAAATAAACGCTGATGTAACAAATTTAGCTTCATTTTACAGTGTTAATTTAGTCGCAACCCTCATTGTTATTTTACTGTTTCATTAGCAGTTCATATAGTAGCTAAGCAAGCTACATGCTAATATGCGTGGAAGTAACCGGGAAGATTTACTTGTATAATCTGCTATCAAAGTTGCCAACAGTGGTGCAATTTCCAAATTCTGTGCCACTTGAAAAAAGGAGGGCGTTTTTTTGTTAATGAATAACTACAAATGCCATCTGCAGTTTCTTGCAGTTGCAAGATTCTAGACGTTGAATTCACAAAGAGTTACATATTAGAGATCAAGGTATAGTGAGCTCTTCATCAAACCGTAGAAATGATTCCATGAATGCGAGTAGGGTGCTGGCACGAGTACAAAACCATTAGTTTGAGTGGTATTTTGAGTATACGAGTACAGAGAAATAATTACTCAAGTACCAGAACTTACCTGAGAAGGATACAAATAAACCACAGGTTTCAGTATAACCACAATATACCTATGCATCTTTCCTTTCATCATTCACAGCTTGGGCTGCGGGAGATCCCCATTTCCGATCACTTGATGGCCTCCTGTTCACGTTTAATGGACTCGGGGAATTTGTTTATACGGATGTCGATAACGGACTATTTGTTGCTCATGTCAGGACAGGGCTAGTTTCTCCTGGTGAGGTTATTTACACTTTTTTGGCTGCTAAATATTCCCCTCACAATAATTACACGAATATCTGAAGAAAAAGCCGGAATAGTACGATTTTTCACGATGTCAGTTTGTGTCTCCCAAACAGTGTTCAGTACAACACATTAAACGGTGTAATACCAGCCATTTTAATTAGCGTCGCAACCCACAAAATGGCTTCAGAATCCAAAGTGTTCATGGACAGGTTCTTGATAACTAAAAAACGTAAAAAACAAGTGTTCAAAGTAAGCAGAAAAAGCCACAGTCTGTCGTCTTAAAATGTTGCTAGAAGTAGAAGTGGCCACAGTTTGGGGAGTGTTCTTGTCTTTAAGCCCACAAGGGTTTTGAAGAACACTCTCTTCCACAGGAATCATTTCCTTTTTTTTCAAACTCATGTTGTTAATCATCTATAAATATTGATGTGGAAAAACAAATAGATGAAGTGAAATGAAATTACAACTACAGAGTAGAAAACAAGCAGATTATAACAGAGTAAGGCATCTTTACCAATCAAAAGTCTGCTTTTAAGCTTTTCACAGACTTTCACTTGTGCGTGTTTCTTAAGAGTCTTCTGATTGGCTAAGCTGCCAGGTCAGGGTAACATACATAGTTACCACGTACCTACGCCGTGCAGTGCGCGCACATACTATACAACTGCTACCAGGGAGCTGCTACTCCGACAACTCGAACAGGCTTGTACATTTTGCAAAAGCGCCAGACATGTTAGCCTGTTGCATGGATTAACACTCGGAAATGATCTGTGGAGATTTATGACTGCAAAAGTAAGTGCTCGAGTGATTCTCAGGTTAGGGAGAACACGTTCGACAAAAGGAGGCCCATGTTCATCTTCCAGGCAGTTCAGTCTGAAAGGGATAACAGTAAGCTTAGTGTTTTACACATAAGACAACGTTGACCAGACCCTTACGCAGGATTTTCCAAGAGGGGGTTCGAATAGACCGTGTCACATGATATAATATTTTACTTATGGGCCATGTTGAGGGCACACGTGGAAAAACGTTTAATTTGTACACTAAGCCACTGCACTGCACTACAGTTATATACAACACTGTGCATGCGCGGTATATTTCACGCGCACCAGCATGTGGCGCCACTGCCTGACTGCGGCTGATTTACCATTTGGATACGTATGTATATCTGCGCCTCGCTTATTTCCCCAAAATGGTGGCTTTTGCGTTGCCATAAGAAAGAAATGTGGCGTTGGTGAAATGAGTCTATAGCCTTTGAATCCTCATCTGCAGGCGAACTACAATGGATTGACTACTGGTTGGTACCACAGAGAATGTCATAAACCCATCCCACATAACTCCATCGGCGAAAGAATGTGCACATGTGCGGGAAATAGGTAAAAAATTTTGCTCTTCCCAGAGGCACATCTCCTCTAGAGACGTAGAAAGCAGGACCTTTTTAGGGGTGGTGGTTTGAAAAGAGCGAAAAGTCATAAAAATATCTCAGCGGACCGCACCATCAGTCAGCGTGTAATACAGAAAAAATTTTGCCAAATGAGAAAATTTTGCCAAAATGGCTTTCAAGTTGCAAAATGGCACTTTGCAAAAGCAAACATAGGCTACATATAGTCTAACCTCGTTTTGAACTTGAATGAAATGAAATCAATGATATTGCGCGCGAAGCGCTCGGAGAAATGAAGGTGTTGGGGGACGAACCGCTCTTAGTTCACAAAGGGGGTTCGATATCAAAGGGAAGTTTCAAAAACGAAGCCATTGACGAACCACTCGACGTAGGGCCTGTGGCCTATAACTGTAAACGGAGCGTTCGATCACACAGGCACCTTAGTAGTCTACTATTGAAACATACATCGCTAATTCTAAACCAAAAAAAGTGAATCATGGGTTAATGTATTGTTCAAGGTGAAATTTTGTGACTTTACCAAACGTGAAACTAAGCCACTCTTTACAATAATGCTACCTGCTTGCGCAGGCGACTGGCGTAGGCGGCTGGCTTGCGTATGTGCACAAGCTTACGCTTGCATTCAGTATGTACTCTTGTGGGAGTGTAATTATTTCACTTATGATGTCATAGATCGTATTTCAGGATAAGCACGACAATCGACCCAACAAAACTGAAAATGCATGTCCACCAAATACACAGCCCAAAAAAACTAGCCAAACTTCCATTTTGCAAAGTTACAGTATACTGCCAGACGTCATTTACTAGACATATAAAACATTCGGAGGCCTATGGTCAATCATGATACTTGGACTTAAATATCAATATATAGCTATAGTCACATACCCATCAGTAAAAAGATACAAGAAATTTTAACGAAAACTTGTCGAAAATGCCATTACCGTCATTCACGGGGGAAAAGAATTAATTGGAAGTTGGAAATTGTAGCGACAGAAAAGTCATTATACAGTAGAAATAGGCTTTACCGCGCCCCTTCCTCACCTTACCGTCGTTTCTCACCACGGTTGCGCCTATTAATTTCCTCTGATTTGGCAACGCAATGGTTTCACCTTACTTATAACACTGGCACACATTTACACATTTAAAGCGACTTTAATATAACACTACAACTCAGCTTTGAATAGGCCCACCTGAGGGGTCAGTTTCATTTGCACACGTCCTCCAGGGGTCAAAACAGGGAGTTTCCAGGGCCGTAGGGTAGTGCTCCATAGATAACAGTACCTGTAAGACCCCTCTCGGTGGTTAATCTAGCCCTGCATGGTTGAGCCGATCAAAGGAAGTGCGGGGTCTGTGTCTACGTCACAACATATAATCCCCGAAATGAATAAATATGTAAATAGCCGCCCGCCCAGCTTTAGCTATAATTACGTAAATATACTTTTCTGTCTAGATGTAGCGGCTACAGTGGTCACCGCAGTGGCAGCTAAGCACAGAGATGGTGATACCTTCCACATGGAGGTGATCTCTCCAGGAGATACAGAGATACGAATAATAACCGAAGATGACAGCTTTGGGGTAGATTTTGGAGTCAACAGCCAGTGGTACGCTAATGGTGAGTAATTTTGCTTTCTCGAGTGTGTAAAGTATGGAGTCATTCATTTGAAACAAGTGAGTTCGATGTTAAAAACCTCAGTACGACGCATGCCCACGACGCATGTCAGAACTTCAGTTCACCGAGATCGATTTCGTATATTTTCGCGTAATCCGGTAACATATACACTCACGCTTAGAGTGAATGTTTTCTGTTCTCTCTAAAACAAAATGTTACCCTATTCAGCATTTCATTCCAAACTGAAAATGATTCCAGATAACATTTTTCTTCCAAACCATTCTCCTCCGACCTGTCTTTTACCGCGATTGATGAAAAAAAGCAAATATTAAAACGCAATGATTTTGTTAAAAGCAAAAACTGCAGAGTCCCCCCCCCCCCCCCTCCGTTGATGTAGGAAACTTTCAACTGCATGCATAACAATTCTGTAATATGGCAATTCTGTATTGTTGCCCTCTCTAATTGCAAAGTGTTGAAAGTTTCATGTCTCTCTGAGTACGTTTAAAAGGCAGACACGTATCACTTCAAATATATTTTTAGTTGAGGGTAACCGGAATTCACACCTGGGGGTTACACTATGATTGACAGCAGAGTCCCCATTGCAGCATGCACTGGCAAGAGAGTGCTTGGGAAACTGAGAAATTTCCTACAGGATGGCCTATAGAGCAATTAAATTACAGGTTTTGTCTGAAGAAAGAGATGCTTAAAATAGTTTTGAAGAGTAGGGGAGAATCTAGTCTTCCCCCGATGGGGAGAAAAATTGGTCATGAGAGCCGCCATATTACCTATTTAACACACCATTCCACACATTCTTTGGGTACATTGTCAGTGGCAAGGTCTCCATCGAGGTTGCTTACGTAACAGCCTAAGGTTGTACAACATATTCCATATTCAGTAATCTAGAAGAGGGACTTAGCAAAACATTACCGCTGCGCGGGATACCCTCGTGGGGAAATATAGCGTCATATAGTACAATAAGCCGAGGACAACTCCTCTGCAAGAGGCCACTCATATATAGATTTAAGCACTTGCAGGGTTTATTGAAATATATCAGCACGCCTGCATTGACATATCATACTACTCGAAATAGGCCGTATTATAGCTCAATAATGTCTCCTTTCAACAGACCGTTTCCCCTCCCAGTTTTTGTTAAACGCTAAAGTTATTAAGATAAGACGTATAAGCCTTGACGCAACCCTCAACAACGTGAGTTTGCGAGCTCAGTGACGAAATTAGTGAGAGGAAAGAGTCGGTGGGTCAGAGAACCCTCCACAGACCTTTTCAGTGATGAAATGGAGTGAGCAATATTTGCAAAAACTTGGTAAAAGAAAGCAAAAGACAGGGATGTAACGACTGAGTCCGGACTTGGACTAGATTCCGGACTCGCATCAAATTTTTATTGGACTCGGAATTGACCCGGAAGGGAGACTCCGGAATCGTAATTGTCCCGGAATGAGCTGCACCTGGACTCGGACTCGGAGCAATTCGATGGAAGTTACTTATTATACTTAAGGCTACATTGTGATTGGAGCACAGTTTAAGTAGGCCTACATGATTGGCAGTGGCGTAGCTAGATATTTTTTGTGGGTGGGGGGGGGGGGGAGGAAAAAGTTTCCGACAGATTATTATCTTGAAGTAATGATGTACTATCTAAGCGTAGCGCCACCATCATCTGGCGTGTAGCGCCCGGAAAAAAAAATAGATTAAAATATCTCCGAGATTGCACTAAATGACACTTCCAGGTCTTGTCAGTAACCATTTCGATGTGTAATTCTGCTTAAAAACATAAGAAGTGTTGTAAGTGTTTCAAATGAATTGTTTTTATTTATTTCCGACAGAGACTAGAAATTTCCGACAGAGGCCTTCGGAGGCTTCGTGGGGGGAGTGACCTCTCCCCTGCCCCCCTCTAGCTACGTCACTGATGAATGGTCGCACACTGCTACACCAATGTTCATGGTGGAACAGACTATTAAATTGTCTCCTTAAATGAACTCTTAATTATTTTATATGGTTAAAACCCTGTTAATGGTATAAAACACATTTGTTTGCTCACTGGTACATTACCAAAAGGGCGGACTCAGAATTGACCCGGAACTTTGGGGATACCGGAATCGGAATTGGCTCGCTCGGAATAGACGCTTTTCCAAATAGGAATTACAAAGGATTGTGGGATATAGTTTTGGTGTACGTCGTTTTTGTCCACAGTAAAATGCCATTGACAAAAACGACCCATACCAAAACTCTATCCCATAATCCTTTGTAATTGCTAATTGGAAAAGGGTCTATTAAAGGGTAGGGTATTAGACTCGGAATTGGCCGGAATAGTGGTCACTGGAATCGGGTGTTGCGGACTAAGATCAGGGAGGCAATACCACCTTCCTGCTCGGATACAACCGTTGACAAAAAAAAAAAAAACCACATTGCACAGAAAATCAATCATTTATGTACTTGGTACCTGTACTTGATTTTACACGGCGATGTGATCTGCTTTTTCAACAATTAAGAACGGAGACAGGGGAAGCGGAAGTGGCCGTAGTGCTTCTCCCAATTGTTTCGTCTGACCACCAAAAGGGTGTGATATTTTGCTGATGTCTTGTTATCACTTGGTGATGACAAAAAGCCACTCAACAGGCGCACTTTCCAAATGTATGGCCACAGCGGGTGTCGTAATCACATTAGGCAAAAAACGTTATTGAAAACGTCTAAAACGTTTGAAAACCTTTTTAAAAATGTATCAATACGTTCTATTAAAAGACGTTTTCTAGATGTAATGTGTTTGTTGGAGTGCCATCATGGTTCTGGCAATATGAGTTGTTTGAAATTTAAAAATGAATGAAAATAAATGTCACCAACGACTGAAGCAGACTGTCGGTGGGCGAACTGGCTATTGTTGACGTCAAAAGTTTAGTCAAAGCATGGAAGTACTTCCATGGTGTAAGCAGCAAACACGCGCCGTACATTAGAATGGTTTACTCATGTTACCGTATCTGTACTTGATGCATATAGGTGAATTCCTACGGATAGCGCAAACCTGTGTGCTATGCATAGAATGCCTCGGGGCGAGCAGATTCGACCTTTGTAGCAGGTTGCTAACTACATCTTGTGTCCTTTTATATGCAGAACTATGACTTTTTTGTAATCGAGTGAGCTTACAAAGTAACGTAAATTCTAACTTTCCAGATTTTACTTGATGTGTAAATTTCTAAGTCTTCTATAATATGAAATCTCAAAATACAGAATGTTCACACTCAACCAGTCGTGAAGATCCATTTCTGGCATTTTAAGAGATATTGTGGCAAAATTAGTACTCGATCAGCAGACAGCGGCAGCTCGCTTAGAAATGTAGTGTCCCTTGTCTCCTTCTCAGTCGAGAATGTTTTCGCCCTTTAACGCTAGCTACGCTATTGACTTAGACCCGATCCTATTTCTCCCATTGGGACTCGGTAATTAATTCATCCTTAATTGTTAAAGTACCTTACTCATGATAAACAAAAAAAAGACCAAAAATATAAACATGTAAATGCAGACAGAGGTAAAAGTAAATAAATCCACATCAGTCGCCTATAGAGGGATTTCATGTGACGTCACGCGCAATGGATTCCCAGGCACTGAAGGGCAAAACACACACGGAGTAAGCGTATTTACAGCACGCGCTCACGGCATAACCATAGATACTGCTGTGACACAATGGACGCGTGCACGTCAAGACCAAAGAGACGCGCGATCTTGCCCTTCAAAGTTGCGTCTAGTTGGTTAAAGTCACGTGACTGAAATCCCTCTATATGTATACATTATATAGGAAGGAAAGTTTCACCTTCCCCTCCCTCCGATACTAAGAAGTAAGGCTACAAAATCAGGTGAAGCTTCCGTAAATAACCCATAATGGTGCATTCCGACTGCAATGAAGATATCGAATGTTTTAATTCAATGAAGTTTTAGTTCCATTTTTTGGGCCCAATCATCTTACAAACGTTCCAAAAACGCAGCAATGTGTCCTGAAGTACATTCAACATTATTTTGATGTCTACTTTTTGTGTCTTACAAGTGTGTACTTTTATTCAATGAGAAGTTCAGGGTAAGCAAAAAAATATCCCAGGCTTGACGAGATTTTTCTTTATCTGATATGTTCAAGCCAATGACACACACCATGCCCTATGGCTCTAGCATTCAACTGAAGCAAGTCTGGACTAGCTCTACATTTATAGCAGCCGTGTGAGATGTAATCATTTGAATTATTTTGTTTGTTACTTGGGATTAAATAATGAAGGTTCTAGGCTACTAAAATTAGGGGACGCAGCACATCCTAAAGCTATCTATTTCTCCTCTTTCTTCTCACTGTAAAGGTCTTGTTGTGTCTGGGGAGATCGATCCGGAGACCGGCCAGCCAATAACTTTAGCGCAATTTTCCGATGGTATTGCTTTACGGATCGCAGAGGATCAAGGGATCTTGGATGTACGATTATTGATTTCAGAAGAGCTAATGGATCGATCTACTCAAGGACTTTTAGGAGTTTGGAACGGTAATCCTGATGACGATTTAACCGCCCGTGACGGTGTCATACACAACTACACTTCAGAGGAAATTCATATCTTTGGAATTTCTTGTGAGTTTCTCTTTTCTGTACTTAGTAATGTTAGTAAAGAACAAAATTAGCTGATCACAAAAAGATGCACAGTGTTAGAGGGAGAAGTCTTAGTTGCTGTTTGGTTAAGCATTGACAGTGCCCGGCCATTAGAGGACATCTGAGAAGAGGAGGGAGCTAAACCAATATGGTACAATTCCAAAATTTTGACATATTCTAAGATAATTTTGGACTTTTGAACACAAATCCTTCAATCTGAAAATTACCGGGGGCTGCACACTCCCACCCAATTCCCCTCCCTTTCCGACAACCCCTGCCGAGTGACCTAAAGCTCCATTGTATATGTATTGCTATTCCCTCCATACAACTAAGACATTTTCGTCTAGAGAATTGAAACAGTTTAAAAGATTTCCCCTTTTGGAAGAATCAGTTTTTCCCAATCGGGAGAAAAATGGTCATGGGCGCTGCCGTTTTGTCTATCTTACCCACAATCCCTAGGGTTTTGTGTGTACGTTTGTAGCGGCAAATAGTTTTTGAAACCCCCTTGCAAAGTTTATCGGTCTAATGTAATAGAATTTATTGCATATTTGGTAGGTGCAAGTAGTTCTTAATACCTCCTTGGTAAGTTTACTGCCATAGCTTTCGAGAAGCTATAAACGTCCCCCTTTTGATAACAAAATGAAAAAAAAAACACGTAAATCGTGTGTAGGCCTATATTAGGCTAGCAAGCCTTTATATTGTGTTCCGTAAGTTTTCCCCCGTTCGGGATTCAAATGGTTTCTCCGAAATGGGAGAATCTCCCCAGACTGAATTCCGGGGAATTTTGCCACAATTCCCCGTTTCGATTACCCGGTCTCCATCTCAGATTTCGAATCTTTGAATTCAGTAACGACACTCTGGTAGAGGATGTGAACCATAACATCAACCCAAAAATGTACGCTAACATAATATAACACGCAGCTAATCATTGGCCCTTAACACATGCCGTCCCGACTTGAGCACAGTTACCCACATTTGGTTTAAGTAAGACACAGTTTACTAACAAATAATTGATTGAAGAGCTAATAAATACTTTTGGAATATCTCTTTATTTAACAAATTCTCAGAATAATTGTAAAAAGGTCGGTAAGTTTGAAATGTTTCTTAGTACAGGAGCGTAGCTAGAGGTAGGCAAGGTGGGTAACTTTTCTTTTCCAATGTCAGGAAAGGAAGCTTTTCCGACGGTCCGACACTGCCCGACTACCACCTTGAATGAGAGGAGTTGTAACACTGAACATAACGCTAACATAATCTTTACAGTTTTTTGGAGCAAAAGTGAACGTTACAACCAGTATAGCTCATATAAAGGTGTTAAGTCACGTGCAAGAGATTAGTAATAAACTCTCTTCTTTCTGCCAAAGGGATTCTTCCAGAAGATGAGGCCCTGTTCTACCGACAGCCAGGGGCCACTCCTCCCTTCTCTTTTCCCGAATTTGAACCAGTCACAATACCAACTAATCCGAACGTTTCGGAGACAGACCTGGCTGATGTGTGCATGGGAAACGCGTTTTGTGAGTTTGACTTCCTGGCCACCGGTAACCCTGCCGTAGGAGCAGCGACATTAAACATCGTTGAATGCTTTGACAATGATACCATAGAAGTTCAGGAAGCTGGAGGTATGGAACCATTTTAGCTACGTACAAGCCTATGAGCGTTAGGGACAATTTGCCACGATTTAAATTATTGTGTTGTTATTATTATTTCGAAGCATTTATAGGCTAAAGGGCTTTTCCATCATAACCAAAGCGTTGTTCAATATTAAAATTACACCTAAACAGTTACAAAACAAGCTTGAAGGGAAAAATAAAATGTGACTGAGAAAATAAAATCAGTAAAAAATCAGTAGCAACCAGCATACATGCCCTTACAATGAGACTAAGCAAGACCGTGTTCGTCAGAGCATTAATCCTTTCACTCTAAATTTGTAGAGACTTGCATAAACACACTGTAGTGTACATGAGATGACAATTGCTCTTTGTTTCGTGTCACATAATTTCGTACTTTAGGCAATACAAAAGCAACTATTTTAAATTGAGGTACACGACCACTTCACAAATTTTTGGTTTAATTTTGCGAACGATTTTGGGACCCACTGTATGTTGGTATAGGCATCGAATTCATTACCACTGTTTCCATAAAGGGGGATTATGCTCCTTCTATAGAGCTTATGTATATGACGTCACAGATCAGAAAGTGTTCTTTCGTTTAGAGGCAAGCGCGTATCATTACATGGTACACCAACAAATGCCTGACAGCCATGGGCGTCCGGAGGGGGGCAGGGGGGAAATCAAAAACTTGAAAAAAACGAAGAAAAAATAAAGAAAAAACGAAGAAAATATAACATCAACATTTCTTAACAGTTCAACCAGTGTAAATGTCTACTCTCAAAACAAGAATTTAATCAAAATATCAACACTCAGGCCCCTGCAGCCCCCTCCCCAGCATATTTTTGGTATTTTTTAAAGTTAATATTTACGATATTGCGTATGTTCCCCCTTTTTATATGCGGTAAATAGGCCTTGGAAGTGCCACTTCCAGCTATCTGGGAGGCATCTTGGGCCAAAACTTTCTTGCGCTCGGCGAGGAGCACTGAGAGTCTGTCTATGCCCCCCTCCCTTGACAAATTCCTGGCTACGCCCCTGTCAACACTGTGTGAAAGTAGCATCTAAACTCTTTTCTGGGAGTAAAACATTTCCCATGAAAAAATAGGGCCGCCTAAAAAATTTTGCCCCCCCCCCCCTTGAATCTTTTTCTGCGGACGCCAATGCAGACAGCTGATTCTCACATCAATCAAATACGCGAGCAAGTCTACCGTACTTCACGCGGGTTTGAAGTCTACGCTGTGCGTATAGTGTGTTTATTGTTTTGCTTCCAAAATGACTTCGCGTGATGTCAGTGCATAAGGTCTATTATTTGTAAAGATTAGGATCAGTGATAGATAGGTCAAATTAAGAACTCTGAAAACTATGAGTTTTATAATGTGTCTTCCCCACAGTGAACTGCCCACCTCTTGCCGATACGATGGAACGTAAAGTACTGGTGTCAGGGAGTCAGATTGGGGACACAGCCACATACAACTGCATTGATGGATTTCGTCTGATTGGAGACGCGACAACCACTTGTACTGCGAGTCCTACACCCGATGAAGATCCATTTTGGTCAAGCCCACCTCCCACGTGTAGTCTCAATACAGGTAAGATATCGCGCCAATTTTTTGGTTTTTACTTTTAATTAATTCACTTTTGGCAAGCAAAGAGGAAGCGCCAAGCAATGAGAATTTGGCAGTATTTACAATTTTTGTTTAGTGCATACTTGTCATAGTGTTTATTCATGTAAAAACGGAGTGAATATCCCACGTTCAAGATCACATGGAAATATATTTTGCAAATGTTTGCATATTTTACAGTTGTGTAGCATCATGTTGAGTTGTATTGTCGTGAAGGAAATTGTCGTGTATGAAAACAAAGTAGCTTTAAATAATGCGAAAATTAAGTTTTAAATCCATGCTGTTGCCTATGTGACAAATTTCTGATGATCAGCAAAACTGTGATGAAATATTGCAGTTTTTCTGGTGCTTCAGATTTCAAATAATGAGATCACTGTGACGTCTCGTGTTAGAGTGAAATTCTTGACAATAAACTGTACTGCTGTCAATAGGTATGGTTATGGAAAAACTTTGGTCATAACTAAGCAAATAAGGCACAAATTCATTACTTCGGTTCTCTGTATTTGGAATGAGGGAGATAAAACCTCCTCACTTTAATTTATTTCTCGAGGGGTGCAAGTTGGTCGTGTCCGTTTTTAAAACACATAATTGAAGAGCAACGCAGAAGAAATTCATGATGAAAGTCTTTATTTTGCCGGAACTATCGTGTTTTCGATTCAGTCTAACTGAAAATCAGACGTCATGTGTGTATGTTCATGGAATTTTCTACTTACATGCTTTTTAAAGGGTGAAACTTTAAATTTAGGGGTGCGTGAGATTGTGTTCTTCGCGACATGCACCGCTAGTATAAAAATTCGCCATTGGTAAGGTCAAAAATGTTGGAACGTCAAACATTTGCATCACGCCGGGTTTATGTAAGCCCAACGAGCAAAAATTTTGTTGTATAGACTCAAGAAAAATTCTTAGTGTGACACAATCCTCTAACAATGTCATACAATGTTGTGAAAAGCGAGAGGTTAAATGAGTACAGGGGAAACAGGAAAAGTGACCATGTTTTCAATAAAACCAGGTGGTCTTCTGCTAAATAGGATTTTAGTTGGCCACTGTAGAAATAATGTTTTTAAAAACTTTAAAGGTTAATCCAGCCAGTTATCGTAATACTAAGGTCTAGCTTTGCCAGACTTTTTTGACAAAAATAACCTTCTTGATTTTGCTGACCGTGCAAGAGGGAAATACAGTCATATAAAAAGTGTTATGCACTTTGATTTTTACACAAATTATAGTTTTGTCATTGCAAATAAACCCTGCTGACCTGTTTCTTTCAGCTCCGCCTGTCAACACCTGTCCCGAAGGATGGACCTACCTTGCTGGCGAATGTTATCGGGTGTTTAGTGATGGCGCCCTCTCTAGTGAGGGACTTCAACTTGCAGCTGACTACTCTGGTCGAAAACAGGTTTGCCAGTACTTCCAAGGTACCCTGGCTGTGCTAGAGCCGTTCATTTCAAACTTGGTAAGTCTTGTATGTAAAAGTATCAGTAAAAAGGGGGATTAAGGTATAGAAAGATGTGTTTGGGCGTAGGTACCAGGGCAGAGACCCCAGCTCCAGTCCCAAATGCAGCTAAACTTTGATGAAGACCGGGAAGGCTTCACAAATAAACAAAACATGATTCAAACACGCTACATCGCTTGCTGAATTACGTTGTTAGTTTAGTCATTTTCATAATAGGGCAATGTGAATCAGCTACACCGTGAGACACATCAACGTGATATTTTCCCGTTTTAATAAGCACGGGTGGTCACTGTGAAAGGGTCGGTACTCTTTTCCTTTAGGGTTGGCTGGTTGCACTTTACTATTTTAGTTGTCCAGCTAAAGGGAAGATACATTGCATGGTAAGACTGCTCTTAGTAGTAAGTAAATACAAGCCTAGGCTGTGGGATATAAAATGAAAAACACAAGTTTCACCCAAACGATGGACAACACCTGTTTTACTATAGTAAACTTTCCATGCAATAAACATTCTAAAAATAGGTATACAGTTTGGGAGATATTTATTTGACATGTAGCATAGTTGTGTTGTTAACTATCAAAGGCCCCACGACCCTTAAAATGCATCATGATTAGAACGTTCGTTAAATACAGAAATGAATTGTGGCTTACTCTTCTTTTTATTCCGTCCAGGCACTTTGGGTTCAGTTGATTTCACCAGGCTCAGGACAATTAGTTGCTATTGGACTAGATGACATTGGGACAGAAGGCGTTTTTCGTTGGTTAGATGGAACTGCGCCAACTCAAACGTAAGTATACACTCGAAAATGTTCTTTACCGGCAATAACAAGGTTATCATTCCTGTCGCGATGGGCTGTGCTTTCTTCTGGTCTTGTCACGTTTCCCTAGGCTGCAGTAGGGTAGGGTGTTTTAACATTCATCTTGCAATTTCAGTGCAAAATGCATTGTACGGTAAGCAGAATTCTACTGTAAAATGGACAATAATTTTACGAATTTCACTAAAGTGTAAGATCATTTTCATCAAGTGGAATAGCATTTCATTCCTATAAAATAGTAGCTCATACCTCTTATGAATCTCAATTTGTTTTAAGTAATTACAATGCCACTTAAATGAAATAAAATTCCTTGTCAGTGAAACCCTTTAAACTCAGAACTACCCATAATCAAAGTCTTAGAATCGCAGGATTATTCGCCGTTCAAGGAAACAAGAAAAAAGGAAAGAAAAGCGTGTGATATATATTGCCTGTTGGTTGTGATTAGGCAAAATCCTTCATTCTGTATCGTCGTGCGGGGTATCGTGGTGAATCCTGTTGTCATGGTTACACCTGTCATCTTGCCAAAATTTTGTCATCAATTTTTGTAACACTCGACGCGTATACCGCGAAATGACTGACAGCTGTCAGAGGCTTTACCATGTTAGACCTTACGCTTGCGTTTACTAGTTGGACACAATTTTATGCAGGACATTCATTAGTACTAAGGTTCCCAGTCAATGAATATTCTTAAAGACAGTCATCACCCCAAAGTACATTTTTAATGTGTGGTATCAAAATTCTCTGTTGATTACAACTCTTTGATTGACAGTTTGAAAATTCAAATGATGCAGAGTAACTTACATTCCACACAATGCAGAGAGAGCGTTTGGATTACACATTATAACCATGTATGCTCACCAAGGCATGACCTGAAGCAATGACATAAGTTTGTGTTTGCACTAGGAGGAGCTTTATACAGTTGGGGGAGGAAGTACAAGCTGCTTAGTTGGGAGAATTGAACTGACTGTAATGAAGAGAATTACCCTTTAAGTTTAACAAACGGTACTCAACTTTTTTCATTTTGTGCCCATATTTTTTCCTTTCAAGTTGCACGTTCAAGTGTGTTGTAATACAAGCGGCAAAATGGTTAGCTTCTGACTAAATTTTGAAAAATAAAATCATACAAAGATGGCAAAACCCTTTTTACTTACACTGTAAAAATGTCTGTTAATTTACAGAACACAAAACAAAGAAATTAATAATAAAATTAATTAATTAATTGCCAGAACATTTCTGTATTCCTTTTGTATTTCTTTATTTTATTTTCTGTATATTTACATTTTACAATTTACATTTTTAACAGTGCACTCGTGTTTTACGCCTCGCACCATCAGTTTGTAGCATTTTTAATTAAAGGAGGGACGTATTAATCTCTGCTTCTCGATGTGAAGGTAACTTTTATAACATATGTCACTGGACAACCAGACAGTCTTTTAGGGTCGAGTAAAGTGCCGATGCCTGTTAAGCAAAGTTATCCTGTCCACAGTGTCTTCAGATTTTGTGTTAGAAGTTACTGTCTGGAAGTGGCCTTAGCGGTATTACTTCCCCACAGTAGAAAACGACCTAAAGATTTGCTTAATACGTTCCACGTTAAATGAACAATATGAACGAATCCCTTTGAGTTATCCCGAATATTCGTGCAAACTTACGGGGCTTACGGGGCTTACGGGGCTTTTATGATTTCCTGGAATCGTAATAGTTAAAGAAGAAACAAATTTGCTTACTTCTGTGCAAACAATTTTGAAATTTTGCATACTTGTTACAAGCCTAATATCTCGAGTTTCCTTTGTTGGCGTAATAACATAATTTTGTGCTTGTCATGAAATTGGTAGGTCCTGGGCTCCTGGTGAGCCTGCATTTGCGGATAACAATGAAGACTGCGTGTTTGTGCGAGCTGGTGCCCAGTTACTGTGGGAAGACCTGCCCTGTAATACTGCTGCCCAGTTTATTTGTCAAAGGCACGGTAAATACGAATGTTTATCGGTTTTTCAGTTTGTAATTTAAATCCCATGGTGTAAGGCTAAGCTAAGCACATACCATCACCTCAATTAAGAACAACACGTTTCATTAAGTCCGAGTATACATCATTATTTCTATATAGACAAAAACTTGATCTTTTTATTGCCTTTAACGAAAATGTTGTAGATTATTATAAAACTAACTAAAAATTGGGAAAGGAAGAGTAATTCTGGCATTTTGTGTAAGAAAGTCACGATTAACTTTCTCATTTCACTAGCATCACGTGATAGCAATGTTTGTGGTGAGGTCGTACCAGGGTTGCAGCCGTCCGTTGGATATTTATTAGGCACAAACTCTGACTCGAGACGATGTGTGGCAACTTTAATCAATTCGAAATGGGCGGTGACGTCTGCCACTTGTGGGTAAGTGACGTTAACAATCATTCAGAATGAAAATGCTTAGACTTGAGTTACCACCTTTATCTTCCCGCTCTCTTCATAACAGGTACATATCGTACACCATATAACCCTACCTGCACCCTACGATACCTCTGTTTCAACTACTTTCTAACAGTGGCGCCGCCAGGTTTCGGTGATGGGGGGGGGGGGCACAACAGATGACGCCGTAATGCTAACTCAGTCCTCCCCAAGTCGGCGTAAATTTGTACCTTTTCCACATGTGCTCTGTGCAATTGTATACAATAGTGTGGAATCCTTTTTGTCATGCAAAAAAGTGCCGTCCTGGGGGTGGAGTCGAAGGGGAGGGGTGTCCTACCCCCTTCAGAAATCTACAGCTTAAACGCCTTTTGAGATCATTTTAAATTTTCAAAAAATTCTGAAATCGACTGGAGGGCTCGCTTTCTAATCAGTTTAGTCCTTACGAACCCACGCAGCCGAGCACAACGTTTATTGTTATGTCTTGGGAAAATCATTTCATACGTTTTGGCATACAGTGAGTTTCCTTTTCAGAGACGTATACAAAAAAAGAGCATATTAAAAGTAAAAGAACATTGAACGGTGATTGCGACCAGTAATCGATTGATGTTAAACAAAATCATAAAATCTGTTTGGTACATGTTGAACCAATGTTGAACCAATGTAACTAACTGGTCGCACAAGTCTTGTTAAACAACATCAGGGAGTATATCGGAAGATTATCAGTATCCTCTTTAACAGTACCATAAATGGTAATTAATTTTGACTTCATCGTTGTTTAAAGTGATGTCAAAGGTACTGTGATAACTTTCGTATTATTTCTGCGTGAATTCTTTGCTATCTATAGCCAATATTTAATGAATTGTCTAGGCATACCAGAGCTAAAAGTTTTACCAGTTCTCCTAAATCGATTCAAAAGTTGCCTATGACCTAGACCAAGATTAAATGTTTCGTATACCCAGGACACTCCACTTGTTGTCAGAAATTGTTTGTCAGGGAAATCTGTCTCCATTTTCAACAATCAAGACGTAAAACGTTGGCTGGAACTGACGTTTTAGTGCCCTGAGAAGGCTGTCATTACATATTTGTCGGCCAGATTTCCTTCGTAGTCAGTAGGAACAGTGCCTACTGTGTATATTAGGTCATCCGGTCATGTTATGACCGCACATAGTGTATAAATTTCTACACAGGAGCAGAGGTATAGATCCCCACCGATTCGTTCGAAAGCAGTGTTTTTTTTTTTTTTTTTGAGATAGGTAGAGTTGGTCGATATATTAGACTTTGTTACCTAATTATGAATCTCCATCCAGGCGCGTAGCCAAGGGGGGCGAAGGGGCAGTCCTCCCCCTGCCCCTTGCGCATATTTGTTGCATTTTTTAATGGTTTTTCTATGATATTGTTAGTGACTCAAAATAAAAAAAATGTGTAGATGCAACTTACAAGGCCTAGGAAGTTCCATTTCCGCGATCTGGGAGGTATTTTCGGCCAAATTTTCTTGGCGCTTCGCGCCAACCTATGTTGGCGCTACGCTTAGATAGGTTGCTAACAGGCTTCGCCCCCTCCTCTTGTCAAATTCCTGGCTACGCGACTGTCTCCATCCCACTCTTAACCCTAAGAAATTCGAGTCAGTAGTTCTGTCCGACACCACTGCAGTTGTAACTATACTTTACTGGATGAAACTGCATGTTCAGGTTTGAAAGAGGAGCGTGAACATAAACTATAAAACCGTTACAATTTATTTTAAACAGGTGGGCAAACAGAGCTGTGTTCGGTACAAACACCTACAGTGACAATCCTTTGCCTCCAGCCGTAGTGAGGGAGTTTGTTTTCTTTCCTCATCCTTATTTTGAAAAAGAAACCGGAAGTAATGATGTTGCTCTACTACTTCTCGAGGAGCCTGTGACTTTTAGCAGTTCAGTGAAGCCGATATGTGTCGATACATCACAAACTAGCGGCAACTGTGCCCTCTCCAGCTGGGGCTCGTTGGACGACGGTTAGTAAAGCCTAGTGCTCGGAAAGTTCAAAGGGTCAGGGAAGGTGACAGCAAGGTAACCTAGTGGCCTCAAAAGGAGGGTGAACAGAGACATTGGTCAATTGTTAGGCTCTCCTTTGTCCTGGATCTGTACTTTCCCAAAGCCTATCCTATGACGTTTGACGAGCCTGTATAATGAACCCAAGAGAACTATCATCATCAAGTAAAAGAAAGTGTTTGAAAGCTATATCCTGCCCCCTGCGCCATTGTAACTGTACTTGTGTATTTACTCTGAAATGTTTCTCTCCAATCGCGTAGATTGCCTGCCAAAATTATGTTCCCTCTTTACACTTACACTTCTGTACCACTGTTCCCTGTATGTACTTCCTCGCTCTACCGTCCTCTTCATTCTGTCCTTTCACCCCTTACCTTTCTCGTTTCTTATTCCCATTTACTTATTTCTATTATACTGTTCATTAAAACCACCATCCAACTCAACTTTCAAAAACTTTTCTGATGCGTTTCATTCAACTCTCTTATCATCAGTGTTCTCTCAAATCTTGCGGACAAACCGCTTTACTCGAACACCATCTAGCGTTTGTGCAACGTCCATAGATCCGTTCGCGGAACGAGACTCTGGAATAAAGATTTGCATGGAAAATCAGGATGAGAATTCATTGGTTCCTTGCGAGGTAAGTTTGTCAGGCAATATGCATGGGCGGCAAAGTTGGCAGATGGTGTTATAGTGCATGCATACGTGAAGAGCTTACGCGTTGAGAATTGCATTAAGCGCAACCCATAGAAATTAAAGTAAGGGAGAATGACGCCTGCCGATCTAGACTGAAGCCATTGATTTGGCTAGGCTGTGCGGCAACAGAGCACCGGCGCGTAATACAAATATCACGTCATTGCTTTTGCCGCAAGTATTGGCAAAGAAACTACAAGTTTTCAAGTTAGGAGTATAAAATAAAATACCTAAGGCACAACGACTTATTCCTGTTGTTAAAATTACTCCTTATCTTTTGGAAAAGGGATAAAATAAGCTGTAACATCTGCAGCAGAATGCACGCTGTACGTACGGAGACCATCAATCAACCGGTCTTTTGCCGTACAACGGAAGCGCCCTTACAATTTCGTGGCTTCACCGGTTAAACATGCAGGGGATGCATTGTGTCAGCTTTCTCCCTTACTTTTATTTCTATGGCGCAACCGTAGTTATGCCTGGAAAGTGACAAACCACAAACGTGACTGTATGATTTCGTCATGACATGGTTCAACCTTCACATAGTATTTAGAATTATTATTTTTCTTTTAACTTACAGGAGGACACTGGCGCACCTTTTCACTGTTTTGAATCTGTAACTGGACGCCAAACACTGGTTGCTGTCAATGCCAGAGGTTTCTGCAATGAAGACCAGCTCCCGCGTCTGGAAATTGGAGCAAGAGTGGCAACCAACCTTTTTATGGCTACTACAACTGAGGGCGGTATGTACCATACGTTTAAAAGAGGCACCCATCGTTGACTTTATTAGGATACTGTCGAAACAAAATGTAGTTTTTTATTTCAAGGAAACTCAAAAATACCCTTACTTGCATGTATTGAACTGTCAGGTGGTGTCAGTTAAGTCAAAGTTTGTCCCTTGGGGACGTTGTTACTCCTTCGGGGAGCAGAACTCCTTCGGGAGTATTGTTTGGTTTTCGCCCCTGGCTCTTCACCAGAGAGTCAGGGGACTTTTGGAAAAAAATTGCATGTATTGACCTATTTTTAGCACGTCACACGGAGAATACTCTTCGCATTGTTATGAACCATTCGTGAAAATGACTTGCTGAAGCACGTAGCTGATTTAATTGACTAACAATCTCCTGCCAAGAAAAAACTTGTGTACTTCTAAAGTAGATGCTCTGTGGTACATTGAGCAGTGATGAGAAGGATTGTTCCTAACATTTCCGGTGTAACAGAGAACAGTCTTCGGTTTTGTTGCAATAAGTTCATCAAGCTTACCACAAGGCAAACTGCAAAAGATAATTCTATTGCCTTTTAATGTTGCATGTTCTCAGAACCCTGATCACTACTCACTTCCGCCCACTTTCAAAGAGCTTCCTACGCTTATGATTTAGAGGCTTCCCTTGCAAAACGTAACTTAAAAATTAACAAAAAATAGTACCTGTTTAATAGTCAATTGAATTTCCATTGTCATCCTTCTCTTCTTTCATTTTACTTATCATTAATTATAATATTTATTGTTACTCGTACTTGGAAAAAAGTTATTGTACGACGCACAAATGAACACAGAAGTGGAGTAAAACTCATTATTCTTAATTGACAAGTTCACACCGGAAGCTCAGATCACGTTTGCTGGCTACTTCATGTTGTGGATTTGTTTTAAATTTCCATTCAGATTGGAATCACCTTTTGTCCAAACTTATACTTTGAATTCTTTCAGAATTTTTCGACTGCTTGGGAAATGGAGTTGTCTTCAAATCACAACTTTGTAACTACGTGGTGGATTGTCCAGCACTTGATGACGAGATCGGTTGTCGTAAGTCCTTGTCTTATTTGAAAAATAGTCCCATGCGCTTTCTAAACCACTTTTATTGTACAAAACCAGATATGCAAGACAAACTTTGTAAGACCACAACGAGGCAGATTTGACTTGGTAGATACTAATGCTAGATATGCAAAAGAAGTTTTCAAATGTTATTTCATGATATGTGTGACTTGATAGAATCTCGGCCAGGTATCGAAAAGTTGTATAAGGTGATATCAAGTCAGGTGTAACTTGATGTAACTCAAATATCTGATATCAAATCAATCAAGTTTTATATGGTCATATTAAGTTCCATATCACCTGAAAAAGACCAAGTGTCATCTCTGCTTATTAAGTCAGGCAAACCTTGATAGGTATTTTTATGTCAGATATGGGAACTGTGATGTAGTTTTATATCAAGCCAGATAACACCATATCAAATTTCATATGGTTAATGGAATCAGATCAGGTGGGCTGTAAATTTCTTAAAATTTTAAAACATAAAAAAATTAAATTTCATGTTACCTTGCAAAACGACAAATGAGTTAATGACCTTTTAGCAATACATGATTAATAACCATGAATCATGATATTACTCTAAACCAAATGTGAAAATGAAATTTTAAATGGCAACATAAATTTCAAATATCGCATTCGCATTGGCCGCTATCTTGATAGAGAGACTCGTCATTCTGTTGTCCGTGCTTTTCTCCTTTCACGCTTTGACAATGCCCTTTTGTCAATGCCCTTTTGTATGGTGCGTCATCAAATGACCCTAATCGCATTCAGTCCTTGCAAAATCGTTGTGCTAAATTTATTTTCTCGGCAGCTAGATTAGATAGTCCAAAACCTCTTCCGCGTGCCCTTCACTGGCTACCTATTCGTGAAAAAATCCAATTTAAATTTTGTTTATATGTTTACAAATGTTTGAATAATTTTGCACCGACTTATCTCTCTAGTATGCTTCACAGGAAAACCTCACCTTTATATGATCCTGTTACCAGGTCTGCAATGGATGGGACCCTACTCCTGATACCTCCTTCCAAAAAGCGAGTAGGTGATGGTGCCTTTTCCATTGCTGGCCGTGTGTTATATAAATTTTCTTCCCTCTCGCATACTACAATCGAAATCTGTTACACTGTTTAAAAACAACTTAAGACTTACCAATTTAATTTTGTTGGCATCATTTTTCTTGTTTTGGTAAGCGCATTGATCATATGGAACTTGGTGCTCTATATAAAAGTTAGTATATATGTATGTATGTAAATATTACTCTAAAACAAAGTAAATCGAATACTACCAAATTAAGCCAGACATATCTTTATAAAACACGATATCAGATGAAATGGACAAATCATGTTTAAGGTGCGCTCACGCCAAAGCCGAAATCTGCTGCATTTTGCGAGCGCACACCGAAATTTTTTCCCAGGACAAGTAGGGGCAATTTTATTTTTGCTACCAAATTTTGCGTCCTCCCGAAAAACACAGTACACTTCGGTTTTGGTGTGAACTCACCTTTAACGTGGCCATGTCAAGCCAGATACCTCGAAATCAAGGTGACTACATGACACAAATTGGGTTGTGTTTTTTCTTTATTGATTCCGTAGGTTAATTATGTACCTGATTATTATAGGCCTGCTTTACACATGTCTATATAATGAAGCCATTAAATGCATCCAAGTTTCCTCGCATAGGTCTTCAAGAAGAACGTAAATAATGATGTTTGTATGATGACCGCGGTCAGCATTGACAGCTTATATTTGTTTACTTTATATTCTCATGGTTCAAGAAGTGAAGTCAAAAACGCTCGACAAGGTATATGAACTACATGCGTTGTAAATGTGCAGAAGTGATAATTGTTGGCAATGCATTCACAAACACTTTGGACAGTTGGAAAAGACGTTTCTCCGTTCATCACTTTTTAGATAATCAATTTTTCGTGCATAATTCAATCTAAATTTTGATGGTAATTACTTTAAAAGTCCTTCAACAAAAATTTAGTTCAGTAAAAGGGATCTTACAAGATATATGATGTAAAGGTCCAGGCTCGTAGCCAAGGGGGAGAAAGGGGCAGTCGTTCCCTATTTGAGCACATTTTTGTATTTTTAATGGTTTCTTATGATATTGCTAGTAACCTAAAATAAAAGAATGTTTAGATGCAACTTACAAGGCCTGAGAAGTGCCATTTCCAGCGATCTGGGAAGCAGATTCGGCCAAAATTTCCTTGTACGCCTCGCACCAACCTATGGTGGCACTACGCTTATGTAGTTTGCCTAAAGGCTTCGCCCCTCCTTGGCAAATTCCTGGTTAAAGGTCTGAATGCTAAATATTTGGTCACGTACCACCAGAGATGTAGTGGTTACCTTTATGCCCTTGACCTTGGCTATGAGGGCGTTTAAAGTGAAAGGGTGTGGCTCCCTGGCACCTTCATATATAGTATAGATTTCAAATTCTACCACCACAATGACTTTCATACGAAGGTTAGGTCATGAATGGATTTTACTCATGATAAGTTAAACTGCAAAGTTTTTATGTAGCTAACATAAATTATGAATTTTGTGCAGGTATTGGTCAGATATCGAAACCACATCGTGTCAAATCCTTGTACGGAATTTTCAGATTTGTACCATATCTAGGATTCTAATATTGGTATTCTATCTGGTCCAGCAGTCTCTTACCTGGCCCAGATAAAGTCTGAGCTACATAAAATTTAACGAAGGCCATATGTGGTTTTCATTAAACTGGCCTCTTAACTACCTTACATCTGCTTAATTTCTTATCTGACCACCAATAAATTCCAGAAATACTGCAGACATGGACGAAATATTGAAGCTGTCAAGTTATTTGTACTTGTATGGAACTTTATGTTCAGATAGCACGTAGGTTCTAAGTGAAGGATTGTGCATAAATTCGCGCAGTGGGCAGTACATACAATTTACCGTTTAAATCATTTTCCTTCTCTTTAAGCTCCTCCCCCTGCGGGGACTATGGCTACCATCAACTCCCCAAAATTTGGTGTTGGGCCTACAAATTTTGTGGACCGTACATGGCTGTTCAGGGCCCAGTCAACAAACATCATTGTAACAGTGACAGCGTTTACCCTAGCCCCTAACAGTGGAAGTTTGATAACAGGCAGTGGAACGGATCCTGGAAACCTGGAAACAGTGGTTAATACGATAATATCACCAGAAGGGCCAATTTCAATCGTTTCCGAGTATGTATGGATAGCTTACAGTAAGCAGTCGATTGAGACACCGGAAGGGTTTATGGCTACTGTGGAGATTGGATAGCTAGGCAGCCACCCAGAGATGTGCTAGCCTAGATAGTTTGTTCAATAAACATATCGTTATCTTACATGGGCGTAGAGTTCCAAATTGTACAGTTTGGAGTTGGATTGCTACTTAGTTTACCAGAATAAATTATCAGTCTAGGGGTTTTGCGAAAATGCAATACTCTACCAGAAGTTAGAATCTCTAATCCATTAATGTGACATCATAGTGTCTGGTAAAAGTGACTCGACTCAAACAGTAAAGTATTTTTCAGTTGTGTGAAATTGTTTAAATAATGTACTTTTACAATCATCTTTGCTTATGTATGAGACCACCCTAAAGATAACGAAGGTCTTCACTCCACTTTATCGTTGAGATTTCTATTCATTCTCTTTGTATTAATGACTGAAACAATTGATCTTAACTTCATAAGCATTGACATCAATGGAATATTGAAAACGTTAAAAATGACTGGCATGTGTAATACGACTTTTTAGGGGATTTGGCAAAATAGTACTAGATATCGAAGTGTTTGCACTTAAAAATGAAATCTTTGTAAATTTTTTTCGATGAGATAGTCCACTTTCCAGGGGTGATTGATTCATTCTCCAACCTTTGAAATATATGTTCCTATAATTTGACTTTACAGGTGAACTTTAACTAGCACATAAACGTTGGGGACACAACAGTTATCTTTAATGACAAAGGGATAATGGAGCTTCTTTAGTCTTTGAAAATGTTGTTTAGGGCTAGCAATTTAAGCACAACCAGGTAAGCTAAGTTCTTTTCCAATTTTCACTAGAATCACATATTTACAGCAGATCACATTAAAGAAAGGAGTAAATCATATAGCACTAACAAATTTAAACTGTTATTACAAGAACGTATCGCCAAGAAAGTGGTTAATTTTCCCTTCATATATGTAGTTTCGAAGAAAGAATTTGTACATGAAAAAGGTAAGCTGAATTTCACATTTTTTTTAATGTTAGATGTTCACAATCCTGATTCTTAAGAAGTTTATTCCATTTTGCTCCTTTGTTCATGTATTTGCTAATATTTGTCTATATTTCTGAATGATGTTATAATTAAACTAATAACACACAATGCGGTCTGCCTAAACATGGGAATTGTAGAAGCTATTCAAGACAGTCCTTGCGTGGGTAACAGTTCGTTTGTCTGTTGTATTGTAGTTATTTTACTCTATTTTAGGACCATTAATAATTGGTCCAGATTGTTGTAAAGAATCTGTAAAAATGAAGTAAAAAATAACCCCAACGGTGTTTTGACTAGTTTTAGAAAGTTTAATAATTCACAATTACATTATATGAATAGCGTTAATTGAATTTCTCAAAGAGCAAATTTCATGACTAATATGAAAATACAAAGCCTAAATTTCCGATGTTTTGTGATATTTCTGTGTATTTTCACATTCATTAACTCCAACCTCTCAAACGTAGTTCAGCAACGGAGAAATCTACTAAAAACTTTGTGCAGTACTGTTGTACAAAATGCGTGTACTCTCAGTACACAAACGGTGGGCACCGTAAAAACATGATCAGGCACGTAGCCACGAGGGGCACGGGGACACGTGCCCTTAGAAATTTTTCAATAAAAGGTTTTACACTGAAGGTGCAAAAAACTATTACGAGACCAGCCTTCTGGGATACAAATATAGGAAGAAACTGGAAAAAGCGCACCATTTTGTATCTAGAGTCCTTAAAATAGGCAAAAATTTCCAAAGGGGGAGGGGAGGACACCCCCTCCCCTTAGACCCCTCCCCCAGGCCGGCGAAAGTCTAAAATCTATTTCCCCCTCCCAAATTGGTTATTCTGGCTACTGGCCTGGTTGTGATAAACATCATTTCGATATAATTATTCCCACCGGACAAACGGCTTTGGATGGTGCCCCTCCTTGTACTTTTAATCAATCAAGTGGCACTTCACTGAATATAGTTGAGAATGCCCGCTTTAGGGCTTCGAGAAAACGCCAATTTGAGCATATTAAAGTATTAATGTGAATCTCCCATTCAGCATAATGCGTATTCCCATATCCCATATGCTATTTTTTCAACATCTCAGATAACTATTTATACATTTTCTATTGGAACTAGGGTTGTCGGAAAATTTTTGCCCCCCCCGTCCCCAAACCCGATCTATGCCCCTGGCAAGGTGTGGTACATTAGGCTTTAGAAATGGAAGTTATTTCGTTCCCAATGATTCGAAGATTCAAGGGTGTTGTCCAAACAAATACTATAATATATATAATAATGTGGGTGTGTAGACGATACGCTGCACAGTGACCTTTCTCGAACAATTAGCTTTATCTTAAAATACTTGTGAATTTTACATGCACCAAGTGCATCAAAACTCCTCTAACAGCGAATGATTGTCCGCCCTTTCTCTTGTGTTTGCCCAAGCGTGTTTCCAGGATTTCCCAAGTATGGAAGCTGGGAGAGGGAACAGGGTTGGCGCCACGATGTGCCCCAAGAGGGACAGGCTTCCCGAAAGGTGCCAGCAACCCAAGGCCAGGTAAAGGTAACGGGTTGCCTAGGCTGAAGGATCACGAGCACATTTCTGAGATTTTGTTGAGCAAAACTGGAACATTTTGGTTTTCTGATGAGACAAATTTGGAAAAATTGGTGTTCTTTATATAGAGTTTGAAAACTTTGAGCTTGTGGCACAAAATTTAAGTATCTTATTGAAGAATATGCCTTCCTTGAGAGCTAAATCATGAACAGCTACTTGGTTACGTGTTTTATTATACAACTCAAGGTTCCTCGAAGAAATTAGAAAATTTCGCCGACGGGGTGGGGCAGCCTTCCCCGACGGAGGGATATGGCCCCACTACTTGTCGCTATTCCTGAAATGAACTTCATCTAAATCTCTACAAATACATTGGCAAAGAAACGAGGTGGGGAATAGGACGGCTCCAGGATTTGATTAACAATGGACAGTAATTAAAGAGTTCATTAGGGATGTTAATGATTTTTACACATTGTCATTTCATGTCAAAGTAGCCTTCAATTAGAACCACTCGTGCAAATTTGAAGTATAAAGTTTTGTGACTGCTATGTTACCCAGAAAGTGTACAGACACACGTTACATGAACAGTTCGTACAGTTGGCCAAATGATAAAGGAACGCGTAAGAAAAATTAGCTCATGTTGAGGAAAAACACTTTGTGGGGCGGCTGAACCCTAACAGAGATAAAACATATTGTATGGTATCCAACCTTTTATCCCTCCTAAGTCGAACGCCTAGTATACTATCTACGACAATTACATTTGAACTACTAGGAATTGATCTTGATTTTGGCCGACTATTACAGATTATTGTTATAGCTAAGTTTTAGGTACAAGATACGCAGTTACTAGAAGGCGAGGTTCAGTAGATTCCACGGAGAGGTGCAAGCGGGGAAGTTTTGCTTGAAGAATACAAGAATACAATCGAGAGCCTGTCCGAGATATGGTAAATGGTCGTAATTCTGGCCATCTTAGATTGTCGGAAGGATGGATAGGGTTCGAATGACAAAGGAAAGCGTAAGGTAGACCAAATGCCCGTTCGGCATGAATTGGCCTACCTTCGCATATTCAGTGGCATATTTGGAAAATTTTGCTTGCCAAAATGGGGAGGGAGAGAGGGGGAGGGAGGAACGGAGGGAGGGAGGAAGGGGGTTTTGTTATTACTTCCTTTGCGCAGTTTTCTGGCCCATAGAGTATTGTTAAGAAGGCCAGTAATGTAAATAAAATTGTTGAGATGCTGGGAAGGCGTAAAGCTGCACGTCTTTGTCATGTAAATACAATCACACTGTACTACAAAAGACATGAAGAGGTTATAGTAGAATCCTCGTCTGTACTAGTGTGTGAATCTGTAACTAAAGACGAAATGTCTGATGGTGACTCTCAACAAAGAGTACCGTCTGGTATATACACCAGTGAGAATTATGAAATACTTGCAAATCTTGATGGTAAGTTATTTCACTTAGATGAAAGAAAAACTGTGAAAGTTTTAATTTCGCAATTTCCAAGTGTTTTTAAGGATACCGTACACATTGTAGAACGAAGTTACTTTATCATGATGTAGATATTGGAGGTGCAAAGCCAATTGAGCAGCACCCCTACAGGATGAACCCATTAAAGTTAGAAAATGGGAGAAAAGAAACCAGTTATCTGTTAGAAAATAATATTAGTTCTGCCAGCCAAAGAACCTGGGCATCAGCTATTTTTACTGGTACCGAAAGAGGATGGAACGTAAAGATTACGTATCGATTACAGGAAAGTGAATTCTGTTACTGTTACAGGCCCCCGTCCTATTCCTAGATTGGATGACTGTATCGACCGTATTGGTAACTCAAAGACTGTCAGTAAGTATGATCTATTGAAAGGGTACTGGCAAGTGCTTTCAACCGAGAGGGCTAAAGAAATTTCTACTTTGTTAGGTCTGATGGAGTATGGGCTCGTAATCTTTTAACTTTCGGTATGAAAAACGCTCCAATGTCTTTAGAAAACTTATGAACAAAATTTGTAATGGCTTAGAGGGCTGTGGAGTATATATTGATGCTGTTATAATATTTTGTGATGACTACACAGTTCATTTGGAAAGAACGAGATCTTTCTTCGAACGACTTGCCAAAGCAATTTAACTGTTAATTTAAAGCAAAGTGAAGAAGGGAAATCCTGAATTTCGTATCTCGGTCACGTCGCGGAAGTATCTAAAGTGTTTCCAAAAACAGTTAAAATTAAAAACTATTTCTGAGTTTCCAGTTCCAACTAGCAAACGAGTTCCAGGTATGACTGGTTTTTACAGGAAATTTGTTCCTAACTTTGATCAGAGCGCTTCGCGCCAACCAATCTACTTCCAAAGAAAGTCAAATTTTCATGGTCGGAGGACTCGCACATTGCATTTGAAAACATGAAATCCATTCTTTTAAGTAAAACTATTTTGGTTGCAACCGATTATCAGAAACCATTCAGAATCGCTGTTGATGCGAGTGATTCTGGTGTGGGAGGTGTACTCTTACGAAAGGATGAGCAAGGACTAGACCATCATCCTGTTTGCTATTCCTCTAAAAAGCTTACTGCATCTCAAGGGAGGTATTCAACTATCGAAAAAGAAGTACTAGCCCTGACTCTAGCTATTGAGCATTGAGGTCTATATGAATGGTCCGTTTCCTACAGTTGTTTACACGTATCATAATCCTTTAGTGTATGTCGATAAGTTCAAAGACAAAAATTCACGTTTACTATGAGATGGAGTATTTATTTGCAAAGTTATAATTAAGAAATTGTTCACATTTCAGGGAAGAACTATGTTTTGGCAGACGCTTTGTGTCAAATGTGAGGAAAATGTAAAATAGCTTGGTAACATAATGTAATGCTTTCCTGGACACATACTTTAGAACAGTGGTTCTCAACGGGTGCTTATCGCCTCCTGGGGGCGTTTTCGCAACCCAAGGGGGCGATGAGCGCTAAGGGGGCGGCAGGGGGGCGTTTTTAAAAATGAGATACTCAGTTTAAACCGGGGTTTTATAAGATTACAAAAGCTTTCTCTAGCTGAACTCTCAAAAAGGAGATAAATGAAGTCAACCAATTGAGTAGGTCTAATATTCTCTTCCCAGATGCCACGAAATCGCATCTAACAGTGTTTAATTTAACTTTTTTCCTAGCAAGGGCCATCATATTCCCATCAGTGACAGTAAAAGTAGTAAAAATTGTCCCGCCACTTTAACCTCGAATGTAGGTTTTCCCTTGTAGTCCATAAACATGACATACTGACAGAAGTGATAACTGTAGGTAACTGTAACATAATAGATAACTATTGTAATGTACTATGAAGTAAAACGTTAAAATGTTTTCAAAAATGAAATTTTTCGGTGGGCCAATTTCGGTTTCTCATATTTCTACCTGTTGGACAGCTTGAGTGGCATAAAACTTTCAAAGCCCCATGCTACCCCTACCGTCCTTCTTCCTCCCATCCTCAGGACAAGAAGTGGCGTAAGCAGGAGGGTCATTGGGCCATGCTCCCCTCACAGATGCCGATTTTTTTTTTCATTCTAGTTTCTAAAAACACGTAAATTTTTTAACACAAAGTTTACTTCAAAAAGTAGCATATGTGGCACCACATTGCATCTTAGGACACCTAATTTCTCAAAAATTTTCAAAGGGGAGGGACCTCTCCTTTAGACCCCGATCATTTACGTGAGAATTTTAGCACAAATTTCACTTCGAAAGGTAGCATATGTGGCACCAGATTGCATGTAAGGGCACCTGTTTTTTCAGAAATTTCCGCCCCTCCCTTTAGACCCCTCCCCCAGGCCGGCGATCGCACAAAATACTGTATGACTCCACCTTGAGAGAAATCCTGGGTACGCTACTGAGAACAAAAACCCTGCGCATGAAAGCCAACTTCCTCGTTTATTATTGAAATACAAACTGGGCTAAGAGTAATTTTTGTAACATTTTAGTGCGCATTTAAAGTTATTAGGTAATCGAAAGTGATCAAATTTGACTGACAGTGCGTCATTCTTGTGTCGACAATATCGTAAATACCCCACAGCTTCCGGGGACTTCGCCCTAGTCCCCACTTGGACGTTGCTCCAGGGTACCATGAAAGGCACTTGGGGGAATGGTCCACAACTCCATGGGTCCTGACATGACATCTGTTAAATTCCAAAAATAGTCCTCTCCTGGGCGTGATCAAGGCTTCCAACTTTCGTAAATCGTGGGTTAAAGATTCTCCATCTCCACAGAGTGCCAATTTTTTAAATCTCGCCCTGCTGTTTTGCTACGCTGGGTTGGACCCACACCATAATGCTGTAAATGTAGGACTACCCTTTATTTCAACATATATTTTATTATTGTCGTTTCACCCGTAGCAATACAATGCTATAGAAAGGGGGACGTTTGCCCATGCCCATTCGGTGAAAGGGGTGTTGAAGGGGGAAAGGTTGGGAACCACTGCTTTAGAAGCTGTACTCATTTCAAACTTGATAATTTGGTGGTTGTGAAAACTCCTCTTATGTTATAGTTTTTATCTTAAGGGGTGGGTGCTACAAAAGGATGCACCAGCCCTCTACTACGCATCTGCTCAGTAATACAGGATTAACTGTGATTAGGTTAAGATTATGTCAGCCGGAACTGTAAACAAAATTCTTGTTACGATTAGACAGCTGCCAACTATTGTTGAGCGGGACTGCTTGAAGAAAAGTGTATTTAATTAAGGCTCCTCGAGGCCGACGACTCTCAACCTCAGACTGGTGGAATCTTCTGCGTGACTCTCTATAACCTGTGGCACCTTCGAAGCTTACGAGCCTAGGCTCGTTCTTTATCCAGCTGCGTGGCAAGTCCTCATTCTTCACCACTACTGTACCGGTCCTATCCGTTCCTGCGTGGCCAGATCTCCGTTTCACCCTTTTCTTCGTCTCACTGGCTTCCATTTAGAAGCCTGATCCCGGCACCAGCTAAATGAAGGCTTACACAGTCGACATTTGAAACCGTGGAGTAGCCGAAACTGAAGACACTCGTTCCTTTGGGCGAACCACCCACCAGCACCCTAAAGTTTTAGCCAACCTTTCGGAGGTCCACGCGCCCTTAGTTAAGTCTAGAATTTGTAAGTACCGGTACCCTTTCTTTCCTGTATATTCTTTTCCTGATACCTTCAAAAGACAAAGACAAAGTTAAAATTATACCTCAGTTTAATTTAGACACCAATCTTCTCCATTTATTCTTTGTCTACCGTTGATTTCTTTTTATCGCTAAATTTAACCTTTCATGACATCTGCACTAATTCGATGCATTAAGGAAAACTTTTCCTGGCAACCAAAAAGTGTATTTGTACTTTTCATGATAATTTCAAAAAATGTGCTTATGTTATTTTCCTTTAGTTAGCAACTAAAAAGTGTATAAAGTATTTTTCATGATAATTTCAAAAAAGTGCAGATACTGTTTTCGTTTGACAGGGAATGTCCCTTCTGTATTTCATTGGAAGTTATGATTTTTTGTTTATTCTGATTTTGACAATTATTGCTAGGGAAAATTTTCGTTAGCAACCAAAAATTGCATTTTCATAATAATTTAAAATAAAATGTTCATAAATTGTTTTCGTTTTAGAGGAAAGAGATATATCTTCTCTATTTCCGTTATTGGAAGTTTAGAGTTTGTGTTTATTCCCTTTCCTGACTAATCTTGCTAGGGACATTTTCCTTTTCAACCTAAGATGTGTTTTCTTTTGTAACTCAAATAAACATAAACGTGTTTTCTTTTTTAAAGGAAATGGGTGGTATTCTGTATTCCCATAATTGGAGGTGTGTCGTTTGTGATTATTCTGCGCTTTAGCTACCGTTCTAGGGAAAATATTCCCTAGCAACTAAAACAGTGTATTTTTGCTGATTACTCATAATTGTGCAACCTTGGAAAGTGGGAACATGATAAGTATATCTTAAGACATCGGCTCAATGTATCTAATCCATTTGAAGTACTTTACTGGGGGAACTACGAAAGTCAAGAAATAGAACACCATTTACACCATTAACTCACCACCTTGTTCTCTCTTAGTCCCGTCGCTTACAGTATCCTGTTATGGGGTAATTGATTGCAATCGTGCAAGGACAAACATTTTGTTTTTCAGAGAAGAATGTCCTTATAATCTCAAATATTCCACATTACATCTATACACTTGAGGAGTTTTATATTCTTAAGTTAACATTCTTACAGTCATCTTTGTTTTCAAGTGGGTGGCGATAAAACATGCCGACACACAACGCAGTCATCGAATAAAGAAATACGGAACATAGAGCTGACAATAAGTTCAGGCAAATTAAACAGAAACTGACGAAATGGCACTTTGTCAAAAGTCAACAAGTCTGCAATACAGCGGTATGCTAAAATTAGTTAAACATACACCACGATCTACAGCAGTTGCGTAAACACTGACAGTGCCTATCAAAATATGCCCCCCTTGCCATAGGTCCGTTAACCTAGCCGACAATATTGTAAGAAAAGCTCTGAGATACTTATCAAATTATTTCCAGCATATTGACAATTATCAAGCAGCAAAATGTCTTCTATTGAGGCATATAAGGTCGGTCAAAGTAAGTATTAATCAGTGATGCTAAATTTTGCTTGCAAGTTATACTGATATGTTACCTGGATTCATAGGCGTATGAAAAGAGGCCCTTGGCTGTTTCCATACATTAATGAACACCTGAAGATAGTAGCGTTGTCAGAAAAATTTTTGGGGGTGGTGAGCTATCCAGCATTTCACTGGGGTCTTCAAACAAAGAATATATTTTAGGTTTACTTTTAAATTTTCCATTTGGGAGACTCCTGGTGGGAAGGACACAAGAATTATGGGGACGCAACCTCCTTTGCTATGCTTCTGGCTCATACAGTTACTCACGACAGCTGTTTTTCTGTCAGATACCAATTTAAATGTTTTTTTAACTGTTGCAGATACTAGACATGTGATATACAGTCACAACTGCACAGTTTAAGAACCTTAGCACATGTTATGTACTCACATGACCTATGACCTGACGCCACTGTGCATGCGCAGTGATAAATCTAAACTGGCTTGTTATTCAAACACGTTGTCAAAAAGCAATAGTCAACAAATCTGCAGAGCACCTGTATGCTAAATTAAGGCAAACATACACCACCATACAGAGCAGCTGAGTAAACACTGAAAGTATTTATCAAAATATATCCTCATAGGTCGTTTGCACCTAGCTGATAACGTTGTAAGATGAGCCCTGATATAAAATGATTAAGGAAAATCAAACAGTGTATGTGATCATACTTTGCCATACTCTTCTAAGACATTATACTACTAAATGATTGCACACATAGGATTACTGCAAGGGATGAAGTCAGAGTACCACACAGGCCGTTACTTGGTTTAGACTTTTAAATCAAAGAGGTAAGTGCCTGTAATTTTCTTTTATACTCGAATAGATACCCAGTACATACCAAAATTCTCTCCTGGTGTATCAAGGTTCTCTTGAAAAAGGGTTAACTCAAGGCTTTAGTCAACTTGAAAATTTCTCCCAAAAAGTAAACTCTACAATGTCAAGTCGGCTCTAGTTTCCTTAATCTAATTACTTCAAAAACTTCTCTGAAGTAAACGCAAAGTTTTTCACATCGAGTAAAGTCAGCATTCATCAAAACTCAAATTTGAAGTAAACTTAGACATTTCTCAAGTAAATGAACTTTAATGCTATTAAGTCTTACAGACCAAGTAAAATGAGACATCTTCTCCAGAAAACTCATTTTTTGCCTTAACCTCATAAACCAAACAATTGCCTAAATTCAACTCTAACAACGTTGGTTTATTAAAGTGTAAGCTCAAAGTTCTCAGTTGTAAGCCTTTGTTCGACAGATGCTTAAGCCAATTGTTATTTAATTTTGGGCTAGTACAACAACTTAGGATGGAGGATTTTCAGTGTAAGGGAAGGAGGAAATTGGGTCTTTAATATATAACTATTGTCTGTAAGGGCATTTGTAAGTAGTAATTTAACTGTTACCGAAAACAATGTTGAACCCCTTTGAGGCATCTTTAAGTATTGTCCAGTCGTATACTGAATTAGAAACTGCTTCATTGTTTCAAGAGGGCTCAATTTAATGAAGTCTTCCTACCCCTAACTACCAGCTAATATTGCATACTTTTCATTTAATTTATGCTTATTGTCTTTCCATTCATGCTAATACAAGGATACAAGAAATAGACTGCAACATCTTATATCAATTCATTCATAATACAGGGTTAGTTTTCAGCTTACGTAGTTGTGGAGGAAATAGGCTCCTATTTTGAAGTAAGCTGCAAGGTACCTGCAGAGACAATAAAATCATATTATTTCTGAAAAGATTTCTTTATTGATTACGTACAAAATCGGAATACACTTTGTTTCTCCACCCATTACAGATTATGGGAATGTTATTTCAGTACGTAAGTTGTGTCATTGTACAGCCATTTGCAGCCGCTGGCTCAGTACTTGTGATTCCTTGCCAAAGGAAATAGGAATCTAGTAGATGCAATCACGCTGCCGAGTGTATGTATGTGCTTGTGTATATGCATATATGCGTGAATGTTTGTTTGTCAGTTTTGTGAAGCTGCGCATCCCTTGTAAACACGATATCTCAAGACAGCAATGGGTTCTTTTTCAAATTGGTATATTGATTTTTAATTTGGACAGGTAGGTTCTGATTGGTATTGATGGAGGTCAAAGATCATTTGAAGTCACCAGAAGTCAAAAAGGAAAACCTTGGAAGCAAAATATATTTAAATATAGGTAGAAAAATAGATGATTGATTCGTTGACGAAGTCGAAGGAATCTATACTGTGGTGATGCCGTGTGTGTATGTGTGACTTTGTTTGACTGTCATACTGAAGACCTAAACAATGAATTTCTAGGTCCTCAGAAGTGATTTCAATAGATTTATCAAGTTTACCAATATACAGTCGATTGTTCAAGTTAGGGTTAACGGCGCAACCACAATGGAGATAACAATAAGGTCTTCAGTAAGTATGAAATTTTATACTGTGTGAGCATGTGTGTATGTGACACTTTGCTTGTAAACACTATCTCAAGAAGGGTAACCTCAAGGGATCTCATACTTGACACGTAGATATCCCTTATTGCGTAGATGATCCCAATTGTTTTTGGTGAAGGTCAAAGGTCATTGGGGTTCACCAGAGGTCAAATGGTAGATACCTCAGAAATTGACCTTGGAAATTGTTCGTAAACACTGTATCTCAAGTTGTGTAACTTCAAGGAATCTCACACTTGGCATGTTAATGGTCCATAATTAGAACAAGGATTCCCGTTGTTTTTGTAAAGGTCAAAGGTCACTTTGGGTCATCAGAGGTTAAAATTTCAGGTCAAGGTCATTTGAGGTCATTGGAGTCAAAAGGTTAAAAGCTTGAAAAAACTATATCTCATGCAGGGAAACTTCAAGGGATATTTTACTTGACACGCCCATGTGGGTTTCTATTCCAGAAGCAGTGCTGATGACTTCTATCTTGAATTCACACATTGAGTTGATTATCTCTATTGCTTTGTGAAGGTCAAAGGTCATTTGAGGTCATCAGAGGTCAATAGGTCAAAATCTTTTTAACATGATATTCCAAATAAGGTAACTTTGATGAATCTTATACTTAGTATGTAGATGGCCCATATTGAGTAAATGATGCTCATTATTTTTGGTGGAGTTCAAAAGTAATTTGGGGGTCACCAGCGTTCAAATGGTTAAAACCTTGTTTAAATGGTATTTCAGGGTAACTTTGATGAATCTCATAATTGAATTGTGAATGGCTCGCATTGATTAAATGATCCCTCTTGATTTTGGTGGGGTCTGAGGTCATTTGAGGTCACCAGAGATCAGAAGCTTGAAACTATGTAAACATTATAAAGGCTATATCTTGAGTAGAGAAATGTTGACGATTCACGTACTTTACATGTGGATGGCCCGTATTAAGTGAAGGTCAAAATTCATTTGGAGTCATCGGACGTCAAAACGTTATTAATATGGTATTAGTGTGTTTGATTTATGCCTAGGTATCATAGATATTATGTGCCAAAATTGTAAAGACAGTAATTTATGAAACACTGTCTTTTTATAAACAGTAATAGACTTACATTTTATTCGCAAGGAATCACTAAGTCTTTTGGCTTTCTGGTTTTAACTTATGTTAGTTCTTCATATTTGGAAAGTAAACTGTATTGTTTTTGGTGGATGTCAAAGTTCATCGGAGTTCACCAGGGGTGAAACTACAAAAGGGTTGCAAATTTATGTGGATGCCATCAATAAAGTACAAAAAACATCTTGTTTGGGGGTTGGTCAGATGTCATAGAAAGTCACCAGAGGCGAAACGGTGAGAATCTCGTAAACAAGATATCTCATGAACTTTAACTTTGAACAATCTTCCGGTTATTATGTAAGTGTTCCACTGTAAATACTATAAGTCTCTCGTTTTCCACGGAAGCCAAATGTCATTGAAGTCACAATAAGTGAAACTGTGAAAAATTCATTTCCCCTGATATTTCAGGAAGGGAAAATTTCAGGATTCTCATACTTTGTTTGCAAATGTGCGACATTGTATTAAATATCCATATCACTTTGGGGCAAAAGGTCCCTTGAGGTGGTACCTGAAGTCAAACTGTGAAAAACTCGTTAACTTAAAAGAAGGGTCTAAGCTCAAATCAAGCTTTGATATATTAGAGGGGTACTAACTCTGAGCAATCTGGTGAAATTTTCATTGAAATCCGATGTGTGGTTCTCAAGGTATCAGCAGATAAAGTTGTCACATTTTCAACACAAAGTGAACTTGAAGCAAGCACATATGATGTCATACCCTCATATTAATGAGCAGTCTTTTGTTTTACTTTAAATTTTATCACCAATTTTCTTATCAACAATCGAATGTTATCGCAATGTGATTGCATGAGAGGCATGTGAAAATTACAAACTTCACATTCCCTAAGGGGAGATCCTATCCCTATTAACTTCAAGGTCAACACGACGCACTGAATAAACAAAGGAAACAAAGCATTCCTTATCAATGTGAGGAAGTGATATCAGGGAGCTGCCTACTAATATAACTTCCACTTGCCTTTGGGTCACAAATGTTGTAACCTCTTTTGCTGATGTCTCGAGTAATACAAGTCCGGGCTGAATGAAAGTTTCATCAAAATGCATATTCTACATTTGTAGCATTTACTTGAGGTTGAAGTCACGGACCCGTTTAATTATGTGCTTATTTTCGAGCGAGTGATTGCACGTTTGTCAAAATTTTGTGTGCAATCAATGTTTTCACAAGTAAATTTGTTACTTTTTGTATTGGACTACCGCTGATGGCCTGTTATCTTAAGGATATTTCAACATTATTTTGTGCCGATATGTACTGAATCAACGAGGTGTTGGAGGTATTATCTGGAGTGTACAAATCGGTTCTGCGAAAGAAATTTTGGTAACTAATGCGGTGTTATACTGTTGTACCGTGTAATTACTATTGCGTCTAACAATGCTGATACACACTACAAACCGGGCGATAAAAGGAGTGAAATATCATCTACCCTAGCACGCTCACTGCAACCAAAAAAGCACAAGTATGATGTACGTATTCCCTTTGGTTCTTTAGATGATGAAGCTGGAGGAACTGATCAAGTGATTCAAACGGGCCAAACGTTAAAACTTGGCCTGTCCCGCCTTGTAGAAGATACTGTAAAAAACGCATTTGAAAAACAAGAGCATGCTCGAGTGAACACTGGAATTTCAAAACCTCTTACTGATGAAGCCGGTCTTGCTGTTGTTATTAAACAACGTACTCTCTGCTATTCAACCTCTGATAATGCAAGCGGTGTCAGCAGCGATAGTTTCTTCTACTTCTGTTGTGATAAAAAAGTTAAATGGAATAACGGAGGATTACAAAGAGGAAAAGAGAACTGCACAGATTGTGAAAGCAGAGGTACAACATCAGCGTTCGGAGCAAGACAAGCTAGAACAGCATTCGAGAATTGATAATGTTAAAATATTTGGATTAGAAGAAAATGAGAATGAAAACCTTGAAGACAAGATCATTGAGCTAGGAAAAGTAACTGGGGTTGATATGAAGAAAGAAGATATAAGCGTTTGTCACCGTCTTCCTGGAGGTCGGGGAGGTTATAGACCTACCATTGTCAAGTTCGTAAGGAGAACGACCAAGGCCAACCTAATGCAGTCAAAACAGAAACTGAAAGGTAACCCGCGTTATAAAGATGTCTTCATAGTAGATGATCTGACATCATTACGTAGTAAAATATTACGTGCACTTAAAGAAGATCCCAGCGTTTTGAGAGTGTGGTCTAGAGATGGTAAAATACACTTTGTTATTGAAGTGGACAAACGTGAAGGGAAAGTTATAATTAACTCAGCCGAGGACGTCAGAAAACTCGGGTGGGATGATAAACGATTACAGGATATTGGAGTTTACCTGGAAGTGAAGGCCAGGTTGTCATCAGGTACCACTGTTTATGGGCATGAATGTGGCAGTGAATTGGATGGAGATGGCGAAACATACTTTTTATCGCATGATCATACTTACTTTTCTTATAACGAAAAGAGAAAGCTTACTACATTGGGTTTGAACGTCTGTTGAGTTAAAAGGAGATCTGAACAGGGTATTTTACAGGAGTATATTAAAAACTATGATATTATTTGTTTGTCAAAGACTCGAACAGATGTGATAAACTCAGAATTATTCCCTCAATTTAATTTGTTTTGAGCAAGGAGGTCAACGGATTCTTATAGGTATGGGGGTATACATGGTCTTGCAATGTTTGTCTCAACCAAAATAAACCGATGTGACTACCAAGTTATTGAGGATATGAGTGCAGATTTCTGTCTTGTGGATGAGGTTTTCCAAAAATGCCTTTGGTGTTGAGATGATTGTAGGTGCTGTTTATGTCCCACATGAGGGTTCTAAATACTACAATTCAGAAGTGTTTGATGATTTAAATTGCGACTGTATTAAATTAATATCTTTATACGATGTGCCAATTTATTTAGTTGGTGATTTTAATCCTCGCACAGGATTACTGGATGACTTCAATTGACATGACGGATTCAGTAATAAGTCTGGTTTGTCGAACTCTCGGGTTGATCTGGATGAGCTTGGTATATGCACAGATTGATGTAATAAAGACTCTGGTATTAATGACAATGACAACCGCTTAATTGAGCTATGTAAAACCTGTGACTTGCACATTGTGAATGGCCGATTTGGTCAGGATTTAAATGTTGGACAACTAACCTTTGGGAGTAAAAGTACTGTTGATTATGTAATTTGTTCATCAGAATTATTTACACGTATAACTGATTTTAATGTGGATGAGTTAGACAAGTTTTTGTCGGATAATCATCATCCTATCTCTGTATCTATTCAGGTTATTGTAAAACCTGCCAAAACTGCTTATAATGAGAGTAAAGATTGTTTTGAGAACAACTTGAATGATGTGCATGAAACCTGTAACAAACGTATTCGTTGGTCAGATGATAAGATTCAAGATTTTGTAAATTCTTTCTCTGATGATGATATTTCTTGTTTGAATGATGATAAATTAATTGAATTAATTGATGTTTCTCATGACGTTGTTGAAAGTATTGTGGGAGATTTGAACTCAATGTATTTAGAGATTGCCGACAGAACTGGCATGTTAGTGTACCAGAATGGTAAAAAAAGTAAGCAGCATTTTCCTAATCACTTCAAAAAATGGTTTAATAGCAATTGCAAAAGGTCCAGATTTGATTATTTTAAATTTAAGAGGTTATGTAAACAAAACAACTCTTTCGAGAACAATGAAGCCCTAAAAGTTGCTTCAAGGAACTATCGACTGAATTTGAGGAATGCAAAGATTGAATATTTTGGATCCTTACATAAAAAAATTAGGACAATGAAATCCGAAAATCCACGTCGTTATTGGGATGTTATTAATAATGCTAATAATAAGCCTTTTGAAAGAGCTAATATATCAGTCGATACCTTTATGAATTATTTTATTATCTGGAAAGGTCCCTCGTGACTGGACTCTTGGAATAATAAAGCCTCTCTTTAAAGGGAAGGGTTTAATTAATCAGGTCGACAACTATCGGGGTATCACACTGGTAAGCTGTGTTGGTAAATTGTTCACTGCTATCCTGAACGAAAGAATAAATAGTTATTTATCTTATACCGGAATTTTGGGGGATGAACAAGCTGGCTTCAGACATGATCATTCAACTTTGGACCATATGTTTGTACTGCATTCTATAGTTGATCTATATTTACACAAGAAAAAGAGGTTTATTGTGCGTTCATTGATTACAGAAAAGCATTTGACTCAATTCAGCGAGCCTTTTTGTGGTCTAAGCTTGTTTCCAATAATATTAATGGTAAAGTTCTTAAAGTGATTCGAAATTTGTATTATAATGCAAAATCATTTGTCAGGAATAATTTCGAGCAGTCTGATTACTTTATGGTTCACCCCACGGTACCGTCTTAGCCCCTTTGCTGTTCAGTCTTTACACTTCAGACTGTAGGTCTAGCACTGCTTCTTGACCGATCGTGAAATTCGCCGATGACACTGCATTGATTGGTCTCATTATTAATGATAATTATACTCAGTACGAAGATGAGATTGATAAATCTGTAGGATACTGCAGAGTTAATTTTCTTCAACTGAACGTTAGAAAAACTAGGGAATTAGTTATTGAATTCAGAACTGGTAAACGTCCCCCTGATTCTACTATTATATCTGATTCTCCTGTTGAACAGGTTCACTCTCATAAGTACTTATGGGTTGTTTTAAACGACAGACTGAATTGGTCTGATTTTATCACGTCTAGGCTTAATTCTCTCCTTCACTGTTTGAGGAAACTAAAATTTTTTAATGTTGATTATACTCTGTTATCTCTATTTTATTGTTCGGTTATAACTAGAATTTTCACTTATTGTATTGTGTGTTGCAGCCGCTTTGCTTGGGAACAGGATTAGAAGAAAATTAATGTGTTATCAAAAAGTCTGGATACCTAATTCGGGATCTTCAATTGGGTAGGCTGAATTCGTTTTACCAATCATGCCTCCAACGTAAGTTAAATTCTGTACTGGACGACCCAAGACACCCACTATATGATGATCTCTCTGGGAGTGAGTAGTATATAGGGGTAGGGTAACACCCCCACGGAGCTTTTTTGAGCTTGTTACCCCCCTCCCCCCTCGGAGCTTGATGCTCATCATGTCAGAGCTAAGTGAGAGCTTGATGATCAGGTTGGTAGGAGATAGTCAATGAGCTTAAAGTTGGGTCAGTGAGCTCGTATACGTATAGGTGCTTGAAGAAAGAGCTTGATAGGATTTAGAGTGTCTTTGTGGTAGGAAGAAGAGAGCTTTTTTTTTTTTTTTTTTTTTTTTTTTTTAATTGAAGAGCTTGATGAGTGGCGGGTAAGCGCATAAGAGGAGGTGAGAGCTTGAGTCAAAGAAAAGGGAAAGGAGGTGAGCCTGGATTAAAAAAGGGAGTTTAACTGGATGTGTGTCGGTTCTTTGTGGAACTGTTAATGAGTCTTATTGTGGTCATGAGGATTAGTATGTGGGTAGTTCTTTGTGGGGCTGCGCTATAAATGAATATGAATCTCTTTGTATGAAGGAAGGAGTGGCTCTAATTTCTGATGTATTGTGTGACCCATGTGTGAGATTAACTTCTAACAAGTTGTTACATGTCTCTCTCTCTCTCTTTTTTTTTTGTTTTTTGTTTTTTGTTCTTTTGCTGGTTCTTTGTGTAAGTGATGGACCTCCTGTTCCTTTTTTGGTAATAAAGATGAGTGTTTAGCTGTTTCTTTGTGAAACATTTTGGATCGAAGACCGAGGAGGATGGCTAAGAATTTCTTTATTTTCCTCTTTTATATTTAGGTCTATATCCTTTGCTCATTCACTTAGTGCTGTAATGTGGTTAAGCATTAAACTTGTGATTTGTTAGGGCAGACCGTTTTCATTCAGGAGAGTACGGGAAATATTTTTTTTCTCATCTTTAATTTCTACCAGGCCTAGTCTTCAATACATCTTTGAAGAGATTGTGAAACATTTCTTTTCCTTTTTATTTCACTTCAGAAGAAAAGTCAAACGAACTTTAAATGAAAAAACCTTAACAGGCATAAAAGGTCACACTTTTGTAGGTAAAAAACGTTGAGTTCAGTGAATCAGTTTTATTCTACTTTCACAGATAAAGAACATTCCATTTTCCAGCATAATAACTGATTCTTGACAGATACACAGTGTAAGAATTTGTAGATAAATATTCCCGGGTTTGACGCGTAGGCCAGGATCCCGACGTTTGATTCGGATGATCGATTCAGTCTCGTTATAGTAATTCCCTTCAATATCAATCACATGATTGACCAGTTTACTGTGTGGCTTACTTGGGACCTACATACAGATGAGCTATAAAATAGGTGAACCTGTGTCGTAACAGGAAGGACTGAGAAATGATTTCGTATGTTATTCTTTGCTTTTTAAAGTTCATTAATCGGAAGAGGTTTGTCTGTCATTTAAATATGTCCTGAGGGGGTTATTTTGTAAGAACGCGGTGCCTTAAGAATACTGCAGGTCACTTAGGTTTATGTAAAGAGGTAGAGTATGCATTGAAAAATTATAGGGAATACGCTAGTGTCTGTCTCGCTTGTTACCAGCCGCTTATAGTTGTAGGCTAATTGATCGGGAATCAAGAACGCTGAGTCAGTAAAATATTATTTTTTTTTTTTTGGCGAACTAATACGTCACTCTTAGCTGAACATTGCTTAATGGACATACTGTCATTTATTCACTCTGAGTAATCTATGAGGTATACTATTTTCCCTCAGACCGGCTCTGAAAACAATTGAAGAAAAAATGAAATGGAGTTATCCCTTGTTAGTCCAGTAGAAAAACGAAATAAAAAATTGATCTTATAAAAAAGGAAAAGAAGAAACGAGAAATATCATTTGAGGCTTTAATAGTTTTTATTTCATCCCATTGCAAATTTTTCCAGTAATGATAACAATCCGTTTTATTCAACCAAACAAAAGTCGATAATTGTCATTTATTCCGTGATTGAAAGTATTAAAAATCTTAGTAGTCGGGTTCATGAACAGTTTACACCAGACTAGTTGTATATATCAAACAGCGTTGTTTCGGATGGAACATGATCACATACAGCTTGAACGAAAGTCATTTCTTAAGTAGGATATAAAACCTGCCCACACTTTTGGACACCTAGAGATCTTACCCCTATTGCGTTATTATAAAACTTTCCAGTCCCCCTCTCCATGATTTCAAAGAATTAGATAACGTTTTTGACAGATATGTCTAGTCATACAAGTCCGACAAAATGAAAAGAGTAATATAAAGTCTTAAATGCAAGTGGGTAACTGGACCACAGGTCAAGCCCGTGGAAATGTTTGTTTTGAACACCAAATAGGGAGAGGGTTTCCTTTTTGAATGCAACGACTCAAAACTCGATGTTATTATATCAAATCCCTTCATTGATGATGTCTGTCGTGCTTGGTCGGATTTTAATGATCTTCCTATTGATGAAAATATGTGTTCTAATCAGTATGTCCTTAACTTCGCACATTGAAGTAGCCTGGTCATATTATCTATTCTGATGTCTTGAAAAAGGAGAAAAGCCCTTTTGGCCAGCAACTTCTTTGTTGTAAATGGTATTAATTCGTCACAAAGTATGAAACTTTTCCTTTAACTTTTGTATTATGGAATAACGTCTGCCGGCTATCCCAAGGATCTAAAAATGACTAAGTTTCAAGTGGACCTATGATAATTTATTATGACTTAAAAATATTCTGAAGAGTGCTTGTATTTCTAAGGTTATCCTATAACCATTTAATGAATGACACCATTTTACAGCCAAAAGCCATATCTACTGGTGAGGGAGAGAGAGATTTCTAAAATACAGTAATTCCAATTCAAATGCATACACAGAAAAAATATATGGCTTTCAAGTACACACATTTTATCGGTATCTTATCACAGCTTTCAACATTCATTCATCTTTCAGTAGTCATCAGTGAAACCATTGTCAGTTGCCATGGTGCTTCTACATTTGACAAGGGGGAGTACGGTTAGCATTTCTTCTCATTCGTTACGCCGGGTTCTTGCTTTAAAGTCACACATACTCATTTGTTCCTGCTCCGACTGCATTCTTTCCCCGCTGTATCTGCTCCGGGTTGACAAGCGTCGGTACGAATTTATGTTTGCTTCTGTGCTCCGGAGTACTTTTTATCACTTCCCTTTCTGCTCCGATTACTCCGAAACACATACTAGTCTACTTTGCCTGCTATTCTTCACTGCTCTTTTGCTGAGAGTACTCTTTTAAACATGCTTCTGTGCTCCGGAGTACTTTTTATCACTTCCCTTTCTGCTCCGATTACTCCGAAACACATACTAGTCAACTTTGCCTGCTATTCTTCACTGCTCTTTTGCTAAGAGTACTCTTTTAAACATGCTTCTGTGCTCCGGAGTACTTTTTATCACTTCCCTTTCTGCTCCGATTACTCCGAAACACATACTAGTCTACTTTGCCTGCTATTCTTCACTGCTCTTTTGCTAAGAGTACTCTTTTAAAAATGCTTCTGTGCTCCGGAGTACTTTTTATCACTTCCCTTTCTGCTCCGATTACTCCGAAACACATACTAGTCTACTTTGCCTGCTATTCTTCACTGCTCTTTTGCTGAGAGTACTCTTTTAAACATGCTCTTATGCTCCAGAGTACTCTTTAACACTTCCCCTTCTACTCCGATTACTCCAAACCTTTAGTTCTTTCTCACTCTTCTTATCACTAAGTTCCTGGGTGTTGAAATTCCTCTTTTTTCTGTGATTCTATGACTAAACGATTGCCTTTAATGGGTGACCATTTCTTGATTTTGTAAGCCACGTTGTAAAATCTTGCCCATGGCTTTATTTATTTCGACCGAGATCCCCTCCCCCCTGCCTTTCTGCTTGGAGCACGCCTGCGCACCTGCTCCTTGACTACGATTGGTTCATTACACTCCCCTCCCACCTGCCTTTCTGCTTGGAGCACGCCTGCGCACCTGCTCCTTGACTACAATTGGTTCATTACACTTGATGTAAGTATGTTATAAATCGACTCAACCCATATTTACACATCATTTTACAGTAGATCTTCATGACCGTATACACTTACAAAATGCCTCATCGATGTGAAATCTGCAAGTTATCTTTTACAAGACGTTTCAATCTTCGTCGTCATGTAGCGAGGAAACATCAGAACGAAGATAGGGAAACACTCGATGCTACGAGCGGTTACAAACTACGTAACCGGAGTACCAGTGATTCTGTGGATGGTGAAGACGATTCATCCCACAGTGACCCCCAGAGTGACACTGAGAGTGAAGGTGAAACCGTTGAAGACAATGAAGTGAGTGACGCCAGTGACAAAGGGGATAGAAGTGAAACTAGTGGAGATGACAGCGAAGAGGAGATGACTGATTCAACTGATCAGACCAGTGACAACGATGAGGAACAAACTCATGTGACATTGTCTGGCACATCCGAAACTTTGGCAGCTCTGATTGAAATAAATAAAGCCATGGGCAAGATTTTACAACGTGGCTTACAAAATCAAGAAATTGTCACCCATTAAAGGCAATCGTTTAGTCATAGAATCACAGAAAAAAGAGGAATTTCAACACCCAGGAACTTAGTGATAAAAAGAGTGAGAAAGAACTAAAGGTTTGGAGTAATCGGAGTAGAAGGGGAAGTGTTAAAGAGTACTCTGGAGCACAGAAGCATGTTTAAAAGAGTACTCTTAGCAAAAGAGCAGTGAAGAATAGCAGGCAAAGTAGACTAGTATGTGTTTCGGAGTAATCGGAACAGAAAGGGAAGTGATAAAAAGTACTCCGGAGCACAGAAGCAAACATAAATTCGTACCGACGCTTGTCAACCCGGAGCAGATACAGCGGGGAAAGATTGCAGTCGGAGCAGGAACAAATGAGTATGTGTGACTTTAAAGCAAGAACCCGGCGTAACGAATGAGAAGAAATGCTAACCGTACTCCCCCTTGTCAAATGTAGAAGCACCATGGCAACTGACAATGGTTTCACTGATGACTACTGAAAGATGAATGAATGTTGAAAGCTGTGATGAGATACCGATAAAATGTGTGTACTTGAAAGCCATATATTTTTTCTGTGTATGCATTTGAATTGGAATTACTGTATTTTAGAAATCTCTCTCTCCCTCACCAGTAGATATGGCTTTTGGCTGTAAAATGGTGTCATTCATTAAATGGTTATAGGATAACCTTAGAAATACAAGCACTCTTCAGAATATTTTTAAGTCATAATAAATTATCATAGGTCCACTTGAAACTTAGTCATTTTTAGATCCTTGGGATAGCCGGCAGACGTTATTCCATAATACAAAAGTTAAAGGAAAAGTTTCATACTTTGTGACGAATTAATACCATTTACAACAAAGAAGTTGCTGGCCAAAAGGGCTTTTCTCCTTTTTCAAGACATCAGAATAGATAATATGACCAGGCTACTTCAATGTGCGAAGTTAAGGACATACTGATTAGAACACATATTTTCATCAATAGGAAGATCATTAAAATCCGACCAAGCACGACAGACATCATCAATGAAGGGATTTGATATAATAACATCGAGTTTTGAGTCGTTGCATTCAAAAAAGAAACCCTCTCCCTATTTGGTGTTCAAAACAAACATTTCCACGGGCTTGACCTGTGGTCCAGTTACCCACTTGCATTTAAGACTTTATATTACTCTTTTCATTTTGTCGGACTTGTATGACTAGACATATCTGTCAAAAACGTTATCTAACTCTTTGAAATCATGGAGAGGGGGACTGGAAAGTTTTAATAATAACGCAATAGGGGTAAGATCTCTAGGTGTCCAAAAGTGTGGGCAGGTTTTATATCCTACTTAAGAAATGACTTTCGTTCAAGCTGTATGTGATCATGTTCCATCCGAAACAACGCTGTTTGATATATACAACTAGTCTGGTGTAAACTGTTCATGAACCCGACTACTAAGATTTTTAATACTTTCAATCACGGAATAAATGACAATTATCGACTTTTGTTTGGTTGAATAAAACGGATTGTTATCATTACTGGAAAAATTTGCAATGGGATGAAATAAAAACTATTAAAGCCTCAAATGATATTTCTCGTTTCTTCTTTTCCTTTTTATAAGATCAAGTTTTTATTTCGTTTTTCTACTGGACTAACAAGGGATAACTCCATTTCATTTTTTCTTCAATTGTTTTCAGAGCCGGTCTGAGGGAAAATAGTATACCTCAAAGATTACTCAGAGTGAATAAATGACAGTATGTCCATTAAGCAATATTCAGCTAAGAATGACGTATTAGTTCGCCAAAAAAAAAAAAAATAATATTTTACTGACTCAGCGTTCTTGATTCCCGATCAATTAGCCTACAACTATAAGCGGCTGGTAACAAGCGAGACAGACACTAGCGTATTCCCTATAATTTTTCAATGCATACTCTACCTCTTTACATAAACCTAAGTGACCTGCAGTATTCTTAAGGCACCGCGTTCTTACAAAATAACCCCCTCAGGACATATTTAAATGACAGACAAACCTCTTCCGATTAATGAACTTTAAAAAGCAAAGAATAACATACGAAATCATTTCTCAGTCCTTCCTGCTACGACACAGGTTCACCTATTTTATAGCTCATCTGTATGTAGGTCCCAAGTAAGCCACACAGTAAACTGGTCAATCATGTGATCAGGGAGTTGTTATTTGGAAGGAGATTATTCGCTTTGAAGTGAAGTTTACACCGCCAAGGTCACACAGTAATCTGTCTCTTGTATCCTTCTTGGCATTTCTATAAGGCTTACACTGGATTACGTAATTCAAACAAAGGGGATTTGTCGTCTGCTAAATCAACAGTAAAACTGGGGGTTTGTCGCTACTGCCATAGCATTGCCAGTCGCTGGAAAATTAAAAATTATTGCATCTTTGGACGCTCGGTGTCGCGGATCAGAGTATACCAGTAAGGGTTTATGTAAAAATCTGAATCTAATTGTATACCTGGTTATTTCAGGAAGCTTCAGGAAACTTTCCAAATTGTTGCTAAAAAATTTAGACTTCTGCCTCTGCAGCTCATTTGCATGACGTTCTTTCTTTAGGAAGGGGCAGACCTCATTGGTTTATTTCAATGAAACAGTCGTTTCGAGTTTTGTAGCACCTGCCCCTGAATTGGTGGCGGCGTAAACCTACTCATCAAAGCATTGTCCAGAGTAAGCCAATTGTGATAGGATTACTAGACCTGAATGATGTTGCTAACATATCGATGTCGCATTGAAGCGAACGAATAAAAGAAAGAATTCCCCATCAACGGAATAAGTAGCTTATCATTAATAATCTCCTCGGTATTTAGTGGATCGTAGCGTATTAGCATAAATTAAACTTTCCGAACAATCTCCTTCCAAATAGCAACTCCCTGATGTGATTGATATTGAAGGGAATTACTATAACGAGACTGAATCGATCATCCGAATCAAACGTCGGGATCCTGGCCTACGCGTCAAACCCGGGAATATTTATCTACAAATTCTTACACTGTGTATCTGCCAAGAATCAGTTATTATGCTGGAAAATGGAATGTTCTTTATCTGTGAAAGTAGAATAAAACTGATTCACTGAACTCAACGTTTTTTACCTACAAAAGTGTGACCTTTTATGCCTGTTAAGGTTTTTTCATTTATAGTCCGTTTGACTTTTCTTCTGAAGTGAAATAAAAAGGAAAAGAAATGTTTCACAATCTCTTCAAAGATGTATTGAAGACTAGGCCTGGTAGAAATTAAAGATGAGAAAAAAAAATATTTCCCGTACTCTCCTGAATGAAAACGGTCTGCCCTAACAAATCACAAGTTTAATGCTTAACCACATTACAGCACTAAGTGAATGAGCAAAGGATATAGACCTAAATATAAAAGAGGAAAATAAAGAAATTCTTAGCCATCCTCCTCGATCTGCGATCCAAAATGTTTCACAAAGAAACAGCTAAATACTCATCTTTATTACCAAAAAGGGAACAGGAGGTCCATCACTTACGCAAAGAACCAGCAAAAAAAGAGAGAGAGAGAGAGAGACATGTAACAACTTGTAAGAAGTTAATCTCACACATGGGTCACACAATACATCAGAAATTAGAGCCACTCCTTCCTTCATACAAAGAGATTCATATTCATTTATAGCGCAGCCCCACAAAGAACTACCCACATACTAATCCTCATGACCACAATAAGACTCATTAACAGTTCCACAAAGAACCGACACACATCTAGTTAAACTCCCTTTTTTAATCCAGGCTCACCTCCTTTCCCTTTTCTTTGACTCAAGCTCTCACCTCCTCTTATGCGCTTACCCGCCACTCATAAAGCTCTTCAATTAAAAAAAAAAAAAAAAAAAAAAAAAAAGCTCTCTTCTTCCTACCACAAAGACACTCTAAATCCTATCAAGCTCTTTCTTCAAGCTCCTATACGTATACGAGCTCACTGACCCAACTTCAAGCTCATTGACTATCTCCTACCAGGGAGATGTTACGGAAGGAGATAAAGCACCTCATCCAATTTAATCTGTCAGACAATACATATTGAGAGTACTTTAATCCTTTTTGTGGGAAGAGACTTTGATTGACAGGTCCTTTAGTTCCTCTTCTAAGTTTGTTTTACTTAACCCTCCTAATGAGATTTTGATCCTTTCATCCTAACGTAATCCTCAAACAAAGACCTCATAGTAACAATGCTTTGAAGTCATCAGCAATGCCGACAAGTGTGAAACATTCCTCAGTCTTTTAGTCTAAACGACTTGTAATACAATTTTAAGTACTAATCAGATTCCTTTATTATTCTAATTTCTTCCATTAGTTAGTAACGTCTCTTTTCAGCAATGAATGTAAAGTGTAACTTTTACACATGAACTTTGAAAACATTCCGGATTGTTCCTGAAACAGAGAAGTATTTGACCATGTTCTATAACTTAAATGAAGTTCTACTGAACCCATCAAAACAGTGAGCACTAGCGGACAATAATAGAATAATTTTTGTTTTCCTTGACGACTGGCAATATTATGGCAATGGGTGAAATCATACCAACAAGTGGTTGAGATCTAGCAGACGACACGACCTATTGTCGTCACTCCCTAATCCCTTTTAAATGGTGCAAAATTTTCAAGAGCACAACAATTAGGAGCTTATTGTCGGCAAGCCTGATAGTTTCAAAGGAGAGGCAATTGCTTTATCTCCTTCCGTAACAGCTCCCTGCTCCTACCAACCTGATCATCAAGCTCTCACTTAGCTCTGACATGATGAGCATCAAGCTCAGAGGGGGGTAACAAGCTCAAAAAGAAAGCTCCGTGGGGGATTACCCTACCCCCTATATACTACTAGAGTGTTACTGGTCGCAGTGGAAGGATGCATGAGACCCTCCTCAAAAACCGTCAGGAAACATACCTTCGTTCCAATGGCAATCTCGTATTCTAATAGTAACTACTTTAGGTAGTTTGGATTTTATCACTACATTGCTATATGCATTTTACTCTTACTAGTTTTCATTCTGTACTTATACTCACTTTTTGTATGGGAAGTCTTGGGAGGTTAACAAGAGTACAAGATGAATGCGGGCAAAGCGCTCCGAACAATAACACTTTTCTGGGCATTTTTGTAACGTGTACCTTCACTTCACAAAGGAATTACCGATCTACAAATTGCACTGAATACGCACTTAGCAGACCTAAAAATTGCAATTAGCCCTTTTGTTCCATAATAGCCAGGTCTAACTGCCATTCCATTAGTGCTGCAGTAGATTTGAGAGTTGGGAGCTAGGATGGGCAATCACAGAGGTTTCACGGAGTTTTGCAACAATCCAAAGCACACTCCGGTCTTCTTGAATTATTAATTGGACAACTAGCGGATATGGAAAATGCCCGCCGAAAAATAGGATTTTAAGGGATTTACTGACGTTTTTAGGCACTTCATCTACAGGAGGAGTATAGGAAAACAAGCCTCCTTCGCAAACACCGCTTTACAGACTACAAAGTGTACGCACGTTCAAATGTTTACAGCAAACATAAAAGAGAAACGACTCCTCGATTTGAGTAAGTGGAAAACCAACCTACACTGAAGCGACCCTACTACAAGAGGGCGGCGAAAAGCAGTCGCGTGACAGACGGATCGGTTAAGTGTGCTCTCTCAATTTTGTTTCCTAGTACCCGACTTTTGGTCCCGATTGCGATTCTTTAGTCTACATCATGCTCACATGCCAAACATCAAACTGTTTGACATTCGTAGTGGAGTGTGGAAGGGAGTGGGAGTCGCGTCGCGGCTGGGTATAATCGTGGTAGTATGCAGCTGTCATGGACCCAAACGCTATCCATTTTTTATGAATTGGCCAACAAAGGAAAATTTTCGAAATCAGACGACGGTTGAGAAAAGTCAATGTGCTCACCCTCATGTGTGATTTGTAATGCAAGTAGGTGGGCTAATAATCAATCCCGACAGTGAGTTGCGTGGTCAACCTACAATACGACTGCCACCCGACTCAACTGACCGCAAATACCTGCAACCCATCCCCGACGAGCAGTCAGAGTGATCTAAATCACATTTCAAAAGCCTTTAATATCACAGTGTCAGACATGGTGTCAATTTCATGGCAGACAATTATGCAATCAAGTACCTGTTTTCCAGACAGTCTGGATTTCGTGAAAGGGCAATGGCTTTTCCAATAGTGTAGTAGAAAACACTCACAGTGAATCCTCGACTTGCGGTAAATTTCCTAAAAATATATTATAATTTCCCTCCAAAGAGAATAGTTTCCCAATACAGTTACATCTGGGAGGGGTTACGTCTCTGGTATCAAAAGCAATATATCCACCCGACAACAATTCCAATAATTAAACGTTGTGCCCATAAATTTTCCGATATTTCTGTAACCACAAAATAAATTTTTTTCCTACAATGTATATAAATTGCAAAAGAAAGTAGCATTTTTACCGGACTGAACGCAAAATTTTCCCGACAGACCCAACTTTGAAAATATCTGGGGGTGCAGAATCCTCACATCCAGGGTAGAGATGCCCCTGAGTGTCAACCCCAAGAAGCTTGTTAGCCCTGATTGTAATTTACTTCTAGGTTGTGAGACAAGGCTACAAGGTTTTAGCCTAAACACAAGTTTAAGCACGGTCCAATGCATCATGTACCTTGGGCATTAACATCCGTTATCAGTCGGGCGGATCTAGTCTTTTGAAGTTGGGTTAGTCATTCGTTAGGACGGGACCCTACATAACAGCCTGTCTGTACTGGAGGTCAAATTTAAGAAAAAATACCTTCTATGTGATTTTCCAGGTTCTGAGACTTTCAAATTACAATCAGGGTGTAATGATTTTTCATTACTCTTCAAGGAGACCAATTTTCATTTAGGTTTGAAAATTCAGGAGGCAGTCTTCCCAATGATCCTACAGGTTACTATCTATATAAACCTAGGTGTACAAGAAAGAGCAAATGTATATGGTAAGTTCGTACATCAAAGGAACTCAAGCCAATTATATCGGGCACGAAGCGAGCGATTTTGGTATTGACTATGAAGTAATTACACGTACTGTGATAAAATAAGAATAAATGTCCATATGGAATATGGCTTGTTCAATTTGCAGATAGAATCTGCATTTCAAAGGGTAGGGAAAATACAAGAACCACCCATGTAGTTCCAAATGTGGTTCGATTTTAAAGGGAGGTTCGTTTCAAATGGGGAGTGTTCTTCTGAAACACGAGAACCCAACTACTCTCCCGTCGCCTGCGTACAGGCCTGAGATGGGCAAAACAACATTTTAAAGAGCGTACAGACCAATCGCTTATGAGTTCAAGGGCCTTTAAATTATATTTATTCGCCGTTTTAAATTTCTATCAAACTGTTGTATACGTTTGCCTAATTTCAGATATAACATTTAAGTGTGAAACAACGAAATCTGGTATGAAAAGCAATTGAAATCTTTCTTGCTAGACCTATATATATCCTAAATAACACTTAGCCTGCATTTAATGTCACACAATGCAATTTCATTGGGTGAATTGTCCTGGGCATTTTTCAGGGCAATTGCCATGGTTTCGAGCCACTATTTTTGGGAAATTGTAAGAGTGGGAATTATCCTGGGTGTGAATTGTCCGGGTGGAAATTTTCCTGGTGGGAATCATCCGAGTTGCCAATTGTCCTGGTTGGCAGTTGTGCGGGAGAAATTGTTCAGGTGGGATCTGTCCAGTTAGGAGTTGTGGGGGGGGGGGGCAATTGTCCGAGTGGGAGAAGTCCGATCACGCTACAGGCTACCTCATATTCTATGTATAAGTGTTTCACGGTGTCACTTTTCCAAAGTCGAATCGACTCTCGGGTGAGGAACCGAAGGGCAAATTCTAACGTTACTCCCGAAGGAGTTCTGCTTCTCAAAGGAGCTATTTACCCGAGAGAAAAACAAGACTAAACGGGACCAAACTTTACGTGACCAAACTAACGTGACCAATCTACGGACCTCAGGGATTTGGCTTAAAGGAACAGATACAACGCATGATCTTAGTCAAAAGGTCGAGAAACGAGTTGCTCACAACGGGCAAGTGTTTCCCCTTACCTTTCCTGTCAGCATTCAGCTAAAGCCTAATGAAAGCATGACTTCCAAGGGAGTGCTTTTAGTATCTTATAAACTACAAATCCAACTCTTCGAAATAGTTTAAAACGCAAGTAAAAGGCAAAAGTAAAATGATTGGCTGTTATGTAAACTGTAGAAAGAACGTCGTCTGCAGAACCTTTTTGCTTTTTGATTCCTTGCCGAAGGCGAAAGGAATATATGCAATCACGCTGGAGAGTGCGTGACCGCTTTAAGTATGTATGTTTGCTACGCTTGGCTTGTAAATACGACATCTCAAAATGGCAATGATGGATACTTCTCACACTTGGTATGTAGAACTACCATATTAAGAGGGAGAACGCTATTGTTTTCGGTGGAGGTCAAAGATCATGTGAGGTCACTAGAGGTTATAAGCCGAAAACATTGTAAACACGATATCTCTAGGTATGAAGCGTTAGTACTTTTCATATTTGGCGTGTGGATGCGTCATAGTAAGAAGATGAACCCTATTGGTTTTGGTAGAGGTCAAAGGTTATCTGAGGTCATCGAAGTTGAAAATATAGAATTCCGAAAACTGTTTGTGATCACGATATCTCAAGATATCACTGATGGACATTTTTCATACTCGGTTATCATTTTATTATATTGAGAGATAGGACCTGGTTGTTTTCAGTAGAGGCCAGAGATCATTTGAGGTCATCAGAGACGGAAAACATCGAAAAACACGATATTACAAGACAGTGTGTTGGATACTTGGAATTTAGATTTGTCACTGAGAGAGAAAACACTTTGGGTTTGCTGGCGGTCGAAGGTCATCTTGGGTAAGCAGAGGTAAAACTCCGAAAACCTCGTAAACTAAATAGACAGTGGGTGCATGGTACCTCCAAATTGTGTCTGGCGTTTCGTTTCGAAAGTAAAGTTAGGGCTGAATTTTTGTACCATTGAACAAGTGTAAGGGAAGCTATGAATATAGCAAATTAGAGATAACATTAATATAACGAGTCCGTTAAAGGCATATTGGAAAGGGATTAGTTTCTCACACAAACGGCCCTTGATTGAATTACATTTTTGAGTACGTAATAAATGCAATTACATAACATTAAATGTGACCAACTGATGCCTTTGTAAAAGGAGATAGTGTACGGGTGTCCGGGACACTATATCCTGAGGAGAACTTGTCCGGGACCGAGTATGCTGGGTTAAAACTGTCTTACCGGACCTGAGGAGAAAGTGTCCGGGACAGAATACCCTTGGTTAAAACTGTCTTACCGGAAGCATTCTACCTAGGAGAAAAGTCCGGGGTTGAGATATTCTGTCCAGGACAGTTTTAGCTCGGAGAAAGTGTCCCGGACATTTGTCCTGGGAACTTTAAGTCCGTGAATAACTGTACAGCAATAGCACACCTCCACAGATAAGTATATATATATATATATATATATATATATATATATATATATATATATATATATATAACGCTAATTCCCACCTTAAGGGGAAATTCTTATATCTGCTTGTACATAGGGCGAAAAAAAGATAATAAAATACATAAAAAATAAATTCGCCCTAACGTCTAAACATATAAATTAACGTTATTTCAATGGCCAGCCATCCGTTCGTGTTAACAGCTAGGTGTCCGTAAATTTGACAACTTTGAAGTAATGGCATCTAGTTTGTAAATCTAAGAGGGCGCCCTTGTACGTTTACGTATTCCTATAGAAAAAGTGTGTGGAAACGTTAAGGCGAAACTTATATTTCACCCGAAAATTTTTTTCCCCTTAAGGTCGACTTTTCAACAACAACTTTCCCCCTAAGTGCCGAATTAGAGAAATATATATATATATATATATATATATATATATATATATATATATATATATATATATATATATATATATTTTATATATATATATATATATATATATATAATTTCCCCTGCGGCGAGCTCTCTTTTACCCTGCGATGTCTGCTCATATCTTCTTTGATTTTAACTTTCTGCTCTGTATTTCAGAGAAAAAATACCATGCATCAGGAAGAAGAAAAATATTTAAACTTACCGCTGATACACAAGCTTTAGATGGATTCATCGGTACTATCTGGGTGGTTAACGACACAATTCCCTACGGCGCACCCCTTCCCTCACCAATCCTTGGCCTTAGTCAGGAGGTAGCAAGTTTTACCTTATCGGATCTACCCGCTGTTAGTCCGACTTGTATGAACGAATTATCACATTGTAACTTGAGGTCTATTAAGCAGAGATGTATCCAAGTCACTCTTTTCTCAGCAAGTCAAGTCAACTGGAGCTATTTTAGGGACTCGAGTCAAGTCATTACTTCCCGTAAGTAGCACACCTTCAATAAATCCTCCCTTGACTTAAACACTTATTTTGAAAAAAAAATAAAGTGGCCTCTAAAACCTTGTAAAGTTTTCGCCAGGTGAAAGTCAAAAAGATGACAAACTGGCAGTTCATGCCAGTTTAAATTTACCATACCATGACCATTAAAGGCTTTTTCCTACGGGAGCCCAAATTAAGTTTTATTTACCCGAGCCTTTTTACTAACTCAGAGCCTGATATGCAACCGCTAGCTTCTAACCCCTTAATTTCCCAAAAATTTATTCAAGTGATCCCACCTTGGCATCAGTGATACTTCATCTTATCTACTTTCTAATCATATTAACAGAAGACCCCATCCTATTTGCTAACATATCAAAAAGTCTTGTCTCCGCTTGGTGATATTTCTGAAAGTCAACAAATGGGCGCGTTAATATACTTATCTATGGGGGTGTGCTACCCGCTATTGCTGTAAAGTTAGTTGCAGACTTAAAGTTGCTGGGAGAAATGGTCGGGGACACAAATTTTTTTCGGGACACTTTCCGGGACAGAATATCCCAAACTAGGACTTTTTCACCTAGTTTGAATGTGTCCGGTAAGACAGTTTTAACCCAGGATTTTCTGTCCGGGACACTATATCCTAAGGACCCTATTTCCTTTTACACCTCCAAGGCTCTTTGTTGCAATATGGCTTGTTAGCGAAGCCATCAGACCTTAAACGTCACCCTCATCAAATTGGCTTGAAAAGAACATAAATACATAAACACTGCTACTTACTTTCGATACCTTTATGCACACGGTATAATAACAAAGGTTGAGATACTCTCTGTATGGTTAGCAATAGTTCTACCTTTTCATAAATTAGTGGTTTTACTTCAATTAAGTCTTTAATGAAATCTAAAGGAAACCATGAAATACTGTATATTAGTCCAAATAAACAGGCACAAAATGTAACCTAAATTCTCATTACCTTATACTTTGTACTACAGTAAGTGGTCATTACAGGAAACATGCTTCAGCGCTTGCATATTTTAAAATTTACTAGATTTCCTTTAATTTTGTAAAAAGATTCCTTTAAGATTTTGAGCCCTGATTTTTAATTCTTGCTACAGTGAGCCTTAACAATTATGCACAGGACATGTACAAAGAAATATATTTGAACTTCTACAGTGCAGCTTCTGTAAGGAATTTCTACTGTACCTAGCCCAAAACAGACTGATTTACACAAACTTAAAGGTTTTGTAAAATATATAAAAGTTTTATTTGAATGTTAGGAACTTTTTGCAGGAGTTATAAAGCAATTGTTATGTAATTTAAAAATAATTTTAGGAAATGGGAAACATTGTTTGATGTAAGAAATTTTACCAAAGATGCTGGTGTACTTGACCAAACGCTATACGACTAAGTACATGCTACTTTGTGACAGATTTCGGTAACTCAGGCCATCACCATGAGGAAATCAAAATGAAAAAGTGATGCCGATCTAACATTGCTTGCATACGTGTAAAATCCATGAAAACCAACCTTAACGTGGCATAACAGGTGAATCGTTTGCCTGACGTATTGGGTATGCAAACAAACAGTCTCAGTTTTAAGTAGTTCATTAAATAATTAACAACAAATATAGAGTGACACTCACCTCATGATCCATGCTTTGGCATGTCTGAATGTACAGCATTCAACCAAAGGTGCACATTGGTTACCCATGATCAATATTTAACATCCTCATCTACCAATCTTCCAGCAGGGTTGGAAATAAACGACGGCCATGGCCGTCGCATTTTGAGAAGGCCGTTGTGTCCTACAAAAATCACCTAATAATCACGACTAATAAATGGCCGTCGTGCCCTGATTCCTTGGCTACGTTGTCCCTTTCCTCCAAATGTGAGGAACAAGATGACGGCATATACTGCAAACTCTTCACGCAAACGGAAGTTTGTATACAGTTAAAAAAAGCCAATGTATTTCACCCAGAGCTTTAAAATCGTTATTTGCAGCATCGTGGCAGATCCAGTACGTTTTCGTTTCACACTATGCATTTTACTCGCCGTATACGTACGTACCGACGTCAACACAAGAACATTGTCCCTGCATATAACGTATAGATATGCACAGGCTAGGCCATTATGCTATACATGCACATACGTACATAGGCACAAGTACCTTACGTGACGGTCAACATGCCTCGAAAATGTCGGTTCAAACGAAGAAGGGCTTTTGAACTTCATGCTGCAGCTTTCAAGACAAAAAGGTTGGAATCCTATTTCACAGCGGAAGTATGTTTTCTGATCTTAATGTTCATATTAACCATGTAGTACCACGCCGCAAAAGTTGCGTACGAGATACGTTGAGCTCAAGTGACTGTGAGTGTTTGCTCCATATACCACATCTAAAACATTTGAAGTCATTCGGCACTTAACCATCTTGATTCAACTTTTGTCTTAAGTCAAGGCGGCAACTTGCAGTTTTCATCACAGAATCAATATCAGTTGTACTTCTAGAATTTTCAGTTTCTTCAAAACTTCGTAGTGTTGCTTTAAACTCAGGAAATGTCTGTTGCTTCTCAATTGTGTAATAACCACAACAAACGGTTTGTAACTGTCCCGTACGCCTTTAAGTACCATCTCAATCAACATACTATCAGCCACATTTTCCCCGGCATTCTTAGCGCTGCCGCTGCGGTTTAGGCCTTATCAGTTATCACATAGTCAGTTACAGTTTCGTTAACAGCCTTGACTAACGATGTGAGTTCAGTGTATAACGATATCACCCTAGGCCAACCTGTTCCTGCCGGCATAGTGTTCACTTAAAATTTTCCAAGCTTTTCTCCCATCATCTAGGGCATCCCTCATCACGAGAGAAAGACTCTTATCATTGAGAAACAGTATCAGTTCTGCGAATATTTCTTCGTTTTTGCTTGCGTCTACGTTGTTCATGTTCGTAGTCACACGGTTATCTGTCAGTCCCTGCAATTTCACTTTCCATTCCTCAAATTTCCGTTCATCCCCAACGAAAATAAGTCTCCCGTACCTTCTCTGAAATCTTTGCCTGGGCCTATAACCTGTTGACAGTGGTTCTTCAGGTATTCATCATGATGGAGGACGGAAAGAAATAAGTAACAGCAGGCGTTGTTTTTGTCTTATAAATCAAACATCACGTTGTTTTTTATTGTGCAATCAACTGATATTGTATGTTTACATGGAATGCCAAATAAGTAAAAATGGTGGCGCTTTACACACTTTGAAACTGAGATCACCCTCAACACCCCATCTCTGAAGAAAACTGTGTAGGCTTTCTTGAACACAACTATGGAAGAGACAAACAACGGAACTACTCTACAACGCACGATGTTGCATTGTACAGCCTTTGGGAGACATGGCTCGTAGCAACCGTGGGGTTTACATGCTTTATTTACCCACTGAGGTTCCTCGGCAATTAAACTAGAAAAAAATACGTGACAGGGGGGCCATGTGATGCTTGCCCTACCTAGCCGCCGTTAGTATAGAGTGCAATCGTGGGTTAATGATTTAAAACGAATCAATCTGGTAGAAGGGCTAGGGCAGGGCGACGGAAAACACTTTTGTAACCAAAGTTCACGATTCTATGTGTCATAACGAAAAAAAGTAGTAAACCAAAGATTATTGACCAACGTGGGAAAGTTCTTTGTATTAAGTTCACTCTAGGTAACAAATATACTTACTTTATCCTGAGAACCACAATGAAAAATTGAATGAAACTGAAACAAAACGCTCACATTAATTTCGCCTTTATAAATCAAACAATTCTGGCATTCCTCATTAAAATTTTGTTTTTTTCTAAAGCTTGAAAGCATTCCGGAAAGGCAGCAAGCCTTTGTTTATGCCATGATTACAACGCTGTGAAGAGAACTTTATCAAGTCAACATACTTTGATAAAAGATCGTGGGAAAACATTGAAGCTTCATTTCTACTTTTGTGAACTTCACTTGAAGACAAGTACTGACACGGTTAGTATATTGAAGTGCCTTTGTAGTGATCCCATGCTGCTTTTATTCCGGGGGTCTATCCACACACGGAAAAATGCCAAACAGCATTTTTTAAATGAATTCTTTGTAACTAAAACGTGCTGTTTAAACACTTGTAGCCTAGTTTGCTTTTTCTAATTAAGGGCTTTTTGTTCCCATGCTTTTTTATATAAGCTTTAATATTAACACGTACAATTATCGTAGCCAGGTAACAAAGTTAGCAGATCTTATGAAATCCCATTTAGCAGGCTGATAGCTTTCAAATTGTGTAAAATCTTGCCATACCTTTGACATCCGTTATGCTTTCACAACAAAATAGCACAAGTGGACCAACGCATTCGGTCGGCAAATAGGACTCAGTGACTTTTTCATAAACAAAAGCGTAGCCTACGATACCCCTTTTACTTGAGAGGACGAGGTCTTTTGCCCAAAATTTTGTACAGGTATGTCCGAAAAATAGTTGCTTACACTTTGCCTGAAAATAGCAAACTCTTTTACCCGAATGGTACACTGCATCCCTACCCCTACCCCCACCCGGCGCCCCTATGATCAAAAGTGTAAAATTTTGCGTTTCTTATAACGCAGTGAGAGCACTCTACAATTGAAGTACGGGTGGAAGTCAGGATAATGATTCACTTTACCAACTGTTCTACAGTACTGCAAAATATTTCTCTCCACGTATATGCTTCTTCTAAATGTACACAATCATGAAAAGTTCTTCGGTAAACCATGACTGTTTTGCTTTATAATTCTCCGTCAATTGAAGTGCAGGGATATTCTCAAGCGTACGTTAAATCTGGGGTTTCAGTTCATCATGTTTATGGAAGCGACAGAGATTAGGTCACGTGACAATTCCTTTGTCCCACATTATTCGAACCGTGGTTCATAATCAGAACTGTCGCAAGTACTGAATATTTACTATCACGTGCACGTAATTGTAAAGCAGTCACTAAGGAAATGATGGTCTTTGCATTGAAAACTAAGACTATAAAGATTTTTTATTATCCAAACGTCTGAATGAATTAGACAAATAATGTGCGCGAATTAAGGTATCTCCAAATGTTAGTTAGCAGGTGTGAGAACAAAGTTTAAAAAATGCGAGAACATAGTGAAAAACTTATTTTTTAAAGCTAGCTCTGTTTGTAATACCTTTCGAAAGTAAAAGGGCGGTTAACTGGTCCGCATAGTGGATACTGTAATCTTGAGATTAGACACTCATTAGTTTTCTCAGTGTAGTCCTAGGATTTGGCCAAGTAAAATAAATGACATGTTTCCCGTCCCGCCCGCATCCTTATTTGGGGCCGCATCCTTTTATTATTGTTATTTTCAAAGTTCTTTTCGTTTATTAGTTCCTGATGGGCCGGGCCCATCCCATGGACCTGAGGCTTCTTCATGGATGATGTGATAGTCACTTCATGCACAACATCTTCCTCAGGATGTGGGCAGTTCCAAGCAGAGCAGTTTTCTGGACCAAGTTCATGTCAATTTGAGCAGGCAGTTTGTTCAGGTAAGCATTCATGCCTTTCTTACACATTCCCAGTGAACCAACCACAACAGGTACGATTTCTGTTTTCATCTGCCACATTCTGCATGTTTCGATTTCCAGGTCTTTATATTTGCTAAGTTTTTCTGTGGTCTTGATTGATATGGTTTTGTCAGAGGGAACAGCCACATCGATAAGGAGACATTTCCTTTCTTTGAAGTCCTTGACCACAATGTCTGGTCGGTTCGCCTTGATTTCTCTATCCGTGTGGACTGGCATATCCCATAGGATAGTGGCATCTTTGTTTTCCGATACAGTCAGGGGCTGGTGATCATACCATTTGTCTGAACTGGCCTCAATCCCGTAATGTCTGCAGATTAGCCAGTGGATGTAGGTCGCCACTTTGTTGTGCCTATGTGTGTATTCTGTTGGTGCAAGTACAGGGCATCCAGAGATTATGTGATCAATAGTTTCTTCGTATTGTCCACATAGTCTGCAGAGAGGGTTTGTGCCATCTTTCACTATGCGATGTAGGTAGGCTCTCGTAGCAAGGCTTTGATCTTGGGCTGCTACTATCAGGCCCTCTGTTTCTGCTTTCAGCCCTGCACTCCGGAGCCACTGGTTTGTCTGACAAGTGTCTACATCTGGGTCATCCATTCGCTTGCAGTATACTCCATGTAATGGCTTGTTTGTCCATGTTTCGTGCAGCTGCCGTTGTCCAAGTGTCTTCGCTGCTTTCTTCACCCTTTTTGCATAGGTTGTGGGGCCTTCATTTTCGTTGGGTGTCAACTCTGGTGCTGCAAGTTCTTTCCTCTATTCTTTGGCCTCTTGTACCAGTGAGTGCGTCTTTTTACTGGTCTCATGGTGGCTTACAATACTAATAAGTAGGTCTTCTGTCTTTCTTAAGTATGCTTCCAGCCCTATGGTGGTGGTCTTATACGTCAATTCTAGTTGGATCAGACCTCGCCCTCCTGAAGCACGTGGTATGTATCGTCTGTCTACATCTGCCTTCGGGTGGTGTAACCTTTCCATGGTCATTATCTTTCTGGTCTTGATATCAAGTCTCTTGATGTCAGTCAGAGACCACTTTATGACATTGAAACTGTAGGTTACCACAGGTACTGCCGGTGTATTGATTGCTTTGATTTTGTTGGCCGAGCTGAGTTCACTCTTGAAAATCATCCGTATTCTGCTGTGGTATTCCTTTCTTATTCTTTCTTTGTATTTGGAGTGCTGGATACCATCTCCTTCATCTATTCCGAGGTACTTGTATATTATTATTATTATTATTATTATTATTATTATTATTATTATTATTATTATGATGATGATGATGATGATGATGATGATCCGCATGGATTACACCTTAAGGCGACAGTTCATGCTAATTCAACAACATTAAGGCGACACTTGTCATTAAGGCGACAGTTTATGTGTCGCCTTATTTCTCAGGTACTAGTTAGAAAAATAATTTTACCGTCGGAAATAGGCTTAAATTGTTTGTCCTCCTCTAGAATGTATCTCTACAAAATTTGGTTAGGATAGGGTTAGGGGTAGGGTTAGGGTTAGGGTTAGAAAAATTCAAATTTTTGTACACAAGTCAATGTAACTGTCGCCCTAAGTAGGTATCCACGCTTATTATTATTATTATTGTTATTGTTATTGTTATTGTTATTGTGATTGTGATTGTGATTGTGATTGTGATTGTGATTGTGATTGTGATTGTGATGGTCATCGCCATCGCCATCGCCATCGCCATCGCCATCGCCATCGCCATCGCCATCGCCATCGCCATCGCCATCGCCATCGCCATCGCCATCGCCATCGCCATCGCCATCGCCATCGCCATCGCCATCGCCATCGCCATCGCCATCGCCATCGCCATCGCCATCGCCATCGCATTATTATTATTATTATTATTATTATTATTATTATTATTATTATTATTATTATTATTATTATTATTATTATTATTATTATTATTATTATTATTATTATTATTATTATTATTATTATTATTATTATTATTATTATTATTATTATTATTATTATTATTATTATTATTATTATTATTATTATTATTATTATTATTATTATTATTATTATTATTATTATTATTATTATTATTATTATTATTATTATTATTATTATTATTATTATTATTATTATTATTATCCGCATGGATTATGCCTTAAGGCGACACTTCGTGCTAATTCAACGACATTAAGGCGACACCTGGATTTAAGGCGACACATAACTGTCGCCTTAAAGGAATAGGTACCATTTAGAAAAATAATTTTTTTGTCGCAAATAGGCTAAAATTGTTCATTTTGGTCTAATAAGTATGTCTACCAAATTTGGTTAGGGTGGGGTTAGGGGTAGGGTTAGGGTTAGGGTTAGAAAATTTGAATTTTTAGTGTGCAAGTCAATGTAACTGTCGCCCTAAGTTAGTATCCGCGCTTATTATTATTATTATTATTATTATTATTATTATTATTATTATTATTATTATTATTATTATTATTATTATTATTATTATTATTATTATTATTATTATTATTATTATTATTATTATTATTATTATTATTATTATTATTATTATTATTATTATTATTATTATTATTATTATTATTATATTATTATTATTATTATTATTATTATTATTATTATTATTATTATTATTATTATTATTATTATTATTATTATTATTATTATTATTATTATTATTATTATTATTATTATTATTATTATGATTATTATTATTATTATCAGCATGGATTATGACTTAAGGCGACACTTCGTGCTAATTCAACAACATTAAGGCGACACCTGGAATTAAGGCGACACATAACTGTCGCCTTAAAGGAATAGGTACCATTTAGAAAAATAATTTTAGTGTCGCAAATAGGCTTAAATTGTTCATTTTGGTCTAATAAGTATGTCTACCAAATTTGGTTAGGGTGGGGTTAGGGGTAGGGTTAGGGTAAGGGTTAGAAAATTTGAATTTTTAGTGTGCAAGTCAATGTAACTGTCGCCCTAAGTTAGTATCCACGCTTATTATTATTATTATTATTATTATTATTATTATTATTATTATTATTATTATTATTATTATTATTATTATTATTATTATTATTATTATTATTATTATTATTATTATTATTATTATTATTATTATTATTATTATTATTATTATTATTATTATTATTATTATTATTATTATTATTATTATTATTATTATTATTATTATTATTATTATTATTATTATTATTATTATTATTATTATTGTTATTGTTATTGTTATTATTATTGTTATTGTTATTGTTATTGTTATTGTTATTGTTATTGTTATTGTTATTGTTATTGTTATTGTTATTGTTATTGTTATTGTTATTGTTATTGTTATTGTTATTGTTATTGTTATTGTTATTGTTATTGTTATTGTTATTGTTATTGTTATTGTTATTGTTATTTTTATTGTTATTATTATTATTATTATTATTATTATTATTATTATTATTATTATTATTATTATTATTATTATTATTATTATTATCATCCTTTCATTCACAGCTCTTTCTCTCAGCTGGATTCACAGGTGTTGACATCGGGATCCTACCCGGATCCTGGGAGGTCAAGCACCCTTCTGAGAATGTGGGCGCTGCCGAGGATTGCTTGCTTCATGAGTTTCCTCATGTCATGTTCTCCGGGTGCCCTTTGGAGGTGGCGTTCCAGACTGGTACTGACTGCACCGAGTGCCCCAATCACTATTGGTATCACCTCTGCTTTGACATCCCACAGTTTCTGTATCTCTAACTTCAAGTCTTGGTATTTTTGTGTCTTTTCTGCTTCTTTCCCTCGTATGTTCTTATCAAGGGGGATCGCAACATCTATTATCTTGGCGGTCTTTTCCTGCTTGTCAACTACAATTATGTCAGGTCTCCTTGCTGTTATGACCTTGTCAGTTCTGACTTCGAAGTCCCACAGTATTTTCACTCGGTCTGTTTCATTGACTGTCTCTGGTCTATGCAGCCATGGATGTTGCTCAGCTGTGGGGATACCGTAGTGTCGACATATTTCAAGGTGCAGGGCAGCTGCTACTTTGTTATGTCTCTCCAGATATTCAGTGGCTGCAAGTTTCTGGCAGCCAGCTACGAGGTGGTTCACCGTTTCATCTGTTTCTGTGCACATTCGGCATTTACTGTCCGTTGTCACTTTCATTATGTTGGCTTGATGGCTTTTGGTGTTAAGTGCCTGGTCTTGGGCAGCTGTGATGAGTGCTTCTGTCTCTATTTTCAAGCCTGTGCAGGACAGCCACTTGTACGCCATCTCCGTGGTTGTAACCTCTTCTACTTGCTGGGGGTATTGACCATGTAGTGGCTTTTCTTTCCATTTACTCTTGTACCTCCGTGCCCATCCTGCCTTCCACTCATCCTTCTTGACCACCTCTGGTTGCTGTTGTTGTTTGGTTTGCCAGGCAGCTTGGAGTAGGGGCTCTTTGTCTTTCATTCTTTGGATGTATTCATCGAGACCCACACTTTCTGCGGTGACCGTAGCTTCCACCTCTTTCAGCCCTCTACCGCCATGGTGTCTTGGGAGGTAGAGTCTGTGCACATCTGCTCTTGGGTGGAGTCCTCCGTACATGTTCAGGAGTTTCCTTGTCTTGCGGTCGAGGTCCTTCATCTCTGTTTGTGTCCACTCAATTATTCCTGCAGTGTAGCTGACAACTGGCATGGCATATGTATTGATAGCCTGGATCTTGTTCTGTCCACTTAGTTTCGTTTTCATGACTTGCCTGATCCTCTTGGTGTAGGTCTTAATTGTGTTGGCTTTTACTTGTTTCTGGAGGTTTTCCATGCCCTGCAGGATACCGAGGTACTTGTATCCTCTTTCTACTTCCACGTCTCTGATCTTCCCGATGTCTAGGAGTAGGCCCTGCGTAACTTCCACCTTCCCTCTCTTGATTATGAGCCTGCCACATTTCTCAAGGCCGAACTTCATGCCAATGTCGTCACTGAAGATTCGGACTGTGTTGATCATCGAGTCAATCTCCCGTTCATTCTTCCCGTACAACTTTAGATCGTCCATGTACA